>CP136874.1:2872448-3472448 GCA_033000465.1 Sciaenops ocellatus | reverse complement strand
TAATAATCTGCTGCATACCTCATGGGCAGAAATATCAGCCTCCAGCAGCTGGTGTTTCTTCAGCAGGTTGTTGACCGAGGCCAAATCTTTGCCGTAATCCTCAGAGGCAAGAAGAGCTTCCACCTGAGGAACAAACACGTCAGACTCTGAGATCATCTTCTGTACACGGCGGGTCAGGAGTTTTTACACATGGATCAGGACCGTGGATTCTCACCTCAGACAGCCAGAAGTCAAAGTCCTTGATGCCGGTGTTGAAGTTCTGCTGCTTGTTGGCCTCTTTGAGTTTCTGGCTTTTTTCTGCAGATTTGTTGACGAGGAACTGCCACTGCTCATCCAGAGCATTGAGGCGTGCCTGAGGAACAGACAGGAGTTAATCACACTTAACTTATGGAGAGCTTACAGGCCTTAGTCTATTAACAGAAACCATGTCTTTCAGGAGGACTGAACAATTTGAGGGATTTTTTTGACCTGAATACTGCAGCTGCTTGTTTTTGATAAGAAAAGTGGAAAGCTATTTTTCCTCAGTTATTACACAACATTATAAAATAACATTTTAATATAATATGGATTCATGTATATATTTATTGATAACAGCAACAACAGATGACTTGTTTTAATAAAAGCAAACTGCTGGTAAGTCACATCTGACAAGATCTGACTCCAAACACAAACAGCTCTGCACTGCAGCTGTATGAACTAATGTTGATGACACTGAATACTGAAGGGTGCAATTCAGAGGTTTTACAGTTAAAAGCTTAAATGATATGAAGTTTCACTGAGTCATTTTATTAACTGTTCACAGCTGTCTGTCATTTAAACTTCACAACTACAGAGCTAACAGCTCACTAACTGCTTGCAACTGATGTGAGGCAACTATCACCCAGACAGTTGATTAACTTAAGAGAGAATATTAACCAGGCAAGGTTCCTTTTTTGTTGTTTTGCTCACTCATAGAATTAGCATTAATGAGCTAAACCTGAGTTAATTATAGATGGTGAAATTAAGAATTATTGTTTGGCCCTGTCTTGTAAGGTTATATCAATACTGACCAGGTACAGATCCATCAACAGAAAGTATTATTAGTTTATGAATGTCTGCTGAATGCTCAATATTGAATGAATATTTAATAATGAACTTGTAGTGTGTTATAAAGCAGTCACAGTATGCAGACATGATGAAGATACCTTGACTGCATCCTCGCTGCCGGCACATGCTCCTCTCTGGATCAGGGCGTTACCGGTATCAATGACCCCACGGATTCGATCTGCGTTGGCGTGCAGCTCGGCCTCAAACGCCTGATGTTTCTGATGCTTACTCTGACATCACACACAGGAAACCAAGATACAGCATGAGAACCACGAGCCGGACGGAAGTTCCTGTTTATAGTTTTATGTTCTTAACTGTCCTTAAGTTGAGAGAAGTCTTAAACGCTTTCATACTTACATTCTAAGCAGTCTGTTAACAAACCTTTATCTGAAGCATTAGGAGGCTAACGTGTTAAATGTGAATTCATTTTTTAAATTGTGTCTGGAGCTGAAAAAACTGGAAGTATATAAAAAATGACTTCAACACAGGACACTGATCATGACAGACAATGTGTCGGACATCGACAATCACACAGAACAAACAAGAACATAAAATGGCAGTGTGGAGGACAACATCTGCAACACAGCTAACTTTGGAAAAAAGATAAAACTGCTTCCAGAAGGAAGAGTCACTTCAAAGTTGCTTCATGTTTGTATCTTTCTACATTTTCATATCTCAGCTGGCCCTCACGATACACCATGTTTAAACACCACATAGTCAGTGTGACTGCTCAGATCCAATCTGATTATTTTGACTGTGGAATCAAATATTTGAAGCAAGTCTGAAGATAACCCCCCCTTCAGAAACTGAAAACAAATATGGAAGCCACACCCAACAACTAGTAGCTTTCGATGACAGAACAAACCTAGAATAAAATACAAAATGAAGACAGAATTAAGGCCAATTGCTTAAATTAATAAAAATTAAACCCAGGTGGAAAAGAAGCTGGCACTCAACAGTGCTGATGAGGGACAAACTCAAGATGAACGGAGCGTTTATTCTATGTCGTGTCTACACACACAGCAAAGACGTGGACACATGGAGGATAACCTGCTCGGTTGTTAGTTAGCTGACACACTACTTAAACTTACCAGCAGCTTGGACAGCTATGAAAAAAAAATAAGACAGTGGGAGAAAAATTCAGTCTTACTTCAGACAGGACACAGGGAGGGATTTGACATAGTTAAAGAAGAGCATCGTCAATAAAACAAGACAAAACATATTAGCATTTTTAATTTAGCCAACAACACGCACGACTAACTTATTTTTTGGGCTCAACCGTCTGTCCGAGAATCATTAACCCCTAAATAGAAACACATCTTTTCTCTTCACGTCAGTCCTTTCAGACTAATTGTGTGGTAATATAAAAATGTCTGTATGTTGGGCCTGTGCTAGTAGAAGTCACATATGTACCTGGATGTTGGTAGGGTCCTTGTAGGACTCATCTGTTGCAGTCTGCAGCTTCTCGCTGATCCAAGCCTCGATTTCATCCACGTCCCTGCTGAACTGCTGCAAGGTCTGGGATTCACCCAGCTTAGAGCGCTTCTCAATCATCTGGGCCTTCAGCCGGCGCCACCTTCCAAACGACACAATGAGAAAGAACAAGCTCAAACACAAGCATATGCAAACTTTTAGTTTACATATTCCTTATAGCACCTAGTATCTGACAATTTACTTTATGACTCTGTCCAGTCTCAGTGGAAAAGCCTTGAGTGACACTAGTTTCTAGTGGCACTCACACTGTCCATCTGTCAGTGTCATTCTTTTGGATTTTAATCTAGCTAGACAAAATTATGTCGTTTTGCTTTTGACACAGTGGATCACTCTCTACTGTAGGTGTATCGTCATGTGACCTGTCACATGTTCAGGACAAATATTAGACCAGTCACTCTCCGGTGAATTTGTTGTTGCTTAGATAGTCAAACATCTTGTGTCATTAATATTAGTGTCATTTTGATCGTGCCTGTTCTGTGTGTTATAGTATAGAATGACTGATTCATTTAAAAACAACAGAGTGATGCAAAATTCTGTAAATCCAGAAATAAACAAACATTCAAAATCCAGATGTTTCCTACCTGTCAAGGACTTCATTGCGGCGGTTGAAGATCTCAGGTTTGGCGTAATGGTCAGCTCCAATCAGCTGGTCAGCAAAGGACTGCAGAGCAGCAATCTTCTCCTCCTGTAAGGCACGGCAACGCTTAAATCGTTTACAGAACAAAACTACGATCAATCTTAAAAGCTTTCACTGAGCAGCGAATCATCTTACTGACCTGCACGTTAATGGCCTTGTCAAAGTCTTCATGTTTCTTGATGAGGGCCTCCACACTGTCCAGGGAGTCGCCTTTATCGTCACTGGCAAGGAAAGCTTCACGAGCAGCCATCCAGTTCTCAGCCTGCTCACAGTCCCTGTTGAAGAGCTGCAGGGGGACAAAGACAACAGTCAGTCAGTGGAGGGTCAAAAACAGCTGTCAGTGACGTAATAACTGTTTCTGGTCATATCACGTCTCATCACATCAATACCTGAAGCTCGAGGCATTGGTCCAACATCATGCGACGCTGCACCCAGGCCTTCTCCAGGTCAGCACGCTCGCGGTCTAGAGCCTCCAATTTCTGCTGAATCTCAGGACTGGCATAGTGTCCTCGCACCAACAGCTGCTGACCGAACTGTTCAAAGGCCTGGAAGGTACCTGCACGAGCATCGATCTCTGTGCGGTGTTCCTGGAAAGATGGAAAAAGAAAACAGTTGGATGGGCAGTGTTCCATTAGCAAAAATCTTCACAGACATCTGCATTTCTCCACAAATTCTATACCTGGTGTCTTTCCAGAAGGGCCTCAGCTCCAGTCACGTCTTTGGCCAGCTCCTCTGAGGACACCAGCCCCCGGATGCCATTAATCCAGGACATGAGATCCCTGTGTAGAGGCGAAGAGTTACACCACACATATCTGAACTGCATCTCGTAAACTTAGACATTTCTTTCCAAAAAACTGAACTCATTTCCAAATAGTTCATCACCCAATCAACAAATCTGACCCAGAGGCATCCACCTCTCTCCTCACCTGAAGTCAGACAGGAAGCGCTGCAGGTCGTGGGAGTTGCCAAGCTTGTCTTTGCGCTGGTCAGCACGACCCACCAGGCTGCTCCAGGCGGTGTTCAGCTCAGTGCACTTTTCCTGGATGTCATCCACAGCCTCAGGGTGAGACTGGATCAGACGCTCTGCCGTCTCACCGAGAGAGTTCACCTGTGCAGGGGAGTAGAAAAATGAGTAAAAGCCTCAAGATAAATGATTTTCCCCTAGAGGTTTGGCTGTAGATCAGCTACAACCTCATATAAATGACTAAAAGACAATCTGACCTTGTCACCCAGGGCTGCCAGGTCTCTCTCAAAGCCCTCATGTTTGCGCTGCAGAGCTTGGACACTGGCCAAGTCATGGCCGTAGTTGTCAGTGTTGAGGGCCTGGTTCTTCTCCTCGATCCATTCTTTAGTTTCATCGGCATCTCTGAGGAGGCACAAACAACTCTGGTCAATGTTGTAAAGGGTTTTGAGCGTGTTCAAACATCTGGAGGTGTTTTGTGATTAAGTGAGCACATGAGCACATTTAATTACTTTATATGAAGTACAATTCTTACAAAATGTTACAAGTTTCTATGCCAGTTTCTAAAACAATCAATCGGTATAAAGTTTCCACTTTAAATGTTTTCTATAAAAGGTAAAAATGCCCTGAATAAACCCATCAGTGCTTGCTGGTGTAAAAGTGCTTCTCAACCCTGATGTAGTGCATGTTTGAACAATAGCCTGAACTGTGATGGAAATAACATTGATTACGGATAAATAATATTTATATATATTTTACTCAACAAATGTGGTTCTGTTTAAAATAAGATGGTTTAATAGACGATCAAGTCAAGACACAGCTGTTTTCACAACTTAGGTCTAGCGGTCTTCCGTTTAGTTAATCTAGAGAGAACATGCAGTCTTACAGTCTTGGGTTCGTACCTGTGGAATCGCTGCACCTCGTGGGCACTGCCCAGCATGTTGCTCCTGTCTTCAGCGAGCTGCTGCAGGGACCGCCAGCGATTATTCAGCTCCTACACATGAAGCAGTCAGTATTAGATCACACTCTTCAGAGTTTTCCTTCTGCACCCTGTTTATTCTGGTTTAAATTTACAATGATTTGCAATACAGTATGTGAACTACACACAACCTCAATTAGAGAGGGGCTCATCGAGTGATGAAGTCATTAGCATTAAACGTCATCATCAGATAAACTTAAGTTGGGGTGAGGAATGTTAAATTAAAGATATTTACGATAAATATAATCAGGCAAACACAGTATGTGCTGGACATGCGATCATTTGCATAGTGTGCTTGATGGGCACAGACAGCAAAACAAAGGTGCATGATGGAGGTGAGATGCACAGGACTGGATGCATGTTAAACACCTTACACAGTATGAGACACAGAAAATAACATCAAGATGTCAGGATGTACAAAGGATGCTGAAGACATAACATGTATGTGTGGTACATGTAGTACAGTGTAGTATGTCAACAATCAAAATGGATGATAACAAAACAAACAGATGCCATGGGAATCAAACAAAACTAGTTAAAGTCAGGAAACACAGAATGGGAAGAGACGGATTACGTGACAACGAAGTGGAAACCATGACGACGGGGTTAGTTTTCTGATCACAATGCAGGACGGGGGAGGTCGGGGAGGAACGATTCAAAATGGGATTGGGGGGGACTAGTCGATCTTACCTTGATAGTATTAAAGTTAGCCGTTGTTTGGACAGCCAAGCGTATATTCTATAGTAACAGGTGAATAAGACATGAAAGAAGCGGGAAAGAGTAGGACAAAAAAAAAACGGAAAAACACCACACCAGTCAAGAGGATTATGGAAACTCCCAGGGTTTGTCTTGGTCTTCGCTCAAGACCAACCAAGACTTTACACCAATCAGGACATAGTAAACACTGCAACCATGGCTGGAGTAGAACGATCAAACCAGTCCCAAACATTGAATTATGATGAATCAAACAAAGTATCTGTCAATGATTGAGACATCATGAGACGTCACTTTACATTCAAGGGATTGAAAAAGGCTCCTGGCAGTCTCATTGATGTCTAATCATATTTCATGAGGACACGTAACATTAACCCCATGCCACTAGAATGTCTCCTTGGGTATGATTGTAGTAAACTCCAGAAGTGACACACCAGTATTGAACATCAACCCAATGCTGAACAGTCATGCACAGTTACAGTATCAGATCAAGATTGACAGGCTGTCAAATCTTTGCAGTTGATGGATTTAGTCATAAAGCAATCGAATGTTTGAATGCTAAAACAGTCAGAAGAAGCTTACCTTCCATGGTGATGCAGTTTTGGAATCAGCTTCATCCTGTTCAAGAAATAAGGCATGACACATTAATTGTAATGTTTTATTAATTTACTGTGATATTTATTTGAAACATTCTAACAAATATCAATAAAATCATAGAAATGGCTAATACTTTGCCAGGAGCAGCGCCAAGAAGCTCTTGTTGCTGCAAAGGGGTAAAAACATGATCTCCATTAAATTATTTTTAAAGCATGGAACTTGGTTCATACAAAGAAGCCAAGGAAGTAGAAGTTACCTGAGCCTGAACCATGGGAGCCTCCTCAGCCATGAGCCCTTCAGACTCCAGCTCAGACGCCACTTTGTTGATGTCCCTCAGACGAGACTCATTGGCCTTCAGGTCCTAAACCCAACAAAACAACAACATGATGTTTTCTGGGTGGCATGAAATGTACAAACAACACAGTAGGAGAGTGTAGAAATGAGCAGAAATATTAACATGAGCGGCCGTTACCTTCTGGAAGTCGTCAAACTTCTTCTGCAGGACCTCGACCTGCTCCAGGTCAGAGCCGACCTCTTCGTTAGTGAGGGCACTCTCCTTCTCATTGATCCACTGCTGGAGCTCGTTGGCCTCACGGAACAACATGAACTTCTTGCAGCTCTTCTCAAGCATGTCCTTGCGTTTCTCTCCCAGCTCCAACAGAGTGCCATACCTTGAAAAAGGTGCAATCACAGAATCAAATCAAATGTCAATCAATTATCATCCTTTTATACTGTGGCTCATCTTTAAAGAATTAAAAATGATGTTGATGATGACGATGGAGAATCTGCTCGTAAAGGGTTAATTTGCATTTATTGCTAGTGATGACTCCATTTCTCAGATCAAAACTGATGCTTCTCAAAATCAAAATGACAAAATCATTCCTGTAGCTCCTCTATAGAATGGAGTAATGGGCTTAAGTTTCAGGGAAAATGAGTCGTGGTGCTACGCCACACTGCAAAGGCCACAAATTTCTGTGCAGCTATTTAAACTAATCTAGTAATCAGTGTCTGATTCAGCTCAGTGATTAACTCATTGATTACATTGTAATCGTGCTTTGCACTAATTAATCAGAGCAGCATTTTCCAACATTGGGTAAAAAGAGTTTTCACAAGATGGGAAAAGTAAAAACAGCAGCCCAAAAAAGAGTCAGACACCAGACTGAGTAGGGTCTATCTGAAGTAAGTTTAAAGTTTGTGCAATCAGACATTTTCTTTTATTGTGGACCGACTGGGTCTCTTGCTTTTGTTTTTTTCATTTATTTATTAATCTAGAATTAATAAATATGTTTTGTAAAATCTAAAATCATTTCAGGGTTAGGGAAGACAGGATTTGGCTTACCACCTTTGCTAATCTAGAGGAAACCTGAAGAGTCATTATAAATCAACTTTATCACAAAGATTTTGTCCATATGTCCGTCTATATGTTAAACAAAATTTCTTTGATCAATGTATAACTCAGCAGATTTCAATCCTGAATCCTGGAGCCACTAGGATCAGCAGAGTTTTATCAAATTATTAAAGCTAATTTCTCTAATTAGCACCTTGAGCCTCAGACAATGAAATAAATACAAAAATGAATCAGAATGGCTTATGACGCGACAGAAAATCAGAAATGAACATCTATAGGCAAGCCTGGGATGAGAAGGACGTGAAAAGTGTGCACCAAAGGTACTTCTATTCCTGCAGTGAATAGAAGACAAGGGTGAAGCAGACACAGTGTCACACAACAGGAGGGTTGGGAGGGATGTAAAAACAGCTGATGATATTAGTGGTATCACGATCACAAGAACACGCAGAGGGACGCTGGTTCCTACTCACAGCTCTTCCACCTGCTTCATGCGCACAGACACGCTGCAGGCCTCCTTGGTGACAAGCCTGCTCAGTGGCAAGGCGAGGCGAACGCACAGCAAGACAAGATTAAGTTGTTAAATACAGCAAGAGGACAGCAGAAGAGACAGAGAAAGAGGCCAGGAGCAATAAGTGTTAAAAGAAACTGAGCTGATGATGCGATTCGATGGAAGTAAAGAGAGGTTAAAGAGCAGAGAAAAGACTGAAAAAACACTTAAGAGGAATACTTAAACAAATCTAGTAGGAAAGAGGATATGAGTTAGTAAACTACATTCCGCTGCAGAGATGATGTGAGGGTTTCTTACTGATTTTCAATCTGGTCCTGACGCAGTGCAATGCTGCCGTGCTCATCCAGCAGGTTCTCCCTGGAAGAGGACTGGGTGGGGTCGAGCTTCTTCACATAAGCAGCAGGAACAAAGCCCTGGCGATCGTTCACCTCCACCTTCCACCAGTCCTGCAGCAGTGGAGGGAGGAGAGGGAGATGGAAGAATATCAGCATGTGATGTTGACGAGATATTTTCTGATCAAAGTCCATTTTGCTTGTTTACTGCGCTTTATTTAGGGAAAATGATGAAGTATTGAGAGACGAAGTGTGCATGGGATTTGTTGACATGAACAAAAATACTGAAAGCCTTATCCTCTAAACAATGATGCGTTTGCAAAGTTTGGATTAATTAGTTACATTAAAAATGGATTGTACCAGCCTTCAGTTTCATCTAACTGTCATGCAGTATAACATGTTAGTTGCACAGAATCATCTTCAATCTCTTGAACAGCTATTTGCTGAAGGTTGACGATTATTAGCCCGATTATTAGATTATTAGCGTTACTTATTATTATCACCACTGACAAAGTGTGCGTCCATAATATTAATTTAATTAAACCTTCTCCTTTCAAATCTCTGATTCGACATTTATTCAGAGGGTCAGAAGTTTCACTGTCTATAGTACACTGAGGTGGTTTCAGCTGTACCTTGTTGGTGCTGTTGAGCAGGGTGAGGATGTCTCCCTTCTTCATGGTGACCTCACGGGGACTCTTCTCCTGGTAGTCATACAAGGCCAGGACCAGCTCCTTCCCTGTCTCATCATCAGTTGGTGCGACTTGTTGCTGTTCAGTTAAACAAACACTGTGAGTCACTGTTTTGAGCTCTCTGCTTTAACTGAACATAGTTTGGTTATTTGAGAAATCAAAAACAGACTAGCGATCAGAAGCTTCATTGTGTATTAAATATTGAGCTGGAGCATGAGCTGCAAGGAGGGATTGTTTTTTTACCCTGCAGGACTGGGCCTGTTCCTTCAGGGACTGGATGCTGCTGCCATAGGCACTCAGGTCAGACATCAGGGCCTCATGCTTCTTCAGCAGAGCCTGTGGAAACACAAAAAGATCAACACGTAATATACACTTTATACTTAAATAGCAAGCAGAACAAATTGATGACAACGTCCTCTGAACTCCTCCATTCACGTACCTCAGCAGAGTCCTCATCTTTGCCGTAGTCTGGGCTCCCCACGATGGGCTCCTTCTCCCTCATCCAAGACTCAGCCTCATTTGCATCAGCAAAGTACTGCTGGGCCTGCAAAGAGTCTTCCAGATCTTGTCTCCTCTGTGATGCCTTAGCCTTCAGCGTGTCCCAGCGACCATGCAGTTCAGCCAGCTTTGCTTTCACATCCTCCCCAGCAAAGTGTCCTGAGAGCACACATGAATGAATGAATTTTGAACGTTGGTTAAGGTTACAATCATCTTATAGAAGAAAACAAACAAGGAGAAGAAATTCAATGAATACCTTCTTCCACCATGGCCTCTCCTTTCTGGGAGACAGCCTTAATGCGAGGCTCATGACCGGTGATCTCGGCCTGCAGGGCCTGGTGCTTCTTCAGCAAGTTCTGGACACCAATCAGGTCTTTGCCTGAGAAAAAACACCAAGAGAGACTTTTCTTTTAGAACTTTAATCAATCATCTGAACTATCTCATGGTGGAGTGCTTCAACTCAAACTGAAGCAGCTTCCAAGTTCACTACTTATTTATGTAAACTGTCCATTTGTGAGACTATATGTCTTCAACCATGGCTTACATTATATAGTACAATATAGTGGCCTGGCTGCTGACTACAACTTTTACCTCTGTTAGTGGAGGCAGCGATGGGCTCTTTCTCACGGATCCAAGTCTCCTCATCCTCAACGTCTCTGAACAGCTGCTGGAGCCTGAGAGAGTCAGACAGTTTCTGCTTGCGTGCAGCCATCGGCTCGCGCAGTGCTTCATAACGTGACACTAAGGCCTCCTGTTTCTTGCGGATGTTGTCAGCATCAAAGTGTCCAGCCTCTTGGAACTGGCGAGCCTGGATTGTTATTCCATCAATGCGATCCTGAGAGAGAATAATTCATACAGTTGCTATTTCGCTAGCATATGTTTGTATTAAGGTATGCTTTCGTAATGTGTATCTAGCGTTGGGTACCTGGTGAGCAGCCACGTCAGCCTCCAGCAGTGCGTGTTTCTTCTGCAGGTTCTGGACACTGGTCAGGTCTTTTCCGTAGTCGTCTGAAGCCAGGTGGCCCTCAACCTCGTACAGCCACAGCTCAATGTCCTCAACGTTCCTGTTAAACTGCTGCTGCTGGTTGGCCTCACGGAGCTTGATGCCTAAAATAAAATGGTAGTAAGCATATTTACAATCAAAACTCAGTTCAGACTGTCCTCTTACCATCAGTAAGAGTCATTCTTGGTCAACTGATATTTATGTTATTCTTGGAAATCAATACTTCAACATCTATTTTTAGATGTTACAGGTTTATATGTTTGGTACCTTTGAGCTCAGTGGCCTCCAGCAGTTTCTTCCACTGGGAGCTGACCTCCTCCATGCGGCCAGCCACCTCAGTGGAAGCATAATGCTTTCCATCCAGCAGCTCCTGGCCAGACTTCTGCAGAGCGTCAATGCGGCTTTGATTCGCCGACAGCTCGGCTTCGAAAGCCTGGTGTTTCTGCACCTTGCCCTGCAGGTTGGAGGGGTCTTTGTAAGCCTCATCCGTGGCCGTCTTCATCTTCTCGTTGATCCAGCTCTTGAGCTCATCGGAGTCCCTGAAGAACTGCTGCAGGTGGAAAGAGTCCTCCAAGGCAGCGCGACGAGACTGAGCACGCTCATGCAGGGCGTTGCGGCGGCTGAGCAGCTATAAATGTGCAGAGGAAGACAATACATGTTACTGTTGAGTTCACATTGAGAGAAATTACAAAGTCCTGCCTGCTGCTTCAGCCATCAGGGTCATATTTAGGGTGGTTTATACAAAGCAGATAGTGGTACTTACAGCATCTCTGCGGGTAGCCACGTCCTCTTTGGCATAGTGGTTGTTCTGGATTAGTTTGGTGGCAAACTCATCCAGGGCCTAGAGATGTACAACACCAAGACATTCAAAGTGTGTCCTGTTTCATTACAGCAGAAAACAAGTGCATAAAATCTGTCTGTGACTGTAAAAATGAATTGTGGACACACTAGAGGAACTTACAGTGATCTTCTCTTCCTGGGCACTGAGTGACTTCTCAAAGTCCTCATGTTTCTTCAGCAGTGCCTCTACACTGTCAAGGGAGTCACCAAGGTCTTCATTAAGGAGAAAAGCCTGGACCATGAACACACAGCGTTAAAAACTGGCACATCACATCAACTACACACACACTGAGGTAATTCTTCCCTGAAGAAACGCATCGGTCAGGTTACCTCTTGTTTGCTCATCCAGTTGTCAACTTGCTCAGTATCCCTGTAGAAGAGCTGCAGGTCCATGCACTGCTCATACTGCTGCCTGCGAACCTCCCACAGCTCCAGCAGAGACTCCTTCTCCTCAGAGAGGATGCCCAGCTACACAAAGAAGAACACAACACATCATTAAAACATGTTACTGTAAATGTTTAAGGTCCAGTGTGTAAGATTTGGGGCCTCTATTTTCAGAATAAGGCAAACATGGAATATAATATTCATAACTATGTTTTCATGCATGTATAATCACCTGAAAATAAGAATCTTTTTATGTTTGTTACTTAAAAAATATCCTTTTATATCTACAGTGGGAGAGGGTCCCCTTTCATGGAGGCCGCCATGTTGAAACACCTTATTTATACAGTAGTCCAGAACAGACAAACTAAATACTGACTCTAAACAGGGTCCTTAAAGTGTTGTTTCTCCTTTACATTAGGAAGGTGAGGGTGATGTGAGGAGATTGCAATGCAGTGATTGGACCACTAAATGCAACTAAATTCTACACACTGGACCTTTAAAACATGGTACATGGTGGTGTGCTGCCGTAGATACAGTAAAATATCACACAAAAGAATGAAAGTACAGTGTGGGTGCTGTCATAGTTCTACCTTTTCCTTGACCTCCTCAGAGGCATAGTGTCCTGTATTGAGCAAGGCCTGTCCAGCTTTATCAGTGGCTCTAAAGCTGTCTTCATGGGCATCGATCTCTCCCTGTGAAGCAAAACAAAACATGTGAAATTACTGTTTTTATTTCGTATTCAATTTTTTTAAAAAGGACAAAGCTAAAATTGTAATCAAATATGTTATTGGAGATTTTACCTTATGCTCCTGGTGGCGGTCGAGCAGAGCCTCGGCTCCAGCCACATCATTGGCCAGTTCGTCAGCATTGATCAGGGCTTTCATCTCTGTCACCCAGCTGGTCAGATCCCTGAAGTCTGCGGTGAAACGCTGCAGCCTAAAAGAAACGGTCACAAGAGGGCAGGAGTGAGCGGACTTCTGTGAAGAATGAGTGGCACTCTGGTGCTGCCTTAGATGCCCTGTGTACTCAGAGAGTTCACAGTTTTCATATTCTAATTAAAAAAAACCATAATCAGCATATTTAATGTATCATATATTTGAGTCGTGGCTCAGTAGACAGTTGTGTTTGGTGTTTACAGGTAGGAGTCGTTCAGGCGGGCGTGGCGCTCAGCGGCCAGAGTGCGTATCTGTTCCCAGTTGGTGATGAGTTCATCCTTCTTCAGATGGATCTGGGAGGCATTTTGGGGATGTGTCTGCTGCAGGCGCTCGGCATCACCGCCCAATGTGTTGACCTGATTGAAAGAGAAGAAAAATGGGAGACACATTAACAATCCAGTTTTTAAACTTCATGACTGTTTTGTATAAATGTTCTGTGTCTTCTTGCCTTATCTTCCAGGGCAGCCAGGTCTCTCTCCAGACCTTCATGTTTGCGGAGCAGAGCCTGCACACTGGCCAAATCACGACCAAAGTCATCAGAGGCCATCAACTGCTCCTTCTCCTTGATCCAACTGATGGTCTCATCCACGTCCCTATTGTTGGAATCAAACACACAGGTTTGTATTTAACACAATCAACACGCAAAAAGAACAAAGGCTGTCCACATGTTGCTCTGATGTTTACCTGTTGAAGCGCTGCACCTCAGCGGCCCCAAACAGCTTGCCCTGCCTCTGCTGGGCCAGGCCCTTCAGGCGCTGCCAGGCTGCGTTGACCTCGTCCTGCTTGCGAACTATGAGCTCGGCCTCGGGATGGGCCTCCTGGATGAGCTTGGCTGCCAGCTGGTTCACCTCATTCACACGTTCCTCGTGGGCAGCCAAGTCTGTCTGGAACTCCTCAAACTTCTTCTGCAGGAGCTCCACATGCTCCAGGTCCTGGCCCAGCTCCTCGGAAGTGGCCATGGTCTCCTACAGGTGGAAGTGCATGAACAACATTGAGGCCAGTATCAAAGTGCTTTTATATAAACACTTTAGTCAAACTTTTAAGCTTTAAAGATAAAGAAAATTGATTATGAACCATTAGATTTAATTGACATGGTTTGAGTTCATGGTATGAGGTCATTCCTAATCCTAAAACTATCAAAATGTTGTTGTTGGCATCTCCTTACAGCTAACATTTGAGCAACAGGCACCATCCCTCCTACTATCAACTGAACTGGACAACCTGAGGATTCTTTAAAATTCTCTGCTTCTAGTTTGACTCAAAGCAGGGAGAGATAAAACATTAGAAAAAGATTCAATCTCACAGGGACCACACAACAGTTCATAAAGACTTGAACTCTTTTCATACAAATCTACAATCAGCTGACACACACCTCTTAATGAAGAGGTGTGAACCTCTTTTATTATTTTATGCTTTTGGTTTTATTAATTTCTCTTTAGTTTAGTCTGTACATCCTGTGTTTTCAATATGTGATATTATCATTTGTCAGCATGACAAGTTTGTTGCTGTTGTACATGCAGAGTTGAGAACTCCTTTAATCCACAATGAGGTACAGTCAGATTTATAAAGACTGCAGGCTAGCTGAGGTTTGTGGGAGGGAAAGGAAATAACACAATATCCATAGACAGCATATAGTAGTATACTCTATATATTTGTGTATAATTTCTGATATTTTGTTATGTAAAAAGCCAATAAAGACTATATTGGCTAGATTAAATAAAACTTTAACCTCATTTACAGCTCCAGCTCATCATTGCTCTGGAGTTATGAAATGTCGTTGCTTAGTTACTGTTGCAGCTTGACCTCATGTTACCTGACGTAATTAGCCTAATTTTCGTTCCTCACTCAGATTAATTGGCACCATTGGCCTCAGGCAAGCTTTTTCGCTTCCGACTCCAGTTACAGTTTCTTTAAAATGAGGACAGCTCTTCTTTGTTGGAGCAACTGAAGAGCAAAAACAGGAACAGCATTGCTTTGCTTCTGCCAAATAACTAGAGGAAAAGTGAAAAGGCCTGAACACAGAGATATGTGAAATATTTGTTCTCTCCTGTAGCAGAGGAGCCATTTTGCTTTTTTTGGTAACATTCTGCCAACCTGACCTTCTCACTGATCCAGTCCAGGGCATCTTCACACTCACGCAGGTACTGGACCAGTTTCTGGGCCTGCAGGAGACGCATGCCCTTCTCCTTGGTCCTTAGTAACAGGAGGTCCCATAGGCGATGCAGCTCCTCAAGACGGGTCTAGTGCACGAGGGAAGGGGACGAAGATGTTAGTGCAAAGAGGGAAGCATATTTTAATTTATGCCTGTGTCTGTATCTAAAATAGAAAATTGAGTCCTGAAGTTAAATTTATTTTCCTAAAAAACACCTGGAACAAAAAACATTCCCAGAAGTCCATGTCTTAACACCACGATGACAGGAGGAGATAGCTTGTTGTGAAGAGCTGGATCTGGAAGAATTTTCACAGCACTCAAGAGTCACACACCGTCCACACCTACTTGTATATACTCAGCCATATTGACACTTGTAACTATTGGTCTCTGTTGTGTCCGGTAAGGCGTGTAGGACTGAACCAGATGGAGCAGGTTAACAGGGGACCAAATATTTAGGAAATATGCATATGCTTAACAAATGCATATAAGAGCGATCACATCATCATCATCACTGTGTGCCTTACTCGAATGGTCTCAGAGGCAAAGTGGCCCTCGGTGATCATGAGGTTTCCAGTGTCGTCCAGTTTGATAATGGCCCCAGCATTAGCCTGAACTTCAGCTTCAAAGGCCTGATGTTTCTGCAGTTTACCCTGTGGTAGACACCAGAAAACAGACATATAACAATTATGGACATGTCGTTTGTAGTCAGAGCATTTGACTAGTGAAGGATCAACAAAATACTTGATGGCAGCTTCAAAATATTGATTAAAAAAAGCTCATCTATACAGTGAAAGATTCTGGGACAGTACCAGTGACATGTCAACAGTCTCATATGCTTCAACTACTGTATGCAGAGAAAGACAAAAACCAGGCAGACAAACCTGTAGGTTGGAGGGGTCCTTGTAGTTCTCATCAGATGCAATCTGCAGTTTCTCCTGGATCCACTTCTCCAACTCATCGGCGTCACGGCGGAAGAACTGAAAGCGGTAAGAGTCCTCCAGCTTCTGCCGCCGCATAATCGACAGCTCCTTGAAGCGCCGGTAGCGGTCCAGCACCTGCTGCCGGCGCTCCTGGATGTCTTCGGCTGTCTCCAGCACTTTGGCCCCTGCGGTGTCCATTTTCTGGAAAAAACACCATAAATAAGACTCATAAGTAAATGCTGAACTGTTTTCTATTACACTGGTTTAAACTACACCATGGCAGATCAACTGTAAGGGCTTCTGGTGGCACAGAATTACTGATGGCTATGTAAAAAGTTAGCTCCTTACCATTTAGCTAAACCCCTAAAATTCAACAAGTTATTCAAATTAAAATTGAACTGAACACGTTGGAAGATGGAAAGCAGAAAGGATGAGGGACGTTCTAAATTACAAAGAAGGGGCTTATTGCTTCATTGACACTTCCATCTTCCCTGATAAGACCAATGCAGTCTCTTCAAATCAACTTTAGTACAAAGGAGAGAAAGGGGGTTTGTGTGGCTCCAAGAACTTTTCTTTTAACAGAAACTTGGCTGGGAATAAGGCAGGAACAAGACTGTTTTCCTAAACAACCCCCCTCCCATCCTGCCTCAAGCTGAGCAACCGAGGGGCCAACAGCTGAAATAGTAAAATGCCAAAGAGGGGTGGTGGCAGAAATTCCACATGCATGCAAATAGTAGCCAGGCTTCAGTTCACAATGCGAACGCTGCAGTCAGCTTCTCTGTTCTCACTGTGCCTCCGGCCCCACAGCCTCATGGACAGTGTAGCCTCGAACTGTGGGTCATTCTATCTGCCACACAGACTGAAGAGCTCAGATGAAAACCATTCAGACATTCAAAATAAAGGCAATTATCAGTGAAACTAATTACCAGAACCAGACTGCAACTTTCACCCTGTGGTTATCTGTTGTCTTTCACCAGCGAGTGTTTTCAGATTTCAGCCATCAACATACAGACACAAAGAGGAAGAGAAAGAAATATTGATCCGTCTAACTAAACCAAGGTCAACCAAACCCTGAGCACCACAGCTGACTCCCTAGATGAGTGCTGGGGTGAGGTGGGGGATGCTTAGTGGTGTGTGTGTGTGTGTGGAGTGTGTCAGGACTAAATGTAGATGAACGTTGGTTTTTGTTGATGTTGCAGACAGTGAGACAAAAAAAACGATGGAGAGATATGAGACAGTCTCCTGGTCCATGTCTACACTCAATAGGAGGATTAGTGGAGTCAGCAGTGCAGGGCTTTTTAACAAGAGCCAGAGGACAGATGCTTCAGTCCCCAGAGGCACCATTAGTTTTCCAGACAAGCCAGTATCCCAGTGAGTCCATACTCACACACACAAACACACACACAACAACAATACAGAATCACTGAATATACTATAAGCAGATTAGTGGCATCAACCACAGCCTGAAAAAAGTGACTGTCCAGAATGTTACTCAGGACCCCTCCCCCATCTGCTAACCTGCCCCAGTTCACAGAGAGCTTAAATCATCTCGGGGGATTTAACTAGCCCCAGCCTCATTCTGCACAGTGGTGTCAGCAAAAGGGGACAGACAAATGTGACTGACATTTCCTCTAACTTTAACATCATAGGGTCGTACATACTCCTCATCCCAGACACAAATCTCATTTGAGATTTAGTACCTGGGTGAAACAAGGCAACAATAGCAGACAAGCCCCTCTGTAACACTTAGAGTACTGGTGACACCATCAGCAAGATGCCACGTATATCAAGCATTTCTGAGATAAGACGCAGCACTCTGGAAGAGGGGACTGACCTTTGCTAAGCCAAATGGCAATGATATCCTGACAGCCTGTATCAGTCTACCTCCAACCTGCCTCGAAGCAGTCCATTACCCAGATTAACAGCTTTTAAAGGACACCATGGATGGGGTTGCAGTCTGCAGTAAATGTATACAATGTGCCTTTTATCTGTTTGCAGCAAACATGTTTAATTTAGACAACATGGTAACTGCAGCGTCACTCTACACTTTGTAACCATATTACAGATTAACATCAATTCCTAATACTCATTAACTTGAATTACTGAAATGTCCTTCCTATTTAGTCATCTGCATGCTCCAGTGTTTGACACTGACTGACACTTAATGCCATCTGGTGTGAACAGTTTGAAAACTGGAGTGACGCAGCAAAATTTTACAATCCTATCAACTCAATGTGAAGATGAATAAGCTTTAAAGAGGGCTAGTTACCTCATGAGCTGAAGGGTCAAAGAAATATTAGGTTCAATATAAAGTCTGGTGATCAGAGTGGGATTTAATGATTTCACCTGAACACCTCTGAAAAACTTGAAAAACTTAGAGCGGGGTTGCGTTCAGCTCTCTGACGCCCATAAACACAGCCCTGCAACTGCTGATAGCACTTCCTCCCGTCATGTGTCAGTAGATAACAGCTTTCCCTCTTCTCACCTCACTGCCTCTGAGGGGGTTTGCCCTCTTCAGCAAACACCCACACACACGCCCACACTCTGATATGAACCAGCAGTACTGCGTCATATAACCCATACCCCCTTTCAGCCATTTCTCACAGGCATATTTACATGTGATGCTGGGTGGGAACTCTGAACTGTGCTAGCTGCATGTGACTCTCAAAGTCATCAGCCTTCCAAAGTTCAATTACTCACTTTTACAAGCACTGAAACAGGAAATGCCAAGTAATTTTGACTACCTTTCCCAATGCAGAAGAAGTGGCTGCGTCAGGAGGGATGCTAATGCTCCCTGGGAGCTATAGGGCTGAAACAATTCCTTGAGGAACTCAGGAATGAAGAATGTTCTCTCTCAGAGCCAGCAGTGCAGTCTGAAGAACTGCATTTTCCTACCTGCTAGCTTAGCTACTGCACACAACAGCCGCCACAGGGATCATATCAGCCATTTCAAAAATGCACCTGCTGATGACAAGTCATGTGTCAGTGGACATGCACCATGCAATTTATAACTGGATGTTATTGTAAATAATAGAAAATTCAATTAACTGTCAGAATAATCTGTATCAATAATGAAAACAATGAACAGCTTGGACGTCCATCTTTAAGAATTTCTCTACAAATCAGGCATTTCTCAAACAGCCGCTGCACAGACATTATTTTTAGAATCACTCCAGATCACATGCTGCCATTAAGTGCTGAGAGAAATCGTGCTCTGCCAGGAGATAATACACATAAGTGTGTAGGTGGATGAATGGAAGGCAATGGTTATCGATTCATCCCATTAAAAAGACTGCCCACATGCTACAGGAATTACCTTATGTCAGTGCATCCTTCCTGGTAGACACAAATATCTAAACACTGCACTTTACAGTTAACTACGATGTGCACAACAAGCTGCTCTGCTGTTCTGTTCGTGGTTTTTATGTCTGTGAAGCTGCTCTGAATTTAACAAGAGCTCAGTCAGTCTGACGGGGTCAGAGGAGGTCCATCTGATACACCTAGCTGTTCATGAAGTCATAAGCTAGTATGGAGGGTGCATATTAAAACTTCAGTCTGAATGCATTCACTTAATGAACAGCAGAAGCTTGTTAACTTAGTACAGAAAGTGTAAAGCAGTCTTGGGCGTAGTTGTTACCATGAAGTAAGGCTACACCCTGACATCAGAGAATACAGCATCTTTCCAGCAGATTAATAGATTGCACAGACATTCCCCAAATCTTCTGTCATCATCACAGGTCCACAGAGGAGTGATGTAATTCACTTCAATTGTATTTATATAGCACCAAATCAGAACAGAAGGCATTTCAGGACAACTTTTATATAGAGCAGGTCTAGACTGTAAAAAGACGATGTGAAGGGAAAAACTCTCTCTTAGCAGGCAAACACTTTGAGCACTTGAGCAGAAGCAGGCTCTGGGTGGACCTCGATCAGTTTGGTTTAGAGAGCGTGGGGGCGGACAGAGAGAGAGAACACAATGCATGAAGTCATTCCCCTAGCAACTCAGTTACTATGGGGAACCATCTGTTATGAATAGGGGTCACTCTGACAGCATACAGGGAGGATGGAAGCTAAAGGAATTTGCAGGAAATGGGAGAGTCTCATGAGATTAGGCAATCCTATTTCCATACTGAGAAACAGAGGAGGAAGGATGAGGAGCACAATGATTGAACTGCAATACCTCGTCTTTTCCTGGCTGACATTCCCTTTACAGCACGGACAACCAGTCTATATGACTTATAAAATATATAGTGTACAGCTTCACAATAACTGCCGATAGATAAAATCTGACACAACTGTAGGCAGCAAAAATAATTTAGCAACTTTGGAACCGTAACCAACTCTGAGTGTTTGAGAAGAACCCACAGTTAAGGCCAAACACAACTTATCAATATTTGCTGAGTCTTAGCCTGCCAAGATCAACAGAAGCTCCTGTCCAGTCAGTTTTAGTAGTCTTTGACTACTACAATAAGGTGATAACTAGCAGACTTCAAGGAGTATGCAAACTAATCTCAGAACAGTGTCGGACTTTAGAGAACACGATAAAGGTTCACAAATAATGTTTTTGTTTTGTTTTTAAAAAAAGATAAGAACGCACTTAATTTTCATGCAAAGAACATCACCAACAAAAGACATGCAGTAAACATAAACTAATGTCTCTAATGTTCTCCACACAGTGTATGAGAATAGAGTTATTCAGCGATGAGGCAGACCGTCCTGGCTCAGTCTGAAATAAGGCCAACAGACACAGAGACAGACAAACGCATGCACAATTCACATCAGCCACCGCTTACCGAATCCTCACAACATTCAAATGAAACCAACAGTACATTTTCATCCTGACTGATCTCAGTTGATCATTTGACAGGATGAAAACAAAACAAAACCATACACACATGAGATTGTTCTAGGTCTTTGCTCCTCAGCTTTTCTTGTGTCCTGGATGATCAGAAGGCTACATCTGTGGCGAAGTCATAGTCAGCAGCAGAAGCAGCAGCATATGTACGTCTGTAGTGCACTCCTTATCAGTCTGATGGTGGTTGAAGAAGCAAAGTCTTATCCACCACGCAGCACAGACAGACGCATTGCACCTGCAGTGACTACGCTGTACAAAAGAGCAAGCCAAGATGTAGCCCAGCCCATGCGTCTCTCTCTGCTGTGAACCTCCTACCCCTCCCTGCAGCTCTCTCTCTCTCTCTTTCTCTCTCTCTCATCCCTTTACTCAGCAAAACAACATCAGCGCTGCCCTATACTTCTCTGGAAGCTTCCATCAGACACAAAACAAAAGGCACACAGGCACACAAAAACACACAGAAGCACACAGTGAGACAGACAAACATGGATGTTACCTTCAGTTTGGGTTTAGTAAAGGTCGACATGTTGCGTATCTGTGTAGGCTAGTCTGCGTGGGGCATAACATTGATCACACAGTCAGTTAGGAAGCAATCAGCAGTGAGTAGTCAGAATCAGGAGATGCTTCAAGGAAGCATTATGTTGGCATGCATCAGGATAATGTTTCAGAAGAATCTCAGATGAGTATATACAGCAATCCAATCCTCAAGTCACATCATCTACACAGGAAGTGTTTGCTCGTTAGGAGGAAAGCGAAAGCTTACATTACTGCTGTGTATTTATGTATGGAATTATATAAAGACGCAATAATGAGAGCCTTGCAAGTGCTGTTGTTTGTTATTGCACAAATAGGCTGACAAGCTGATGCAGTCTCATTCATTTTAATAAGGAAAACACTTTAAATTGTGTCTTCGTGTTTTTTATATCTAGATCGGACATATCGCCTTCGAAAGTAGTTCATGCCAGCAGTAGAACGACAATGAGTTAATGGTCTGTCCTGTATCTGCAGGCCCAACAGCAAACCTGACAGCCCTGGAGACACGGAGGCCTATTTTCTATTTGGGCCATGGTCACACTTGAGTTACAATGAAAAAAAGACAATCTGTAGGCATGTAGGCTGTGCAGATTGAGATTATGTTTTAATTCACTGTATCAGAGAAAGTGCGGAGAACTGTGGCACAGGTTGGTAGTGCTGATCTCACAGATAGGCAAACACCCCCTCATCATCCAGGAATTTGCTGCCAAACAGTGACACATGCATTGTGTACATTTTTTATAATCAAATTAATAATTACTATTGTCATCAGATTATTCTCATGCAATCAATTTTATGCCTATACCTGATGAATTTAGAAAAGGCGCATTAATTAATGTCCTGTTGCTGCTATTTTACACTTGGCAAACAGGAGAGCATCCTATAGTTGAAAGTCTTCTAAGGCAGTCCAACCATCATAAGACTCATCAGGACAGGTGAGTGGATGGGTGGATGGATACATCCATACTCATATCGACTTTCTGCGCCTGCCAGCTCTAAAAGCATCTGCCAAGACTGTGGCTGAGAAAACATGTGATGTTAATATTTGAAGTGCCAGTGGCAACATTTGCGCGCACACGCACGCACACACACACACACACACACACACACACACACACACACACACACACACACACAGAGAGAGAGAGAGTCAAGGTGAACTCCACAAAAAGTTTCTGTAACACACCTTTTTCTCCTATATGAAATTGTATGCCCACCATACCAGTAACCGTCCCTAAGCTTATTAAAGGACTATGACACATTTCTGCCCAATAACATTTAACACATTCAGATAAATGGAACCTTAGCTTATGATCTCAGCAGTTTATTGTACTCATTTCATTTCCATGGTGCTAAATCACTATGTGAAAGGCTGTGTGCTGCAGCTTGCTATCTGAATTCCTCTCTGGAGTGCAGGGACAGTGGAGGGACAGCTGGTATGTGAAGAACTTGACACCACCCTGACAAAGCCAGTCAGCGGCTGGGACAGTCAGTTGGAGGTATGAGATAGCGCCTTAACGTTCTAACAACGTTCTAACAACGTTCTATCCAGCTGTTTTTTTTTTTTTTTTACTGTCCACAACCGTATTTATGCAAACTATACATTATCTTTATGGAAACTAGTTTTCATGCTCTACTAGAAATACTAAGATAAGTTCATAGCCTTGGTCCACTCCTTAGTCAAAACTGTGTCTCACATAATGAATGTGAGAATACGTGTAAATTATTAACTGCGTCACTGTCCATGTTTCAATAAAAGCCGGGCAATAAGAGGAGTGACAGTCGGTTGCCATAACGTTATGTCCAAAGGTATTCAATGCACTGGGCGGCTCCCCTTCAGCCATGGCCGACAAGCTAATGTAGCCACCTACATAACCTTGTCAGCCTTAATTCAGTGCTATGTCAGTACGTCCATTTAAAACACACAGTGTCCAAACTGTGAGAGGAAACCTGCATTAGCGAATATTGCTGAATGAGGTTTGGTTAACCGTCACCGCAAATTTACGTTGTAAACTGGCGGATAAGCTAGCAGAGAACAGTTCATGTCCACCCTCCTAACGCTAACTTACACTTTAACTAACAAGTAATATGATAACGTTACACTTTCAATGTGCAAAATATATTAATAAAATGACGTTACATACACGTATGGATGTTTATATCAATCATTTTGTTTGAACGCAGCACAACGGATGTCAACGCAGGCTAACATTATGTCATTTGATGGGGTGGCTTGTGTCAACATTTAAATATATAACGTTAACATAACGTTCAGATAGCCTTAAAGTGACGCTGACATGCCATGTCTGCTGTTATTTTAACTACAGTGCTGTAAATATCATTCAACAAAAGAAATGCTTGCAGCTAGCTAATGTTAGCCACCGAGCTAGCGAGTCCCGGGGCATAAATTGAATTAACCGAACGGGGAGTCTAAAGAAAGCACGATCTACTCTGTGCAATGCACCTCTGTTAAAATGGGCAGCTCAATAATAATGTTCATATTTTCAAACCTTGGTTTGTTTCTGGAAAGAGCTTACGAAGTGGTGTCTGCCCAGGCGGATCGACGACGACGGATGAGACTGCTCTTTAGGATGGCTGTTTTTTTTGTTTTTTTTAGCCAAATGTGACGCAATGGTCTGCAGCTGTACGGAAAGAACCGATAAATACCGAATGTAGCCGAAGCCCTGAGTGTAACAATTTCAACAGAGAATGTATTACAACATTAAATTATCTGAATATTGAAACGTTAAAGCATACTTTGTTCACACTTAGACGTCTTTCCTTCAAGACTGTACAGAAATATACTTTGTAAAACAAACTGTAGCAGGACAGAGAGACAGACTGCTCCTGCATAGCTGCTGGTCAAGCAAAATGAGTCCATAGTGATGCAGTGCTGGGTGCTTTAATTCTATTGAGACATTGTGCTCCCCTCCCTGCAGGCTATGGCTTTATGAATGATGCAGAATGTACTGTAGATTTATCAATAAACTGACTTTTCAGCTACAGAGTCTGTGTTCAACTGTGAATAAAAACCATGTCCTTACATAATCTCTCTGTAACTATCAGTGTTATCTATGAGAAATTCATCAGCAGTTACTCAGCTGACTACCACAAGGACATATCAGAC
The DNA here is from genome assembly GCA_033000465.1 of Sciaenops ocellatus. Taxonomy (NCBI): domain Eukaryota; kingdom Metazoa; phylum Chordata; class Actinopteri; family Sciaenidae; genus Sciaenops; species Sciaenops ocellatus. The sequence continues at coordinate 3,447,858 of CP136874.1, read as the reverse complement.
AAGAGATCATCTGTTCATGAGCTGAATACTGTTATTCCATTTTAACTGAGCTTTCCTCATGTAAACTAAAATATACATTTTCAAATCTAATCACACTCTGCATATTCTGCATATGCATCCACTAAAACTGTTACAAACTGTGTTAGGGACAATTCATCTTACAGGCCTATTTATTGTGCAGTTCAGCTTTACTTTGTGAAGTCTTACAAGTCCTCTGTAGCTGAACACAACAGAGACAGCAAACAGCTGCTGTGGGATAATATGACAAGTTGATGATTTAAGTGTGATTTTCTCATTAACAGCTACACTCCTGATCAAAATCTTAAGACCGGTTAAAAATTACTAATATTCGCATTTCGCGCTGGTGGAACTTATCCAGATTGTAAGTTGAGCTTCAAAATGCAAAAAGAAGAAACAGGAGCAAGAGACAGCAAAATAGAATTAGCAGTTTATTGAAAACAGCTGATCAAAAGTTTAAGACCACAGCCTTAAAAAGTCAAAATCTGTGCAAAAATCTGGCTTTCATGTCATTTTCTATTGGGCACTCACGCGGTCATGACCCCCTGATGGCAAAGGCAAAAAGATTTTCTGTCTTTGAACGTGGAAGGATTGTTGAGCTGCACAAGCAAGGCTCCTTGCAACGCACCATCCCTGCCGAGCTTGGACGCAGTAAGGCAGTCATTTTAAATTTCTTTAAAGATCCTGAGGGTTATGGGAGGGTTATGGGACAAAAAAAGTCAAGTGGCAGACCCAAAAAAAAATTCACCTGCACTGAGCTGGAGGATCTGACGGGCTGTCCATGAAGACACAGGCCGATTCTTGACCCAAACTAAGACCATTACTGTACTGTACTTTTTGACTGTAGCCCAATCACCATAAGACGGCATCTGCAACAGAAGGGCTTAAAGAACAAAAAACATCTTTAAAGGCCACGTCTCCTCCCACACCACAAACTTGCCTATTTGCACTTTGCAAGGGAGCACCAAACATGGGACATTAGAAGGTGGAAGAAAGTTTTATTCTCTGACAAGAAAAATTTAATCTGGATGGTCCTAATGGCTTCCAACGTTAGTGGCATGACAAGGAGATCCCACTGGAGATGTTTTCTACGCGGCACAGTGGAGGAGGCTCCATCATGATCTGGCGTGCTTTTTCCTTCTATGTAAAAATGGACCTTCAGTTTGTGCAGGGGCGTCAAAATATGGCTGGCTCTGTGGAAATGTTGCAGCAGGGACCCCTCTTGACTGAGAACCCTCGTCTGTGCAGTGATGACTGGGTCTTTCAACAGGACAACGCTTCAGTTCACAACACCCGCCTGACAAAGGACTTCTTCCAGGGTTAGCGTTAGGCTCTTTTGGACCATCCTGTGCGTCCCTCTGATCTAAATCCCACTGAGGACGTTTGGTGATGGATGGCAAGGGAAGTTTACAAAAATGGACATCAGTTCCAGACCATGGATGCCCTTCTTGAAGCCATCTTCACCACATGGGGCAATGTTCTCACCAGCCTTCTGGAAAAACTCACATCAAGCATGCCTAAATTAATTTTTGAAATGATAAACAAGAATGGTGGGGCTACTGAGTACTACTGAGTACTACTGAGTACTGCTGAGCACTAGTGAGTCCATTTTTTACACTTTTAGATCTATTTTTGGACTATTTTGGGCTGTGGTCTTAAACTTTTGATCAGCTGATAAAAAGTAGAATAGAATCAGCAGTTTATTGAAAACTGCATTTAAACTAAAACAGGTTTAAATGCAGTTTTCAATAAACTGCTGATTCTATTTTGCTGTCTCTCGCTCCTGTTTCTTCTTTTTGCATTCTGAAGCTCTACTTACAATATGGTTAAGTTCCAATAGCGTGATATGCGTTTAATAGTAATTTTTCACCCGGTCTTAAGATTTTGATCAGGAGTGTAATTAGGATGACAAATGACTACGCAGTCCACTGACTGGCTCACTAATTGTTTGTAAATTGACCAAAACCACAATCGTCTTTGTAAGACTGAATGACATGAACAAAATAAGAGTTGAGAAACATTTTGTTTATTGCTGCTTTTAAGTTATCCATAGTAAATAGTAATTATTCAGTTATTAAATACACTCCATGAAACAGTTATGAAAAATCACACACTGTCTTGTACCAGCCAAAGGACAGCAATAGCACCAGTCTTTTCAGCTCTGTACATCAGAGAGCATAGATACATTTAAGCGCATAATGTTTAATGGACGGCTTGGCTTTATAGTTATATCAACGTAAAAAACAAATCAATAGTTTTAGTATACAGTAGTTCAAATACAGTATGCAACAGACATCATCTTCTGTCATGACCAGCTGAGGTTGAATCGAAGATACTGTGTAGGCTCCATAAGGAAAATGTTTTTGGCATAAAAAATCTGACTTCCATTACCAATGACACATGTGTGAAGACATCATTCAGTCTAAAAAGCCACAAACTAACGGGTGAGAACAGACTGATGATGTTTGGTGTTGATGTCTGTTCCTGGAGATCAAACAACAAATTTAAATGAAATCATAGAAAATAAAGGAAAAACAATAAAACCAGAAAATGACCAAAGACCAAACACTGCTTTGTCTGTGAACCTCAGCAGCCACTGTTCAGTGTGTTATGACTCATTTTTGCATAGAAGTTGAGTAAACCCTGTAAAGCTGCATTTGTTGTCTTCAGTCAGATTAAGCTTTTATACATAACAAGACAGGTTTAAACACTGAAATAAGATGATAAGGAATGGTAAAAGCAACACCAAGAGTGATGATGGGCTGCAGGTTAATACGGTCTCTGTGAATCATCGTATCATCAGAGTAAACAAAATGTTTTACTCCTTGGTTCTGATAACAGCATGACTTAAGTATCCCAAACATATGGAAAGTGACATAAGATGTAAATAATATAATACAGTAACATGTATCCAATCAGAACAAATGCACATCATTTGACAACCAATCCAGTCCTAGCAGAATTTTCTTGATGCTTGAAAAGTTGTGAAGCCCTCACACGACAAAAAGACTTTCTGCTCATGTGAAAAACAAAACAAAACATTAATGTAGTGAATTTCTTCAGTGTGGGATCAATAAAGCAAATACAAATCAGTACAGACTCAAAAGTAATCCCTCATCATCGTTTGTGACCCATTAGGGTGTAGTTCTGTCAGTGCCTGCAGTGACCCTGCAGCCCTCTGCCTGTATTTTGCTGTGTTTGTTTGGGAAGTTTCTGGGTGTCAACCAGTGTGTAATGTTGTCTGTCAGTGTATTTAGACATCACTGGGAGTCACATTTCCACTCATTTTTAAATACTAAATATTAATATTAGAAAGGATTAGGTGTATTTTTAATCCATTGACACATTTTATTGTCTACCACTTCAGTTCTAAATAAATCTTATAAATATCTTTCTAACTAAATAAAGACTTACAGCCTGCAGCTCTGTTTTGGAACGTGTCCATATAATACACTTCTGTCAGTCAGATTGGTGAGGGGGCACGCAGTGAGCTGCTGAGGGCCAAGTCTCCAAACACGTTGGTGTAGGAGGCTTTGAGGAACTGGACGTAGTTCTGCAGGCTTCTGTTTGTGCTGTCTGACTGTTCTAGGCGATCCTTCACATCCTGCAGTCGGCTCTGGTAACGCCGCTCCACCTGAGCATTACAAATATGCATTACAGACCTACAGACGCAGATGATACATGCAGGTTTTGAGTAGACTGTTATTTGAGGCCTTTACCTCCTCTTTGCTGCGTCGCAGTTGGTTGATTTCTGAGGTAGTCCTGCTAAGTTGGGTCTCTAGGTCCAATATCTTGGACTGGGTTGAGCGTTCTTTGGTGGCAGCACGTTCTCTGGTCTCTGACATCTGGAGATAAATATGACACATTAATAATGGGCAACAGAGGGTGAAAAATAGCACACAACTGATATATCACACACTACATTCATTTTAAGACATGCAAGCACACTTATAATTACACACAGCCCGACACGCCCGAGCTGCAGAATCCTCTTAATGTAACACTGAAGTTTAAGCTAACAAGGGGCTCACGCTAACCTTTTCTGCCAGAAACACGTTTTTTTTTTTTGCCAAAGAACCTCAACATCAGTCTTTTAGTGTCAATACAGAGGTCTCATTGAAATGAATTAGGAGGCTTTGCTTTCTGATGATCTTCTACTGTACCCTTGAATCACATTTTTGTTGTTTGTGGCCAATGTTTAACAGCTGTTGTCAGCTTCAGACCTGTTGGCGAGCATCATCCAGAGCCTCCTCCAGCTTTCGGCTCAGCAGGGAACACTCCCTTGTTTTTTCTTCCAGGCGGAGCTGATTGCTGTGGATGGTGTCTTCCCGTTTGGCAATGACGGCCAGCAGGTCACCGTTCTGACCGCCGGCCTCCTCCAGCTTTCTGTGAGATGATACAGAAAAAGAGACAGCAACAATGACCAGTTAGAATAAACAGTTTAACAGTGCACTGACTCATATCATTAGGATGATTATGTCATCAACCCTCATTTGAGAACGACATTATGAGGTATATTTAGCGTGTAGCTTTGTTTTGGAGCTGATGGAGTAGCTGTCACACATAGCTCATGGAGATAATTAAGGTAGTTAAGAACCCTTTTAATGACTTACTGACGCAATTTGCGACAGTTGTATGAATTTTGTCTGAGGAAGCCTCAAAATGTCAGACTCTCTGGTCTGTACAAAGCATAGAGAAAAGCGCAGAGACCTTTCCAGACTCTCCACTCGCTGCTGAAGCTGTCTGTTCTCCTCCAGCAGCACCTTGTTCTTCTGTCGTAGAAGCTCCATTTGGCTGCCCTGCGTCTCCACCTAACACAACATGAGACCAGTCACTTATCAGCTGACTTATTTGAAGTATTTGATTTAGATATATTACTCACATATTGTTCAAAATCGAAACCACATTTCCCATAAATCCTTTGACCTCCTAAAGTCAAAGGATTTATGGGAAATGTGGTTTCGACAGAGGTTATGCCATTGACAGAAAATAATAAGTTATTATTAGAAATAATAAGTTATTATTTTCTGTCAATGGCATAACCTCTGTTTGTGCTCAAAGTTTAGTGCTTCCTTACAGTTTAGTTTCACAAAACTTATTTTATTTTGTAATAAGTGCATTCAGATAAGTTTCAGCCAAATCTGATTTGGAGTTTCACATTAAACAATATAAAATATAGGGTCTGTGTAGCATCTTGACTTGGAATTTAATCATAATTTTGTGTATTGCTGCATTTATGGGACTGTTGTGACCTTCATGCGGAGATCAGTCAGGGTTGTACTGAGCTCCATGCTGCGTCTCTCCTGGCTGCGCTCCCTGTCCTGAGCCTCCTGCAGCTGGAGTTCAGAGCGTCGTAAGGCTTCAGGAAGCGGCTCCAGCTCTGCCAGCCGACCCAGCAGCTCTCTGCGCACCTCCTCTATCTCCTGATCCAGCTCTCCCCGTACCGCCTGGGCCTCCTGCTCCACCTGAGCCAGCTGAGCACGGTACTCGTCTGCCTCGGCCCGGGTTTTTCCGACCTGTGAAAGCATTGGAACAGTGTCCATGGGATCAATCACGATCTCATATCTGTTGTATTCCCATTGCAGTGTGCGTCACATACCTGGATCTTATAACTGTCCAGCAGGCTTTCATACTGCTTGATGGAAGATTTGACCTGCTGGAGCTCTGACTGAGACATGGCCAGCTTCTCCTCCACTGCAGATGCTGTAGCCTGACAGGAATACACAGCATCAGATGATGCGTAATTAATTATTAAATTAGCAGGAGAATCCATCCTGCTAATGTAATAAAGGTCAATGTAAGTCTATTAGAATGAGAAACTGGGATAGGAAGGACATTATCCAGGCAGATATGTAGAGCTTCTGATCAGGATGAGGTCAGGGTAACATTCAATCAATGTGTTTTCACTGTGAGATACAGTCACTCTCTGTGGACTCTCACCCTGAGGGATTGGTTCTCCAGTTTGGCAGCAGTGCTCTCTGTGGTCAGTCCATGCAGGTGATCCAGCAGGGCTTCTCTCTCCACCCGGCCTTTATCCTCTGAACTCTGCAGCTGCTCCGTCAGCTCTGTTATACGGCTGCATCACAACATACTTTCATTTATTACACTTTTTACTGGTATGAAGACAATTTAAAAAAAAAATCTAATTAGGGTTTTGCTGCATCTCAAAAAGTCAAATGTCTTTCTTCAGTTCCAAACAGTGTGCTCGTTTCATCCATTATAACAAATATGACAAACATATAGCTACTGATGGCGGCAACGAGTTTGGCCAGTTAAGAGAGTTTGATGAATCTGACTTGAGTTTTAACTTTAAGAATACAAAACTGTTCTTGCATCTATGCTAATGATTCCTCTTTAGTAACACGCAGATCATGAAAGCAAGGAAGATGGATAGATAATAGATGCACGGCATGTGCTGCAATTCCACACTATAAAGTAGAACGTTAATAGATGGCAGTCTAACTTTAGATTTAAGATTTATTGCATGATTTTATTATTTTCCAGACTGTAACCAGAGATGTCACTCCTCTGTATGCCATTATTCAGCTGTCTTTCAGCTCCTACATGCAAACTTGTCTGATTATCACAACGACAGATGCTCACACTCTCTAAGAGCTGCAGTTACCTGTTCAACAGTGACACTTCAATCTGCAGTCTATTCTTTTCTTTTACTTCTTGGGAATGGTGACTCTGCCAGCTCTCAGCTGCTGACAGTGCATCAGCCACCTGCTTCTCCTGATGAAAGATAAAATAAAATAAAAGTAAGACTTTTTTTGTTGACTCTGTTAGAAAATCATGGCTAGCAGCCTCCCTGTTCTGTGACACAGCCCTACCATGTCCAGCAGCTGGACGCTCAGCTGGCCTGCGGTGCCCTCGCTGCGTTCAGCTCGCTGTTTCTGGGCTCGCGTGGCTCGTTTCAGGGCATCTCGGTCTGCACCAGCCTGCTGCTTCAGCCTCGCCAGCTGCTCTGTCAGATGCTCCATCTCCGCCTTCTGCTGATTGGCTGCTCGCTCCAGGTTCTGAACCAATGGAAAGGACGAAAAAACCAAAGAGAAGAGCTGGAATCACTGTTTGTGCTTTTCCACGTGTAGAGCAGAGTATCAGACAACAGCTAAGTGACAAACAGTGAATCTGATATGAGCATAATCATAATACACAACACAAACAACAGTAGATAAATGATGGTGTGTGGAGGACAGGCCATGACAAACCTTGATCTGCACAGTCAGCCGGTTGTTCTCAGCTTCTTTGCTGCGGAGCTGTCCCTGTAAATGAGCTCTGGTTGACTCCAGACTCTTGGACAAATCAGCTGTGCTCTGGGCATTGTCCTGAATTCCCCAAATCCAGCAGAATTCAGATCAGGAAAAAACAAATATTCTGCTTTGTCCAACATAACAAAAGGATTAAATATCAGTAAGCTTGTTGTGTTTTGTACAGAGTCGTATTTACTGTAAAAAGCATCACACATAGTGACAGCTGTGTTCACAGTACCTTTTCAGCATCTAAAAGTTTGCAGAGTTGGTTAACCTCTCTGTCTTTCTCTTGAAGTTTCACCACAAGATGCTGTGAAAGGAAAGGTGAGGTAAGCTTTCTTTACATTTACATTTAGTCATTTAGCAGACGCTTTTATCCAAAGCGACTTACAGAAAAGGGAACAGTCAAGGTACAGTGCGATAAGAAGTGTTTTCAGGAGTTTTTTAAAGGTAGAGAGGGACGCCCCTGCTCTGGTAGGAACTGGTAGTGCGTTCCACCAGCGGGGAACAACAAGAGACAATGCATGGAAAAATATATGAAGGCATCAGATACAGATACAAAACATTTAGGACAACTTAAAAACTGTAATAAAGTAGATTTAGAAGGCATGTATTAAACTCACAGCATTTTCTGCCTCTGTGTCCGTCAGTCTCTTGAGTAATGTGTCCTTCTGCTCTGACAGTCGGACTGACTCCATCTGCTCAGAAATTAACATTTACTGCATATTTATGATTAAAGAAAAAACACAAATCAACTATGTGGGAAGAAGGAGAGGGGAATATGACAGTATAAACCGTGACACATACCATTTTGTCAATTTGAGAAAGTAAGATTTTCTATTGATACTGATCAAAAGAAAATCAAATGTCAAGTATGTAACGGCCAAAAACAGACACTCCCCTCAGGTTGTTTTAGTCATGATCAGGTTCCCAATTGAATTCATCATGTAATATATTTGGATATCATAATATAAACTTACATAGATACAAGATTTTATCCATATTGCCCACTGTTTTAGACAGACTGATCATGACAAATATTTAAAACCTCTAAATATGAAGAAACTTTTGAAACACACAAACAGTTTGTGTGTTACATTAGCGTTTGTAATGTGCATCTCTCTCCTTTATGCATAAGCATTTATTATTGTTGACCAATCATCACTTTACCTCAATATTCTAGTCAAACATTAGCTGTATGTCCACCATTTCCACCTCCACCAGCCTCTCTCTCTCTCTAGTTGTGGTGTGTAAATTCTGTGCATCTTATCTCTTCTGTTACATTACCACTGCCATTACACCTAAATTGTGTGATATTATAATTGTTCTATATCTGTCATGAACTTTTTTCTCTCATGTACAGTTGACTACAGTTGAAGTCAAAGTTGTGGAGTCAAGATCATTACGTAATCTTGTAGAAATCCCACCTGAACACAGGCAGAGTGTGACTGAGCATCCCAGGAGCTGACTGCATAATGAGCTGCTAAATCAGGAGCTAAATACATGATTGTGCCCACAAATGCATGCAGGGAGACCTGCAGGGCACATCTGTGCCATTTCTGTAAATCTGGTTCTTAGTCTAAATACTAAAAACTACCCGGTCCAAACTCCTCTGAGTCTCTTCCTCGTCAGTTAGCACATCCAAAAGAGCAGAGTTTAACAGCAGACAGTGCTTGGATGATGACACAGTACCTGGGATCCGTGCTGCGCTCTGAGAAGGTGCCGCAGAGTTCGGTTTGTGGCCTCAAATGTCTCCAGTTTCTGCAGCAACAGCTCCTTCTGACGGGCCAAGACTGAAGACTCAGAGCCGTTCAGCCCCTTCACCAGCAGACAGAAGAGGAACACAGACATGAGTTCACCAAAAAAAGTTGGGGGAATGAATTCAGACAAATCACTGAATCACATTAAACGATCTCAGGTGTCACAGCAGCCTGTTGCTTTCTACAGAGCACGTTGGACCTGACAGGGTACATAATAAGGCCAAATATTGAGTTGATACCAATGACAGTATAAAGAAGGTTGATACTCACGCTGCCACTAGCACCGCACAGTTTGGAAACAGATTCTCGCAGGGCGGAGACTTGCTTGGCAGCTGCTGTCCCGTCTTCCTCAGCCTCCATCAGTTTCCTGAGCAGAGCATCTTTGTCTTGTTGCATACTGTCCCCATCCGATCTGCACACAGGGACAGGAACAAGTCAAACTCTGTCTGTCCAAAAGCACAAATGAAGCAAGCGTGGCTCTGTCAAGCATTTCAGAGAGATGTACAGTATATTTCTATACTGATCTCTAAGCCATTTACTCCTGCTGTCTCAGTGACTGCACTAACTTTACCACAATTCTCAATGACAGAAAAAGTTCAAAGTAAGAAGAAAAGAAGAAGAGCAGACTTCCTGTCCACCTTTTCTACATGAAGCACTGTTATCGTGCGTAATGCGATATTAACCTGTTGTAGTCGCCCTCCTCCAGCATCTTCTCCATGGATTGGCGTAATCGCGTGTTCTCCCGCTCGGTCTCTTTCAGTTCTTTGGTCACCTCAGCCAGCTCCTCTTCCTGCTCGGCGATCACACGCTGGGAGACGGTCAGCTGCTCCGACTGACGCTCCAGCAGCTGCTCCTTCTTCCGCAGCTCCACCTGCACACATACGGATATGCTACTGGGGTCTTTGTGGTCATACAAAATCTGATGTAACTACATAATGTGCTCACTGCCATCCACAGGGGCAGCAATTGAATATCAGTCTAAGTGTACGCTGTATTTAGAATATTTTCACCACTTTACCTTGTCGTCAGACAGCCTGTTTCAACTTAAGTATTCAATAAAATCAATAAAGTATGTATCAATCAATCTATGCCCTCTTCAAAACCACAAGACTTCACTGACAGTGAAAATATTTTAGCACACACCTGAACTGACATTTTTATGTGGCTAAAATACTTTTTGCTGCTGCCTCCATTAAATTGCACTGAACGGCATTGCGAAGCTTAGCTTTATGCTGGTCCTCCAGTCGTCTACTGTAGGTAACACACTGACTGTGGATCAGTACCTTATCAGTACCTACAGTTATATTAAATATCATATATCATATATTAATAGCATATCATATATTAATATATTTATATTATTAATCCCTTTAAATGTCTTTTGGTGCTCCAGGGTGCAGATATACTGCACCTCATACAGGCAAGCTCAATAATGTATAATAATATAATAATAATACCCTGCAAAGTCTGTTTCAATACGAAATATGATCACTGATAGGGTTGCAAAATTCCAGGAATTTTCAAAGTTGGAAACTTTCCACGGGAATAAACGGGAATAAACCGGGAATTTACTAAATTGAAGGTTGGCCTTTAACAGGGAACTTAAATATAGTTGGTGAAAATATATTTTAGCATAATCTTGACTAAAACAACCGGATTTCATGCACTTGAGTATCTGCTATTCCTCAATCACATGCACACAGCACACTGCTTACTGCAGGGCTATTGAGGCCACGCCCCCTACCTGCACAGGTGATTTCTGTACCTGGACCACACTTTAGAGCCCAGAGCACACAGAGACTATTGAAGACACACATTTGAGCTGGTGGACTACATAATATTGTTCAATAAAATAATTCAAACTTGATAAAGTTCTACTTAATAAATCTGTTGAAAAGTTTTTTAATTGTTTTATTTTGCATGTCTGCTTATGACAAAACAAAATGTTTTGATTTATGTTTGGATATGATACACTTTCTTTAAATTACCCTCAATTTACTGTTAATTCCCATACATTTCCATAATTCCGATTTTGAATATTTCCAAAATTCCCCAGCTTAACTTGAAGCTGTTAAGGTTCATGTGTTTGGACACAGAAAGGCCCCAGCCGAGGTTCAAACCAGGAACCTTCTTGCTGTACTATGTACAGTACTATGCCTGCCACTTGACTTGACACTTTATCAGTTGCTGCTAGGTTCTGCTGCACTCTTGTACTTTTTGCTCTGTTAAACCTGCTGCTGCCGTGCGTTGTGCAATAATCTTGTCTATTTTTAGTTCTTATTTAGTTTCTTATTCATCATCGTGTAGGTTTATTATATTTCCATATTTTTCATATTCAGGTTACTTACATTTCTTATTTTATATATATTTTTATCTTAGTAATCGCTGAAACAACCGAGACCTGGGAAACTGTATTTCCATGCTGTGGTGTGAATGACAATAAAACTGTCTGAGTCTGAGTCTAACCACTGCACCACCGTGTCACACAAACAGTGAAACATCAATAAGGTCTGAATTATGCCTATATGAATATAAAAATATGAGGCCATGATATACATAATGTCAAATCTGTGCATAAATCTAAGACTTGTGTGATGCAGCCTTGCTCAAATCAGGTGAAACTGACCTCGTTCTTCAGAGAGCTGACTTCAGTCAGTAAGCTGTCGATCTTCTTCTCATACTGGCTGATTCGTCCGTGCAGCCCTTCCTCTTCTTCAGACGCGAGGTCAGCCAATCGCAGCGCAGACTGGGAATGTTCAGGTTCTGGTTCGGGGAGCGGTGGTGTGATCTCAAGGGAGTGCATTGGCCCCTGCAGTGCATATATGACACGTTGAGTAACACTCTGTCTTTGCCTGAATGAATCTTTCATAACGCTGAAACACAAACAAACAATCTTTTAAAGTGAGGATGGGATTTAAATGATGAGTTACCTCCCACTTGAATGAAGTGTCCCGTATGGAGGCCTTTCCTGGTGGTATCCATGGCACTCGAGTTTTGACCTTGGCTGTAGGACGGAGGTTTCCTCTGTCCACCTTGGCCTTCCCCTTTAAAACACAGAGTGTGTGTCAGGTCTGTCTATGTTGAATGATAACTACACTCTATTAGAATATGTGTATACTATGAACATCAATGAGTTTCACCTTCACCGTCAAAAGCTGCACACTGACAATGATGGAACATCTCTAACCTGAGGAGTCCTGTCAGAACTCATCCTGTGGCTCTTCACGTGCACATGGACCGGTGTGGTATCGTTGACGTGCACATGAATCGGAGGTGAGGTGGATCGAGTTCTCGTCGCTTTCCTCTGTGAAACGGCAGTGATTACGATCTCAAACCAACTTAACTGTTCACATCAGAGTTTACCACAGAAACAAGTATTAATCTGAGGGCAGGAGCTGAGTGTAAATTTACACTCCTACATTTACAAAATATGATAAGGCAGTTAACATTTCTGTAACATATTTAGAACAATTATAGTATGTTTGTGAGATAACTGGATCATTTCTATCATGTTTAACAGGGAAGAAAACACAAATGCTGGAAGAACGTAAACTTGTTTTGGACATTTTAAAGTCTATTTTCTGCACTATTAAGCACTTTGTACATATTTCATCTCCTTGGAATAGAAAATTGTGGAATATATTCAACACTAAGTTAAATTAAGTTGCTAAATCTACACAAATAATTAAAGCTATAAATTCCACTCTTCTTATATTGTGATGGTCATATAACATATGATCGAAGAGCAACGTAGCTTAGCAAGAAGTATACATTAGCCAGTGAGCCTGACATTAGCCATAGCTAATGAGCTAACTCTGACAGCAGCCTGTCTAGCCTGTAATTAACTAACAAATTGTCCGCCTTACCATATGAACAACCAACATATACTAGTCGAAGCTTGGAAATATATTTCATTAGCAGAGCAGCGTTTTCTGTTCAGCAGGCACAATAAGTAGGTTAACATAAAAAGTCTGTTGGAGTGGAAGCTTGGATAAACTTCAACAGGTAATGACGCTAGCTTCTCTCTGCTTGGTCAATTTAAAGCACGTGACCTCTTTTTTCAACAGTGATTGGACCAGAGGCGACATTGTAACGTTCCTTAGCAACATCCTCAACTCAACAAGCTGTGGTAGTATCAAAGACACGTAGTGTGGAAAGATGAGTATCCTCCTTTCATATGCACGTCGTTAAAAATGCCCTGAACGGAACTACTACACCACTATATGCAGTTTTTTTTCAAGTGGCTTTAAATAACTACATACTACTAAACATTACATAGTTGTCTGGTAATACCAGGGTCCGTATGGGTAATACTCACTGCGCTATCATCTGAAACTTCTCATTATCTTGGAGAGGCGCCCGAGCTCTAATTCCATGTAGTGCTGCAGTATATCGGTGAGGCCACTGGAGGGCATCAAAGAACCATAAATTGTCCTTTAAAAAAAAAACGTTATAGAAAATCTCTGTGACAACCATGAAACACAGTATCGTACTAATAATTCCGGTTTCGAGCACAGACTGTATGTAAATGAAGATAAATGAAAAAATGAAAGTGGTAGTATTTCTTACAGGGCAGGTGTATGCATAGTTTATGGTACAGCGTACGTTATGAATTTACTAGATGTTAAAATTAGCACTAACACGAAACGTTGGCATAAATATCTCTATGTAGCGCTATATGAAGTTGTAGTTCCTGACTGTGACCGCTGGAGGGCAGGTGTGTGTCAAGACAACAAGACAGACGACACACCGACATTTCTGGTAAGAATTTTCAAAATAAAATAATTGTAAAATAAATAATAATAAAATAATAAATAAATAAATAAACTCCAAAGCAAGGATTTTCAGCTTCAGTGATGACGGTCTTCTTTACGCCAGGAAGGAGAACTTTGACCAAGTATTGGTCCCCCACATGCACATTTCCTTCCATGTGTCCCAGCCAGGTATGAACAAGATAAGACTGGGGGACTTTGTAACCAGTCCCTCACACAGAACAGAATAAACCATCCCAGAGAAGTTCTATTTTCATGTCTGAAAACTCCTCAGAAATAATGAAGGAGTGGCTTATGAAAAGTCTTGAATCAGGTCCCATGTTGATGTTGATAACTGCATACAGGAGGAAGGACATGCTCTGAGGGTGGGGCCTGAGATTGTACATTTTGGTGCAGGAATGGACTAAAATGACATCTGGATGTGCCAAAATTGGCAATCTGAAAATACAAATATGGAAGAACCAAAGTGAAAAGTGCTGACACCATTATTTCTAGGAGTGGAACATGCTGGAGATGCTCAGCTGCTTTGTCTTCAGTTCGGCTCCAGAGCTAACTCAGTTTTACTTCTTGTGAAAGAATAAACTCTATTGCCCAAACTGCTCAGATAATTTTTTTCACTCTTCTTTGAATCTTTTTTTGGACCTTTCGAGTCTTCCATAGCTCTTCACCATTGCTGTAGTCAAGACTCTGTCTTCTTATCTCCAACATTTCAATCTGATAATGACCTATAATGACAATTAGGGCAATATTCCTCCTCCTTTAGTGATCAGGGGACTATTGTCATTATTGCTTCCTTCCTAAAGGGAGAGTAAATCTTGTAGAATATTTGGCATTTGAATTACTCTTTCACTGAATTTCCTCATCTATCTTATCTGACTCTTTGGCTAAGCTAAGTTTGGGGTGGGTCTATACATCCACCCCAGAAAATAGGATTGATCAGACTTGAAAGAAATCACACATAAACCCTCTGTGGTCTAAACTACAGGTGAGATGACAGACGTCTCCACCACAGTTCCGCAATAAAGACAGACACTTGTCCTTTTATGAAGCCACATTTTCTTTTTCTTTATTGGCTCCGTCTGGCAACACAGAAAGAAAAACACGTGATACAATAATTGATCTCAATCTTGGGAAAGTGAGAGTACACCAGTCTTTGGAACGTTCTATTCTAAACAAACATGCTGCTTACAGAGATAATCATCTGTGCATTTTTTTTTTAAACTGAAATTCATAAAATACAGTTGGACTGAAAATCACAAGAAGCAAGTCACACATGTTGCTATAAAGGAGAAGCTGCACCCATCATTTTTTACAAGTATAAAAAGGTAGAAATGACCTCTCTCTCTCTCACACACTCACACACACACACACACACACACACATCTCGGGGTGAAAATAGGATTGATCAGTGGGCAGTTATTTACCATGTGTTCCCATTAACATGCTTCTCCATGGACGTGGGTCCATCATATGGAGCAGTGGCTTTTTGTGCTTGTCATGACAAAAATAATTTATCTCTGGTGCTCTGGTGGATTCTAACACTGCTTCTCATCAGATCACGACCGGCCTTCAAATCCACCCTGTTGTTATCTTCTCTAACTGTTAAGTAAGTGTTGGTTTCTCTGCTTCGTCTATGCATGTTCTCCGTGTGAATGTGCATAGTGGCAGTGTGAGAAAACAAACCATACAGAAAAAGAAATCGGATGTTTAGTGATTCCTGCTCTGAAACTTCACTGCAGCTGCTGGAAACAAACTTCTCACATCACCATGTTAGTTTGCATGAGAATGAGAAAAAGACAACACACCCCAACATGGGTCCAGGAATGCACAAGTAGGTACAGTATATTCTGACACCCTGAATTCTCAAGAAAAGAAAACATGAATCACTTGAGATGTCTTAGAACATTCAGCAGCTTGTAAACAGTTTCATTATATACGAAGGCAATGGCAGCAGAGGACAGAGGAAAGCAGCCTCATGTTGCTTGAGTGGGATTTTATCGTGGGTTTGTCACAGTGTCCACCTGGCACGAGGCTTCAGAGTCCCTGTGAGAACAGTTTGAACTCTGCAGGACGCCGTAGATCAGCCACCAACTCTAACACCTGACAGTCACTAAAACACGCCATCAGAAAGAAAGTGTGCGCAAGCTTTCATCTCGTTAATATCTCGTTAGCACAGACTAATATTTTTTGCACATCTTCTTATGTTTGTCACAAATGAATCTCACTCGCACGAGTTGATCTCGTTAATATCTCGTCCCTACAAATGAATATAATATCCTGTTTGCGTGAGCGTTTATACAAGTTACTGTTTACAGGTTAAAATCTTGGTAATAAATGTAGATCTCTTTTGATTAAGTTCATATCAAGTTCTCACAAGCCATCCTGTTTATATAAGTTGGTATCTCACCTTGTGATGTGAGTAATCTTGTTTATAAAAGGCAGAATGAATATGTCGCTTACACAAGTTAATATTCGTTCACATTTCATTTGCACAAACTAACATGTTCACACAGACTATTGTGTTCATACAGCGTACCTGCTTTACATAAGTTAATATCTGGTTGTTTACAGTGGTTAGTTAAAGTTAGTGTCTCGATGAAGTTAATCTGTTTGTTCAACTCGTCACATCTTGCTATCCTGTGCAGCGTGCCCACATTGGATTGATCACAAAGATCTGATGATAAAAAGTGAAGCAGGAAATGTCATTTCTTTGTTTGCACTGTGATGCTGAGAAGCTTCTGTGAAACATGATAAAAATAAAAAAATCCAATATTCTCACACACACTCATACTATGCATAATCAGTCTGTGAAGGAAAACAAACACATTCAGATTCAGCTCTTTTCACTGCTGCTACATCATAACTGAACTGTTTGTGTTCATGTTCCTGTTTTACATACGAAGCACAGAAGACATCAGCAAACGTTCAGCAAACGTTCTGAACAGAAGCTGAACGTTTTCTCGTTTATTTGTTTCTTTTTATGATCAGAGCAGTGTCACTTCACTGTTCGCCCTTAGTTTCAATTCAATTCTGTTTATTTTGCCCTTAGGTCTTAATATTCGTTCACACCATGGGATATGATGATAGAAACATAGAAACATGAGACGTACAAACTTGTCAACATGCAATATTTGACAATTTCAGTGAATACATTTTTTCACTTCTTCTTCTGTCCTGATCAATGTCCACACACGTCAAATGATTTTGATCTAATAAATAATCATGACTGACGCTGCGATCCACCAACAGCATCATGTTCGAGCACCAACTTCTAACTCCGTCACATGTAGATGAACACGTTATTGCAGAAAGCCAGCCGACATGTTCGACACGTTTCAGGCAGAAGCTGTTTAGAAAATTGGCGGCAGATGAAAAGTTCCAATAGGAAAATGTCTGAAGTCACTGACTCACACAACTTTTACTCTTTGTAAAAAAAAGACGGTCACCAGTGTGAAGGACTGGCATGAAGAACAATCACATGGACACATTTTTTTCTCTTTTTTCCCCTCAAGCACGACAAACAAGATCAAAACAATATCAAATTTCATAAAGTGCAAGCCTACAATATCTTAATCGTCATAACTGTCAACACGAGGGAATGTGGAGGTTGATATTACAGTGAAAATAGAAGAGAATGTAGAAACGGCTCACTTTCCCAGACAAATGAAACATGGAGAAGACAGTGGCCGTCGGCCTCCGCTTCTCTTCAAGTCCTTGGAAAGTTGGAATGTAGCATCTTTAGAAAAACGGCCAAAGAACAAGCTGGCCTCATGATCATTTGGCTCCTCCTTCAATTCACCTTCATCATATTTCATTACACATTTTATAGACTCACTAAATACTGAACAAACACATCTGTGCCAAAACATCATCTGTACACACACTCCAGCTATGTCAATAAATAGAAAACACTAAAAACAGTGTTGTTGTGATTTCTGTCAGCTCAAAATTCTTCATTTCAAACAACGCGCTTGGCTACTGCCCGTGTTCGTTATTTGAGCGTGTTGGTCGAGGGCAGTTCACTGTCTGCTGGTTTCACTATCAGTGTCACCACTGCGGCCTGTGCAAACACTCCCCCTGCTGGTGCCACAAATAAATCATTCATAGCAAAGGCTGATCAACATGCTGCCTTCAGCTCATTTCTACTTTGGGGCATGTAAAGATAAAGAAAACAAAATACAAAGTTTTATCTAGACAAAAACATTGGCTGACAATTTAGCTTTTAGCTACACTAAGTGCCTCAGCAGGACTGGGGCTGAAAGGTCTTTTATTTTGAAAGGATAAGGCTGATGATATTGCATATTTTTCTAATCATCCACAAATCTCATGAAAAGTGTGTGTGCCTGACATTTCTTCTTCTTTTATTTAACACACACTGTCCTGTTGTCACAAACACTGACTACAGCGCAAATGTGGATTAATCCTTTGCTGAAAATAGTCCCCAACTAACGCACTGCTTCCTCCTGTTTGAGCAACAAAAAAACTACAGAACTCACTGAGCCTTTTTTGGACAATACATTTCTCAGTAATCACAGTAAGTCTTCAGAAGGAACTGATGGGCGAGGGAGAAATATTGAGACGGACTAACATTGTTGATTTTGGTCGGATAAAAAAACAATATCAGCCTTATCCTTTACACGAGAGGACATTTTGTTATGAGATATGTTGTGTGCAAATATTTGGGCCTAAAATTGGCACTAAAGCTCGGGGAGAGAAAATGAGAATCTTTGTCAACCGGGGTTCACGGACAGCCACAGCAGTGTTTGGAGTCTACTTTTCAGCAAATCAGTACTTTCCTGACAATTCAGTTACTGTAGTACTTGAAATATTCTTCTTCAGGTAAAGAGCTGCTGACAAACACTGCCATCTTTGAGGGTCTAAAGTGACAATGGAACCTGTTAGTGAGAACTGGTCAGAAACCTGCACAGCCTCTGGAACAAAAGCACCAGGACGTTACATTGTCTGCACTCCATTTGGATTGTTACATAGCAGCGAGGACGTGGAGACCCACCTTCAGGAGGTACAGGCTGCAGGTATGACGTGAAATCTCTATCAGCTGATAATAAAACAGCAGTAGAAGGTGGAGATGCTTCAGTTTGAATGTTTTTACAGCTTTGAAGTGTTTGCAGAGACGCTGCAGCACCTTTTCCAGTTAGATTCAGCCAAAACTACATGTGTGATTGGTGTTTAGAGGCATGTACCATTCTGTGAACGTGCCTGGTTCACAGCGACACTGTGCTGGTCAGGTTCTGGAGTGCTCCTGATGGACAGCTAATGTGCATGTGGTTCTGTTCATATTAAACAGGTTTGTCAGTGTGTGAGGTCTGTGCATATGACCCTCGCAGATATGAACAGATGATAAAACCTGTGTCAAATGGACCCATGTGGCTGCACAGATACACTGAGGATCATTTGGGCTTTAAAATGAGAAACTTCAGTAACGTGGGCAAAGATGGCAGCATCTGGAGACTTGGAGCAGCAGATTAACGGCAGAGAAGTCCAATCAATCAATCAAACATGACTGGTGTTGGCTGTAGTTTAGAAAGAAGTGAGCCAATGATCCGGCCGGCAGGTCACATGATCACCCTGTCATCATTAAGGTTGTAGAGGTGTTTTGGCTCAACGTTTAAGTGACGGTGTAATGGTGTGTGTTGTCTGTGAACAGATGTTTGGCGTACACACTCCCTGTTCTCCCCTGTTATCAAACTAGATTGTCTTCATTTGTGGGACTCGACTACAAATGTACAGGCCCATGCAACACATGCACTGGCTCCATTTACTTCCAAACCCCATGCCACTTTAAAATCTACAAGCCTTTTTTTTATACTCCTAAATGGTGGAGGCCATTCTTAGTGAAGAAAAGAACAAGATGGATACATCTTCTTTGCCTTTTTGCATGCAAATACAGCACAGTGATATGGAGAACAAATAACTATCACTTTCAAAAACGCACAAGGCCAAAACAATAGACGGTTAACGGCATCAGTTAGACTGCTGGTTAATGACATGAAGGATCGGGATATCTTTACAATTAATGAGGGCCTACGACAGACGACAGAACGTGACCTCATGCACCTCAACCTGCTACAAGTTAAGCTGATATACAGCACGTGCCGTTTGGCAAATACAAAAAACATTTTTGGTGAAATCTTTCAGATTCTAACTCGCTGTGCGAACAGTGTGCTAATATTAGACTTGTTTTTAATATGAAGAGTTCAGCACTGTGTTTCCTCTCAGCACCGCCCTGCTTTAACCTCATAAAGTCACACCAGCATCCTTTACGCTTACACGACCTTCACTCTAAACAATGATAAATATTATTTAAAAAACACAAAACCAGCTTCTTTACAATTCTCTGACATGAGGAGTTAAGTTTGGAGGCTGCAGTTTGAACCTTACGTTTGGATGATCTACAGCCCCTCTGTCGTTTCTTTAGTCTTACATGATGCTTATATTTACGAGGCTGAGACTCAGAATGGAGATTTTACACTGCGTTAAACTCTCTGGTTTATCTATGTGAACATTTTCATGTTACATTTGCTTCCATGAGTAACAATTAAATGAGACGTGAGCTTGTATGTACTGAAACAGTTATTTCATTACCTGTAAAAAAACAGAAAGACAACTGGGAGGCTCTGGCAGTTGAGTCTGTATGTACACGTATGCCATTTTTGCCCCATGCGAAGATGTTAGTAGGCTTCCAGTGAATCATCCCAAAATAGGCTCTGCACGTCCAGCATGGTCGCCAGCTCCAAAATATGCTTCTGTAGAAGGCTGCTCTCCACCGTGTCCTGTTTGGGGAGCTCAGGGTACGACTCTGGGAAGCTCCGGGACTCCTGAAAGAACAACACAACACACACGTGTTGAAGGAATACTCAGTCAATCAGACCCCCTCAACCCAACCAACCACAGACAGATGCTGGTTCAGATGCTCTTTTTGTTGTCAGTGTTTGGTCACAGGAAGGCTGGAGGCAGATTCCAGGTGAGGAAGAAAAAGGATATGTGTGTGCTGTGCTCCGCAGACATTACTGACACAAACAGCTGGTTGTTGGCTCAATAATACAGTTTACAGCTTGTAGGTGCATCACCAGCATCACCTGTGCTGTGTGTGTACTGTTAGGACAAGTGTGCATCACGTGTGTGTTCAGTGCATTGTGTGTTTGCTTGCTATGTGCCTGTGTACCAGGACAGACCCTGCTCTTAACCACATGATGTTTTTTGCCATTCAAATGAACGAAGCAACTTGGTGAGGAAAAAGCAGAGTGGCGTTGACTGACCCGAAACAGTTTATGCAGTCTGAGCGCAGCCGAGCAGAACACAAAGCGGATGAGCAGCAGCCGAAGGAACTCGTCACCAAAGAATTGTAAAAAGGCTTGATCTGTGGAGACAGCCAAGACAATAAGGTAATCAACTGATCAACAGATATTGCTATGAACTATGTAAACCATTAAATAAAGCAACCATGGCAAACACTCACTGGATATTTGTCAAATGAATATCTTTGGTTTTGGATTGCTGATTTTTCTCACAGTTCTCAGACATTTTATTCCTCTGCTATCAGACATTACTTTACCATGACTGATTTGAAAAAATAAAATGAAATATAACATCATGGTCTGCTCTAATCTTTCTATACTAGCAGAGAGAAAGAATCTATGAGAGATATGCTACCTATGGTCCGTGATCGAGTTATCATCTGCCCAATGTCACGGTAGACTTTGCGAAGAAACTCCTGCGCCCTCTCCCACAGTCCTCGTCGCACGCTGTTCAAGCCGCACACTGAGGAGAAAGCCAGGAGTGGACTGTAGAGGAACAGAGTGAAGAGGCTCCCACGCTGAGACTGATCTGAGCAGGTGAGCACAGGTAAGAGGTGACAACATGACACAGGTTTTCTCTCCATGATCACATAAACACAACTATGACTGCATAAAACGTGTCTGCTTGAAATATCACAGAGGCTTCCTGTGTGACTAACTCTGTATTTGTGAGGTGTTTTAAAGGGTAGGGACGTCAGAAATGCTTGAGAGACAGGCTAACACATTGTTAGCTTCACACTTATCCTTTAATGAACTGTTGTTCAGAGTGACGCACACCTTGAACACTCTTGGGATACACTGTAGGTGATAGTAGGCACACCAGAGGCTGGCCAAACAGATTGGTGAAATTCTATTAGGAGAAACAAAAGACAGAAGAAGTCATGTTAATTATGAGAATATACATTCAGTATGAGCACATCAGAGTAACAATGACTGTATACACAGCTATCACTGGATTACTTTGATACTGAAGAAAAGCAAGTAGTGGAGTTAAAAGGAGCATCTGTTATAGCAGTTTAACAGACATTCAATGACATCCTGCCCACTGAATCTAAAAATGTATGTTCAGATTAGACACACATTACCCCGCACCCACCCCCAACTCTCCTGTCACACTTAACTTAACCTATTCATGTACCTTGTAGGCTGAGCTGTTTGAAGAATCCACAATGACAAAAAGTGGCTTCCGGGTGAAAGGGAATAAATCTCCTGGATGAAGGCTGCAACGTCACAAACAGGTTCATGTTAGGAGGTTAAATTCTACTCTAGCAAGTCCTCGCTGAGCTGAAGCATCCTGAAGGTGGATTTGTAGTCGCTTGTTCTCAGGTTGCTGGTTGTGTACACATGGTCAGACTGTCTAAGAGTGTTACTAACACAGAGAGTGGGCAGAGTGAGTCAGATGGATGTTATTTGTCATTAGTCACAACAAGCAAAAAGACGTGTGCTCCTCTTGGGTTACATCCAACAACTGACTCAACTATGTGTGAACACAGGAAGCATCAGGAATCGTTAGGTACACTTTCACGTTTTAAAAGACATTAACAACAAACAATCTTCTTCTATTTTGAAATAAATCTATTACTAGATTTTTTAAATATTACTATAATCTATGTCTATAATCTTTTGATATGAAAAGAATCTATTTCTAGCTGGGTCCTAAATGCACTAATTGACTTCCCCCGGAGGATACGTAAACAACAGACTGACACCATTCACAAAATTAAAGACCCCTGTGTGCAGAAACTGAGCCAA
This sequence comes from Sciaenops ocellatus, assembly GCA_033000465.1. Classification (NCBI taxonomy): domain Eukaryota; kingdom Metazoa; phylum Chordata; class Actinopteri; family Sciaenidae; genus Sciaenops; species Sciaenops ocellatus. The sequence continues at coordinate 3,424,987 of CP136874.1, read as the reverse complement.
ATGAGCCAAAAGCAATAGAACATTATATAAATATGTGTTATAAATTACATATATATTATACACTAGATCTCCTCTCTATTGGACAGATACCAAATAAGACAATTGCAACTGGCAGGTTCAAAATAATTGAGGCTCCAGGCAGCGATGGCTTCCCTGCAGAAGGAGCTGAACCCACTGCATCTAAGAACCTTCAGCCCCATCATGGAAAGAGGAGATCATTACAAGTATTAAGTCAATAGTACTAAAATGCATTACTTGATGTAAAGTGTAATCTCCTCCATGCAGTTTTGATGTTCTGTTTTTGTGTTACTCGTACATGTTGACACACAATAAACATTAAAGTGATAAAAGAAAGAAAGATGAATCATCTCTCACCAGTGCATTTCTTTCTGGGCCTGATTCCTCTTCTGCACCGTCTCTCCGTTCACCACGTCTCGATTTGTGTTTGTGAGAACTCCACCAAAATCATACGGTCCTACAGGAAATGTTTCAAAATAAAAGTTTAACTGCTTCAACTTTAAAACATTATCAACCCAACGTGAAGAGGTAACAGTTCTGATGTTATGTCAAAGACATCCATGTTTAGTGCTGCAGAGACAGCGACTGAAATTAGCATGCTAACCAGCTAGCTAGTGCCAATACTGTGCTGTACTACTGAGTCACTGAACAGGAGGGATGTTCACAGTTTAAACAGTTTGGTAGCATGTCCATATTAGAACAATATTTAACAAGTTACCTTCATAATCTGAGTGCCCAGTAGGAAAGACTCCAGTAGCTGACAGATAGACGAGCAAAACGCTGTTGGCAGGCAATTCCTGGAAAATAGATGTGGAATGATAAAGCAAGATGATGTAGCAAAGTAACAATCTGATTATGTTAAATGTAAGTGCTGCATGAACTTCATATGGTGATGTAAATATACAGGATTATAAAAGAATTATGGGTAGGGGCCCCGGGTCCTCTCCCAGTTAGTAAATGACTTGTGTCTTTGTCACAGCTGATGTTCTCTTAGTGAGACAAAATGGAACGTTTGGATCAGAGGTTCTGAACCCGGGGGTCGTTTCCAGGATTCACCAGATGGTTGTGGAAAATAAAATACACGACTTCTTGAACATTACATTCTAATACCTTTTAAAGACTTTTCAGGCTCAATTCCTCCAAATTCAAGGACACAGCATAGCTTGAGACACAGATGAAGGTTACTATTATAACACATCATGAGAACTAGCAGCTTTACAGAAGCTCACAGTGTGTGTTGTGTGTGTACCTAAATGTATAAATTCAACTACTCTCATTGACCCATGTTGATTTTTGTTTATTTTCAAAAACCTTCAAGGCCCTAATTTTTAACTTCTGAAATTCACAAGCTTTCAAGGATTTCAAGGACCACCTGGTGGTCCCAGGGGGTAGCAGAGGATTTCAGAATGAACAACCCTGCCTCACCCCTCTTAAAAATGATGCTGAGAATGTGCTCCTGGGGACAAAGCATGAACAACAGAGACTGCTGCAAAATAGACCCTGAAAATTAATTCTGCCCGACTCAGGGCAAAAAAGGACAGAAATGTAGAACTGTTAGGGAAGCCACTAGCACTAAGGTTTTCCCTAGTGGTAGGCCGCTCAAGGGCCATACATGACGCTTTAAGGTTTTGGGTTCCAAAAAAAAGAGCTGACGTCAGAGGATGCGACCAGTCCGGTCTGGCAGACCCACGATCGGTGCCAAAAGTGTGGGCGGAAACGCTGGCGGCCTCGCATCTCCGGCAGGAAAAATAATAACCTTTATCGTTTCCAGCAAGAAGTCAGACGGGCTCTTAGACTCAGTAATAGCTGGAGACTAATAAGACTTTGTCACCAAAAGATCAGTGGTGTGGCACTTCTTATTAGGGTGATGAGCAACTCTACTGCCTGTGGGTGGAGAACCAGCCAACAGTGCAAAGGTTGGGCCCATCTTCATCAAATCATCTAGGCCACGCTCTACAGCACCATTAAGGATGCTGCGTGCAGAACGGGGTTCAGTACCCTCCCTTGGTTGAGCCCAAGACCACTGCTGAGCTTCCCCTGAGCAGGGCCTCAACAGAAAAATCACCAGGACAGTCCCTACCAACCAGGCAGTCAGTACCAATCTCTGCATTCTGCATGCTTGTGACTCTAAAAGTTGAGAACCACTGGTTTGGATGACCACTTACATATGGTGGTAAAAAGCTGATCATTTAAACAACGTCACAAACCAGCACTTGTAAATCTCGAGGATGACAGATTCTGTATATCTGACATACTGTATGTTGATAACTCTGAATGTCTAAGTAGAAAGCATTAACTTAAGTGAACCCAGAACGCATTGATGACTGAAGTGAATACTGACCTTAAAAGAGGCAGACAGGAAAGTAAAAAGCTGGCTGAATGTTGGCTTGTAGAGCAAATACTTGTGTGGGTTTTCTCTCTTAGCCGGCTTCTCGTTGGGTTCCTGTGGAGAAACATTTGAAATAATTACTGCTCATGCCCTGAGTTCAAGTTTACTTTATGTAACACGGGGTAACCAGTCTTCTAGGAGATGACTGTATATTTGTTCATCACATTTGTCACCCAAAATTAGTCAGACACCACTGGGGAATGATGCAACTCTTGAGGGAACGATGCATCTCACTCAGCACTCAATTATATTTCAATTACAGCGCTGCTGTTACCGGCCAAGCATGGTGACATGCAGGTATTCACTACTGATTGGCCCTGAGAGAGACTGCATCATTTATGAGACATAACATGTTTACTGCTGCCTTGGTGGGAATATTCTGCTCTGAATTTTGAGATACAACTTCCTTGCATGTATTGTGTATATAATAATAAAACAGGAAGTAGGAACTGTGCATCACAAGAGATGATGACTTCTGTCTTGATGCCTTGACACTCACCAGCGTTCCTTTCGAGGTCTGTGTGGCCAGGTTGACGGGTTCCCTCTCCAAAGCTTGAAGCATGCGGAACATATCGATGGTTAACTCGCTGAACTTCACCTGAAAAAGGAAGAAAACACTGACATCAACTTACTATTACAGAGATTTGTAGGTTTGAGTTTTTTGTTTGAGCTGATAGAACGTGAGCCTTCAAAGACAAATCAGGACTGCCTTGATGGAAGAACTGAACAAAAATTGAATTAAAATCCAAATAAGATTTTCATTTTTTGGTGAGTCAGATTATTATAGATTATCAGATTATTATAACCAACAGAGGACACTAGTAGTTACACCTTATAAGCAGGAGGTGAAGAACATGTGTTACCATAGGCTGAGAGGATAAATAAGTCACATCAGATATACAGAGAAGAAAGGGGTTTGTAAAATAACATCTGACTGTGTTCTAACATTTTTAAGTCTACTAACAAGATCCATAAACAGTCTTCTTCAGTGTTGTCTTTCTGAATATTATTTGTGTATTCTGTAAACTGCCCATACAGATTATTGAACCTTAATGGCCTGCACACAGGCTTACTGTACACCCAGTCAGTAGCAGTTGCAGCAGATGGCTGTCCACCATGAGCCGGGTTCTGCTCGAGGTTTCTGCCTCTTAAAGGATGTTTTTCCTTGCCAGTGTCTCCAAGTGCTTGCTCATGGTGGGAATTGTTTGAGCTCTGTAAGTAATATTATAAAGAGTCTAGACCTGCTCTGTATGGGAAGTGTCATGAGATAACTTCTGTTATGACTTGATGCTGTATAAATAAAACTGATTCTGATTCATGAGTAGGTTCACATTATATTATCATAACTTGTATGGTGATCAAAACCTAAAGATTATTCCCCCTCCTCACATAACTGAGGATGACAATTTCTTCATCTTCATCTCAGCCGCTCAGCAGAGACACACGTGGTACCAGCGCATCTTTTACTTGCGTCAGAAGCATATCTGTGAGGTGTATGGGGAGAGGACGTGATCTGAGCTTCGGTGGTTCAGACAGAAATGACTCAATTCTCCGAATAGACTTGTATTTAAAAAACATAAAGTGTGTGTAATTAAAATGAATAACCTTTTCATGATTTGTCATTATTTTTTCCAAAATGAGTCAATGTTGATATGAATGATGATTCTGCTCTCGTAGGAGGCCGATGACGAGAAACTTTGCTTCCTCACAGTGTCATGTTAGTGTTGTTGTTATGATCAGAATAAAAATGCACAGGCCCTATGTCTCTATCCTGTGTAAGAAACAGACAGTAAACTACACATTAGAAAATCATGTATTGCTGTTATTATGGTCTAGAATGACACGGTGTCACTAAACTACTGATTGTGGTTAGAAAATGGACATTTTGTGGAGCAGTATATAGCATGCAACATGAATCTATTAGGACATGCACACCATCAAATACTGGTTTACACAACAGACATACTTAGTCCATACAGTTGTGAAACTATTATTCAAGAGTAATATAAGATGAAACATCAGAGTGTTGCAAGTTCTATGTTGAAAAGATATTCGGTGTTTGTTTGAGCGCCAACTACATGTTTTCTTCACTCAGACTGGGCGACAATGTGTGTGACGTGTTAGAAACTGTGAATTAGAATTAGTGGGTTAAAACCTGGTTGTTACAGTTGCCGATGATTAGTGCATCAGCAAGGACGAGCTGCCCAACCACCATGCCTTGTTCCAGTGCAGGCACGCTTCCCTCCTGCAACCGATTGCTGGTGACAACGACAGAGTTGTTGTCATTCAGGACTACCACTGGATCTGCCTGTTTAACAGAGGGAGAGAAACACCAGTGAGCCACAGCTGATCCCATGTATCAGGAAGCAGACGGCACATTGATGTCAGTCCAGAGAGATGAAAGGTTGCATTAGAGGGTAGCCTGGTTAGTTGTCCAAACTGGACCCCATTTTGAATGCCGGCAGACGAGACTGGCTGCAACGTAATCCTCATGGGCGAGCTTCATTTGAACTAAAAGTCACAGGTTAAAATTACTCTTTTTGTCAAAGAAGTCCAGAGACTCTCTAACAAAGAAGGTCTGTCTCTGCAGGGATCCTTTCTATATTGTTGTCAGACACTTGTAATAATAATCTGAGCCTGTCAGACGTACATTGACGGCGCACTATTGCCTGTAAGGGTTATGTTGCAGCCAGTTTCGTGGCTGATTCATGCCTGCCCACTTCAAAAATCCAGGTTGAAAAAATACAGTAATAAAGTTACTCTTTAGTGCAACATTGTGTACCTTATCTACCATAAAATAACATTTTTTAAATCATATCAATCATCATATAATCATGTGAATGGTGTCTCTGTCATTCGTACGTCTTTTCTCACACTATGTAACTCCGGGTATGATGACCCACGAGAAGTACGTAACGCATTACAGCACCAAGTCACACACCGACAACTATTTGACTGATTTTGGTGAAACTGGATCATATTTTATGGAGAAAATGTTTTCTGGTTTTCCCTCTGATGTCCTCCGGCTGCTCTGCCTCAACTCTCTGTGATTTACAGACTTTCCTGATGGACAGTGAAGTAAACTGCTAAACATAAGTAATATAATCAGAATAGGGGTGGTGTGTAGCTCAGTTGGTAGAGCAGCTGCCCCATGTGCGAAGGCTCAGTCCTTGCTGCGGGAGCCCAGGGTTCGAGTCCGGCCTGTGGCTCTTTCCCGCATGTCATTCCCCATCTCTCTCTCCCCACATTTCCAGTCGCTCTTCAGCTGTCTCTATCACAATAAAGCTTGAAAAGGCCAAAAAAATAATCTTTTTTAAAAAAAAAAAAAAGTAATATAATCAGAATAAATACACTTGTCAGCTGTCCATATTTACCACAGTGGGATTACACTCTGAAACTGGAGGCAACAAATCCCAAAAATACCAATTTCTACATAATGTTGCTTTAAGGTTTTAGTTTCAGTAACTAATTTCAACCCCTCGATTTGTCCATGGCTTTGTATCATCTTTAGGATAATCTAATCAAACAATCTGTGACATATGTAAGACACAACATTGAAAGCACTGAGCTATGCTACATCTTGCAGAGTTGGTCACCTCTACAAAAGCTGCCACCTCCTGTAGAACCAGATTCCATTCCAGTTGGTCCTCTGTGTTGAATCGCTGTGTGTAATCTTCGATCTCCTCAGATAACTCCTGCAGACAGACATGAAGTTCCAGATGGTGTCATGCAAATACACAAATCATTTTTTCACAGTATTACATAAGTTTTGACTTGTGCTATATTTATAAAATAAGGTCTCATACAAGTTTTATGAGGCAGGCTAACTTGCCCCAGTATTCTGAATGGGGGGGGAAGTAGAAGCTGCGATCAAAGCCGGTGCATTAGTTTCAATGTTTCACTGAGGGATGCCCCCCCACATGTATTCTCAGAATATCTGCTTGCCAAAGAGCGGCTCATGCTGTGTTATAATGAGGAGGTGGAGACGGCGGGTGAGGAGTTTCTGGTGTCACATGTCACTATGCATGGCATGAGGAAACCAAAAATGTCACAGTCCTCCCTTCACGGTGGAAGACCCCCAGTCCCACTGACAGTGGAAAAAATACTCCAACTCAAAGAGGAAGCTACGTAACGTCTCTCAGTGTTTGCTGAGTTTTGGAAGAAGTTGTTGTGCCAGGTTTGGCACAGTTTGCCGTGCTCGCAGGCTGTTGGGAGTTGATCAGCCCTCCTGGTGGTGAGCCTGGGCTCTCTCAAACTAGACCCTGTGCAACAGAGCCACAGCACGATCACAGTTTGTGTGACAATCTGAGAAATGAGCATATTTCCTGACAGAAGCCATGAAATGGGCCACAGTTCTGACCAGAGAGGTGACAACAACTTGAGACTATTTCAGTCTGCTTGGCTGAAGTGGCGTGTTCGAGGGCAAGGCTGAAGACTGTGAATGGAGTTTGGAGCAGTGTCAAATATTCCCATATTAACTCCCTAGAATGAATAGCTATCTTCTTAATACGAAAACATTTCCCTCCATCTCTTCAGTTACACATGCAGACTGGCAAAGTGATACTGTCAAACAATGCACATGCAGATTTTAGATGTGGATTTGCTGTCAGGGGCAATCCCATGCATGTGGAAGAGTAAACTAAACATGATAGAGTAAATTAGATTGGTCGTGCAAAGGTAGGCCGGTTTTTCCACGCAGAACAGAATGTTTAGTTGGATATGTGACTTTCTTTACTTCAGACTTCACTATGAATTAAATAATTACTGTTAAGGAGTTTTATGGTTTCCCACAACGTTACAGCTACACTGGACTAATAGTGGTTTTTCACAAGAAAACTGTGTGTGCTGGGAGAGAGGTTGGTTTGTCTCAACACAAATTAGTTGAATGTGTTTATTACAGGACCTGAACACCACTGTCAGTCAGTCAGTCCATTGTGCCTGCTCTGTCTAAGCAGGAGCTGCAGTTGTACAGGAATTATCCACCGCCCAGCAGCTGCTCTGTGCACCGATGGACGGACCTCCAGGCCTGAAGAGAGCTCAAGCGATTGCTCTAATGGTCCATTTAAATTCATTAGAGATATGCTTCATTTGTCTTAATGGTTCATCTTTGGTAGGTGGGGAGGTGCTCTAATTTCTACAGTAAGATTTATGCTAAATAGGAGCACCCTGGTCGTAATTACAAAAACTAAGCCAACATGAAAAACTTTTCTCTTCTGTATTTCTTTTGTTTATCCTAATGTACCACAAATATACTGAACCGTGACCCCAAAACTGATTTATGCACTACACCATGAATTACACCATTACAACCCTGTGGTGTATTTCCCAAGTTAGGGAAACTTACTGACCCCTTAAAAAGCTCCATACCAAGCGGCTCACCCTGTGGGCCTGGCCCGTGAGGACAGCAACTACTACACTATAGACAGAAAGAGAATCATCCACCTGGTCCCTCTGTGGCTGAGGAATGTTTGTTGAAGTGCAGGGAAATCTTTTCTGGATCTAATTTAAGCATTTTATGTGAGAGGTGGTGGTGGTCTGTCAGAGAAGCTTGGCCGGTTTAGCGGTGATTCCTTATCCCGTAGAGAGACAATGAAATTAATGCTGTGAATGCAACATGAAGTGTGTGTGTGTGTGTGTGTGTGTGCTTCCATACCTTCACCAACACTTTGACTAGGTCCATCTTGTTCAGCAGTAAACACACCACTATGTAGCGAGCGTAATATCGAAGCTTCTTCACTACTAATTCTGGTCTGATGAAGACAAGAGAAGACAAAACCAACTGGTCAAGTTAAATAAATCCACACTGAAGGACGGCACATTTCAAGAGTTTTTCACTGAGTCTACTGCTGGGAATGGTTTGTGCATATAAATGATCATCTCAGTTTTTTATGCCAGTGTCTGTGGTTAAGACATTAAAAGAGCAAGTCTGATCTTCCATATCTTTCTTAATGTCAACACTGAATGCATCTAAATAAGTAAGTATTGTGTGTGTGTGTATATCAAAGCCTGATATGTCTTCTTCTACTGTGCCACAGAGCTCATTGTTGTCCAAAAACTAGAAAACACCAATCAATGTTCACTGTTTTGTGTCATGTGCCTTCATCACCACACACACACACAAGTTTATTTTGACTCAGTTCCACACACACCATCCTGTTGCCACAAATACTCACCAAATGTGGATTAATACCGTCTTTTGGACGTTTTAAAAATATCTTGCATTATGGCTATCTATTATCTATTTATTATCATATCTTACGTTGAAATATTCTGTACACACAAAACTGTACAGCTCTTTTCATTTCAAAAACATATTGTATATATATTTATAGCTTCTGGTATTTGTTTTATATAAACCTACAATAAACCTGTTTCTGATTAATATTGAGCTGATAACAGCAGCCTCCAGCTAATGCACCATTTCCACCAGGGCCAGACTAGAAAAGTCAGAAAGTCTTCTCAGTGGATTTGTTGAACATCACCAGTCTACTCTAGAGTTTAAATTTACTGCACATATTCGTCCATGTTTATCCATCTATGGATGACGATGAGAAAAGTGGCATTTGGCTCAATTTATAAAACAGCATAAAATAAAATAAATCTTTAAAAAAACAACTAAATGTCCAGGCAATGTATTATATAGCAAGAGGGTAAAGGCATCTACTTCCAAAAACTCAAAGTCACAATATTTTAAGAAAAGGTACCTGTCCTCTTTGTTGACCTGGAAGTAGTAGGAGCGCTGACGGATGGCTGAGTAGAATGAAAAGGCCTCATTCAGGTAACTCGTTTCTGAGGTACGAAGGCTGTCGACAGGATTAGAAAGTGGACAGTGGATTATTACCTCTGGAGTTTCTGCACATTCAGAACATTTCAACAAACTTCTCAACTTTTGATTCCATTACACCAACAAATTGATCAAATTCGAAGTAGCATTTGAAACTAAAATTACATTATACAGGTCAATCATACACTGCTCTTAACATGCACTGTGGAACAAACAAAGTTCTGCTTACATACTCTGCCCTATTTTTAAACCTTGAAATTTAGTCAGGTCAGTCTTAATATTGATGAATGCTTACAGTCTCATCGTCAAATTGAATGAAGCAAAAGACGAAAATTAACTACGAACTGCGTGATCGAGACATAATTATACTTACTAGTAGTGGTAGTAGAGCTGTCCAATTTTGGACGCAACTTCCCCAATCTGCCATCTCTTCAAGCCATACCGAGTGTCCAGAACCTGCCTGTCAATAAACAAAAACATGCAATACTGAGCACTAAACAATGAAAAGTGTGACACATCATCTGGTAAATTACACTGACACTCACACGCATTTGCACCATATTTGATTGGAATATGGTGAACACTGGTCCTGACAAGCTGAACAGTGCTGTTTTTTTAAGCAATCTAGAGTTTTAAATAACTACATGGAAGAATTGCATCCAGACTCAATATTTTTCCTCGTTCTTGGTGCTGAATTAATTCATGAGCCTGCTGAATTTTAACGTCTCTCTCCATTTCACAGGCGATTCAACCCTGAACCATGTACAGAGCTTGAAACATGGCACTCTTCATCCACCTATTCTAACTTGGAAAACAGTGTGACCTGAAAGAAGAGATGGAAATAACCTGTGCTGCTGCTGAAACTTCCACAGCTTGGTGTAGACATCAAAAGTCCGTCCAAAGTAGGACTGCCACTGCTTGTGTCCATACTGAGGAAGGTCTCTGCAGCAAAGAGCACAATGAAGGTCAGAGGAGGAGAGAGAACCAAAACAGTCAGTCACACACGCACACACACACACACACACACACACACACACACACACACACACACACACACACACGAGGGGCATTTTATGCCAGCACGCTATACAGTGCGTTAACGCGTGTCACTATTGTATTAAAGCCAACGCTTCAGACGCCTTAACGTGTGCACGTGTGACTGAAATAGCCTAAACTGTCACATTGGTCTGTCTTGGTAATACATGGACTGCTTGAATTGTGAAGCGAAGCAGCTGTTAAACTCAAAATTCGTCATCATAAAGTAAATAATTATTTGTACATTGAGACGAGCGTGCGTACAGGCGTCCGCTGAGTTCGCACGTGGCATGACACTTATCACCTGTCAGCCCTTCATTATTTTGTGTACTCGCAATACGTGTGCCTGTAGGCATGCGTATTTTTCAGTCTTAATGCAGGCGTAGGCGACGCGGTTAAGGCGTTTTAGTATAGTGTGCTGGCATAAAATGCCCCTCATACCTACACACACACACACCCACACACACACACACACACACCTTAAAATTCTCTCCGCTCAATTGGGTAAACAGCAGCAGTGTTGGAGATGGTGAGGGCAGCCAAATGCCAATCACCCACATATTTTCTGCTCACGTATGAAAATACAAACATCCTGGGAGTTATTCAGATTGCTGAGGGGATTTTATGCTTCAAGGTTCCCGGAGACCCCTGGAATGTGTACCTGGGATTTATCAATCTCTACAGAATCAGCATACTTTACTGAAAAAGGCCACACAAGGAGCTGGCTGAAATGTGACCTTCCAGGTGCAGGACAGTGAAATTTACTCAATGGAAGAACTGAACTCATTATCTGAGGACTTAAGCAGGGAACAACAACACTGAGGAGAATGGACTGCATACATGAGGAAAGATGTTGCTCAGCTGGTCTGACAAGAATGGATCAAAGGTTACAAAGAGAGATTAATTATACATTTTGGTGGGGATTCTATTCAGTGTAGCTGAAAAATAAATCAGTAAATAAAAAGTTCATTTGGGCTGGTGTGAGAGCTGTCAACGCTTGTCAACCAAACAACCAGACTGAGACCAACCACAGAGACAAGTCTTGAACACCATGTCATGAGCTTATTTCACAGTTCATTTATCAATTATCTCCAAAAATATGAAACAATAAAAGATAGGTGTCTATGATATAGTGAAAAATTCTAATGCTGTTTTGTTACACATTTATTGATACTATATAAATTAATTTGAATTAAATTGAATTTACCTTTATCAAAAAGTTACAGCTTCTGTGATTTGGATATTGCATTTGGCCATAATGCAGCTTCAATAATATTTCAATTAGCTGAGCAGCGCTGATAAAACAACAAAAAAACAGATTACTCAAAGCTCAAAATATCTGTGCCCTGGTGTACAAATATTAATAAACAGATTTGAGCCCTGCAGTTGATAAATGACTTATTTACACATCAAACAGTTACATTATCATTCACTGTTAGTCATGTTTGTCTCGCCTCATAGATCTGTCTCTTTAGCTGGTAAATGCTGCACTACGTTTACCAGGCAGGCTTTTTCAGCTGCCTGCTGTGGCTGCAAACGACACTGAGAGCAGTGAATCAACACAAAAGTTGTGGGTCAGACACTGGACAATGAGGTGAAACTGACTATAAAGCTCTGTAGATTCAGCTGATAATAGTTATTATAAAAAATATCCATTATAGCTGCTATCAAGGTTAAAATTGTAAGTTATTCATATCTCAGAACCATAATACCTCCATGTGAGAATTTTTTATATTACAGCTGCAACTCACAAACATTTTGAGCTTTGAGTAATCTGTAATCTCTTTTAAGGTGTTTGTTTTATTAGGGCTGCACAACTTCAAATAATATGATTGAAAGCAAATGTGTGACAAAAAAGCATACTGATTTTTAACAAATCATGCACACCTACTTCTTTATTTTCAGAAAAGCTCATCACAGGTTCCAAGACTCCAGTTAAATATGTGAACAAACTCAAAGACCGTCAGTTCACAATGAGATCAAATGAAGAGAAGCAGTAAATTCACACATGTAAGAGGCTGGATCCACACATTATCAACATTCTATCATAAATAAATATACTTTCTGTTGATCAACAAATCAAATCCTCAAGGCACAATAATATGATGAGATGATACTACTCATTATTCTTCTGGCCAATTATTAAAGTCATTTTAGTGAATACTTCAAAACGAAATGAAATGTCAGAACTGCGTTTCACTCTTTCATTAACGGGGTCTGGATTGTTCTTTAAAATGGGTCTTTTGAGTTCATGATCAAGTCTTTATGGCAGTGATTCAAATATGACGAGTATGCAGCATCACTTCTGACTAATACACCGTGAATTCAGTGTGTCACTCTGAGCTCGGAATGTACCAACAGCAAGGTGACAGCGTAAAGAGATCTATCTAATCATCGAATTATTGTATGCATCCATCAGTCCAGCTCAAAAGCCGGGCCCTTTTCTTTCCCTCCGTCAGTACTGTCCTGCTTGGCTCACCACCAGATGACAGGTTCACCAGTTCCTGCTCCTCCAGATGGCCAGTCTGTCTGTTTGCACTCTACAGTCTTTCTGAGCTTATTGTGACATTTGCTGTAACGATATCACAACAAAAACATCCAAAACACTGCATAAATCAAGGTCTGAGTTTGGAGTCAATCTGAGGACTTGATCTTGGCTTGAACAAAAAAACAAAAATCCTGTTAGATTTTGGGAGAAGCAGGTAACCTTCTTAAAAAACAAGGTGCATAAGACCAGTGATGCAGCTTAGAGTTGGAAACAGACCTGTTATTTATTCTACAGGCGTCAGGTGAGCTAACACCGTTCCCCACTGTGCTCTAGAGAGGAGCATTTTTCTGCTTTCTCAAAATCTCAGACTACACTTGTGTCAGCAGCAAAATTGAGGATTTTCAGCGATCTCAGTCCTTCAACTGAAGGAAACAATCACATTAAAAACTGAGCCTTCCTTAAGCTACCAAAGAACATGCAAAGACTCTCAGCAGGTGATAAAAAGCTAAACTGTTGTCAGATGACAGCCAACAGGTTCCCAGACTGCATTTTGGTCAATGTGCTCCGCCTCTTTTTGTCTCCACATGAACTATTTATCTGCATGTAACAAAAGCCCACTCGAACGTGATTGGTCAAACGGACTACGAACGGAAACCACCACTTCTTGTTCCCTTGCCAACAGATTCTGCATTCATACACAAATATCTGTTTACAGAGATTAATGGTAGACTGATTAGAATTTAAATAGTTTTAAATTAAATTTGATTTAATCAAATTCATTATTAAATATATTTATATTAACACTCTCACACATTTAATTTTTTGATGTCAGTAAGCTACACATTGAGTTTCTTGAAGCCAGCACTCAGCTTGACCCACAGGCAGTGTAGATATACTGCACGTCTTTACTGATAAATCAGCCAGCCCTATATATCAACAACAAACTGTGTTACATGAATGAAATTTGGAAACAGGAGTCAAGTCTCCGCCCAAATGTAGCACAAATTTGAATTAAAATCGAGATGATTGGTAAAAGAAAATGTGAATCCACCTATCACCTACAGTCGGTCTGTACAGATGAGCTGTTTCACTGGAGTTAGTTGTCCAATCTGTGTAACCATTGTAGAAGAAGACACATGATGTCATTAAAAGAGCTCCAGTCAGAGCTCAAATGATCTAAAACCTTCGAGTCATGATTTATTTACAAAGTCTATTGAACTTCGACAATGAACTACTATTGTCACCAACTTCTCCACCTCAGCCAAGCTAAAAGATACAAAGATACAAAACTTGCTTGCAATATTTTGGCTCAAATTTCCAGATTTTTAATGTGCAAATTAAAAATGCACAGGAAGCTGAAATGCACTGAACTGTCACCACTAGATATCACTGACAAGGTGAGTTTTACATTGTAAATGTGTATATAATTCTCTATGTAAAACAAATCTAAGGGAAAAGAATTATATCAACTATAGATTAACTCCCAAATATTGATATGAGTATCCACCTCAAAAATCCAGTATGGATCTGGCTGCAGCACATCCATAGTTCACTGTCCTTGTACATAGACCATGTTTTGCTAGGAATGGTTTTTCAACAGTCTTGAAGGAGTTCTCATATATGCTGAGTACTTGTGAGCTGCCTATTGTTTACTATCAGCTGATCCATCATTCTCCTTGGTAAAATAGCCCTCACGTAGAGGCTTGTTTTGGCAAACCAGGTGGGATGACATGTCACCACAGAATGCTGTGGTAGCCATACTGGTTAGGTGTGCCTTGAATTTTGAATAAATCACCAACAGTGTCACCACCAAAGCACTCCCACACCATCACACCTCCTCCTTGCCTCACAGTGGGAACCACACATGCAGATACCATCTGTTCATCTTCTCTGTGTCTCACACTAATGTCCATTAATTGTGTTTCTTGGCACAAGCAGTTATCTTCATCTTCATGGTCTCACTCACTCGTGGTTTCTTCACAGTAATTCAGACCATGAAGGTGTGATTCACACAGTCTCCTCTGAACAGTTGATGTTGAGCTGTGTCTGCTACTTGAACTCTGTGAAGCATTTATGTGGGCTCTAATCTGAGGTGCTGTTCATTGGTGATTTCTGAGCATGGTGACTGTGATGAACTTCTCTGCAGCAGAGCTAACTCTTGGTCTTTCCTGGAGCGGTCCTCATGAGAGCCAGTTTCAAAATTTAAAATGTGTACATTTTGGGTGACGACCACTTCTGCAGATACCACATTCATATACTGAACTTTTATCACAGCCTTTTATCTTTCAGACTTTTTGAAGGTAAACTAAGTTTGTAAAGTTATTTTGATTCATTACAATACAGAATGAATACAGAGACAGTGATTAAGATAAAATATGAGCATGTCATTCATAAAGAGCATGGTTGGTGAATAATAAGTTGACCGTAATGCAGATACACAATCTGTCACTTGTTACATGTCTCCTTACTTTTAGGCCACAGCTCCACTCCTTTCTGTCCCACATGGTCTGTAAAATCTTCATTGATGAAGATCTTGGTGCCTTTTAAGTTTTTTTCCTTTACCATTGAATCTAAGCGGCTTCATTACAACTGACCTTGACCTGTTAGCTTGCTCTTCATATTTTCCCTTGTGATGTACATATTCAACCTGAACTGATGATGGTCAGAGTCTTTTGTTAAGATTCTCTACATATTTTCGTGAGAACTGCAAACTGATCTCAATGACCTGTAAATTTTTCATGATATTGTCCACCCTTTAGTTAGCAAAGTCCATAAATAATTGAACAAAAGTCTTGAAGTTTCTTTCTTGTTGCTCAATCAAGTCTTTGAAAGAAGATTTCTGCTGATCAAGCTCATGGAATAGTGAATAGGAATACACCTCCTGATTGGTACAGCTTGGCCAGCAGAGAAGAGAATCCACAAAGAATCACATCAATGAATGCCATCCAAGGCTTGAGATAGTACAATAGTAGATCTGATCAGCTGTCTGTCAAAGCTGAGTAATTAGCTTTGAGCGTTTGCAGAAAATCTAGCCGTAGGCATATATTCCTCTTAACTAAGAAGGCTTGATGGCAGCTTCCAAGTAAGCAGTTATGCAAATGTTGGATGAAACACTCAGCTATTTCTTTTGAAATGTCAGTAAATAACTGTATTTTGGAAAATTCAGTTTAAAGTGCTATAACAAATAAGATATGAAGTCTCTGTGAGCTGTGCGGACGCATCCTGATATAAATGTGGGATAACAGTGAAGAACTGTGCGACAGTGGAGCACCATTAATCTACAGTCAATCGCAATTAGCCTATAAATGGCGTATATAGGTCAGTGATACTCAGCTGATAATTGCTTCAATTGCATAATCACAAGAATTTAAAGAGGTTTCAGTTTCCAGATCAGAAAAGTCGTCCAAGTAGCCGACAACAGCACGACTCCGTTCATGTCAGTGATGCAGATACACGTTGTCAAACCTGCATAAATACGTTTTTAACATTTTTGTCAGAGGAGGAGTGAAGTGCCACTAAATCCAATAAAGACAGGAGATTACATTCAATTCAAAACACTGTGTATGTATTTATCATCAGTGTTCTTATTACATATTACAGGGGAAAAGGTCACAACTAGGTCCTAATAATACATAGTAACACAGAGGTGTGAGCTCAACATGCAAAGACTCAACAAAAGTCAGTCTTTCTACAATACTCTGACTGACTGACTAACTGACACAGACACAAACACTATTTGTTCTCAGAAATAGAAATGCAGTGTAAATTGCAACATTATTAATATAACAGCACTTAATATCACATTTGATGTCTGTTAACAGACCTTAAACTTTATGATAAATGTTGTACAATTCAGTCCAACCATTTTATGTTAATATTAACTGTAGATAAAAATGTGCCGATGTGCTCAACCATACAGGCTGCAAATAATAATAATAATAATTTTACCATTAATGTTTTGAATCTGAATTTGTAAAACTAAACTTGATATTATTATATATTTTTTATACATACTTTAATGATCCCTCGAGGGGAAATCCTATTTTTCTCTCAAGTTTTTTACATTTTACCCAAAATACAACCACACACACACACAAAGGGTTCACAGAGATGGTGGAGATGTGGAGAGAGGTGGTGGAGTGATGGGCAGCCACACAGAGCGGCACCCTGAGAGCAGTTGGGGGGTTCGGTGCCTTGCTCAAGGGCCGGTTCAGCTCCTCGGCAGTGCCCAGGAGGTGAACTGGCACCTCTCCAGCTACCAGTCCACCTTCCATACTTTGTTCCATACTGGACTTGAACCGGCCACCCTCTGGTTCCCAAGGCAAGTCCCTACAGACTGAGATACTGCCGCCCCCTATAAGTAATATTATTAATAGTGTTTAATAGTCAGAGGGGTTGATAATTTCTATTTATTAAACAAATGTTAAGAGGAATAGTTTTATGCTATTTTAGAAGAGTAATCCTGCTCGGTGCAAGACCCACACCTGAGCTGACTGATGGACACACTGTCCCATGATTGTGTGAATGTATGACCTGTGAACAAGTGGGCACTTTTTGCAATAAACTATATTCTGTTATAATTTCATATCACATGTACATTCTCAGTTTGCTCATTTGTTTCACAAAGTAGTCTGAACTACTTTTTCTAAATAGCTTCAGTTAACCAAACTAGATTTCTCCCCTCGGGAAGCTCTGCTGTAGTTCAACTTCTTGCAGTGTAAAGTCATTGGTCGCTTGTAAAACTCTTTCCAAAGTAGCTTTCAAACACAGCTGATTACAAAATTCAGTCCAACAGACAGGAGACAGCAGAGTGAGTAAAACAAACTGACCTCAGCCCATTGAAGAGTTGTTTGGACTTGTCCAGGAGATAGCAGAAATCTGTGACAGTTTTCCTTTCGCCTACTGGAATATCATCCTCGGTCTCAGCTCCAGTCATGACACCAACTTTTTACACCTGATTACAAAAAAGAAGAAATGCTGTACACAGACTGCAAAGAGATCCCTTCAAAGGAAACACTGCTGAGTTTAAAATGGTTACAAATAATAAGCCACTGATGCCTAACATGTTGATATCCACACCGTTGCCCCTCAACAGGCGTTGCTGGTTACAGATAAGTGAGTTGCCCTACTTAAATATGAACAGAAATAAGAAACTGTGGAAAAAACGCATCACATGGTCACCTTTTTTAGGTTGACCTGGGATGTCCCAGATTTCATTCTCACGGTAGCTGCAACCTCCAGTTCGCTAAGACGGATGTGCAATCAGGTCAAGGCAGCGCGCAGCCTGGTCACAATGTTCAGCTAACGCTGCGCCTTATTAAAATCATTCGTAAAGTTGATTCAGCCATGGAAATGACTCACTTCATAGCTACGAGCCCTCAGAAATGTGTGTGTGTGTGTGTGTGTGTGTGTGTGTGTGTGTGTGTGTGTGCCTGACATGATGTATGATGGAGTGGAGTGGGCTGTCAGTGTCAGGCAGGCAGGATAACCTGAGCTGCTGTACATCATGTAGACCACATCTAACCAATGCATCACTCTCTAAGCCTTCAGCTCACTTACAGTGTTAACATTAAAGAGGGCCGGACAGTGATTCTGCTCCAAACAATACGCAGACATCTTCCATGCAAGACTCAATCTGTGTCTTTAGACATGACAGGTTTGGAGAAAGCTCTATGAAAATGACAGGACGCCATGATTGGAGAAATTGGAAAAACTATAATGAGCCCTTCACGGCCAAACTAAATAAATATATAAAAGAAAAGCATGTCACCACATGTGCATTAAAAAATCAAGAGGAATAGCTCAGGGGCATCTGGTGTATTGCTGCTCAATGAACAGCTATATTTAATATCTGTAATTAGCTGTAATAGAACTATGTTAACTGTAATAAACTCGGTTAACGTTAACCTACATAACTAGCTACTAATGAGCGCGAGCTTGATTGGGCCGTGAGCTATAACACAGACACAGCTGTGCATCTAACGTTATGAGCCAGGACAACACTCTCTCACACACACACACACACACACACACACATCTGGATAATAATGTCCGGATAACAAAGACAACCAGTGCTAGCTAATACGTGTCAGTTGATAAAGGCAGCACACACACATAGGCTGGCCGCAGCGGTTGCTCGTGTGCCTCAGTCCGTCTCCTTACCTCGGCAGCCGGCTAACGTTAACGAACAGTACCGCGGTGATGCTTCTCAGAGAGCGGAGCGGGAGCCGCGACGAGCTGTGGCGGTGAAGCGCGACTTTGTTGGCATCTCACGGAGTGGAAGTGACACTGGACCGCTGTGTGACGAGCCGCATCCCTCACCCCGCACCGTGGAACGGTCTGACTGATGTCTGCTCGAGGCTTAAACGCTCCTGTGTGTGAAAGGTTGTTGTCCTGTGACAGACGAGGAGGCAGGAGAGGAGGCAGGAGAGGAGGCAGGAAAGGAGACAGGAGGAGGACAGCCGCTGGCTCCACTCCACTCGAACTTGCTAGCTACTTCCGGGTCAGCCTTGTCGAAATAAAAGCTTCGTCAGCTGTCAGGACGCCAACACACTCGTCAAGGTGACAGTCCTGTTACAATGTGTGAAAAACACGACAACAAAACACGCTCCAACAGCTGAGATTTATTGGCAGAGCAATAATCCAGTATTACATGAATCAAATAAAATGGGATTCCTGTGTGTGAGCCATTCACAAATCTAATATTCATTCATAAAAAATATTTGATTTGAATTAACCTGCCAACCTAACGCTGTGTGTAGAGAGCTGTTATTGTAACTCTTTATATGTCCAAACGGTGTTTTCCTTCTGGTGTCAGAATAAAAACACGTTGGACTGCTGAATTATGCCGATGTTATGTATAATAATATCATTTTTATTGTTTTTAATTTGACATGTTATTTATGATTTATTCTGAAATGTTTGTTTCATATCCGTCATTGTGATATGCGTGAGGCTCTTCATCTTATTATATTCATTATTATTTTAATTACTTCTTTTGTTGCTCTTGACTCTTCTCACTCTTCACTTATTAATAATTATCATTTTATTCAATCTGTTTTATTATTATTTTTAATTCAGGTCTTATTCATCATTACTGCTCGGTTGTTGGTTTGAATTATTTATTTCATTCATGGTTTCTTGGTTTGTAACTCACATGTATTAATCCTGTGTCTGTATTAATTGTGTTTATGTCTGATGTTTTGTTTTAATGTTTTATATAAAGTCTTGCTTGCTTGATTAGCTGTATTCAAATGGCAGTGAAAGATTGAATTGGTTCATATTCATTTTAAATGCATTCATTTTAATTACCCACATTACTTTTTACAGCCACATACTTGAATGTATTTATGAAGACACTTTGATCAGCTCTCCTCTCTGTTTCCTCAGTCTCAACAGAAAAGATAGAGAAACGTTGATCGTTATAAATCACATCTATAAACATCTTTTGGATGCTTATGATAAAATCAAGTTACACGGGGTGTCATTTAGCTCAGTCGGTAAAGCATATTCAAAATCTCAGTCCTTGCTGCAGCAGCCCAGGGTTCGAATTCGACCTGTGGCTCTTTCCCGCATGTCATTCCCCATCTCTCTCCACACATTCCTTTCACTCTTCAATCTGTCTCTGTCAAATAAAGCTAAAATATATATATATATTAAAAAAAATTGATATTACTGATATTCATTTTTATAATTAAGATTTAAGATTCATGGCTATGATTTTATTATTGTTTTTATTTATTGAAAGAAACCATTAAACAGCAAACATATTATTCATTATTATTATTACTACTACTACTACTACTACTACTATTACTATTATTATTATTATTATTATTATTATTATTATTATTATTATTATAGAGCTGGAGCTACTTTTAACTCTATCTCCCACACTGCTTCCCTAACAACAAGCCCTGGATCACCAGTAATGTCAGGGACATCCTGAACAGAAAGAAAAGGGCATTTAAAGATGGTGACAGAGACAAGCTGAAGCATGTACAGGGGGAACTCAAGGTCAGTCTGAGAGAGGCAAAGGAGGAGTACAGAAGGAAGGTGGAACAGAAGCTGCAGTAGAACAACATGAGGGAGGTCTGGGATGGTATGAAACCCATCACAGGCTGCAAGAAGGGGAGAGCAAACCAGCTAAGCCAGTGACTGCCCACTTCACACCCCTACACCCCCACCCACCACGTCCATCACCAGCTCAGACTGCAGACCTCCTCCACCCACCACATCCACCTCACCATCAGGTGAGCAGAGAGCTCAGGAGGCTCCGTCCAAGGAAAGCAGCGGGCCCAGACAGAGTGTGTCCAAGGATGCTCAAGGCCTGCTCTGTTGAACATGCATGTGTTCAACCTGAGCCTGCAGCTGGGGAGGGTCCCAGTGCTCTGGAAGACTTCATGTCTCATCCTGGTTCCTAAGACAAAACACCCCAGGGAGCCGGATGATTTCAGATCAGTTGCACTGACATCCCACATCATGAAGAAGAAGAAAAAGAAGAAGAAGAAGAATCACTTTTTATTCGCCAGGTATGTGAACACACACGAAGAATTTAACTCCAGTTACACTTTGCTCTCTTAGTACAAACATCAAACATAGTAGACACAGGCAGTTAAAAAACAAAACTGAGGACTTGACAGGTGAACGTAGACATAAACAAGAACAAAAACAAAAGCTATGTACATGTAAAAAGATAAATATATATATATATATAAGAAGAAAAAGACCTTTGAATGGCTGCTGCTCCATCTCTTCAGACCCCAGGTCCACCACGCACAGGATCCAGTGCAGTTTGGATACCAGGAGAAGGTGGGCGTGGAGGATGCCATCCTCTATCTGTTACACAGGGCTTACTCTCATCTGGACAAGGAGAGCGGTACTGTGGGAATCATATTTTTTGATTTTTCCAGTGCCTTCAACGCCATCCAACCCCTCCTGCTGAGAGACAAGCTGAGAAGGCTGGGGTCCTTCAACATCTGCAAAAAACTGCTGCAGATGTTTTACCATTCTGTGGTGGCCAGCGTCCTCTTCTATGCTGAGGTTTGCTGGGGAGGAGGCAGCAAGAAGAGGGATGCTGTCTGACTGGACAGACTGGTGAGGAGGGCTGGCTCAGAGGTGGGTAAAGAGCTGGACTCATTGGTGACTGTGACAGAGAGAAGGACCCTGGACAAACTGCTGTCCATACTGGACAACGCCCACCACCCTCTGCACAACACCTTCACCAGGCAGAGGAGTGTGTTCAGTGGCAGACTGCTGTCCCAATCCTGCTCCACCAACAGACTAAAGAACTCATCCCCCCGGCCATCAGACTGTACAACAGCTCTCAGTCAGGGCAGGGAGGACACACAGGACAATAAACTACTGACAGTCGTATTCTCTCTTGCACTTACTACTGCACACTCTGTTATTGTCACTTTGGACTAATTTGCACTACTCTGCTAATGCTGTGATCTTCATTCAGTGTCAGTCTCAGTTAATTGTACATAGTTTTTTTTAATCACTATTTGTATGTCTATGTCTTATTTTTTACTTATTTCTTTATATATAGTTATGTAGTATTGGATAATTTTACTTATTTGTGTTATATTTATATGAAATAATAATTAAAAGTTTAGAGGAGAAATGTTTCTTTGGTGGTCATCTAAAACATGAAAAGTCAACACAGATTTCAGAAGTCAGTCAGAGTGGGAACTTCTGGTTTAATCTTTAACACAAGATGATCATGTTTTATATAAAATCAAAAAAATAACTTCCATTCAGCACCCAGATGACGATAGTCACCAGTTCATCTTGAATTCCCTTTTTTTGTCACCTAAAGCGATCTTCCACATAAGCTTGTTTTCGTTCAGTCCAGTTAAAAACATGAACCATGCAGGACCACTCCTATAACATATCCTGCTTATTGTAACCACACCAAAATGATCCTCTGGTTTTTCTGACATTCAGTGGTTAGGACTATAATATAACATCAGTTGGTGGTTGAAGTGATCACTATACAAAAGACTTAATGAATAATATTTTATTGAAATTACAAAACAGGGGAATAACGTCAAAAAGAACTGTTCTCTGCTACAAATACTACTACTGAGCTGAGCTATTCAAGAAAATGCACTTGCACTGGAAATGATTTTGCATTTAAACGGGACTGCTTCGAAAAGCCACTGTTGCAGTAACAACTACAGTGATGACTGCAAAAGTAAATGCCAGTTTGAGACAGATACTTGTGGATGTTTGCCATGAGAATACATAGTGTCTGCACTAACATGGCACACTTTTAAAAACAATAAATTAAAAAGAAGTCTTAAAAAAAAGGCTTAAAAATAAAAGCATTAAGGCAGAGGTCTGGAGGATGGGCTCAGCAGCTGTTTGTATGTCTGAGGTGTTTAAACAGGAGCAATTATGACAACAGTTTATTTCCTAATTCCAGAAATCATTGTCCTAAGAGGAGAAAAGTAATTTTTTTCAAAAGGCAACCACGAGATCAAACTCCTACAACCATACTTAAAGAAAAATATACAGTACATCACATCATTTCAATGTGTATTGTTGGCAGCTACCACTCAGTTTAAATGTTTTATTTGCTTTAGTGGGATACATAACATCGAAATTAAGCCATATAACATTTTCTTATCAATAAAATATTTTAAATTTTTAAAAGGATCAGTTTCTCATTGGGGACAGAAGAGAATGTTTTTTTCATTTACGACAGTGAGTGTGCTGGAAACAGAGTGTAGTCTTGGTAGAAACCCTTGTAGGCCACAAAGGGATGCTACTTCGATAAATTTCTTAAAATATGTTGCATACAAATACGTTTGAGAATTGAGATCTCCAGAGGTTGGAGAGGAGACAGAACTGGCTCTTGTCATTAGAGGAAGTAGGGGGTGGTCGTTCGGGGAGGTATGACGCGCTCGGAGTCGGGAACGGCGCGGAACAGCTTGGGCTCTCGTCTGTTGACATCCTTGAAGACCATGATGGACGCGATGTTTCCGCAGCGGTAGCAGTAGTTGGGCGCCGACCACACGGTAACCAGCTTCTCATCGAACATGAACTTGTAGCCTTCATGAACCAGTTGATGCGCACGGCAGATCAGCTTCAGGTTGTTGATGTGAACGAACTAAAAGAAAACATGAGCATTAATGTCAGACAACTGCTACGGGTCAAACGCCCAATTTTCCACTGATAGTTTCAAATGTTGACAAAATGTACCTCATTTGTAACCTTGGATCCAAACAGCCAGCCTGCACCTCGTGGACTGATAGCCCAGGTGTCCACATCCTCGGGATCTGACCACACGAGATCACAAAAGGCTCCCTTGTGGGGAATCTCCTGGTTGCGCTCGATGGTACGAATCTGGTCCAAAGTCTTGATGTCAGGTGAAAGACCACCATGAACACACAGGACCTGCTCATCTATCAACTGGGATTAGAGATTAAAAGATATCAAAATCAGGATATTCAGGATAGGAGAGATATTGCTATATGACAGTAAAAGTGACAGCCCTAACATGAGAAGATAAAAACTGGGTAAACAAAATGATTCTGTTCTGATACTGCATACTGTACATTACTTAAGGAGATCAGTGACTGCAGCTGGGCAGAGACTCCTCGTGTAAATAACAACTGCTCAAATTACCTACCACTGAATGCTTATGGGAATACAGCCATGTTATTAGCTGGCTAACCAGCAGGCCTGGTTTAATCGCTTTAAATCTAATACAAATTCCCACCTGAATTTGTTCTGCTACCATAATAAACTGTGTTCTGTCTATGAGACTAATTTTTCATGCTCAATAACCTACAGGAGAGCTGCTGTTAAAAACAACATAATACAGCCTTGACCCCATGGCAGATTTAACCATTTCTCCAAGAGAGCACGTCCAACTCAGATTAACGTGATTACTGTGACTACTTAAATTAACACTGTTCACCATTTAAGAGTTGTAAGATGTGTCTTCAGGACAGACTTAAAGGAACATTCCAGTGGGTTCTTACCAATCTCACTCCTCTATCTAAACTTAACGTCCCAAACCACGAGAACTAGTCAATCAGTCAGAGTAGTCACTTATGTGAGTCCCCGATAAAATGTTTGTTTTGTTTTTGACAAATTGATAAAGTCGTGTGTGACAATCTATGGATAAAATTATGGTTATATTGATGTATGTTGAAAATGAATTTGAATATTAGAGACAGGCGGTTTAGAGTACAATTTCAGCTCTATTTGAATAAAAATGATCCACACCTTGACTGTTAAACTACCACCACACCCTCAAATTTAACACTTTATTCTTTGCTTACATGCCAATGGAGACGTGACTAAGAATATTTATAAGTTACTTTATGAAATCTATATGAATTAAATGCAGCATTTATTTAAGACTTTTAAAGCTGGTTTGTCTGTTACTCCCATCGCTTACACAACAGTGGTGAAGACAACCAAGAGAAATGGAGTTTGATTAAAAAAAAGCTGTTAGTTATTATCCAGATGATGTCTAACAGAGTCTGACGCAGTGCTCACTCCACACAATACACTGGTCTTCTGTTTAAACTGAACATTGGCTCAGCTAAAAACACAGAATCTGTCAGCGTGTTAGTGTGTTGTTCACAACAGTCTGTTTGTAACTGATGCTGACAGACTGCGTCTCCTCTCCACTCTGTGTCCCTGTCTCAGTGAAACACAGAGCTGAGAAAAGAGACAAAAAAGTGGCAGAAAAACTGAGTAAAAACTTGAGTACACATAAACTAGTCAGTGTTTTAACTATAGTAGCCAGCAGTCACCCTGCTCCCAGTTTGGAGACGCAGACAGTCCCAGACAGAAGATGAGTGGACATTATTGTGAGTGTATTCTCTCTGCTTTACTTTGCAATCAGACAGTTCTTTCCTGTACTGTAGAACTTGTGTATTCCTACGCCTAAGTCCAATTGTGCTGTGCACAGCATGACGACAAATCTTATCAATGAACTAACATAAAAGAACAATGGACTTACAGCTGCCACAGTCAGCATGTCAAACACTTTTGTGCAATACCGCCAGGCGTTTGCATTTCCATACTTTGTTTGGCACTCATCTAAAAATAAGCAGAACAAACACAGCGATGCAGTTTGATGAGCTTGTAAATTAAAAAACCTTTGCATACATAAGCTGTTGACAGTGAAGCATGTACCTACCATAAAAGCCGTACACTTGTGTTATTTGTCTGCTTTCATGGTTTCCACGTAGAAGTGTGATGCGATCCGGCCACTTTGCTTTTAAAGCTAGCAGGTGTGTAAATGTTTCCAAGCTATAATATCCTCTGTCTACGAAGTCTCCCTATAAGAGGAAGAAGAAGAAGTCACCATCAGAGAGTTCATTCAAAACACAATGCTGTTGTCTACAGGATACAGTGCATCTTCATATCTGAACAACCGAGGTTCAAAATAATTGTAGTTACATTCAACCTGTTTGCTTCTTGCCAAAGAGTTCATACTCGTTTATTAATATGTAAAATTCATAACTTTGATACATCAGCCAGGTTTGGGGGTATAAGAAATCTTTCTTTGTGTGAAACAGAGCCAAACTGTACCCAACTGTACTACTTTGAGATTTGTGGGTGTGTAAAATGATGCGCCAAAGTTGGCTGGGATGGGAAACGGGTTCACTGAAAGATATGCATTCCTCAGTCCTTCCTCATTCCTTTATGATTCCTCTAGCACCATCATCAGGTCGACATTTCAGTTTGTTTAATACTTTGCTTAATGACCAAATATCTGCAAAATTAATGATGTTCCCATCAGCCAGTTCTTTTTTTGTGCTAAATCTAACAAACAATAGTATGCTAAATATCAAATCAGAAATATCAAACATAGATATTGCCACAAAGACCAATGAGTCGGCTATTCACATATGAAACATTGTAGTTAGGCAGTTAGTTGGAGCCTGGGATACAGTCCAGATAGAATTTAACTTTATTTTAAGGCTTTTAAAGCTTTAAAACTTTATTTTAGTTTAAATTTAAACTAACACTAGCATTAATACTGGCTGCATCATTTTCTTCCACATTGATATCCAAAAAGTATTATTATAGTGTAGAATTGACATGATACAATGACTAATTGGTGGACAGAAAAATAATTGGCAACTATAAACTAAATTGCTAGAATTCCCAATGAATTTCTTAAACTAAACTGTAAACATACACAGATCCAGTGCCGTGCCACTATGTTGAAAGCTGGGCTTGGAATTACAGGTTAAATTATGATGCAATTCTGCATAATAATATTTTATGGCTAGGTTAAGTTCATCATTCAGGTGATTCTCTGATATACTGTATACGGTGTAGTACTCATACTGTACATACAATTATTGCAAGATAATCTATGATACATCACAATATCTGTGTGGATGAGGAAAATATACCTTGAGCAGGCATTTTTCAAGTCAAGATGTGACTCATGACTACTCGCATTTAGCTTTTTACCTGCATTAGCATTCTGTCCTAAAAATCAGATTGATTGACTCATTATGAAATAAAGCATGACTAACTCAAAATAAATAAATAAAAAAATAAGACTAACTTACCATGAAAATGTAATTCGTGTCTGGAACTTGGCCTCCAGTTCGGAAGAGCTCACAAAGATCATAAAACTAGACAGAGAAGTACATAAACGACACGAATTTTAGTTACATAATAAAAATCCAACAAACGTGACTAATTTTACATGAAAAGGGCAAAGTGAAATCTGATAACAGATCAGGTGAATATATCATCCTTGGAAGGGTTAGAAGAGAAAATCAGTGAGGCCTACCTGACCGTGAATATCTCCACAAACAGTAACCGGAGATGAGACTGGCTGAACATTTGATTCTTCCAGCAGTAAATCACAAACATAATCACATAATCTCTGAAAAATAAACATGACAACAGTTATTAATTTTCAATGTAGCATCACAACAGGAGATCAGCACAAGCTTACAGGTCAACTGTTTTACTCTGTGACAGGAAAAGAGGAGTGGATGAGCGTTTGACAGGAAAGAAAAACAAATGTAGTTTTTCAGTCTTGAACACAGACAATCCAGATGACATAGTGAAGTTGTTTTGTGTTTCTGTTATGTAACAGACCGGGTTCAGGAAAGCTGATCAGATTAACAAGTGTTACCTAAGAGAAACCTGGCCAGCTGTAGTCAAAGAGCTACAAAGATCCTTTATCCAGTATTCTCTATACCTGTCTTAAGGCTGAGTTAGCACCCTCACAGGGACTGTAAGGTCTACACAGGGTTAGGGGCTAAGGAAGGTGAAACTGCAATACAATATATGAACTAGTTTACACTAAACTAAGTGCTTTACTCAGTATTATACGAATATGTCCTCGGAGATGGTTAATGTGTGATCAAATGATCATCGCGGGCTACTAGAGGAGAGGGTTAGCAGACACGGTGAGGTAGCTCTGAGGCTTCATGATTGCAGATTCTGGTCTCTAAACGAACATTATTGTCTGAACAAGTGTGTAAATTCATCTTTAGTCAACGTTAGAGCGCTAAACATTTGAAATAGAACGACTATAGCAGGTAACCATGTTTTTGTTGTTTATTGTTTGGACCCAAATGTTGTGTTTTTTAATTATTTGTGTCAATAAAATTAACTAACTACCTACCCACTGACACAGACTGCTGAGGAAACCAGCTGACACTGGATACTGTTTGTTTAGCTCCTGCGGCTCCCCTGTTACAAGTATTTACGTTAGCTGTTAGCTAGTAGCATCAAGCGTTATAACTTCCTCTTTGACTTCCCTGTCTAGATTTTTATTTTCATCGATGATGACGGCTACCATCGGTTTCGTAGGTAAAATGTACATACAAATAACAACATTGTTCTCTACCTCCGAGGAATAATTCCCGCTAGTAGCTGAGTGAACGTTACTAGCCACGCTCGTTGAACAAACTTCGTGTAGTTAGCCCGTTAGCTTCCACTGATATGAACAAACCTTAGGCTAACGCTACGCTAATTTGGGCTCCTCAAACTCACCTTTAGATCATTTTCCGGTAGATATTTGCAGTGTCTCGCTATTTCAACGTACTTATCGAGGTCTAAAGGCGCCATTATCACAGCGCTACAGCCAGAAGATTGCTAAAGAAGTAGCCAGCTAGCAAGTTCCTTTCCGTCTTCCTC
Organism: Sciaenops ocellatus; assembly: GCA_033000465.1. NCBI lineage: Eukaryota > Metazoa > Chordata > Actinopteri > Sciaenidae > Sciaenops > Sciaenops ocellatus. The sequence continues at coordinate 3,396,130 of CP136874.1, read as the reverse complement.
TTCACCGCTCCTTCATTTTCGGCTTTCATCACCGGTGTCAAGCCAACTAATCACATCCTGTGAGAACCTTCAAAATAAAAGTGGTTAACGACGAAAGAGTCTTCTAGTAACGAAGAACACCAAATTGAAATCAAGTAAGCGATACAAAAGGAATATTCAGCATATCCTATCACCGCTGCATATGTTGATAAATGTTCTTAAATGCCAGTAGGTTTTTTTTGAAAAAGCATTATTTTGAAAGAAACAACGAAGTGGCACTATCACCTGCCAACTTGACTCTCTTTCATTGCGTTTGGTGTGCAGCGTAAATGTAACAGCGCCCCCTGCTGATAGAGTGTCTTTTCACAATAACTTCTTAATCATAAACATGGTCTTGGGGCTCTAAGTGTATTTGTTTGTTTTTATATTTATTTTTTGTTGTTTTTGGTCTTCTGTTTCCTATAGTTTCTTATAGGTCATTTTTCATGTGAACACCAGCTTCTGCAATTTAATAAACACAAATGAAGCATTTCATAACCAGTAGTCATACAGCAGAGGGCAAACCTGACCAAGGGACAGAGCACAGCACAGCAGGATAGAGCTACCACCAGGTGATGTTAAGCTGAACTGACAGCTGAGGATACACACACAGAAAAAGGTGATACATGATGAGATGATACTTGTTGAGCTAATGTATTAAGTATTATGATGCTGTATACACTATATACACATTTCATATATATAGAAATAATTGTACATATTATGGTGTGAAGCATTATACAATACAAAAATGATATTATTTTGCACAATGTGTATACATAATTGCACAGAAAAAGCATTGTGGAAGTAGTAAGTCTGATTTAAATTTAAAAAATCTTTGAGGAAATTTGTGATTATTTTATATTTAATTTGACAAACCATTGTAAAAATGTCGTAAACATGAAGTAATCCAAGCGTAGCCTTTTCTTTTTTTTAGCATTCAGTACATGTTGGTCCCTGCATACTTGTCCGAGTTCACTCATTTTTAACATGAATCCTGTGTGGGTAAATTTGTTAAGCTCAGATGTAACTGGTGCCAACTGAACCTGTCATCATGCTCCACCACCACCACCACCCAGTTATTAGACAGCGTTCTCACTCTGCTGAGGTGTCTCCAAGCTCAGACATCCAACTGTCAGCGTATGAAGCAATGCATGATGAATTGTTTCTGTTATCCAACATGAATCTGCATCTATCAGTCAGACATTTCCACCCCTATCAACCTGACCTTGTCTCACACACCGTGTTGCCGTCCAGACAGTGCAGCAGCTGGTCTGATCTGACTTCCCCTGCAGACATTGAGCTGGACGCGGCAGACATGTTAAAGACAGATGAGCAACACGTTTTGCATATCAGTCAACAGGAGACAGAATCAATTGTTCCACACATCTGTACCTACAGCAGAGTAACACAGCTGATGTTGGTTGCAGGAAGAATTCAGTTTGATGTTTGAGTCAGATGTTTCTCTGGTTACAGAGCACATATGCTTTGAATAACGTACTGTCATTTGTGGAATTCTTGTTCTTAATTGATAAAGTTGAGCTGGAGAGGAATGAAACACCAAAAGTGTTAAGTGTCTGTTTAATAACGATTGACAGCAGATGTGTTTGAATGCAATAAAACTGAATGAGTGTCTCCATATCAACTGTAATCCCAACTGTGCAGTCTGAGGATAAGATAAAAGGTTCAACAAACACATGGCCCACTGCCATACATCTCATCTTTATAGTTAAACTGAACTCATTTTCAAGCCAACAACACCTCCTGGACTTCAGCTTATCTGACTTTGAAGTCACCATAATACTTTACACATTTCACATTCAGTCTATTGAATATATAACTCATATTCTAGGCTTTTATGCAGCCATTGTCTAATAAATGACAAATTATTCATTTGTACTATGTGTTTGGGAAAATGCCAATTATATAATATATAATTATGTTATTATATAATAAGGTAATATATCAACTACAACCAAATTCAGGGTGTGACTCCTCATAACACAAATGTAACTCGTTATTTTGGAGAAACGATTATTTTGACATGTCACATCAGATTTCCTTTTTTATTAAACACAAAAGATGACACGTTTTCTGGTGCCATAACTATAAACATAATGACACACCTGACAGGGAAAAAGCAAAAAGGTAGAAAACTAATTTAGATAACTTAATAAGTAAACAAACAAACACAATGTAAGGGGGAGAACAGTGCATAATATAAGAATCATGTTATTAGTGAGAGCAAATTCAATACTATGACTTACTATGTACTTACTTTTACTATGATTGTGTTTGATAGATGTAAAGTTGTCAGTTTGCTGGATGTTTCAGCGACATTCACATCCAGACATGACCACACTCAGAGTTTGTTAGCTTGCATGATGGGTGACTGCTGCTGGTTTTACTGACCCCTCAGAGTAACACTAAACTCTGCCAAGTGCAAAACCTGCAGTAGATCCCTCATCCAGTGAGTATAGCTAAGCAGCATTTTTATCTTTCCACTTGAGAAGCATCTTCTGCCATTTAGAAACCCAAAGGTCATGCAGGAGTGTTTGACTTATATTTTGGAAGTTTCTTTAACAACTCCAAATATTACTGTCAATGGAGATGAACTGAGACGACAGACACAAAAACCTTTGACAGAGTTTTGAATATATCTTCTCAGTATGATCCAAAAAGTGAACGAGGGATAAGATAAGAGACCCCACTGGACTTTTTCACAGAACACACATGGACCACACATCTGGATTTATCTCATACCCTATATTCTCCTCTTTGGATTAGTGGAGGTGATGGAAAACCTGAAACTGTAAATGTTCATGATTTGCATAATATAAATATCTGAACTTACACTAGTTACAATTACAGGTCAACATCAATAATGTAATTTTAACAGTCAGCATTACATTTTAGATATTTAGGATTTAATGTCTGATATCTGTAATGTAAGCTGGCAACTTGTCCAGGGTGTACCCGCCTCTCGTACTAAGTCAGCTGGGATAGGCTCCAGCCCCTCTGTGACTCTAATGAGTATGAGTGGTTACAGGTAATGGGTGGATGGATATCTGTAATGTAAGAACAATTGTTGGAAGATTGGTCAGTGAATAAGCAGCTTGAAGGATGTGGGGAGCAAAAAAACAAAGGGAGACGATGAATGAGGGGATCAGCTTGGAGGATAAAGGAGGCCAAATTTTTGATGTTCTCTGACTCTCCATGTTACAAAGTGATAAGCACGTTGTTTGAGAGGAAAATGGAGGAGCATTGTTTCAGTTGTAAAGGAAGAAGAAAGAGTCATATGTTAGCAACCGTTCTCAAGGAACTACTTTACAGTTAGAAATCCTGAGTATAAACCAAACAACAGCATGCAACCTTTGGAAAAGATGTTGGTTGCTCTGCTAACTTGATTTGATTGATCAAGGGAGTCAGCTTTATTCTCAACACTTCATTAATCTTGATACTTTGACTTTATTCTGACACTTGAGATGCAAAAACAAAGAAGAAAAAAAACAACAAACAACAAAATAAACCTTTTTCTTTATGCGTGGCACTAACACTGAAAGTTTGACTTTATTCTGAAAATGGTATTTCAACTTTATTTGAAATCAAATAACTACTAAAATACTTTTCTTGACACAAAACAAACAAAAAGCTTCCTCTCTGATTTATGTTTCGACATTTACTTTATTCTTGAAATGCAAATAATAAAACAAACAAAAAACAAAGAACCTTCCTGATATAATTTTCTAATACTGAAAGTTTAACTTTATTGTTGAAATAGAAAAAACAGAACAACCCTCCTCGCTTCTGTCTGGCCCTCAACTCTTCCGCACAAATGCCAAACAGGCTCTGTGACTGCAGCAGCTTTTCATCATCAGGACTGTTGGCTGTTCATTTGGAGTGAAAGGGGTTAAATCACGTGTGTGCCGCAGCCAAGTACTTGGAAACTCGTAAAAGTGTCATTTAAGGAGGACAAAGAAAACCCCTGCCGTCATTCATTCCTCTGCACAGTCGTCCTCAGCGGCAGCATTCATCACTCCTATTCCTCACTGCTCTTCCTCTGTCTACCTGCACGCACCGTGTACTCAGTCAGCCTGTGTCTGCGGAACAAGAGGATGCAGGCGGTCGTGTTTTGCGGCATCTTGTCTTTGCACCTTTTCCTTTACGTTCACTCTCTGCCGGTGCACGACCGGAGGACCGTCAGCAGGTACAAGCAGCAGCAGGTGAGTCCAACCCAGGTTTCTCAGCACTGATACAGAGGTGTGGAGGAAGCCATGCATGTAAGGAGAAAGTTGGAGATCAGTGTGGAGATCATTGTAGAGATGCAGTAGGGACAAGAGGACGCTGTGTGTGATAAAAGAGATGGAGATGATGTGATACGAAATAATTGCACGTGAATGAACTGATTTAATATCATGTACAGTCAGTGAAGCTGAATGAAGCACTTTGTAACAAGTTTGTATAAAAAAATGAAGTAAAGTGCATAATTCCTGTCTACTTGTATTAACCCTTGGAAACTCAGCAGTCCTGTAGTTATAATATAATTAAATTTGAAGTATTGATGAGTTACTGTATTTTATAAGTGGAATTTTAGAAGCAAATATTTCATGCAGTAAAAAAAAAAGTTATTGTACTGTATGTCCAAACAGGACAACGTTTGTTTCAAACTTTCTGCAGCTTGATGGATGCCAGGACTGCTTTCCTGTCTAGCTGTCAACAGTGTGAGTGAGGGAGTCAGATTAAGCAGGCAGAGGCAAGTCAACTGGCAACAGCGGAGGTTAAAAAAACCCTGCTTGTGTGCTGAGTCAGGGGAAAAGGAGAAAACAGCGGATAGCTACTTAGAGAGAGAGAGAGAGAGAGAGAGAGAGAGAGGCAAACAGACAGACAGTGACTCAAGGAACCCAATCAGGCTTTTGTCTGTGCATCAGTATGGAGTGTTTGCAGAAAACAAGCAGGTCTGCAACAGTAATAAACTTTGGTATTCATTAAATGAGCCGCCGTACTCAAGTGCTTAATTTGAGTCACCAAATAAGACTTGTTGACAGATTAATCTCCCTAACATGCAGTCAAGCCCTGACAGTGTGTCATCTGTGTGGGCATTAAAACACTTCACTTCACTGACTTTGCTCTACATGAATTTGTTTATCAAAATATTCAGCAGAAAGACACTGACTGCACTTGTAGAGTATTAATATTTTCTTTACTTTGTGCCACATTTTAGAAGCAGAAAAACATGTAGAAAGCATAAAAACCTATATAAACCTGCTGTTAATACAGACAAGCTGACTTTACTCATTTTAAGACAACTGACTGCCATAAAACATTAAAACCTAATTGATTACAGAGAAACTAATTTGTTTGAGTGAAACTGTTCATACAAAGTTCAACACACTACAAGCAGAATCATGTGTACTTAATGTCTGCAGTAAAAACAACTTTTTAGTTTTTTTGGCATTTATTTTAAAACATTCAATGACATCATCCAGTTTGATTTTGTTCTGCATCCATTTAAAGGTCCAGTGTGTAACACTGAGGAGAATCTATCAGCAGAAAACCAACTTAATAAAATCACTGAAAATAAGAATTGTTGTGTTTTTTATACCTTAGAATAAGCTTTTACAGTCTGCCATGTTTCTACAGTAGCCCAGAACAGAAAAACTCAATACTGCCTTTTGCTTTTTTGTTTTGCAACCACCATAGATTCTCCTTCAGGCTCCTTCAAGGGTGATTCAATTGATTGCAATCTGCCTCACTGCCAGATGCCACTAAATTCTAAAACATGCACACACTGGACCTTCAAGTAAATATTTGTAACAAAAAAAATATTGCATCACATAACCAATGTTAGTTTAATGTGTTATCACGAAGGCATCATTCTTACTAACATCTTTGTAGGATTTAGTGGCATGTAGTGGTGCAAGCAACCCTCTTGTCTCACAAACTATGATAGCATGAAGAACATGGAAAACATGAAAGGCCCTGGACAGAACCAGTGTTTAGTTTGTCTGTAGAAACATGACAGACTGACTGGAAGAGCGTTTGTAGATATAATAGGCTCATTCTAAAATAACAAAAACATAGAGGTTCTTATTCTCAGGTGATTACTTACCAATGAAAACATAATTATGAATTTTATATTCAGTTTCTGCCATATTCTGTAAATAGAGCCCCATAAATCTGACACACTGGACCTCATGGAACACACTTACATCAATTATTAGTCTGAACTCCACCCCTGTATCAGCCGAAGCATTTTAACAACTTGTGATTGGCTAACTCACTCAACCTGTCTGGGCTTGATCAGGGCTTATTTAATGACAAAGAAAGCAGCTACTGTTCTCTTCACAGTTTTTCACATTGTCAGGCTGTAGCTCACTAAAGACTTTCTTCTCAGGTGCCTTTGAAAGGTGCCTCGCCTAGAGCTGAAACCATTAGTTCAGTAATCAATTTGTTGAATGACCGAAATTAATCTGCAACAATTCTGTTAATTAATTAATCATTTGTTTTATATCATTGAATATCTATGAGTTTTGATCTTGATCACACAAAACAACACATTTGAAGATGTTACCAGGAAAATGATTTTTTATAGATCAAACAGCAAATTGATGAATCCAGAAAATAATCTACAGATTTAATCTACAATGAAAATAATCGCTGGCTGCAGCCCTAGCTTTAACCCCTGTGTTGAGCCACTGGACTAAACTACTGAACTGTATATAAAGTAGTTGAAGCTAGTTCTACCTTCATCAACTGTAAAATGTAATAATAGTATAATGATAATACACTGTAAAAAACAAAACATGTTTTTACAGTAAAAAACAAAACTGGCAGCTGTGGTTGCCAGAATTTTACTGTAATAGGATAAAACCTTTTCTAATATTATAATTAAAGGATGTTTGATCATTGATTTCATGTTGAAGGTTGGTGTTTTATTCCACATTTCAGTGTATAAATACAAGTTTCTACCATTAAATAAACACTATTTACCATATATATAACATTAAAATACCACATGCCATGGATTTGCCATTAAATATGACATGTTTTACTGCACAATTTTACTGTACAGTTAACAAATTGCCATTTGAATTTTACTTTATTCTGTCTAAATTACCTTAAAATACCATATAAATAAAGGTTTTGCCATGAAATATGACTGTTTTACTGAATATGACTGAGACAGGTTAAGGTCCAGGTTAAGAGCCAGATATTTCAGAGGTAGAGAACAAAATCAAAGCTAAAAGACATGATATGATAATGTTGTGTAAATGATATGTAGTGTGTAAATTTGGAATGTGTAAATATGCAACTGTTTCCGAACAAGTTTGATGCAACAACTTACTTACTTAAAACAGTTCTTGAGGATTTAGTAAAATTTGGAATACAGAACTTAGTAATGAAGTATTTTTACATTGTGGTTTTACTTTGGTGAATGACGTAAATACTTTGAGATGTCACAAGTAGATTTCATGTAAATTAAAAAAAAAAAAAAATTATGATAGACTTTATTAAAACTTAAAGCAGTGTGTAGGATTTAGTGGAGTCAAGCAGTGTACTTGAGGATTGTAAACCCCCTCCACTCACCCTCCTGTTCAGAGCATGTAGGACACACTATGGTGGCCATGAAAGCCCTATCTAGACCCAGTCTTTGGTTTGTCCCTTCTGGACTACTGTAGAAAAATGGCAGTTCAAGATTGTAGACTCTATGGTAGAGGCCCTGCAGCATCTGTAGATATAAAAGGGTTATTCTAAAGTAACAAAAAAATAATGAATCTTATTTTGGGGGACTACACACTAATGAAATCAAAGTTATGCATATTATATTCCATTTCAGCCATATTCTGTGAATAGAGCCCCCCTACATCTAACACGCTGGACCTTTAAGAGGTTCAGTGAGTGATGTTTACAGTGGAGGATCAGTCTCTCATCTCCATTCATGCTAATCCTCTTCATCCTGCAAACATTCCCTCTGCTTTGGCATAATCAGCCTGTTTGTGTGCAAAACACTGGATGCCTGCTGCTGATATCTGGGAGTTTTTGTGGTTAAATATTTACCCTGGAGAGATTTCTTCCACCGTGCGTATCGTTTATCTCAAGTTTGGATTACTTTTATGTGCACCAGGATGTGGGAGTATATCCTATCAGATTTGTAGTGTGGTGATTTAGGGAGTCAAGTCAGGTTCCGCTCACTTTATGTTACTGCGAGTCATAAAGTTAGTCATTCCGTGTAATGTCAGTTCAGCATCCTTGAAACCTTTCATAACACACTCCCCATGTTAGACTGCAGACGACCTGATGTCATGGCTGAACAGGGAATTTCCAGACATCTGCTCACTGTGTGTGATGCAGCTTTGTGGAGGTTTGAAGAATAGATTTGTGTGTGTACATTTTTTCACTCATGTGCATGTTCATACCTGCACGTACACATTGTATTTACATGTTTGAGTGACATCAACAAAGGCTCCTCAATGTAACAGATGCCACCTATTAGATAAAACAACAATGGTTCCCTCTGTAGACGGGTTCAGCTTAATTTGGTTTGAAGCTTGGGCACGTAAATTTGGGCGAGACGCTGCAACCACAGAGACCTGTGGTGACATGTCAGCTCCATCTCCAAGATCTCCCCAGCATACACAAAGCTTTGTTTCAATGGCATGTGCTACTTTGTGTTTGATTTTTTGGACGAAAACTTGCTTCTTGTCCACACAGCCTTAGTTCTGTCACTCACCTTAAATTGAGGTCGGCTGAACCTGTGGATTCAGTTTTGTTGAAGCGGTTAAAACTTCTTCAACCCTGCCAGAACCACCGCTGGGTCCATTATATATTGTTCAAACCAGCATGAGTTTATTTTCTATCACAGTGAAGATCCCAACTAGAGATAAAACAATTAGATGATTAATTGTTTCACTCATCTTTCAAAATGCACTTCTCACTTCTCATATTTGCTGCTTTTCTTTGTCATGAATGATAGTAAACCAAATATCTTTGGATTTAGGTCTGTTGGTTGGACAAAACCAAACACAATTTTCACAATTTTCTGACATTTTGTAGACAAAACAAGAAATGAAATGACAGACTCCAGAATAATAATAAAATCCCAATGATAATAATAATGATCCCAACTTTTTTATTTTTTATTTTAGTCCCCGCTCTTATTATTTTAGTTACTTTTACTGAAATACACCAACTTTTTTCAATGCAAATATAATAGAAATGTGTATCAAATTATGCAGAAGAGGACTTGTCATTTTTCATATAGCGAACTGGTGTAGCTATTAAAACATTCAGTCAATGTAAGCATTGCATAGCTTTAAAGACGCAGAACATTGTGATGTTATTAGGTAAGGAGAAATTCGGGTAATTTTTTTAAAGAATACTACCACATATTGAATTATAGAAAACCCTGATGAGAGAATGTATACAGTATGTTTATGTATAGATGAAGACAGGTTTGGACACTTATGTTGGCTGCTGTGGGGATTTAACTTGTGATTTTAAATGCGGCCTATTGATCGCCCATCTTTAAGCAGTAAACACTGCTCTCTAATCCTGAGAGCATAATGAACGGCTGGATTTGGGCTTGAGTTCATTTCAAGGACTTTGTTGTTTTTGAGGCTGACCCAGGGCCAGCGTGGCTTTTCATTGTCAAGTATTTGAACAAATACAGAATCATAATTCTTTCACATTAGAGCTTTTGAAGTTTTACTTCAGCATGAAATTCTTCTCATTAATTGTTTTATTTGCTTTGCAATCATACATAAATTAGGCTGTAATAACACTCTACACTGGGTGGAGAGGACTTGCCTACATGATTTAAAGCTTTAACTGACCTTTTCTCTGTCAAGTCACTTTAATCCTGTTTGTTTCACCATTAGACTCACAGGACAAAGTGTGCAGGTGTTTGTCTTATTTGACAGATTAGTGGTTGTTGGGGTTTCTGTAGTATAGACTTATATATCATAAATTCATTCAGACAAGCACTTTATTACAGTAGCTCAAAGAACTGAAACTGTAGGTGGTCTGATATCTGATGAAAACAACATAAACATGTCTCTCAGAATCACGGGTGTTCTACAGCTCTCATGATTTGTTGGAGAAAATTAAGAGTCCAACAACTGATGAATCTGATGATGGATTATGATTGTCTAATTGTCCTGATGGTAAAAATAGACATTAAAAAAAATTATGTGAGATGTAGCAGTAAAAGACAAGGATACACCAGCCGCCATGACAGTTCTCACTCAATAATCTCCCTCCCAGTCTTAGTATAGTGCGTGTGGTATGTATATTGGCCCAACTTGTTGTCTTCTTGGCTTCAAATGGCCTATTCAGCAACTGTGAACCTGAACTGTACCAACAATGACAGCCTAACGGGACAGCTGACTTTGCTGGCTTTAAACAGTCACATCAGCAAGAAAGAAACCAACCAGTGTCGGTCAGTAAGTGACTTCACTGTGTGTGGAAAGAGTGTGGCAGCCACCCATCTCCATAAAGTCGAACTTCATGTTTGTATGTTTTTGTCCCATCTGTCCTCTGTCCTCCAGTGTCTGTCCAACACTGACACAAAGTCATGTTTTCAGTATTTTCAGGTATTCTTCATGGTATTTTAGAGTTTGTCATTTCCTGATAAACCATAAAAAGTTGCTGATGATGTCATCTTGCACTCGGGGGGGTGTAGTAATTTTACATCCAATTAAAGTCTTTCTCTCTTCTGACGCTGCCGGAGCGGAGTGCTGCCTGTTTGATACAGTCTATGAGTGACTGTGAGGGCTGCTACAGTCATCTATGGCCAGGCCTCTCTGATTACTGTACAAAAGCACAACTTTCTAACTTTATTCAGTGATTTTCATGAAATTATCTTGTTTTTTTGTAGCCAGAAATGACCATATTTGGACCAGAGGGTGAAGGTGGTTGGTGACATATTGTAAGTTGGGCTGCACTTTTTTGACTCAGTTTTCAAGGAGGAAAAAATGTTGTCCTGCCTGGTCACAAACGTTCCTGTATTACAGCTAATCAGTTCACTAAAATATGTTTCTGAAAACATGTTATATAGGCAAGCAGTAGCAGTATCTGGATTCATATTTGATCAGCACTGCCTAGTTGGACAGCTTAAGTTTCGTAAATGTGGTGTGTCAAGCTGCACAGACTCACTGAGAGTGACTTCTCAGTCACAAGGTAGCCATTCCCTAAATCATTCCCTGCTTTAACGAGCTTTATGGGACCATAATTTATAAAATGAACATCATGCTGTGTGGAAGAAGAATTGAAACCAGAACTGTTGGAACATGTGCAGAGTGTGTTTATGGCATCATCTTGCTGGAATAAGCAGGACGTCCCTCACAAAGATGTCGTCTTGATGGCAGCATATGTTGCTCCAAAGCATTAATGGTGCCTCACAGATGTGCAAGTCACCCATCATGGCATAGGCATCAACACACCCTTATACCAACACAGATGCTGGCGTTTGAACTTTGAGCTGTAAACACTCTGGATGGTTCGACGTCCATGATTTCCAAAAACAGAAATGTGGACTCATCAGACCACAGCACACTTCCCACTTTTAGCCAGTCCATCTCAGACGAGCTCGGGTCCAGAGAAGTTGTTGTTGATATCTTTCTCTTTGCATAGCAGATGTAAACAAACTGTTATCAACAACAGTGAAGTGTTCCCATGTAGTGATACCTTTTATGCATTCATGTGGGTTTTTAATGCAGTGCTGCTGATATTATGGATTGAAGATGGTGAAACCCATAAATTCATCCAAACTGTGTGTTGACAAACATTCTTCTTAAACTGTTGGACTATTTGCAGTTTTTCATAAAGTGGTGAATATCACCCCATCCCCCATCTGAGTGAACCTTTCGAGGACTATCATGATACCAATGAACCTGTGAAAGGTTCCAAACAGGTGTTAAACATCTTGTCATTGTAATGTATTCTATTCAATATACATGTACTGTATGTATACATGTAAAAAAAAATCAGTTCCTAATTAAAGTTAACCCCTCCCGTGCTCTTCTTCTTTATAGGCAGACTGGCAGAGTTCAGACCAGACCAGACCTGCTGTTCCAATATAGTTACTTCTTGGCTACAAACATAACAGACCCAAATATCTGACCAAAAAGTCAGTGGCCAAATTGCATTATGGGTAAAAATGCCAGATTTTGACAAGGAAGAAGAATTTGAAGAATAATAAAGACTATATTTCTATATTTCTTAATTGATTTTGATTCTTTTTTAAAAAACTACATCATCAGTCTGACAGTTCAGACTTAATATTCTTGTATAACTCCTGTAGTATGAGGGCAGTTCTAAATCAGTGAGGTGTGAACTCTGTAAACCGCCTTGCTGGCTCCAAAGTTAAATAAGTTAAGATCTACTTATTAAATATTAAAAATATCGGCAAGTAGACTCACCAGACTCTTCTCCTTCTCCTACTACTGTTTAGCCAGTTGTTTGCTTCCTGCTAAAGACAGTGCTCCGATTGCTTGTTGACACTTTTCACAGGATTGAACATCATTTGCATGAGCCGAAGCTAAAAACCTGTAATAATATTAAACATGCTTGATTTTATCAGAACGTGATGATGAGAGAAAGGCCGACTTGAGACTGTTTTATGGCAAAACTTGGCCTGGTCTAAGTTGATGGCATACAAGATGGTGTCATCGGCATAAAAATGCTCTGTTGCAAAATAGATATTATTCATTATTATTTATTATGGCTAATAAACACTGTGCCTTCTTTGCAGAGATGGCCTCTTAGCAATCGTCACAGTGGTCTGAAGAAGAGCGGGAGACATGAACAGGACACGCTAAATACAGAGAAGCATTTGAAGTCTGTACTGGGATCCAAAAATGACACAGAGTTTTGGAAGCGTCCTCGCTGTGGAGTCCCTGACTATCCTACCTTAACGCAGGTCGGTCCGTCGTACTACAACCTGAAGAAGATGAAGGGAGGCCTGAGCAAACAGCAACGCAAGAAGCGGTTTGCACTGTTTGGGGGGCGCTGGGAGAAGACTGACCTCACTTACAAGTAAGTAATACAGATATGTGTGTTTGTGTATCAAAAAAACATATTGTTGGCAGATTTTTTAAACTCCCAAATACTAATATCTGTACTGCCTTATCCAGTCACTGTTAGACATAATACAACAAGTAGTTCCAACCAAGCACTCTGATTGGTGCTCATTACTTTGCCATTTCCATGGTAACATAAGAAGTGCCAAACAACCCCGCAAATTATCCAACAAATGCACATAAAATTATAATAATATAAATCTGGAACCATAGTGGGCCTATATAGACTTGGTCAGACCTCCTGATAATTAAATCAACTTTATTTAATTTTATGGTGCTGTTACAGTCACGTTAATGCAGGTGCTATCTTGTTTGTGTGCAACATGACAGAGATCAATCAGTTTAGTGACCACAGAGAAAATGTTGTTTTTGAAGGACTAAAGGCCGACTAATATGTATCTCCATGTCGGTTTAATTATCAGAACATTAAAAATGTTTATTTTGAGAGAGAACTGCCCCGCAATATAAACACATTTTCATTATACATGCATGTTTAACTTAGTTGGGAACTGTTGTATAATAACACTCGAGTGTGCTTTACTATCATTATTGGCACGACAGCTTACAGACCGCATGACTGCCAATAATGATGGTAAAGCACTCCCTTGAGTTTAAGTGTCATCACCTTCAGAAAAAAACATCCATTTCATGTCAGAGCACAAAAAACAAAGCTGGTGGCTTTAGCTTGATGGACCTCATGTGTGAAAAAAGAATGGGAGGGGGGTGGAGATGGTAAGCTGATGGTTACTTGGAGGACAATGTGTTTCTGCAAGCTTTCAGCTTGTGGTGTAAAACTGTTTGTAGATTCAATTTGTCAAATCAGCATAGAAGGCACAGCCATGTCATAAATGTGGAAGTCCTGTAATTAAAAGTGACATTGCTTAATAATTATTATTGCAGAGACTCTGTTAATCATGTGTTTAGGGTGGTCAGCATGACAAAAGCAGAGTTCTGAATCAAGTCAGCACTGCTTTATTCTGCAGTACTGTTTGTGTGGGTGCGCATGTGCTTGTATTAACAGTGTACACAGACTGTTGCTACATTACAGAGACTGTTTGTAAAAACATCCTGACAGGATCTCAAGCAGACGTTGCTCTGAAGCAGGGCTCCAACTCAAGTGAGTTGTCAATTGATGAGGGACAATAAAAAGTACATTTTGAGACAGTCGCAGGATGGAAGATAGACCCAATCCAGCAGTGTACAAAGGGTGAAGCGATGGTGAGATTTAATGCTTTTTGATGTTACCGGCCATAACGACAAAATAAAAAATATCATTCATAATGAGCAAGGGAGAATAAGCTATAAACACCATCACTGTGTCCCTAATGCATTCAGCTCATAGCTACACCTTCTATAACACCTACGAAACACAAGCAAATAGGGAAGATGACTTTGATTTTTTCTAATTTTAAAGGAATAAATCCAACTTAAAACACGATAATCAATATTTTTATATCAACAATTAATCAAATGTGTAATGGGAAAAGGGTCATTAGTAATGACAAACCCACAAAGAGTTACCATTTGACTGATTTGATTTTGATGTGGCATTTAGCGTCTTTCAGCTTGTTGTTTTGGTTTACCATCCTAAAATGTTAGTCTCAGTGTTCTCATCACTTCGTTCCAGCAGCAGGCAGATGTTTTCAGTGATGATGAACATACTAAACTCTGCCTGCTTAGCACCAAACGGCATCCAGACACAGTTGATGACTAGCTGGTCAGGAGTTGGTAGAAAACTAAAAAAAACATTAGCTAATAGAAGTGTGAATATTCAAATATGAATAATCATACCTGACTTTTTAATCTTATGGATGCTTTAAGATTGTGTTGTGAGAGAGATCCTGGCCTAAAGTGGCTCGTGGAAAGTGACAAAGACATTGTGAACGTTTTTTTCACACATACTGGCCTCCCCAGCTCTCATTATGGGAGGCGGATGCTGTTTTCCGGGGCGGAGTGCGCTGCAGTCAGGAGGGAGGTCGCGGTGACTTTTTCACGTATAAATTTGTTGATGTTTTTTATCATATAAGACATTACCTAGAACACCACCGTGTTCATTGTGAGTTTATGTATTATTCATGTATCCACAAGCATCAGTTCATAATATTTTAATTAATATGCTACTTTAGCTGCAAACGTTTCCTCACACAGCAGCACACACAGCATGCTGTCTGTTTGGTGTGTGGGGGGAGCCCCTTCAAATTCTCAGTGATGCTTGCCGGAGGTAAAGAGGTTCATATTACTCTGTGTGTGTGAGCTTGTCGACTCAGCTGAACAACAAGAGAGAGCCCATTCTCTAACCTGTGTCTGTTAACACAATATCTCAAGATTTACACTGAGTGGAATGACTGCCAAGCATGCAGACCGGAGGTGTAGTGGGGGGTAAACCCGAGTAAACTCACTTTATCCACCTCTTTTAAAATGAGGTGAGAGTTTACTCACCTATTTTCAGCTCATGTATCAACCAATGAGGGGAAGTGTTTAGCTCTACAGTCCTCATGTGGACATGCTCACTCTACTGATTTTGTGTGTTGCATTGCATTGCAAGTCAGTGCACCTTTTCTACAGCTGCAACACAGCAGTGTGGGACAAAGTTTTATAAGCTTACCTGAACTGACAGTGTGCAGTCATTTCATACATCACAACACTACAAAACTTTTATAGACTTTTATTTTACAAAATCTAATATGTTATATCACAGATTTTAAAAACTGTTCTGTTCATGGTCTGGGTCGCCATGTTAATTTGACATCTGGTATGTTAGTATGACTTAGACTCAGGGCGTTGTTTAGCTCAGTTGGTAGAGCATCCGCCCCATGTGCAGGGGCTCGGTCCTTGCCGCAGCGGCCCAGGGTTCGGGTCTGGCCTGCAGCCCTTTGCTGCATGTCACTCCCCCTATCTCTCTCCCCACATTCCTGTCACTCTTCAGCTGCATATAATACAATAAAGCTTGAAAAAGGCCAAAAAATATCTTTAAAAAAAATAGTATGACTTAGACTAGACTAGATGGATCTTGCTAGGGTTTTTGACTTGGAGTTTAGACTTGAATGACCGTTCCATTTCACTTTTCTGTGGCAGAGGTAGTTTTTTTTCAGAATTCCAAATATACTGAATTGCAGGAGAAGGGGCAGACAGGAAACATAGGGAGAAAAGGGGGTATGACATGCAACAAAGGTCCCCGTCTGGAACTGAATCAGCAACACTGAAGTTAACTGACATGCATGGTAACCATTCAGCTACCAAGGTGCTCCTCATTTTTTTGCAAGAACAAATACAATAGAAAAATAAGAACATGTTCATGCATGAGGTCCATTACTGTTGAGAAAAACAATGCAACAGAGGTAACACATGCATGACAAACAGCTGAAGCTAGGAAATAACAGAACAGATAAAACAGGTTCACAGCTGTTTTCTGTGACTTGTTTGAATACCACAATGCTTCTGTTAAATGTGCTTTTATTTTGATGTTACAAGATCAGGGTGGTGGTGCTGATAATGAAAATGGGGGCATGTTGTACAGTGTGGGGACATACTAACATATACAGTATGTTGATATTTGGCTAAATTGTAATGTTTCAGCATGAACTAAAGGCCTACACTTCCCATAAATCATAGTAGCATGGACCATTGTAGATTACATGTAATTACATTGACTGCAGCGTGTAAATACGTCAGCTTTGGAGTGGTTTTGAGTGAATTTTGTTGGAGCTCGGCTCACTGTTTCCCTCTGCTTCCCGTATTGGATTCTAGGAAATTAAAGAGGTGTATTCTACACTGGACGACATGATGATTTACAAATTAATTCAGTATCAGGTGGTGGCAAAATTTGATTATATTTTACAGAAACATACTCACCCCTCTACGGAGATGGAAAGAATACATTATTGTTGTGTGCAGCAACTATATCTTTTCTACGTTCTTTCTCTATTTTGAGTTCTTATTTACAAATTAATAACAAATTATCCTTATTTATTAATTATCCTTAAATTATCCTTTTACACTGCAAATATTCCATGACATGATGTTGGAAAGTTGACAATAGATATGGAAACAAATCACATCCACTGCAGGAGTTAAACAAGGTTACAGGATAGAACATATGTTTTTCATGAGTGTTCTCTAATACAGCACATTGGTGTGTGTGTGTGTGTGTGTGTGTGTGTGCATGTGTGTGTGTGTATCCAATAGGATTGTGCGTTTCCCCTGGCAGATGAGTGAGGACAAAGTGCGGCATGTCCTCCAGGAGGCATTAGGTGTGTGGAGTGCAGTGACTCCTCTGAGGTTCAGCGAGGTCACTGGTGAGAAAGCAGACATCATTATTGACTTCAACAGGTAAGGAAGGTCACTGTTAAGCAACACAATGGTTGTCAGTGTTCTAGGTTGTTAATAAAGCTCTGTGAAGCATGTTGGGATTCATGTTTGCATAAAATGTGCTTTATAAATAGATTTAAGTATACCATCATACAATAGGTATGTATGACTTATTCCTCCTTACAGCAAAGTGTAAGAGCAATCTTAAAGAACAGCTAGATCAAGTGGTCATGTGATTATTTACATTTATTAGAGACAAGGATTTAGCCAACATCTCCCCCGTTGATTATTCTTTCATAAAAGCCGTACATTTTAAAATATATTTTAAAAAATAATCAAATAATATCTTTAATACCTCCAGTAGCAATCAACAACAATCTATATAAAAGTTGGAAGAAGATATGTCGTCTTTTTTTACATAAGTATTTGTTTTTGGGGCACCCAGGTAGGACACCTGATGTATGTACCATGTACCAAGGTGCATTTCCTGTAATATTTTGTCATATCAGTGCATTATGATTATATAATATCAGTGTGCTATGTAATCACGTTCATGCACGTAGCACGCATACATCCATGATCAGTAAGATAAAAAGTGACAGCATGATAGTAAGTGGAGGTGAAATGAATGGTTCAAAAAATCTACAACTGTGGAACCAAACAGGAAATGTTAGGAAGAGAAGTGCAGATCAGAAAATTACTAACGACTGGTAGAATTATAGTTACACCAGTGTCTTAGAAGTTATATTTATTTTTTAGTTTAAATTATGTACCTGAAATGAATGAATTAGAAATGCTGCAATATGCTTCAATAGGCTGAAGTTCTTCTAGTGATGCACAACAAAACTTCACGTATTGCTCCAGTCAACAGTGTCTTCTGAATCTATTTTTAAAATGAAAATAAAGTCTGTAAACGTGCAAGATGACACAGAGTTTTGGTGGTGCACTGAGTTTGAGTGAGAAAACGGTTCACAACATGTGAAAGATGTGGTCATTGCATGCATTCTGGGTCAAAGTAATGAAAGGTTCGGTCCAAGTTGGCAGCAGTCTTTGTTTTCCAGATGATCTCTGTAGTCTGACCCAGACATAAATCTCCTTTTTAAATCCTTTTGTCAAAGTGACCCTGGAAAAACTAAACCAGATGTATCCCAGCTGAACTCGAGAGCAGATTACAAACATGAATGAATGCAACACAGGACTTGTTGGCAGAGTTTTTAATGCTGTGCCTCCGGCTACATATGATCAGCCCAGATTAGTCATTTTGGCATTCAGTTTACGATACATCCGTGTCATAACAACTCTCTTGTTTCAGTGCGTTACATGACATATTAGTTTCATAACTGCTGTGCCCAGCCCTTTTTCACTTGGCGTCTTGGCCTGTACAAGTTACTTTATAACATAACTACTTATAAGGACTGAGTCTTACATATTGGAAATATTGAAAGAACACAATAAAAACTGACAAATCCTCATTCTTGGCTGCTGGAAATAAAACATTTGAGGAAAAAATAATTGAATGCTTCATTTCGTTTCCTTCTCATACGACTGCCAGCACGTCTGCTCTTGTTCAAGTAAATTTCAGCAACTATCAGAGGAATGTTTTCCACTCCTGACTGGAGTAAAGTTTATGTTAGCACTTAAACATTCACTGTTTTATAGAAAGGAAGAAGGCACTGCTGTATCATAGCTCTGGGATTGCAGCAGTGTGAACACACACACGAGACACAGGCAGTCTAAATTATGGAATTAGAAATGATTTTTGTCTTTGCTTTCTAATGTGCTAAGCACACAGAAAAATCATAAAATGTGTGATATTACATATTAGATTTTGTACAATAAAAGTAGTGCTTGTGCAGGTACTGGCATGGGGACAGCTTACCGTTCGATGGTCCTGGAGGAATCCTCGCCCACGCCTTCTTCCCCAGGACACACAGAGAGGGAGAGGTTCACTTTGACTATGATGAGCATTGGACAGTGGGCAATGATGTGGGTGAGTACATTTGAAGGTCTTGCTGGCATTAAAGGGGTTTTCTCTAAAACTGCACCTCACTTGTGCACATTCATCTCATTTTAGTATAACTGTCCCTTTATCTTCTGCTCACCTGTTTAGGCACTGATCTTTTACAAGTGGCAGCTCATGAGTTTGGCCATGTCCTGGGCCTGCAGCACTCCCTGGAGCCTGATGCAGTGATGTGTCCTTTCTACAGCGACTCCTATCCTCTGCAGCTGAGCGAGGATGACAAGAGGGGCATCCAGTATCTATATGGCCCCCCTCGGCACCCACCGCCCGAGATAACGGAGACCAATGAAATAGACGTTGGAATGGTGAGATAATAATACTGGGATGGACCTCAAAGCTACATGTACTGTTTTTCATGATTTCATAAGTCTTGTATTTTGGAACTTTAAATATTTGTCCACAGTCAAAAATGTCCCTGCTGTGAATGTCTTTGTGCCCCAGCCGGACGCCTGCAGAACAGATTTTGATGCCGTGTCCATGATCAGGGGCGAGCTGTTCTTCTTCAAGGCTCGATACGTTTGGCGTATCCGTGATGGGCAGCTACAAGGTGGCTATCCAGCCTTGTCTTCACGCCACTGGAGAGGCATTCCTGACCACATCGATGCTGCGTATGAAGACAAATCTGGCAACATCTGGTTCTTCCAAGGTTGGTCATAATGCAGAATAAATACTGAAGACAATGTATGCAGTGTGCAGTTGAAACATTTCAAATAGTTGAAATATTATAACAGTCATAGTTCAAATGGTATTCAGAATATAAGTAGTGTCAGTTCACACATTAAATGAGTTGTGATGTTTGAGTGTAATCACTAAAAGTAGACAGTGTCTACTTTAAAAGCTGTGAAGCAGTGAGTAAGAGGTAAAAACAGCTGATGTGAATGTGCTGAAGTCAGGTGTGTGTTAAAATTCAGCTTAGTAACAGTAACTAGGGATGGCAGGTCTATCAAGCTTTGGGGTTTCCCTGCATGTTGTAGTTGTGTGTATGGTGGTGACAATGGGGTTGTAGTAGGAGCCAAATATAAACATGTTTTTCTGCTGTAACATAAGTTGCGTGCATCAGCATGCCCCGCTAATTAGCTTTTTACCTACGATAGTAACCAAGCATTACATCCAAAGCCATGAAGCATATCATTAGCTGTTATTATAAGGGGTATTAGGTTATGTCACGAAAAGGCCAGTTTAGGACAGACACATCCCCCAGGTGGGAGAGCATTCTACTATACCATGCTATACTATAACTTTAGCGGCTTTGTCCTAGTCTTTATTGGATTTGGGAATGTTTACATTTCCCAATCATGTCGGTTAGTCATTCTCATCACAGCCTTGTTCTCTTGTACAAGTGAAATATATTATTTTTAAATACAAAAGTGGTGAGGTTGCTGACTTTTTTTCTGGGACATGCAGCTGTTGCCTCAGATGTTTTGATTTTTTCAAGTGTGTAGCCATTGAGTGCAGTCAGCTGGAGACAGAGCTCCAAGCCAACCAGCTGAACCAATGTTTTAGCTAGCTACAGCTGATACAATCTGCCAGTTACAGACGTCATTTCAGCCAACAAACCCTCCTCCTACCGACTCCATGAGGTTTTCAAATGTCAACATCAGAATAAATATTGGAGAAAAGGAGGAAAAAGTAGAGAAGGTAAACACCAGCTACGATCCAGTCCACCTCTGTGTTCATCAATCTCAACAGCAGAAGAAGAAACACAGAGGAAAATGTGGGGGACTGACAGCGATATAGAGTTTTCTGACAAGCAACCTAGCCAATGAACAGGCACTGGATAATAAACCGTACAACCTCTGTGCCCGTATCAGGTTTCAGCGGGATTTCAGGAACTTAATGTCTTTTGTTTTACTGAAACCTGCCTAAATCCTGGAATACCAGACAGTGTCATTCAACCAGGCAAATCTTTTTCTGTATATAGATCTGACAGAACAGAGGGCGCGAGAGGAAAGGAGGAGGTGTGCGCTTTAGGGTGAAAAATGACAGCAAGAGTATTAAAATACTTTCCTCTTCCTGCTCACCTGATGGGAAGTTATTGGCTATCAAATATAGATCACACTTTCTGTCATCATCAAAGCGGTCTACATCCCATCTCAGGAGAGTACAGAAGCTACTCTGTCGGAGCTTTACAAAACTTTGAATTACTGACAGACCAGTAACCTTAAGAAGGCTATGCCTGACTTCCATCAACACAGAGACTGCCCTACAAGAGTAATAAACATTTTCAATCACTGCTAATTTCTGCTGAATTCGGGGAAAACGACTATATGGCCATCTTGTTTGACACATGCACCCAGTGGTACAAAAGATCAGAAAATGGACAGACCAGAGGTCGGCCTGCAATCTGCACTACATGACGCAGCCGCGATTAATTGGACATCAATGGATTCAGTGATAATAACAGAAAAAACTGTACTGTGTACTGTGTTTAATCATTCCACAATCAGAAACCATGGATTACTAGAACCATCCGGCATGCCATAAACTCACACAATGCAGCCTACAAATTAGGTCTGCAGTCTGGCAACATGGACAATTTGTCCATATTCGTCCATTGTCGTCCATGTTGTCCTGCAAACCTTGACTGGTACCAGAAGCTCAAAACAAGAGTCAACAGCAAAGAAAAGCAACCCACATACTCAGCTCTGCTGCTCATCCCACAAATACATTTATTGCCAAGAAGCATTGTTACAACAAAGAAATAATCTACCAAACAACAAATATATAAGAATATATAGTAGGAGCTCATAGAAATAGATGTCACTATAATTGTCTTTTATGATTATATATGAAATATGAAATAGATTGTGTGATGATGGAAAACCTGTAACTGGGGGTTAGGACTTAGCAAAGAGGCATAGTGTAATCAGAGATGAAACAGACCTGAAAACTTTAATGAAATGCTGCTTCCCTTCATCTCGTATGAAGTTACTCATGCATGAAGGTTCTTTGAGCCAGATGAGGTTGAGGCTACAAAAGATTAAATGTAGAGTAGATGAAATATTAAGGATCAGTCAAAGTAAAACATAATCCACCAAGTGGAAACTCCCACTGTGCAATAACGAACAAAAAAAATAGTCTTATGTTACTTAGGTATAGCACTCTTAGGTCAGGTATAATTTTGTCCTGAATTAGGACATCGGTAAATGAATCATGCACATACAGGGTCCATGACATACAGGGTCCATGACATACAGCGTCCATGACATACAGAGGCCATGACATACGGAGTCCATGACATACAGGGTCCATGACATACAGGGTCCATGACATATGGAGTCCATGACATACAGAGTCCATGACATACAGAGTCCATGACATACAGGGTCCATGACATACAGAGTCCATGACATACAGGGTCCATGACATACAGAGTCCATGACATATGGAGTCAATGACATACAGGGTCCATGACATACAGGGTCCATGACATACAGAGGCCATGACATACGGAGTCCATGACATACAGGGTCCATGACATACAGAGTCCATGACATATGGAGTCAATGACATACAGGGTCCATGACATACAGGGTCCATGACATATGGAGTCAATGACATACAGGGTCCATGACATACAGAGTCCATGACATACAGAGTCCATGACATACAGGGTCCATGACATACAGAGTCCATGACATATGGAGTCAATGACATACAGGGTCCATGACATACAGGGTCCATGACATACAGAGTCCATGACATACAGGGTCCATGACATACAGAGTCCATGACATATGGAGTCAATGACATACAGGGTCCATGACATACAGGGTCCATGACATACAGGGTCCATGACATACAGAGTCCATGACATACAGGGTCCATGACATACAGGGTCCATGACATACAGAATCCAGGTAAATGAATTTGAAGTTTCATATCATTTTATTGTGACAGGTGACAGCTACTGGGTGTTTGATGCTGAGAGAAAGATTACAGGACCAGATTCTGTGCGGCAGCTGGGTCTTCCTGTAACAGATATCCAAGCTGCTTTGAAGTGGGAAGAGGACCGTGTTGAGAAAGTCTACCTCTTCAAGTCTGCATCTTACTGGCCCTTCAATCCTCAGGAGAATCGAGTTGACGATGTCTATCCTCGTAGCATGTACGAGTGGAAAGGAGTGCCCAGTCATATTGATGCGGCCTTTCGGGACAGATATGGTGAGGAGGAAAAAGCAAAATTTTTGATTTTCATATTACTTTTCTTTGCCTCTGGCCGAGTGGCTGGGAAGAATCCATAGTTGACTGTTGCTTTCTCTCACCCTCTGACAGGCTACGCCAATTTCCTGAGTGGGCCACACTATTGGAAGTTTGACCCTGTGGCGTCGAAGGTGCTAGAAGGCTACCCCCGCAACATCGGCATGGATTTCTTTGGCTGCTCTGCCTTTCTGTCTAAATAAGTTCATACCCATATGTCTCATAAACTTGTGAAGAGCAGTGAGTTGATTTTTTTTTTTTAGCTTAATTCCTCATACAAAACATTCAGCTTATTTTTGTAAATATATACAATCAAGGCTGATGTATTTCATTAAGATGACCCAAAACCCATAAATACAGCAACAAACTTCCCAAAGGCAGTGCCTGCTGCAACCAAAGTGCTTTTTGAAAACAATGGATTTGCATTCGAAATTATATGTAAGTGCTATATAGATTTTCTTGTGAGTCTAAATTAACAGTCAGTCCGTATCTGCTTACTTTTGTAGGGTCAGGGATGGTTTTGTTAATTTGAGATGAGCATACAAATCTGGAGAAGATAGCTGGTTAAAACTCTGGATGGTGGTGACATTCAGTCCCATCAAAGCTCGATGTGATATGTTTTATTGCAGTGGTTGTGTTGTGGAAAGAACAAGTAGCCACCACAAGTTGGCAGTGCAAGCAGGATTACAAGACTGGGTGCAAGTACCCTTTAATGTCTGCGGAGTCGGGGCATGTATTAAGGTATGCTTCATGGAACTAGGCCATATGACATGTCTGACCACGTCTAAAAGAAAACATGATTATATTTGTTGGATTGACCACACCTGAAGGCAGCATAGAAAGATTGCCTCATCCTGGCTGCATCTGAAAAATGAGGCTTTTCTCCTTACATATTATTGTCAAAATCATTTACTTTACTTTACTAATTATGAAACAAAAAAGTAATTAGATACATTACTTATTACTTATAATACACTATATATATATATATAGTTACTCAGCACATCACCATCAAAGGTGTCACACCTGTATTTAACATGTAGAGCTAGAAAACAACTATCTTTACATCACTAACTCATTTTCCACTATTATTCTGAATATGACAACATTACCAATTTGATATGGGTCATGTAAACAGCATACTCCACTTTGATATCTGAATTAGACCTTATTCCAAATGTAGCATTTTCTGATTAAGATGTGGGATATGTCAGTATAATTCAGGTATCAGGAGCATTCACATTCGGAACATGCATCTCCATTTGGTTCTGTTGGGTCCCACGCGTAGTTGGCAGTACTTATTTTTTCCACTTCGAAGATGGTTTACTCTTAGCGTGAGTCATTGTTCTACCATATAAACTGGGTCATTTTTTGTTTGTTTGTTTTGGCCTTTTTTTCAAGCTTTATTTTTGACAGAGACAGCTGAAGAGTGACAGGAATGTGGGGAGAGAGAGATGGGGAACGACACGCAGCAAAGGGCCGCAGGTCGGATTCGAACCCTGGCCGCTGCTGAGCCTTCGTACATGGGGCGGATGCTCTACCAACTGAGCCAATTGACACCCCTAAACTGGGTCATTTAAAAAAAATCCATTTTGTGATTGATTATCTGCAGTTCTGTGTTTAAAATCAAACTCCATTTATAGCGATTTATAGATTCAAAATCACAGGAATCTCTCTACCTCCCTGCAAGAACTCTGTCTTTTGTGTCTTCGTAGTCTAGATTCAGTGAATCCTACAAGTCGGGAAATTGGCGCACACTTTTGAGGCACTGGCACTACATTACAGAAACAAAAACCACAATGACACGATGTATTCAAGTGCCTTGAAGAGGAATTTGCTTTGCTATGCTCTGCTAGGAAACCACTTGTGGCAGTGCGATGCTGAAATGTACACCCAAACTGAAAGAGCAAACAGAAAAACCTCTCCAGCCAGATGTTTGATGAAGTCAGCTCGCATGACGCACAGGTCGACGTTGTTGTGATTTGTGAGATATGCGTGTTAGCCCATCTGTATCCTGTTACCCATCACTGAGTAGGTCCACAAAGATGTTTCTTTGCAGAAGCATAATTCCAGCTTCACTATTTTGGTTTACCATATCAGTGGTATTACACATAGAAGAGCATCTCTGCAGTTTTGGAGGCATACACATCTGCTCTGCCTTACATATCTACAAATCTTGGCCTTTATTTTTATTTCTAAAACCTGTTTGCCTCAGTTGTGCTTTGACCACTTCCTCAGTTTCCTTTTATTTTAGTCATTAGGTTCTTGTGCTTGCAGGCTCCTGTAACCACCTCAACCGCAAACTCTACAGAAATTATCCAAGCAGAAATAGAAGGAGACATGGCAAATTTTAGACAATCCAGACCGGCCAGGAAATGACTAGTTGTTGCAGATGCAGGGCAGCATTGTAATAATGCAATTAAAGCCTTTAAGTCTAGCATCGTCTAGCATGACGATTGATAAGCAGTTATCCTGGCACTGACTGTGGTAAAGAGTTGCTTTTGCTTCTTTGTGCTGTAATCAAATGACAGTCAGTATTGATAATCAACTTTAGGTCAGTTCGGTCACACTTATTTCTCTAAATTCACTGCAGCATGTCCAGATTGAATGAAGCAGAGTGGAGAATATGTAAGGTACTATTTAAGTTCCTGTAGGCAAGCTCAACCGGTACCTCCTTTGGTGCATTTTAATGGAGCCATACAATAGTCCTCATTATCTGTTGAAGAACTTTGTTTCAGTTCTCTGATTGTTTCTGTGCCTCCTTCAGAAAATGTAAAACCATCTGGCTGCCATCATAATAACGTCTGACATTGATCCTGTGTTTCAGTCCTATAATCAGAGAAATGAAACAGAGCTTCACTGTGGTTTGACTTACTGTATATTTTATGGATATTGTGTTTTGTTCATATGTATTCCAGGTGTTACTGTTTCTAATCAGTGCAGGACACTGATTGTTGCATTGACTTGTAAAATGCACTGTAGTGTGTGCAGAAATAGCAGTCCAGTGTGGCTTAGCCACTGTCAGTTGTGATTTTTAAACAGTGTCATGTCCTGACAACAATGTTTTATCTATTTTGATGTACTTTGAACATTTATCTGTTTGCTTTTATATTCAACTGTTTTAATCAGAATATGAAATTCTCTTGTGAATAAATCTGTTTACTGTAAAATCTTTCCTGTTTCCAGTTTTCTTCTAGCACGGGGGGGCGAGGAGAGTTAAAGGGGACCAGAGTACAGAGTCAGAGTTAGTGTTCTGAAGACAACAGGAGGTTAGATATTGGGGAGGTAGAGCAGGTCGTCCACTAATCAGATGATTGGCGGTTCGATCCCCGGCTCCTCCGGTCTGCATGTCGAAGTGTCCTGTGTGTGTGAATGGATGAATGAGATATGTAGCGCTTTTACGCTTGGAAGACTAGAAAGGCGCTATATAAGTACAGTCCATTTACCATATTGTAGTTTAGATGCTGCTTACCAACAAAAGTTTTATTCCCTCTGAGTCATAACTCAATCAGACAGATTTAAAGAGAAGAAGAAGAGAAGAGAGAAGAGATACTTTATTAATCCCTCAAGGGGGAAATTCTTTTTTCACTCAGTTTTTTTTTTACATGCATTTAACCCCGAAAACATGCATTTAAAGTGACTTACAAGCTTAGAAGTCAGAAACTAATAAGCTCCCTATGACTCTATGATTCAGTATCAAAGTAATCCACTGATAGTTTTCTGTTCATCAATGGGTACATTACAAACATGACCTGATAATAACTAATTCGGCTTACTTAATGGATCCAGAAAACCCTTAAAAGAAGTAAAGTGGCTGCACGTTTGTGGTGAGAACACTTTTGGATAAATGTGCTGTCTGCATTTTGAGCATCAGGAACTTTCCCTGAGGGTCAGCACGCTTACACATGTTCACACAGAGCTGCGTTTGCTTTAATATTTGTAAAGTCTCTGATATTTGGCACCCTGGCTGCACCATTAAAAAAGGTCTGACCACACCATCCCCAGTGAAATGACCAGAGTATCAGTTTGTCTGTTAGCATGCTGGTCATGAGTCATTCAGTAATCATCAGGTGTTTCTCAACAGTGAAACAGAGAAACCAGAAAGATATTCCTGATCAGAGACAGAAAAAGAAGATTTATCTCTTGCTACTCGCCTACAATCACAGCTATAATAATTCTTTCATGCAGAAAGATAGTCTTAGAATTTAAGACAATGTAGAACAATGCCAACACTAATGAATAAAATGTTGATACTGATATTAAATGCACAGGGCTTTCATTTTAGAAATACCAAGTGAGTTTGCTGCTCTAAAATTAAGAAGGAAATCTTTCCACAGTTTAGGGGCATAAACATAGAAAGCAGCTCCACCACACTTATTGTAGGAATTATAAGAAGATGGTAATGGACAGTCTGATTTTTAATTTATATCGATCTGTGTGAAAGCGGGACAACAGCAGTGAGGCGTCATAACTACAACTGTATGTTTTTCATCTGGTAAAGAGAGCACGTATAATAAAAGTCTGAATAAGCAGTTCAGCACTGAAGTGAAATAAGATGAATTTGTAAAATTAAATGAATAATAATAATAATAAAATTAACACTTTGACAGCTTCTGACTTTCTACTTTTGATCTTACAAACAGGATCTCTGTTTTTGATAACTTAATAATAATAAAAATATCAGTGAGATAAGTAATAAGAGTACTAAAAGAACTGTATAACACTGGTATTTCACATGTATACAGAAAAAGAAAATGAGACCAAGAATACAGCCTTGAGGAACTCCATAATTAACATCAAGTGACGGTGATCACCTAAATTAATGCATTAAAAGTATGAAAGAAACCAGTCATACACAACAGCAGAGATACCACCCATTTCTCAAGTCTATTCAGATCAACTGTGTCAAACAAAGCACTATGTTAAATAATAAGTATCTGAGGCTAATTTTAATTCCAATTGTTGCTGTTTTTAGATGCTACATTTCCTCAATTAAATCTGATAGGTTTGATCCAAAAGAGCAACAAAACTACAAACTGTGCCTACATTTTACAAAATCTTTTCAGCACATTATATTTCAGGATAGATATTTGGTACTATCATTGATTGTGACCTAACTTTCAGTCCCACATAAGGAACATCATTCTATTATTTAAGAAAAAAAGAGCTTGTATCACTCTTATTCAAATATCACTGCACTGACTTTCAGTTAGTTTAAGAAACCATTTTAAAATTCTTATTTTTGTCAATAAATGTCTGCCGACTTGTATGTATACGTGTTAAACTAAACTTTTCTATTTAACTTATATTGAATTGCTCTTCATGATGACTGAACAAACTCCATCCGCTGAAAAAAGTCCTTTTATCTGCTCACAGCTTTTGTATAGTATGTCATTGGGTTTCCATATTGCATAGGGGTAAGGTTAAATATTACTTTTTCTTTTTTATCTGTTTCAATGTGCAGCTCCTCTTTTGTTTGTCATCATGCCGACACAGTACTTCGTGTCTGGAAATCTAGCAGTCTACATGAAATGCTGATTATTTGCAGGTTTTGCTTTCCTATCTTGCGTGCATGAGTCATGGTTCAGTCATCCTGCTGTGGTTACATCGGTATGCAGCAGATGGTGGCTTTGGTTAGACATGTAAAGCTCATTGTTTTCAGTGTACAGTTCACAGTTGTCCAGTTATATTGTGTGGATGTATTGAAATATATAAAGTGATCACATTAACAGGTAAATGACTCTGGTGTTTGGCTGACACTGACATCTTGAGTCTGTGAGTGAACTAGTACACTACACTGAATAATTTCAGAACAACACACACTTCTGCATCCAGGTTCTGGAGAAAATACAAGGAAATAATTCACATGCACCATTTTATTACATGGATTCAATACAATAAATATAATGTGTAATGAGTGTAATTAAAAAGGTGGAGTTGATGTGGTGAAGACATTTTGGGAGAAATTGATTATAGAAACTGAAAATAATGATTATTAATGGGTAGAATTCTGACAACCAGTATGAGGATGATATACTGAATATTTACTGGAACATGCAGAGAGAAATTACCATAAAAGTCAAAGCATGGAGTAAATTACAATGCAGCTGAAACATATAATTAGAGAATTTGTTTGTAATTAGGCACAGAGATCATATGGAACAGCTTTTCTGCTTCACTTTGTGGTCGCTCCTCGTTTCTGATTTAAAAAAAAACAGTAATATGTTAATGAGGTAAGATCCACAGTATGAATGCAGTGTAAATATATTTTATTGCATTTCTTGTTTTCTTCTTTGGTATTTCACGTTCGGAAACATGATGTGGTTCCTTTTACTAGTCCTCAGGGTTTTTAGCATCCCATATTTCTTCTCTTCTGTTTTATTGTATCTATTATATGCACCAAAAATAAAGGACAAAGCAATGGAGGAAACTGTTGAAAAACAAACATTCAATTCACTTCAATTTTATTTATATAGCGCCAAATAATAACAAAAGTTATGTCATTACACTTTCCATACAGAGCAGGTCTAGGGGAGGGGAGGGGGGCACAGAGAGACAAAGATACACAGCAGCAGCAAAACAATAACTAACTATAAACTGTAAATATATGCTTGAACTTGCTTCAACACAAATGATTATGCATTAAGAAATAAATGTGTGTTGAGCTTTTGGCATCGTCTATACATTACAAATATAGTAAGATTTGCGTTTGTATTAAATGCCTTTGATCTTTGAACTTGCTTTCTTATTTTGTCATATACTGTTTCTTCCAAGATGACAATAAAATGTTAAATGCAACTTATTTAAGATAGTACCGTAGTTAGATCTGTCAACATAACTTTGGATTTATTTTTTTATGTTTCCTCACTGTAAAATGATGATAGCATTTCTCAGTGTGGGTTGTTATATTGTGTGGAGCACTTCGTATTACATTTTGTTTGTATGAAAAGTGCTATTCAAATAAAGTCTGATGGATTCATTTGTGTACTAATGTATGAAGAATACAATTCTGTCTACCCACAACGCCCCACAGCATTTGCATTCTTGCATCAGACATAGCCATGGTCTCAATGACATGTTTCCTCCTACATCATTAGACATGATATGTGCGACATTATTCATAAAGATCTTACAGAAGGACATCTGAAGAACCATTGGTGGAGCTGTGTGTAAAGTGTCCATCCATGTTTCAGTAAAACAGAAACATTTCTTTCAAATGTTCATACTGTCAGTCTTTATATTTAGAATAAGCTCTCTATGTTTCATTCATCAGTCATTAACCATACTAACCATAATTCTTCTATTTGCAGACGTGATGGAATCACACTAACATGAATTCATGCTGACATGTTGAATGACGTTAGAAACTGGAAGGTTTCAACTTTTTCATAGTGTGGGTATTTAGACATACCTGCTATCTTTTTATCAACTTATATACATTTCCAAAATATAGAAACTATGTAACACTGAATACTTTATTAATAAATGTCATCATTCTTAGAATTTTAACACATGTAAAAATGTCCAGTGTGTCAGATTCAGGGGCTCTATTCACAGAATATGACAGAACCAGTATAATCTTCATAACTCTGTGTAACTCATGAGTGTATAATCACCTGAAAATAAGAATCGCTGTGTTTTTGTTACTTTGAATTAACCTTTTATATCTACAGACATCATAAGTCCTCTTCCACAAAATACTTGTAAAAAGGTTATTCATCTGATAGTTGTTTTTTTTTGTCATTCAAATTTTTATTTGTTTTAACATTATATCTTCACAGACATTTCAGATGCCATAGGTGTGACATAAACAAATTAATAGTCTGTTTAAGAAAGTAAAAAGGATAAACAGATAGAATAAAAAATAAAATTGATAAAAATAAAAAATAAAACACTCATCTTACAACTTAAAGGCAGCCCCCATCCCTGGCACCCCTCACAATTCATACACATTCAAAGCATACATGAATACAATCACATGTATAATCCACTCCACAAGCTCTGATTTATGTGGGCTCTTCCAATTGCGTAGTACCAGTCGAGCCGCAACAATAAAACCGGTTACTGTCAACCGGAGCTCTGCTTTAGTAAGGCCTGGTGGCATTAGAGCCTTATCCATTAACAGGCATAGTTGTGGGGATTCTGGTAAAGGTCGTTCAAGCCATCCCTCAAGGTTTTTTAGCACCACCTTCCAGAAGGGCAGTACCATAGGACAGTCCCATATGGCATGAAGGAATGTGCCCAGCTCCTTATGACATTTCCAGCATTTATTATCCTGAGTTAATCCCATTTTAAACAATTTCAGTGGTGTGAAATAATATCTGAGTACGATCTTATAGTGGATGAACTCCTTGCCTCCCTTGTAGCCCAGCCTACATTTGAGATCAAATCCTGCCATACATCTTCACTAATCTCACCACCTAGATCCTTTTGCCATATTAGTCTCAAGCTTTCACACATTCTTGTTTGAATATTTGACATTTTTTTATAAAACAGCGAAGCAGAGTGCAAAGTATGACGACAATTGAGAAATTCTAATCCAAAAGTAGAACTCACACTACTCCTCAATTGTAAATACTTCCAGAAATCCTCTTTATCTGTTAAATTACATTGTTCTTTAAGGTCCTGAAATGATCTAAGTGACTGGTCCCTGTATAGGTCATTGACAACACGTATCCCTTTTGCCAGCCACGTACCCCAAAAACATGTCTTTTTCCCTATACAAATTGAAGGGTTATTCCATAAAGAAGAATAGCCCTGCTTATACTGTGAGATCCCCAAAATCTTATGTGCTCTTGCCCATGCCCACCGAGAGTGTTGTAAGATCAGGTTTTCTTCTTCTGTCTGTCTGTCTTTTTTATTCATCTGATAGTTGTGAGAAATCACACACGGGGTAACAAAACAACATATTTCCAACAAGTTTTCTTTATTATTATTTTTCATATAAAAAACAAGTCCACTATAAAGGTAAAGCAATTTTACAAAAGAAGAGAACAAGAAACAACATTACATACGTTAACATCATTCTCTGGAGTATGTTCAAGTTGAAAATCATCACTTTAAAAGACACCATTGGTTCTTGTCAGCTTGTTTCCCGCCCCCATCTACTGCCCTACATCACTGCCAGTAAAACAGAGGCTCCAGTCTGCTGACACTGATGCAATGTGAGGCACAGTGCAGACAGAAGTAACACCGGGAACAATCAGTCCCTCATGCACAGAGTACAGGATCAACTAACTATCTTAGCATGCAGATGAACACTGGTGCACATAACTGATCAGTTCTGGTAACCAAGATCAGAATGCAGAGTCTACATGCTAAAAATCAAACTTTCTGACTGGCTGCAAACACCTGACAGGTCAAAGCCGCTGCCACTGCCTGAAGAGCCGTGTGGACAGCAGTGACAGGAGATGGTTGGAGTTTGATTTTATACATGCACACTGGTCATTTCAGTCAGGTAAAAACACAACAGCACCCAGAACACTTTACTGTGGCTCACTGTGACATTTATCAAAGCCCCTATATGAAGCTTTTTTATCTGATTACTGCATCTATCAAATGACTTTTTGTTTGGAGACGTTTGTTTATCGATCCACAACATGCCAATAAGAGCTGAGCTTCTACTTCATCTTTTTTGGTCCTGTCACTGTCAGCTATGTTCAAACTCGACACACAGGGGCATTATGATCCATGTATCATTCATTCTTTGATTTTTTTTGTTCCAAAACTGGATCAGAAAAACAAAAGTGACACAATTTTTCTGTTTTTCCAACTTGGTTAAAAAAGAAAAAAGAAATGAACGATACAGATTCATCATGTACTATTTTGGGTTATCGTCTACCAACAAAGGTTTGAAGGCTTGTTTGAATTGTGTAGTCTAGAGAATATCAAAAAATAGTGATATTTTTGTGATAATGACAACTCCCCAGAAACCATGGTGACATCTTTAAAAGTCTGGTTTTGTCAGATCAACAAAGTGTGAAACCCAAAGATATTAATTTTACATGATACATTACGAAGACGAGCAGCAAATCATCTCGTTTGAGAAGCTTGAACAGAAAAAAATGTCAGTCAAGCAGCACAGAGCAGATCGCGCTGATCGCAAGTCAGGCACAGAAACAACATAGAGAATCCGAATCTGAGAATCCCGATGGTAAAAACAATTTTACTACGTAGCTTACTTACTCATGGTAGAAGCACATAAATCAAGAAAAATTACCAAATCTGAGCAAGTTAAAGTCTGGCAGGCAAAACACTTCTGAAATGCTCCTGGTGGATTATGAAGCCGTGTGGACAATGGACCATAACAGCGTTGTGAACGGTGGAATTTAGGGGTACGAATCTAAATGAGCCTCTCAATCATCGACAGATAAGAGTCATTTGCACTGCACAGTGTGCTGTGTGTAACAGACGTCAGATAAAGCTCCTTCAGGGATGAACGTGAGCTAACAGTGACGATGTGTTCCATCTGAACTGCTGCCATGACTGCTGTGCTGAAGGCAGAGGAGACATGATGACCGGTGTGCACAGGAATGCCTGGATGTGTGTGTGTTGTGTTCAGTCGGTGAGGTGCCCATGGAGACTGACCACGTCTGTGAGTGCATTCATGCTTCATCCATGTTTTAAGGATGGCCTGTGTGTGTGTGTGCATTTGTGTAACACTGTGTGTGTTTACTTGATCATTTCAGAGTAACAGGAGTCTCCAGAGGACACATCATCTGATGCAGCTTCATGTCCTTTCTACCAGGACGGAGCGGTGTTAGCCAGTCTTCTCATACGCCTGGAAAAACACATTTGATTCACATTACTTCAAGATTTCTGCAAAGCTGTAGGAATGATCATGGTTCTCTAGTTAGACAAGATCAGTGTTCTTGTCTTGTTCTCTTCTCACCTTGTGTTCCTGTCTTGGTCTCGGATCTTCTTCTCCATTTCAGCATCTGTGAGGGTTTCCAGCAGGGGGCACCACTGGTCTGCATCACCTGTGTTGCGGATGGCAATCTCTACAGTGGGGAGTGGGTTCTCACTGTGGGCAAATGAAAACACCAGATCATAAAAGTCAAATATAGCCAGCTCAGGATGAGACGACGTATTCCAAAACTTTTGTTCTATAAAATGAAAGTTTGGTAGAACATATTAAGTCAAACCTATTCTTTATAGTACCAGTCAAAGGTTTGGACACACCTTCACATTCAATGTTTAATCTTTACTTTTTATCACACTGAAGACTTCAAAACTATGAAATAAACAAAGAAAATATGTTTTGTATTCTTACAGAGCCTGGAGATGTGTTCAGGGTCATTGTCCTGTTAAAAAACACAAATGACGGCCACACAAGCTCAAACCAGATGGGACGGCTAATTGTTGCAGAATGCTGTGGTAGCCATGTTGGTTCAATGTGAACAGCAGAGCAAGCCCACACCATCACACCTCCTCCACCATGCTTCACGGTGGGAGCCACACGTGCAGATACCATTTATTTACCTCTCTGCTTCTCACAAAGACACAGAGGTTGGAACCAAATATGTGAGATCCGGACTCATCAGACCAAAGTCCAGATTCTTTGCAGCAATTCAGCCATGAAGGTGTGATTCGCACAGTCTCCTCTTGATGTTGAGATGTGTCTGCTATTTGAGGTGTGCCCAGACTTTTAACTTTTACTGTATGTTCAGTGTCTGAGTGTTTATACCAGTACTTAGTGATTTTAATCGCCGTGTTACAGTGAGTGAGTTACCTGAAGGCGTAGGTCCTCTGGTGCCAGCTGAGCTGACCGCGAATGCTGTAGGCAATAGTGGTGACAAACTCTCCTCCCAAACCAAGCTCAGAGCACAGCTTCAGGGCAAACGACTCCGGTGAGTTCTCCCTCTCTGACATGTCCCACTCAAACTGGTCCACCAGAGAGATGTTCCCCACGTGGATGTTCAGCTGTGGAAGAAGGAAAACTTAATGTTCAACACCCAATCCATCACTTTGTAAAGAAGGCACAGAAACAGAGGATAGTCTGAACATTACTACAAAGAGAGAAAAAAATATGCAGCTCAGCACCCACCTTGATGATGACTCTCTGGTCTGCCTGCTCCTCTAGTATGCTGTCAGTTGGGTAGGACTCAATCTGCTGACGAATAGCTGAGGCAATGGCAGGGACAAAGGCCAGAGGATTCAGATCCAGGTCATCACATAAAATCTCTGCAAACATCTCTGGGGTCATCAGTTTCTCTGAGAAGAGGCAGAATGGTGAGGTCAAAAGTATGAATCTGAATAAATTAAAAATGAAGACAGAAGACAATATTATATGTTTTGGATGTTAATGCAAATATTTACCGTTCATGTTCCAAGTGAAGGCATCTCGCAGTTTCTGTCCGTCTATCTCCATGTCCAGACGAATAGGAACGAGCGCCTCTACCTGGGCTGCATTCTCGTGGATCACTGCAGGGTCGTGGTCATCGAAGCTGAACGAGACACAAGACACAACCAAATTCAGTGTTGGATTATTATTGTTCTTTTAACGTGATCTGACCATTCACACATCAGCCCCACAATGGTACTGGGAGCACCAGCCGGGAGAGTTCACACTGCCCAGCTTTAACAGTCAAACTGCTAAAATGAAGCAAGTAAAACAAGTACAACACAGGCACAGCTACGTTTACTCTGAAGCTGTAAAAACTCAAAATGCATCAAATTTGTAACTTCACCATGGTAGTATTATATTTGGAGGTGAAAAAAGAACACTAAGTTAGAAACCGGACATTAAAATGTCTCAGAGAGCCGCACAATCTTCTCCTGTGGTAGAGGTGCCTGGTGAGCGCTCCTCTTTTGCGCCATGTGTCGTTTTTTTTTATGTGGTTTTAATGCTCGGAAAGCTAAAATATTCTTAACTTTTCAGCACAAGATGCACCACTCATTGATGTAAAGTGAAAGAGATGGTGATATTCAGTATGTTATGAATCCAAACCCTTTTTTCCCTCCTCATCCAGTAACACAGCGACAGCTCATCATATTTGATGGCCTGCTTTCTGACACAGCCCTGCAGCAAATGTTCCAGCTGTTTTGTTTCGAAGCAGCTGACAAAAGTCAACAAATGTGCAACAGAAATAGTCTAAAAATTGGATTAATAAACATCTATAATCATTATATTCTGAATTAATTTATATTAATTTCTATTCTTAACTAATTCATATCAGATATCAGAAGCAGAGTTTGTGTTGTACTGTTGGACTTTTTGCTTTTCTTGTAAAAACAGACAGCTGTCTCACCACAGGGGGAAGGTCCTCTTTTTGTCACGGCCCATTCGGTTGCGGTTGATGGTGGTGGAGCAAGGCACAGCGTCGAGATGGTGAGAGCTGTTGGGCAGTGTGGGGACCCACTGACTGCTCCTCTTTGCTTTCTGCTCCCTTTAGAGAAACAAACAAACAAAACAAAACAAAAAAAACACACAGTGTTGAGGAGAGGATGCAAACTATTAAATACTGCCCTTCCTTAAAGTCGGCTGACTCACAAGAAACAGATTAAGATATGCTGAGTCAAGCTCCAAATCACCGGACCCTAAATTTCCCATAATGACTGCAAAATAAACAATTCCATACCACGCATGCATGCACGCACGCACGCACGCACTTTTCAGACCAAAGTTCAATGTTTGACCATCTGAGAGAAATAACCTGAGGTAAGCCGGGGGCTCTGTGCTGATGGACACCGCCTTGTATTTCTCATCATTCCCCTCAAAGATTTCTTCACATTCTGAAGCCTTCAGCAGAGTCACACTCGTGGCTGCAGACGGACAAAGGGAGAGAAAACAGACATGTCAACTGAAGTGGTGGCGAGACACTGAAACATGTTTTTTCATGACCTGGTCAGATTTAAATTTTTCTTTCAGACTAGTGGAAAAAAAACACCTAAAATCCACATTTAGATGTTTATTTGACTTCTCTTTGTCTGTTTGTATCGTAGATTTCACCAAACGTTAACATTAGATAATGTCTCATTTGTGTATCTAAACATATAATAAAATAAAAAAATAAAATATTAAAATAAAAACTTAATTATCTTAGTCTTAGTCAACAGGGGAAGTTTCATGGTGATATCTACGAGTTACATTTTGACCCTATTCACCTGTAGTGTGTGTAGTGTGTGTAGTGTGTGTAGTGAATTTTTATTAGAAATGGTACATTTTATATAAAAGTGCTTTTCTAAGTACTCAAAGACATAACTAAAACTAAAAACATCAAAACAATACAAGAAAATCACAGAAGACTGAAGTTAAACATTAAAAGCAGTTTTAAAAGGTCAGTCACAGACGTGTTTGTTTGGGGAGACAGTTCCAGAGGGAGAGGGCAGCTATGGAGAACGCTCTGTCGCTCCAGGTTCAACATTTTACAATTTTACAATCCATATTTCCAAATATACGTTTTTTTTAAAAAAACAAATGAGTTTTTTCTTAGACTCTCCGACTCAAAAAACTTTTTCATTTTACACAGAGGTTTGTTCATAGAACATTCATAGCACCACATCATCATGATTTGACAACGTTTCAGTCCTAAAAACATGGAGAAGATTCTGTTCTGGAAATTTGTGTAAATGAACACATTTTAATGAGATAATGCCTGTTTAAACTTGTAATGCTGAAAATAATTCAGTAAAAGTTTCATGGTGATATCTGGGAGTTCAAATGTTTACCATATTCACCCCTGATGTGGTCAGTCCACAGTTCATGTCTACAGTTGATAAACAGTCAACAGATGCACTTGTTAATCACTACTGTGACATCATGCTTTTGGATCTTCTGCGTTGGTGCTCTTTACTTTGGTTAACCGTGGTGGCTTTGCTTGTTTCTCATGAAGTGAATATAATCTGTGCTTTTTGATTTTTCATGTATTCGACATCATGTGACTCTGTGTCTGGAGTGTCTTTACGGTCTTATCATGGGCTGGGCATGTTGTGTCTTATTTTTTATGAATCATTATGGCAGCATAAAATATGGACCTTCTAGACCGGGACTAGTCAAAACGTATTTTAACAGACACACCACTCACCGTGTGATGATGCTACGATCTTCTTCCTCTCCTCCACCGAGGCCAGTCTCCTCCATAAAGATGGATATCTTTTATACAGGGAGCCTCTGAACATACGCAGATAGTTTCCAACCTGGAGAGCAGACGACAGAACTTTAAGATGAAATCAAAGAAAAAACAAAACAGCAGAGTCCTGCAGAGATGTACTGTGATTAAACTACATACACACAAAATGAACCATGCAGGTTTGGAGGTTCTACAGCTTCCTGTCTGTCTTACACAACAATGCAAACAGCCTGCACGAACACAGAATTACTGTGTGAAAGGTTTATTTGACACACATGTAGAATTATAAACACGACCAGCCTCCCACAGCCCGCTACAGAGAAGAATCACCACAGCATGCAGCTGCCTCACGGTGTTGATGTTGTGTGTGACAAACACTAATCACAGTGCTTAGTTTGAAGAGCTAAACTTTGGTCTCATCAGGCCATGGAAGGCTTTCACATGCAGTTTAGTTTAGCGAGATATTGACCACTTCCACAGGAGACAGTTGTGCTGATGACGTGTCCTTTAATTCAAATACGTAACAGTTCACATTAAGGTTAAGGTACGATCATTTCATAGTATCAAATATGCGCACAGATTTCAGCGGCCCAAAGCTTCATTTTTATAATATATTATTTATGGCCTGCTAGGATTGTCATATACTGTATGGCTGGAAGATTTTTGGTTGACATAATGAAGCATTTGAATGCACTAAACGTTAATCTTTAAGGACATAACTGCTGGTGTTATGTATCTGTAGATGTGACACAAAATATTACTTTCTGAATGATTTTGTTAAAGAGAAGAGCAAGAGTGATATGTTTTAAACTTAAATGTTTACACACTTTGCATTACTCATAATAAGTCATGTTTGGAATGAACATGAGGTTCAGATTTGTATCAACTTCAAGTTTAACGTGTTCCATACAATTTATTCTGTTACCAGACTTCAGATGATTTGTTCACGCCTGATTGGTTTAGATTTGGTAACATTACCATTAAAAAAATGATAATTGCGACAATGAAAATAAAATTGTTACAGAACAGTGCATTTATATGTAACTTTTATTGTTTTTTTTCCATTTTTAAAATGTTAGTATTGGTCCCCAGGCATCTTCACATTGTCAAATCTGACCCTCTTTAAAAGGTTTGGACACCCCTGGTCGAAGCAATAAAAAAACAGATCATCAGATCTTTAACCTGGGGAAGAAAAACATTCTCAAAGATAACACTAAAAAAATAACACTGAAATACAATGTCATAACTACTATTAACATTTTAACAAGTGTGTACGTGTTAAGTGACGTTTTGCTGTTCTGTGTGCAAGATGTTCATTTAAATTCATCTGATTTTGTCCTGAGGAGACTTTTTTTTTTGTTTTGCCATGGTATCCAAACGGGAGCTGAGTATCATGTTATTCTAGTATCGAAGTTTAAAAATTCAGATTTTCTGAACTCCTCAGTTCATTTTTAAAGACACAAACATGAGCTGGTGCTCTGCTTTCACACACACACAGTTAGCACAACAGAGTATGAACTGTATGGGACTCGAGTACTCCTGTGCGCGTTACTTCATGTTGAAGTAACGTGGTGGTCCAGCACTCTGCAGCAGGCTGGAGTGAGAAGTTGATGTAAACCAGCAAAGCCTGATGAGGCAGCTGTTAGTTGTTGGTGTTGGAGCAGCATGTCTTCGCAGTGTGTGTGTTCAGTCGCTCGTTGTCCCGTTCTTCATGTTTAGCATCTCTTTGTTTTGAAGCCACTTTGGCTCGTTAGCATGCTAGCGTTACGTAGCCAGAAGAACGGATAACTAAAAGTCAATGAACAGATAGTCACATACCTCCGACCCCACCATGTAAAAGTCTCCATCCTGCTCTAGCTGGAACTTGACTGGCTTCTGGCCAAACGTCTTGCTCAGAGCCAGCTGCATGTTTACGCAGTGCTAACCAGCTAGCTAACAGCAGCCCTCTCTCTTCTTCACGTGTTTGAGTCCTCCTGAAAAAGCTGGGAAATCTGAGTGCTCGTTATAAATACGCTTCACTTCAGCTTTCTGCGTTTAAACACATTGACAGGGAGCACGTCTGCTAAATAGGTATAGAACGACACACAAAGAAAACAAAACTAAGTGACAACTTAAACTACTGCTGTACACGTCCCGCCTTAGAGAGTATGCCAAGTGAACACATGAGCCGCGAGCCTTTTTACGCCTTTCGTGATTTTTCCGAAAAACTCAAACGCCACATTGGCCTTACTCTTCATTCATTTAAAGGCAGAGGAGCAAATTCCAAAGTGCACTACCGCCCCCTGCTGACACAAAGCGAGACCAGCTGGAACCTTTTCTGTCAAGTTGATCTGGTTTCCTCTTTCATCAGGGATTTAATGACAGTTTCAATGAATTTAATGTGCTGTTTTACAATAAAAACATAACATTTAGTCAGATCAAAACAAAACATGTTTAGAACAAACATGGTAATTATGAATTATGAATGTAAACATGACACTAAAATACAGTGTATTATGTTTATTATCACTAGGCCTGCATGGTATCCCTTCAAAAGGATGAGTGAAAGGTCAATTGTATCCGTAACAGTAAAACCCAACTCCATTTGTATAGCAGTTTACTTAGGAGAATTAAAAAATGTGAAATGAAACAGAAGAAGACAATCAGCTGTAATACAAAAAGTCTGACTTCATTACAGTCCACACCTCACCTCAGCCCACGAAACATTATTCACAGATTATTAGAAACTCAATTTAAGGCCCATTAAGGTTTTTTTTTTATCTAATGCAAGCAGAAATCAACAAAGCTCTTCATCTTAATATTAATTTAACATATGCGTCGCTACAACTCAGAACTTCTCTCATCCTTTCTCTAGAGCAACAAACATGGACCGATAATCCATTCAACACATGCTGCAGGATCACACGACAACATAAAAAAAAAAAAAAAAAAAAAAAAAAATCAGCCAATAGTATAAAAATAAGCAGGACTTGCCATTTTTGCAAGCAGATTGTGTATTACTGACTGGCTGATGTGATTTAAGGCTGTTTGTATCGAGTGAAATAAAAAATGCAGTACAGTTGTGTATGATGAAAGAAAAGCTGTGACCTGCTGTGTGAAGAGAATGAAGCTACAAGACCCTGTCGACTGAGCAGAATGTTATTTGTATGAAAATGTTATTTGTATTGAATGTACCTAATTGGTTGAGACGTCTTTGGTTTCATGCAATATCACTACAGTTCAAAGAGATGAAACCAAAGCATCATTTGCCACACACATTTATTTTTTAAAAAAGTGAAATGGAAAAAAAAAATGCACTTGCCATCTGAATAAATTCATTCTGATAATATTTTACTGCTGTCATTTTTTCCCTCTTTCGTATGACAGTTGTTGTATATCAATATTTTTTTTCTTAGATGAGGACAAACATCACCTGAGCCCAAAGGCACACCGTTCCAAAGTTCCATCCGAAGCTTTTGTTCTCTCAAATAGTCTTAGAGCAACGATCTGGCATCAAGAAGAGTTTCTGAGGATGATTTAAGCCCATACATAAAGACAACAGATGGTTATCTTCAAACCAGTTCTGGTTGCTTGGCATTCTTCATCCAGAACTAAATAAACATGTCAAAACAAAGGACATGTTCGTCCCCTTCCTCTCTCTGAGGGAGTGTCCTTGGAAGTGACCTGATCCGGGGGCATGTTTAACCTCCAAGGCGCTGTCCCTCTCCCCAGGCAAACCCTCCTGGGCGCTCCTCGGGCAGGGGGTTGTAGTTGGCGTCTTCTTCTGGAGTGTCAAACAGCATCTTTCTGTGGGAGACACACAAAGAGGGAGGATGAGAGGACTAACACAGGAAGTGGCAGTTCTCAGAGGAACTGTTCTTAGTTGATGCGATGATTTTTAAGATCATATATGCAAAAACAGATCATCCACCTCCATGTGGCTGTAAGTGTTTTTGGCTTTGGTTGTGGTGCAATCTAAGTCTGCCTGTGTTGGTAAGTCTGTGTGTCTGACATGTCCTGACAACTACCTGCCAGATATAACATGCATTAATGGTCCCAAAAGGATGATTTACCATTTGGTGACCTCGTGATCTTTCATTTAGTACTATCAGGTGTCTCCCCAGGAGGGTATGGAAGAGGTGACGGGGCAACTTGTGGAGGGAGAGATGGGACGCAAAGATGGGGTGAAAGGGACAGGTGCATCTAAAACAGTTATTATAGTTTGGCCCACTTAAAAACCTGACTCCTTTTCCTCATAACTCAGTCAAATCTGAACACAGGCATGATAGACAATTTTAGATTGAGTGGTGCTGATGTTTTCCGAGGATATAATTGTCTCTGATGTGCAATGTAAATTAACTTCCATGAATCTTCTCAGAAATCATAAAAAAGACGCTCATTATAACTTATTTAGAAAACTGTTTATCTGTTTATGAAACAGGCCTGAGGCCTGTATATCAGCGACTCTGCAGACTTGACATGGTGAACACATCACAGACCATACGACTGAGGTCCAGAAGGTGGACGTTTAAATTTAGCCTTTGATTCAAGCTCCCCAGAAGATGAACACAGTTCATTTTAGTCACTCTGTGAGCTCTAGAGCAACCATCAGGATATCTCACAATCTAATAGAAAGGCTGGTGTGAAACTCACTGAAACTGTTCATGTTCCAAAGAGCTGAATCCCAAGTTACATTCGACCCTCCCCTCCAGGTGCATCTCATTCATTCATTCCTACACTTTCATAATGAGGGTGCATTGAACTTTGCATCTTTCACTTGTTTTATTCACCAAAAATGTTTTTCAAAACTTGTAACTCACATTATAGATGGGGTCCTCAGCCACCTTCCACCACCTGGCTGGTTGGGGAAAACATCCTCCAGAAAGTAGTACACGTGACCAACAGCGATACCTCAAAGAAGGTAACAAATATTTCAGCACAAGCACCATTCAGACTGTACACCACTTCCCTTTGGCTCTTAGCATAACCCTGTAAACAGTGACTGCAGCTGATGGTGACAGATACCTAAAAGATCCACGATGATCGAGTTGCCCAGCAGAAGTGAGAATCCCATCAGCACCCAAGGCAGGAAGGGCGCCTGGAAATTCAGCAGGCCGAAGAAATTCATGCGAACGTTCGGGTTTCGCCGACTCCACACGTACACCAGCATGATCGTGAAGGCTTGGCCCAGGAACACCAGACTCACAAAAGTGCCAAATATCTGAAAGCTTGTTAAGGAACACGGCAAATAAATGAACTCCACTGATGATTAACACAAGCAACAAACTGCTTATTGTGAGGACTGAACATGCTGGTGTCAGACCTAATGCTGTTTAATAGTTCTAACATACAAATGATGTTTCAGACTGCAGAAATGACACTAACAGCAGCAGAGACTGAAAAGTGCCTAAGGGTTGCTGCTCCTTTCGCAGCACATGCTGATTCTGATTGGTGATCAGTGATCTTAGCATCACTCACTATCCAGCAGTGATGTATCCCACAAAGTTGCAGTTAGGAAAAAACAGCAGTTTCAAAAATAAAGTATTTCCTGCTCACAGTACAAGCGCAGATATTTGACCAGTACTCAGTAGATAAGATGTTGGCAGCTCATAATGAAGAAGGAATTAATGGATGTCAAAGAGCACCATTAGCTCTACCAGAGAGCTAAAAAGAAATAAATATAATAAATGAGTTACTGGTCATTGAATTGTTCACTAAAGCCCTTGTAATTGGCATAAGGTAACTAGCAACATGGAGGGAGTTTGATTGGAAGATGAGAATGAAATATTTTAACACTCCATCTATCACCTACAAGTACAATAATACTTCGGAAATGTGTTAGAGGGGTTGTTTGCTGGTGGGGGACTTTACAGCCATATTTAGTGATTTTAGATTTCTGGAAGAATATTTAAAGGTCCAGCGTGTAGAATTTAGTAGCATCTAGTCGTCTAATCGCTTGATTGCAATCTCTCCCATGTTTCTGTAGAAACACAGTGTTTCAACATGGCGGCAAAACATAACATAGTTATGAATATTATATTCCATGTCTGCTTTATTCTGAAAACAAAGGCCCAAATCTTACACACTGCACCTTTAAAAATAAATTTAACATGTTTTGACTTGACTTTAGATCCAGCACTGTACATACTTGGTATAGCTCCTGATATTATCATAGATAGGACCCTGACTTCTTTAAAGAGAA
The DNA here is from genome assembly GCA_033000465.1 of Sciaenops ocellatus. Taxonomy (NCBI): domain Eukaryota; kingdom Metazoa; phylum Chordata; class Actinopteri; family Sciaenidae; genus Sciaenops; species Sciaenops ocellatus. The sequence goes on along the minus strand of CP136874.1, from coordinate 3,351,256 downwards.
TTCTGCTTTTAATAGCAAAGAAAACATTTACAGCTTCCTGGTTGAAGCCACAAACCCCCCAATAATGGAGAAAATCACAGCGGGGTTACAGTTCAAATCAGACAGGTTTGCTGAAAGATGGTTTTAGTATTACAGGCAATGTCAGAACTTTAATTTTCTTTTTTCCATTTTTGTTGTATTTTTACACTTACTGTAGTATAACTGACAATAAATGTATTTATTCTACTACATAACTGCTACACATTGCTCATGAAGAAATATCTGAGGACAGGATTATATATTTGAAGTGAAACTGCAGAAGCGTCTCCTAGTGTGTGTTCCTAATGTTTATGTTACATGTATGTATGAATGTATGTTTGTCATTTCATGTGCAATAAAAAAGTAAGTTAAAAAAAAGACTTCATTATCTGGAAGTTAAAATGCTTTAAATGACACATGTGGTAGGATACAGTCATCAGAAGCCCTCCAAAAAGGAACATGAAGACGAAGTCAGCCGTACGTCCCCTGAAAGAGCCCTCCTCGAGCATACGACAGTATCTGTACCTGAAAGCAAACCGTTAAGGAAATCTACACAGACACACTTTTATTCATTTCACCTGAACGTCTGTCAATTCACGTCAAGGCTTTGAATGATTGTGTTTCTCACAGTGTGTACATCTACTTGTGTTTTAAAACGTTTCATCAGCACATCTCTGAAAGCTCACACAGCTTCCACCTCTGAAACAGAAAGTATGCAAATTCACTTGACATGCCGAGTGAAGTGAGACTTCAGAGTGAGGAGGATACAGAAAAATCATATTGAACAGGAAATTGAAGCCAACTGGTCCAAAAAACAGGAAGTTGGTTATTAGTCGCCATACCTAGAACAAGAGAAACAGAGGAGGATGAACAAATCATCAGGGCAAACAATCAGGATAAATAGGTCATTTCACTTCATTCACTGACTGAGGCTTTGTTTGACTGTTCAGTGTGAGGGAGGGCTCATCACATATAATTAGACAACACTGATAGTCCAGGTAAACCACATGATGGATTTATTTTTGGACGAGCTGGCTGCAGTTTGAGAGTGAACGAACCTGCGATGCAGCCTACGTGTCATGTCGTGAGCAGACAGTGTGTTGTTTGTGGTATTGAAGAGTAAGAAGCACAGCAGTGTCTAAACTGATCAAAATAACATTTACATGCTGTTCAGTGTGCTGCAGCTGAACAGCTGATCAGTTATCTAACCCGCAAACTGACATGAGCAGTGCGCTTTTTTAAAATGTTTGTTTGGTGGCTCTTCAAGATGTTCAGGTCAAGACTTGTGTTCATGTTTGTAACTTAGATAAGAAGGAGACAGGAAACATAATGTGTGTTGTTGACTGTGTGACCGTCTGCACAACACTGACATTACTGTTTAATGCAAGAGTTCATTGGCTGTGTTGAAAATATGATCTACATCTCTGCAGACAGAAACCTGATTGTATTCCTTTATATGAATGCAAAACACTGGGGTGCCTTTATGAGACCAAAAACATACAGAAAACAGAAGTTTCTCATTTTTGCTTTCTGTTTTGGGAAGTGATTCACAGAGCAGATATGTAAGCAAAAACACTATTTCAGTTCAGTTGGACTTTAAAGGAGAAGTTTGTAGGACTCAGTAGCATCTATCGGTGTAGTTGCAGACTGCCTCACCCTCTCCTCTTTAGTATTAAAGGTCCAGTGTGTAAGATTTGGGGCCTCTATTTTCAGAATAAGGCAAACATGGAATATAATATTCATAACTATGTTTTGATGCATGTATAATCACCTGAAAATAAGAATCTTTTTATGTTTGTTACTTAAAAAATATCCTTTTATATCTACAGTGGGAGAGGGTCCCCTTTCATGGAGGCCGCCATGTTGAAACACCTTATTTATACAGTAGTCCAGAACAGACAAACTAAATACTGACTCTAAACAGGGTCCTTACAGTGTTGTTTCTCCTTTACATTAGGAAGGTGAGGGTGATGTGAGGAGATTACAATGCAGTGATTGGACCACTAAATGCAACTAAATTCTACACACTGGACCTTTAAAGAGAATCTAAGGTGGCCAACGTGCAAAACACACAAAGAGCTCTATGTAGAGCCAATGTTTAGTTTGTCTGTTCTGAGCTTAAACATGGCAGACTCTGTGAAAGAGGACCTGCTGAGTCTTAACGCATCTTAACACTACTTTTTGGTTAAGTCAGGTAGATGATTGCATTAAAGCTGTGAAGTATATAAAATGATATGAAATATTGTGTTTTGTGAATCCACCTCCTGAGGATGAGGATGAGCAGTGGGTCAGATCACTCACCTGGTAATTCCTCAAAATCAAATCTGGATTGAAGTAAAGCTGAAATGGTGTGATGATCTCTAGTTGCTGTGAGAGAAGAAAAAAACAAACAAAGGTGATATAAGACTTTAGATTGAGCTTTCAGCTGAGATAAAGAAGCCAGTGTCTCCATGTAGACCACTTCTGTATATTTCATATAAATCCAGCAGCATATTCTGGTCATATGGTTCTGGATATGAACAGGTTCTTTTCTGTTTACACATAACTTCATTAACACAATATTTGAATGTATGTATTAGAACTTGACCAATGGTAGAATTATTTCCCCTCAATTCAAGTAGAATTTTAATCATATAGCTCAAAATCAAACGTCATTATTTGCTTTGCAATCTGTACAACTTTCAACACCGCCAGCCCTTAAACCCACAATAATATTTAGTGACCAGCCAACCCTACAAAGAAACCTTGTCTACACTACAAGGTCAGTTAACAACCACTAACAGCCAGGTATTTCAAAAGGTACCTGCAGACAAAGAAGTCCACCCCAGTGTATTACACAAAACCCACAGGTCACCTGTTACCACAGGTAACGGTGAATGAGTTCTTACCTCAACAAAAAACAAGGAAGCAAACTAAAATGTAAGTGTGAGACTCGACACAACCGTTGTCCAAAGTGACACCTGAACTTTAGTGACTCCCTGCTTCTTCTCCGCAGGTTTACCTCCTGTAGTTCGGCCAGTGTGCTGCTGTCGGCTCCAGGGAGTGACCGGCCTGGGAGCCAGACGCTTTGAGGTGGCTCCACGGAGTAATCAAGATAGATGATGGAGTTGGAGAATAATCTGATTCTGTGGAACAGGTGAACTATGAAACACTGACTTTTTGGCCTGTCGCCACAAGGGGTTGGCAAGCTAATCGTCCATTCAATCATTCTCAGGACAGATTGGTCCAGAGAGGACTTTTGTGTGTGTGATGCAGACATGTGTGTGCTCAAAGGTGCCGATCACTACAGTATTGTATAGTGAACTCCATCCATTAAAACCAGTAAATGCCGTGTCTGTTAACTGTGGGATCTTTCATTCTCACATATGCACACATCATGACAATTTAGATTTTTCATTGTCATTAATGAGAGAAGAGTCCCGGCCTGCAGCGTGAAGTACGTTGTCAGTGTTTTCAGTCATGTGTGGCTGAAGTGAAACTGTGAAAACACCTCGCAGGAATACACAATGTGGTTTAAGCAGCTGTTTCTCACATCACTTGATGTGCTCGAGTACAGTTTCATTTGTACATCTCAAACCAAAGGTGGCACAACTAACACACGTCACGTGTTTGACACGTCAGTCTGTGCACACTGGGAGGACAAGCATGAAACACACTGTTTCCACTGATGCCTTTCAGATGGTCTGTGCTATTAAAGATCTCCCCAACAAGACCAACCACACTGACCAAACAAGCTGACAAACAACTCACTTAATTAATTATCAGCTGAATCCCAAAGTGTTTAATATTGAATAAATGATCAATAATAATATAAATTCTAATTTGTGTCCCTTTTCAAACAACATTTCATCTTGCTGTTTGCTGGACAGCAGGACGTAACATGGCATCACCTTTCATGATATCACAGCTCATGACAGTAGTGCCGTCACCACCCTCTGTCACCTTTCAAACCTGAGACCAAATATTCCTTCAGCCAGCACACACAAGGTTGTGGCAAGTTTGACTGTGCAGCTACACTCACAGGTTTATCTGACACCGCCCGCTGCCCCCGAACGCTGCGCTGGCCTGCACTGTGCTCCCTTTGTGATACTGTGTGTAATAAGTGTGATTTCTGGCTGTGCACTACATGAATCAAAGACACAATGCAGAGTGCAAATTTAGTTGCTCATCTTTTATGGGATACCAAACAATTCGAAAGATGTCCTCTGAGACATTTTCTCATCATCCACAAACATTAAACCCCACCAGAAATGCAGGAAGTGAATGATATGTCCACTAACAACAAATATTGTCTACTATACTAAGTACCCAATTTTATTTGAGGGCAGATGGTTACAATATACTATTGGTCACAGCCCTTCAAACTGTACTGACTGCACAGCAAGCAGAAAACACACAATACCATCACTATGACTACAACACCTCTACTCAAGATTCAGTGGTAGAACTTCATTTACAATCTGCACAATATGTAATTCTGTAGTAAAGATACTCAAATGCAAACATTCTAATTATGTTCTAATTCACTCTTAACTTTAACCCAGCTTTACAAAACTAATAAACATTACAGCACATGTTTCTTTTAAACTGTGCCTGTCACTAATGTCATCAATGTATTGTTCCTCCTGCAGAGCCCTGCTGTCCGGGCTGCGCACAAACCATGCAACTTGTGATGTTTCGGGTCAGGGTGCTTTCTATTGTTCCTCTGTGCCTCTATATACACATATACTGTATTCATATCTCTATAAATACATCATTACTATAACCTCTGTAGACACTAATATTGCTCAGGGGCTGAAAGGGACAGTATATTTCACTAAGAACAGTCTTTAGGTACCTGTGCTTAACACGAGTACTACTACTCCAATACACATCAGTGTGAAATGTTTAACTACGCTACATTTATCTGACACCTGGCTGGAATGACTTTGCAGATTCAGATTTACTAAATATATGACTGGACTGGACTTTAACATATGATGCAATGTAACAGCAATGATAATTAAACTAATAAACAACATAACATAGTTAGTAGAATAGGCTCCACCATAACAGCTCATATATAAACAAGCATCAACAGTAATAATAAAGTAATATAGCTCTAACAGAGAGGCTTCTGCATACTTTCCTATATTGAGCATGAGTGTTTTTACACTGCAGGCTTACTATTTATACTTTAAGGATCCGAGTATGAGTACTATTAGACAGATAATGTGTGTGTAATAACAGATAATATTAGGCTAATGAAAACATGATGACATCGTGACACAAAGCGTATTAGTGTATGATATTTTCTGACAGGTGAAGGAGTCCAGTGTGTCTCCTCTCCAGAGGACAGCAGGACGTTACCTGGCAGCATAACACACACCAGCTGTCGCTCGCGAGTCCTCCGTAAACTGACTGCTACGCTACGGACACGCAGCTTAGCACGCGCGTTTCTTGTCGGTTTACCAGTTTAAAATGAAGCGGAGGCTCCGGACAAACGGAGCTCCGCTCTGAGCTTTCTTTGTGAGCTGAAACATAAAACCTGACGTCCCGGATAACCGGGCTGAGACACGTATCACTATCATGGGTGCTACCGCTAAAGCACCGAGCTAACAGCAAAGTAACGACGTGACGTTAGCGGCGTTAAACGGCACCGAGCCGGCCACCGCGGTGACTGTGTGTGTTTGTCTTACCACAGCGGCGGTCGTGAGGACGCAGGCGGTCGTGTATGCCCGGGTAACGACAGGGATCTGTAAGTACTCCTGCTGTAGCGTCTGGTAAGCCATTTTGGAGACACTGAGAGCTTCCGGCACTTTCTTGACACGTCATTGCACAAAGTGAAAGATGTTGCGTTCGTCAGTCACGTGGTAGAAATATGCAAAACATCAACCAGTACTACCTTAAATACATAAATACATGCAATATATATACAGACGTGTTTCATTATATAATTATTGTTCATTATTTTAATGTAGTCTCAAACTTTTAACTCAATGATCTAAGGTAGGACTTCAGACATAAGAAATATGTTACGTTCGTCAGTCACGTGGTACAAATGTGCAAAATATCAACCAGTACCACCTTAAATATATATGTGTGTATGTATGTATATATGTATGTATGTATGTATGTATGTGTGTGTGTGTGTGTGTGTGTGTGTGTGTGTGTATATATATATATATACACACACACACACACACACACATATATATATATATATATACACACATAGATAGATAGATAGATAGACGTGTTCCATTACATAATTATTGTTCATTATTTTATTGTAGTCTCAAACCTTTAACTTAAGAAAGATGTCGAAAAGTGGGATTACAATAAATTTGAAATTATTTTTTTTTTCAAAATTACCAAGCCTGCATTTAAATTTGACGTAAAAATATTTATTATAATAATTATACATATATTATAATTTATTTATTTATTGTAAGTCTTAGCTGATGGCTTTATTATGAATAGATAGATAGATAGATAGATAGATAGATAGATAGATAGATAGAAGCCAACTGTGAACGACTCCAGAGTCAGAAAACATGACTGCAGACCAGCTGCAGGACCATCTTTAAACTATCACTGATCGCATCATGGGCACAACCTGTTCCAATTCTCTCCTCTGGTGGGCGCTACAGAGGTCTGTACGCCGAAACAACCAGACACAAGAACAGACTATTTCCACAGGCCATCACTGTGATTTTTTCCTTAAAGCCTCCTTCCTTGTTTCTAAATCTGACCCCTGATGATGATGATGATGATGATGATGATGATGATTTTAGTTAAAATGATGTACAAATCTAACTTTTGACAACCAGAGCACCCCTTTGGTGCCCTCCAAAGTGGGACCCAGACCTCAGGTTGGGTACCACAGTTGTAGACAACCACTCACTTCATGTGTATATACATTTAATATTTATTTCTTTGCACTATTTGTAATATTTACATATTTTTTCATAAATTGATTTAAGTTTAGCATTGACATAATTATATTGTCACATGTACAAACATACTGATCTTACCCAGCATTACAAACATTTCTGTCATTTCTTCTTGAGACAAAGAGCACATTCAAAAGGAAAAACTATTTAATTAGGCAAACTACGAAACAAACAAACAAACAAATACATAAATAAAAATGATAAACAGTTATAGTAGCAATGCGTTCAACAATCAGGTGGCATCAGAGAGTCAGTTCTTTTTGTTTAAAATTTACAGAAGACTCTTGACTATAGACATTGTTGTTGGTCATTGCTGCTTTTCTATATATATTTAGACTATACACCTTGTCTATCTTATCTTGTCTACTTGTCTGTATATAATAGTTCTATGTTTATTTGTACTTATTTTTGTTCAGCTTTGCTGTCCTTGTTTTCATCCATATGTTTATTTCTGAAACACACATTTCCTCTAATGGACCGCTTTCCTAAAAACAGTTATTTTCTCACTAAAGCCTGCACCGATGGACTGATTGACTGATGGACTGCACTATTTTGGCTTTAAGGCAGGGGTCTTCAACTTTTTTCAGCCCAAGGACCCCTTGGACGAGAGACAAACATGCATGCATATTAATGCTTGCAGTTTACTCAATATCATTTTTGTTATATCTTTTAATTTTCACAAATTATTTTAGTGAAAATTGTCTATTAATTGGCAGACCCCCTACAGTCCCTCTGCGGACCCCCTGCAGGCCCTCTGCGGACCCCCTAGGGGTCACGGACCCCTGGTTGAAGACCCCTGCTTTAGGGACAGATAGAGAGATAGAGTGAATGTCTGGTTGCTTTTAAGATGACAGTTCATAAGAACAAGGCCATATTGATTTCTGATCTCTTCCTAAGTTAAAAACATTAGTGTTGTGTTGTTTAAAAATGAATGTGAACTTTTTCTTTGCGTTATTCAAGGTCTGAAAATCTGTTGTCATTTTCTACAATCAAATTTTCAAAATTACATTTTTATGTGGAACAAACAAAAATATTCAATTTACCCAAACACATTCGTATTAATATTAAAATCAGAGAAAGTGATCATTTTGCAGTGATTTCTATTTTTTCCAGAGCTGTAAATAAACGTATTTTATAGAGTTAACCTTCTAATCTTTCCGGGTCAAATCATATCTGTATAAGTAAAATGAATATTTCCTTTTTGTTTGTTTGTAGTGTGTCATCATAAAGAGCTGCACTGACACATCATCCTTCAGCGGAAGTCCTCAGTGGCAGAGTGATGATGAAGATGAGGCACAGGGGATGATGATGATGATGATGATGTAGATTCTCGCGATAGTATCACGCGCTTGGTCCACTCAGTGCGGCTTCTGTAATGGCGGTTAGCAGCATCCGAGGCCGCCCGTTACGGAGCAGTCGGATGCGAGGTGAGACAAATTTCCTCTTCCACGACTTGACCGGCTCTCTCAGTGCCACGCTTGAGACACTGAATTACCGCTAGCGGCGAGGCCGTGTCGAGCCGGTCACCGGACGGCGGAGCTCATTCATAACTTTGTGTTTGTGCTGACAGGTCGGAATGACAGCGGGGAGGAGAACGTGCCGCTGGATCTGTCCAGAGGTAGGTCTGAACTCTGGGAGCGGCTGGGAGCGCACACATTTCGGACTCATAGCATCCGCCACTGAGCATCTCTGCGGCGGGCGGACCCTGCGCTCGGCTTGGCGGTGTGACAGCGTGTGTTCTCTGGGTTTTGTGGGTGATGTCAAGCTCAAACTAAGTGTAAACGGTTTGACTTTTACTGTCTGTGCCTCCCCGCATGTTTTGCCTGCGTGTTTACCCAACTCAGTCATCACAGTCAAGAGACAAAGACTTAGACACAGCTATTTCCGGTCCGCTCCAAACTTTTGATTATAATCGCAGGAACAGTCATTTAAAGAATAAACTCAGATCATGACTTTGATCTTTGTAAAACAATGATTTTTTTCAAGGAAGGAAGTCTGGACATTTCTATATTTTTCTTATTCACATGTGCAGAGTAAAACATAGCACTGCATTTAAAAGTTGAAGATCCTCCTCGGGGCCAATACTAACATTTAAAAAATGAAAAACAGTAAAAGTTACATAGCAAATGCATGAAGCTTGCATGAAGTTGATACAAATCTTAACCTCATGTTCATTCTAAACATGACTTATTATGAGTTATGCAAAGTGTGTAAACATTTAAGTTTAAAACATATCACTCTTGCTCTTCTCTTTAACAAAATCATTCAGAAAGTAGAATTTTGTGTCACATCTACAGATGTATAACACCAACAGGCCATACTTTGGACATGCCTGATATAGGCTAAGAATTTATGGTATTATATGATATCTTTAGAAAACTTGAACAGAAAAGTGTATAGCGAGGTGGAGACAGTCTGTAACGGTAACAGAAGAAGAGTACAAAAAGAAGTTACACTGAGTGGGAACCACAAAGAGAGAAATAGAAATGATTTAATATGAGCTGGATGATTAACATGATATTATCATGTGTATGTTAATAAATTAACATTTATTTATTTATTTCATTCTTCAATAGCACTGTTATCGACAATACTGGCACAACACCCAGAGTGTGAAAGCTAATACAAACTTAGATTTACATCAGCTGAAAAGATGTTTCAGCTTGTCTGCAACAATATAGTGTGTTACAAAAGAGGAAAAGGTACGTCATCAGTCTCTTTGAAAGTGCGCAAACAAACTGACCCTGCACCCTAAAATAAAGATAATTACATATAATTATTTCAGTTGCTCCAAAATTGCTCATAGTATGCTTTTATTTTGAAAGCAAAACTGCCTGACATATTTAACACCAACTTGATGCAGCTTCCAGTAAAGGAATTCAGTCAGGGAGGTTTGCTAATAAGAAAGCTTATGTGATCATAAAAGTGTGGTGCAGTGATAGCCTGTTCATGGACGTGTGTGTGTGTGTGTGTGTGTGTGTGTGTGTGTGTGTGTGTGTGTGTGTGTGTGTGTGTGTGTGTGTGTGTGTGTGTGTGGAGCTGAATATCTTGAATCCTTTTAATGCTGAATGAAAGAAAGCTGCTCCCTCTGATGGCACCGATGCTGCACAACATCAGATATTACTATTATTGTTCAGTGTTTGTGATTGATAATCATAAAATCATAAAAGATGAGTCTCATGAGGTATTCAGCTGTTTGTTTTTTTAGTGTTTAGGCTTACTGTCTTCAACAAAATAGAAAAACTTTAAAGCGGTGTGAGCAGAAACAGATGTGACAGTGGCCTCATTACACAGAGATGGTGTCCCTGTTAAATCACAGTAATCTGCTCAGGAACACTTCACTCAGGCCCAGAATAGACCACCGAAAATGGAAAGAGAAATGACGAAGGGTTCAAGGCACCAGAGTGCCTTACTTTATTTCTACTATTATCATATGTTATTATTATTATTATTATTATTATTATTATTATATTATTATTATTATTGTCACAGGCATATTGCAGTAGACTGACTGAAATTCAGACAGACAAATGTTCTGCAGTTCTCACTTTTCTTTGTCTTATGTGATGATAAACTGAATGTGTTGGTGAAAGGTGTTACTCACTATTTTGTAGATCAAACGATTAACTGATTGATCGATGATCATACATTGCAGCCGTAGCTTTATTACTTTTTAATCAATTATTACAGTGATGGATTCTTTCACAGCAGAGAGGAAGCGTGGACAAAAGGAAACAGTTCCTCTGGTGTGGATATACCAGTATTTACCCCCGCTGTGCTTAATGTGATCATTGTTTGTGTTTGACACTGGTGTGAAAGGAGTATTTTCCGTTCACGTTAAGATGTAGTGTTACTTTGGTTCACATGTAAAGACCATGTCCTACCTTCACTGATTTCAGATCCTGCAGAAAATCTTCGTGACATCCTTCAAAATGTTGCAAAGCAGCAAGGAGTCTCCAACATGCGCAAGCTCGGTCACTTAAACAACTTTGTGAAGGTTTGTGAACACAACACAGACACAATAAAACAACCCTGAGTGTGGCGCTAATGTCAATGCCACAAGATCATTACATTTAGATTGAATATGATCAGTAAATCTCATGTCTACCTGCCGGTTTACATGACATGATATCTTTTATTTTAGCTTGATAGCTTGGGGAATGCTCATGTATTCCAAGTCCAGAATGGTAAAGGGTCATCCCGTGGCTGGTAGGAATGTACATTTTGTGGAAATCCTTTGGTTTACAATATCTTGTCGTTGAGCACTTATAAATGGAACTTTTGAACTCTCAGTGGCTTCATCGAAACATTTCCTACCATCCTCTGGACACCATGTCCACAACATAATCCAATCTGCACAGTGGTATTAGTAATAAGATGCTTTACTGAAAGGGTGTGCCAACCAGCCCAGAAACTGTGAAACAAGATGACCCAGTGAGGGTTTTGGCGGCTGGGCATGTCAGAAAACATGGCTTTCAACAAGCTGTTTAGATTTTGCTCCCCTTCCTACAGTGACAGTTTGACCAGCTCCACACAACGGCTTGAGAACAAACTTTGTGATGTCGCCATTTTCCCTCTGTAAGCACCGTAAGGACCTCTAATGTTAACATTTTGTTGAAGCCAAGCACAGGAACTGCTCTGCTGATAGCGGCACAGACAAGCACAAAGTATTGATGTGCTGCCATCATCTGATGAACTCACAGTGACTTATCAAGACCCTGCTGCTGGGTCAGATAATCAGTGACCATGCTCTGGGTAAATACACATGGCCTGTATTGAAGCTGTGACCACTTTCTCTGGATTTCTTGCACCCACAGCTCCTCTGCAGTGTCGGCCACTCTGAGGAGAAGCTTGGCTTTACATATGAGGAGATAATTATTTGGTGAGTATTTGGACACATTGGCTTAATACACTTTTCTTCTGCTGCTGTGTTCTTAATCATGAGTTTTCCCTGATTTTCTTCTTTTAAGTCTTCGGTTAGCATTGTTGAATGAAGCCAAGGAAGTGCGTGCAGCTGGATTGCGAGCTCTACGTTACCTGATCAGAGACAGCAGTGTACTGGAGAAGGTGCTTCGGCTGCAGGTGGACTATTTGATTTCGAGGTGAATGGAAAGAGGCTGTGATTTTAATAATTAGTGGTGTTTATTAAATGTAATACAGAGTTACCAAATGGGAGGGAAGTGTTTTTGTCCATCTGTATTCCCATTTCATTTTCTTTCTTTCAATGATGACTTCAATGTTACTAAATATAGAAACATGGAACATGTTGATAGCACCAGTTTTAATTATGAAACCTTTGTAGCTGAGAAATTTGGTATGGTGGTCAGCCCTAATGATTTGCACTGGCTATGGTTAAGTACATCACACAACCCCACATCAATGAATCCTAACTAACCAAGAACCAGATATTTATTTGTGATATCTAACACACACTGCTGATGATTCAGCCTGGAGAGTTTCATGCCGAGCCCAGTTGTACAAATTCTCCAGCTGTGAGGCACGTAATGTTCTGGTACTGGAACTACTGGTATGTTTGCATAATAACAGTTGGCATTCTTTTAATAAACCTGTCCCCTTGATTCTCAGGTGTATAGATATCCAGCAAAGTAATGAGGTTGAAAGAACACAGGCTCTCAGGCTGGCACGAAAGGTGAGATCTGCTTCCAGCAAATATTCTTTCCTTCCATAGGATGCTCACATAGTTACACAGCTACTGCTTATCATCAGAATTTAAGCAGATGCATGAACACCATGCACTTAGGTTGACTGATAATTCATTCATCACTCTGTTCATGAAAGTCAAGATTAGAGATCATCATGTTGAAGACAATCAAGGATGAGCAACTGACTGCACTGTGTTTGTGTTGCTGCCTCATGCAGATGATCACTGTGAATGCACTGATCTTCCCCTCCTCTGTCATCAACTCTCTCATTGCCGTGGGCAACGACGGGCTGCATGAACGAGATCGTATGGTGCGGGCCTGCATTGCCATAATCTGTGAGCTCTGTGAGTAAAAACAAACTGCATACACACACACACACACACACACACGTATACACTCACACACTGACGTCAGCAGTGTCACAGTGTTGGCAGAGCTCTGTGTGGCCCCTTTATTCTGCAGCTTTGAAGAACCCTGTTGTGGTGGCACAGCGGGGCGGTCTCAGCACCATTCTGAAGAGCGTGACCGACTGTCAGCTGAGTCGCATCAATGAAGCTCTCATCACTACCATCCTGCACCTCCTCAACCACCCTCACACCAGGCAGTACGTCCGGCCTGACGTTGAGCTCGAGGTACTGACACATCTCAAATGAAAGATGTTGCGTGTGCAACAACTCTTAAGGCATATGTGATGTTCTTTTTAAAACATATTTGTCTCCCTCAGCAAATCCTGGCCCCATACACAGACTTCCACTACAGACACACCCCTGACATAGCAGAGGGGCAGCTCAAGTGAGTTCCACAAAGTCTTCTGAAGCATGTAACATAAGTTGTAGGATTGTTTTTGTCATTGTTAAATATTTTTTATTTGTTGTCTTCAGGGAGGATAGGGAGGCTCGATTCATGGCCAGTAAAATGTCTATAGTTGCCTCATTTCGTTCCTGGTCAGGTAAATAGTGTAATTTATAGTCATTTTTGTTTAGCCAAACACAACAAAGTCTCCTTGAATCGTGTGGCACAGAAAAACATTGTTCCTACTGTACATCGTGTTCACCTCTGAATGCCTCATTAACCTTCACATTAACCGGCTGTTTATAGCATGACTTTCTGTAAATCACACTCAGTTTGTTGAGCTAGCGTGAACATGTGCTGTGTTTCTCTGGCTAACTCTGGCCCCTTCACCTTGCAGGCATCATTAACCTCTGCAAGTCAGGCAACTCTGGAATCCAGTCTCTTATTGGCTTGCTGTGTATACCAAATATGGAAGTACGGGTAGGTAATCAGTAGAATGTAACAGTCACATTTCTGTGTTTTGTGTTTCTCAACCTTCAGCCACCAGCTAAAGGCTTTGTACTTATTGTAAGATAAAAAAAATAAAAAAATATTGCATCAGTCTAAATGTGAAATATGAAATGCTTCTTATTTCCTCTGAAATTCTTGATTGAAATCACCATTTGAACCGTGCAATTCCAAATGCATTTTAAACTTCAGAGCTGTCAGGCTTCCCAAAGATCCCAAATATGTCCAATGTGCTTTTGAGCACATCAGCACATTTTCAATACTATGCAATCAGAATTTGTCAAAATGTGCAGATCTAGTTCTGGATCTTCTCTGTGTGGGGGCCAAGATATGGATGTATCTACCCACATTATGTGTTAGATATTTTAGGAGGACAGGTAACTCTGTGAGGCAGACCAGGGGCCTGTATCATGAAGCAAGTTCAGCTAAGTCCATCTTTGTCTGGGTTACCTTTCTTCAGATTTAGCACCACAGTAAATATGGACAGCTGTACACGTGTACGTACTCCCCGCCAGGCCCGCACCCCGACCTGTAAACCTCCTCTTCACGGTGGTCTAAAACACCTGTGATACAAACACTAACACTCCACCGGTGCTCTGAGCTCACAGTCCAGGCAGCACCGCTAACAAACTGGGCTAACAGCAGCTGCAGTTGACAGCAGTTACATCAGAAAAGTCTGTAAGGACATCAGAGGGAAAACCAAAAAATATTTTCTCCATAAAATATGATCCAGTTTCAGCAAAATCAGTGAAATAGTTGGTGGTGTGTGACTTAGGGCCATGCTCTGGAACAGGTTAGCTGTGAAGCATCTGTTACCATGGTAATCTACCCTGATTAAAGATGACTCATCTTCATAATGTAGTTAAGATAAGCGCAAAGACAGCTAGATAACTCACGTATTGAACTTTGTGATACAGGTCTCTGCATCACTATGAATATAAAACATGCTCCCTTTATCAGCATTTATCCAGAACCTGCACACACTGCACACACTGCACACACCTGCGTCATGTCTGACATCTTGCAATCACGTCTGTCCCCCACAGAAAGCTTTGTTGGAGGTGTTGTATGACATCTTCCAGCTCGTCATACCTGTAGCGACTGCAGACTTCAATGAAGCACTGAGTAGTGTAGGTGGGTACAGTGACATGACTTTATCATCATCATCATCATCATCATCATCATGACATCATTTTAAGCTCAGCTGAAACTCTTCTCTGTTTAGAACCCAGCAGATTTCAGGACAGCTGGAGGTTGTCTGATGGATTTGTAGCGTCTGAGGCAAAAACAATTCTCCCAAATCGATCATGCTCAAGGTAAATACTGTATGTAGGCACTAATATGATCTCATTATGTGCACTGAAAGGTCAGATTTCATTTAGATTTGTATTGGATTTGTTGTTCTGTTCTAGACCGGACCTGATGGACAATTATCTGGCTCTGGTGCTTTCTGCCTTCATCAAGAGTGGACTACTAGAGGTACAATCATCTACCATCGAGAATTAGTTTTTGGGTTTACTTTCCTGTCAGTGTTTGTATCACAGAGTGTTTGACTTCCACAGGGTCTGGTCACAGTGATCACCAGCAGCGATGATGCCATGTCCATACGGGCTACCATCTTGGTTGGAGAACTTCTCCATATGGTACGTCTCTCCTGCGCTTCCATTCGTTTGATCTGATGAGGAGATTCCTTCCATTACTTTATGTATAAATCTGATTTTCTTCACACAGGCCAACACCATCCTCCCTCACAGCCACAGCCACCACCTACACTGCTTACCCACCCTCATAAACATGGCGGCTTCCTTTGATATCACTCCCGAGAAGAGACTGTGAGTACCTCACCCCGGCCGTGCTACAGATTGGACAGGATTAGCAAATATGATATCATTTATGTAAAACTAGTGTCCAATTCTAACATTAAACAATTCATGTCCAGAGAATTGACAGTGAAATCGATGCTTTTTGCAGACGAGCGAGCGCTGCAGTCAACTACCTGAAGTGTTTTCACGAGAAGAAGAGGCGAGGAGCTAAACCTTACAGTCTCTACTTGGCCCACATCCTGCGCACATCAGGAGCATCACACGACTGTCGAGAGCAGCACTTTAGACCTCACAGAGACATTTTCACTGTCAAGGTACACACATGACATCACATATTCCTGCAGAGTACCAACATGGTAAAGAGGTGCGTGTGTGTGTTCTGACCAAGTTCAGGTCATGTTATCTGTTTTGCTATATACAAGTGCTGTCAAACTGACCATGACCAGTCATGAGCGGTGCATTGTGTGAGAGGCTTTCATCACGTGTGTGTGGGAGGGAGGGAATAGGAAGTTTCATCTGTTGCGTTTAAATATAAAGTGGCTCTGCATTGCAACTTAAAGCAGACATATTATGAACTTCCTCAGCTCTTCTACACTAATATTTTTGAATTGCGTTCAAACCCCCCCTGTGTTAAAAACATCAACCGCCTCCATTTTGCGTGAGCTGCTGCAGCCACACAGTCTCTTGTGGCTTGTCTTTAAAACAAGCTGTTCAGATTTTGAGCCCCTAGTGACATCACTAACAGGCTCAGGAACATATTCCAGAACCAGAACCATGTTTCTCTCAGTGCTTGAGCTCGCCTGTTGTCATGGTAGCCTGACACCAAACTCAGGTTCCGGGCGGAATGAGCAGCAGCTCATTAGAACAGACACTCAGTAGTCCGAACTATGTCTGATACGATCAGAAATTCGAATTTTTTGCTGCATGTAAACGTACTGACTGAAACCTGCCGTCTGAGCAATGAGCGTTACAGACGGGTTAACGTAGAGAGGTAGAGAGAGCTGCTGTGTTTGATCCATGAGGAATTTTGACCAGAAAATTTCACAGACATATCATTAAGACACCTGAGAGTTGTGGGAACTTAATAATAATAGTGACTCGTTTAAAGTCTGTGTAAAGTCAAAATAAATGTGTTCTGAGTTTGTCAGACTAAAGAAGAAAGTGTTATTAACCACCCAGCCAAATTTGAATGATCAAAAATAACGACAAGTTTATGAAATTAGGTGTCAAAATCAGGTAAAAATGAATTCTCAGCTCCAGGACTGTGGGGGCGTGTCCTCTGAATGCTCTGAAGCCATGCCCACTCTGCAGAGTAGTCCCGCCTCCCTTAACAGTCAAATGCTAATTTTATGTTAATGATCACGTCTCGTTTTAGGACCGCCCACAAAATCCTGGACTGAAAACTGGTGAAAAACTGTTTGAACCTCTAACTCCACATTTCAGTAATATATCGTTCAAAGTCTTTTCACGTTTTTCATGTTTTCAGCAACTATTTTTCAACATATTTATTGTGTTTTGAAAGAAAACATGTAATTGCCTTTACACGGACAAAACAAATGAATAGAGAGTATACTTGTATAAGAGTATACAAGCAAAAGAAGCTCTGCACAAATCTTTACTGATTTGAGCATACCAGCAATATGACAGTAGAACACAGAGAAACAAAATACAGAAACCCGACCAACTACAAAAAAAGCTAGTCACATTCTGTTTTTCACTTTGTCTTTTGCAGCACTTTCTGTATTCGGTTGTGTTTTCTGTATTTGCAACACGTTCACTTCACTGTGCTGTGCTGTGTATGTTGACGTTGTGCTGTAGGTGGTAGAACCTAAGACCCATTTGAAAGCATTTCACATTATTCACATTAGTCTGGTCCAAAAGTTCAGGTCTACACGGGAAAATGATCTCAGTTTGACCAAACACACCACTGTTCCACCACTGGAACAGCTGCTGTACAGACCCTGAACATCCCATCTATGTTTGAAGCAGAAACTCTTTAAATAAATATGTGACGTCATTACAGGTTTCTGAGGCACTGTGGTGATGCTCAGAGTGCGGTGTCTCTGGTCGTCGCCGTCTGAGGCGTACTGAATGAAGCCAGGTTGCTCAAACAAGCCACCGGTAATGGCACCGACCTGTCAATCAAAAGACCCACACTCTTAATTCTGCATAACTTTAAGCCTTAATATAATTTGAACAGGTGAGTTGTATAAAAAATTCACCCTCAGTACAGTTGTCATGAACGGGGAAATTAGCTATAGAGACCAAAACTGTTTTTTGTACCAGGCTGTAAACATGTTTATTTCTGCTGTGAAGTTGGACATTTTAACATGGGGACGTATGGAGACTGACTCACTTCTGGAGCCAGCCTCAAGTGGACATTTGAGGAACTGCAGTTTTTGGTATTTCACAGCAAAAGGTTGCCGCTTGGTTTGAAGGTGGTATGTGATTTGTATTGTGGCCCTGTGTCTGTTATTTAATTATTATTTATTGTGTATGAGTGACGGTGTTGAAGACATTCTGCTGTATGTAGTCAAATTGAAATATTATGGCCCCATTGGCCATGAAATAACAATGTGCAAAGCATCCAAACGTATTTGTTTAAAGAACAAACATTGACTAAGAACATAAAATATGTACACCTGAGATATGGGGTAGGTGGAAGCTGAATTCTATAAAACTAAGTGAAGTTAAGCCAGCTGTGTTTGTTTTGTAGGAAACTGAGGATGCTCTGATGACCAACATGAGAGACAGCCACATCCTCAACCACAAGGAGAACCTGGACTGGAACTGGTGTCTCATTGGAACCATTCTGAAGGTAAAGGAATACATTTCCCTACTTTCATCATGTACCTCTACCACAAACAAGCCTGCAATGCATTTTTGGTGTTGTAGGTAGGATTTTTAATGATTTTATCCTTTTTATTTGTGCTTTACTCTTTACTCTAGTGGCCAAATATTAATTTACGTAGCAATAAGGATGAACAAATGCACAAGTAAGTATTTCTCTCCTTATGTGTTTATCTTAGTTCTTATTTCATTTTCAGCAGACTGGTAAACATTCAATCACATGCCTTGTTTCTGTGGGGTTTTGTCTGTACAGATTTGTGCGAAGGCTGCTCTTCTTTTATAAGCCCAGCAGTAAGTTGTACGGCAGCCTGGAGCTGGAACATCCCAAGGCCAGACAGCTCACTGTGGTCGGCTGTCAGTTTGTAGAGTTCTTGCTGGCATCTGAAGAGGTGAGGGGAAACAGCCTGCTGTAACTGGTCGCTCTTCTTAAATTTTTTAAAGATTGTATAGGTTGTTTCTCGTCTGTGCTGGATTATCTCAGGTTGGGCTTGGAGGATACACATTTTCAGAATTTGGAACTGGAGATGTTCCAAAGACTTGTCTCTCCTGTTTGACTTCGTCTCGAGCACCACTATGAGTGGTGCCATGAGTTGTGGCGGCATGGTGATCCAGTGGTTAGCACTGTCGCCTCACAGCAAGAAGGTTCCTGTGTGGAGTTTGCATGTTCTCCCCGTGTCTGCGTGGGTTCTCTCCGGGTACTCCGGCTTCCTCCCACAGTCCAAATACATGAACCTGAACAGGTTATTTGATGACTCGAAATTGTCCGTAGGTGTGAATGTGAGTGTGAATGGTTTGTCTCTATGTGCCCCGTGATGTCCATCGTTGAAAAGTTGAGGTTCATAGCTGATCCAAAAATGAGAACTGAGAAAATGTGAAACAATATTACATTCTTGATCTACACTTAGCTGAGGGCAGCAGGGGGGATGTAAAATTTGTCACCCTGTAACCTGCCCTTCTGACCCCTGTCTCCTGATCCACGTGTCTTGTTCTGTTAGGAAGGCCAGGCCTACCTGGAAGACCTGGTGAGGGACATTGTCCACTGTCTGTTCTCTTCTACTGGACTCAAACCTGACCACAGTCTGCAGGCCAGTGGGCTGCTAACCACACTCAGCCAGCACTACTTCCTCTTCCTGGGCACCCTGTCAGCCCACCCACATGGCGTCAAGATGCTGGAGAAGTGCAACGTCTTCCAGTAGTGAGCAGCTCATCATCAATAACTTTTAGACAGGTTGCCATAACAGACATTCATGGTACCAAGAGATTAAATCCTACTGACTTTAATCCACTACCGCCACCAGCAGGTTCTCTATCGCTCAAAGAACAATGAGAAGATGATTAAGTATGTATGATTGTTAAAAATTAAAAAATACACAAAAAAAATAAACAACTAAGAATATATAAAAATGTGGTAAAATGTCAGGAAAACTCACATCTGATGCAACATTCACTGGAAATAATCTCCTCAAAATTCACATGAATGACTTCCTGCAGTTACTGCATTCACTGTTTTGGTTAATTGTATACTTAATCAATTGTTCTGTTATTGTTATGCACTGAATATAATATGAAATATCCATAAAATATGTCACTTAGTCAGAGGTCATCATTTTACACGACAAGTTGATAGAACACTCCATCATCAGCATAGAATGATCTTTAGTCGTCCACTTTGGTTTGTGAGCAAATATCTGCAAAACTAGTGACGTTCCCATCAGGCTAAGCTGTTCTTGTGTTTTGTGTTAACAAATGTTAGCATGCTAAAGCGCTAAACTAAGCATAATACATTGTAACATTATACCAGGTTAAAATGAGCATATTAACACGGCAACTTTAGCTTTAGACTCTTATTTTGAAACATATGAAGCAGACACATTCCTCCTGCATCAGTTATACAGAGTTCACTGTTCTGTTATTTTGTCTTTAATCAGCTTGTTTGCTCTGTCAGTTTGTTGAACACGTGCAGTCTGAAGAATCAAGAGCACCTGCTGAAGCTGACAGTCTCCACACTGGATTACAGTCGAGACGGATTGGCTCGAGTCATTCTGTCCAAAATCCTCACTGCTGCCACCGATGTAAGAGTCCACACAGCTCTCTGACAG
Source organism: Sciaenops ocellatus (assembly GCA_033000465.1). Lineage (NCBI taxonomy): Eukaryota > Metazoa > Chordata > Actinopteri > Sciaenidae > Sciaenops > Sciaenops ocellatus. The sequence continues at coordinate 3,330,569 of CP136874.1, read as the reverse complement.
CATCACCACAGCACCCTCTGTTGTAGTCACACATAGTTTGTGTTTCCTGGCTATAAAAGTACTGAAATGTTAATGACTGAATATCCATAGCAGCTAAGAAGACTATGCCTTAAATACTGAATACAAACATCTTGAGCACCCAGTGATTTAATTTGTTAATGATCAATAATGAATGAAATGTCCAGATAAATGATTCACTCTTGCTTTATAAAAAGAAAACTCAGGGCAATATGACCACAGTATTTTCCATTTTACTTAATACACTAATGTGAGGAGACACACTTGACTCACTTTCTATGAAATGTCATGCATGGCTGCTTGAACTTTAGGATTACATCTGCACACTGTGACTTATACAGAAAAGTCACAGACGTTTTGTGTGTTGAGTACTTCGTCTGTATGCCACCTGTGTGTGATCTAATGTCTAAGTATTAGCACACCCACCAGCAGGCCACTAGGACACAGATGAACTAAACTCTCTAAGTTGTGTAGTACAAAGTAGTTTGTTCTTCAGACTGTAATACGAAGGGTTTTTCCCATCAACATCTTTTAAACTTCACAGTCCCGTTCTATGCTCTGTAAGTGCTGTCAATAATCAAATGCAAAGCTCTCTGATTGGTGCGTTATTAGAGGCATAAAAATATGAGTCATTACAACTGTTTACCAGATAAAAAAAAACTCCCTGTCTGTAGCTGCCTCATCTCCTTCAATAAGGATGTTCTTGATATGAGAAACTCTCTACTATTCACTCGTGATAACACTCTTTGTTACCATAACAACCAAAGTTCACACCTGTCTGCCTGACTCCTGCAGGACAGCAGTATCCGGACACGTAGATACAGCTCATGTCTCTCCCCTGAGACAAAAAGTGCTCATCTCCAAACTTACCATGCTTTGCACGCTTAATCACATTTTCGCATCAACATAGCGTCAACAGAACAGGCAACTCTCGTGAAGTGTCATGTAACTTTTCATCTGTATCTAATCATTTCCTGTCTTGTATGGGTTGACTGTAGTCCTGCAGGCTGTACGCCACGAAGCACCTGCGGGTCCTACTGCGTGCCAGCGTGGAGTTCTTCAGTAACTGGGGCATCGAGCTTCTGGTCACTCAACTTCACGACCGCAATAAGACCATTTCCATGGAGGCACTGGACATCCTGGATGAAGCCTGTGAAGACAAGGTGAAGGAGCACACCACATAAACTGAATGAAGCATGACGTTTGGGTTTTAAATCATTGGCACTTATTCCCCCCAAACACCATGTGTTACCGTTCAGGCCAACCTTCATGCACTTACAGAGATGAAACCTGCTCTCACACACCTGGGGGACAAAGGTGTGCTACTGCTGCTAAGGTAAGCTCCATTTGGACTGGATTTATTTCTCTGGTGGAGGTGAAGTGATGTTAACATTACCTGCACTGCTCAGTGATTTTAACCCTGTCTGCAGTGCACATGGGAAAGGTTTGCCAAATTAGCTGTTCATGTTTAAAATGTACCCATGGATGTGCAGACAACTTTCACTGAATGACTTTGATATTAAAGAACTTAAAAATCTGATGATTTCCAGGTACGCTCTGAAGTGTCTTTTATGTGTCATGTCTAAGATTTATGGACATCTGTTCACAGTGGACATCAGAGATAATGATATCAGGAAATGCAAGTCACATGACATCAATATGTCCATTGAAAGTTGTCTTTGGCAGCTGGACTTCCTTAGTTCCTTGTAGACGCTTCGCCTCTCATCCAAGAGGCTTCTTTAGTTCTAACTGACTGGTGGGGGGCTCCCAGTTATTTACCTCTGTAGGGTCATTACTGTCTTGAGAGGCATGTGACCCACAGACATGTCCCTCACTTCAGAGGGCTGTTGAGCGCTTCGATTAAAGGCGAAGCGTCTTCAAGTCCGGCTGCAGCTTAGCAGGACAGACGGAGCAAGAGAGACTCAACAACCATAAGCAACATTGGCAAGGAAAAACATCCTTTAAGAGGCAGATGTCTTCTATGAATTGCTGTCATACAAATAAACATTCCTTGTTTCTGTTGTCACCAGGTTTTTATCTATTCCAAAGGGTTTCTCCTATCTCAATGAGAGAGGATATATCACGAAACAGATGGAGAAATGGCAGAAGGTACATCACACATCATCATTCTGTTTGTTTTCTGACATTAACAGGACCTTTAATATTTGCTCTGTGCTGCTGTGTGTCCCTGCAGGAGTATAACTTGAAGTATGTCGACATGATAGAAGAGCAGCTTAATGAGGCGCTCACCACATACCGCAAGCCTGTTAATGGAGACAACTACGTACGCCGCAGCAACCAAAGGTGACTCACCACAAACACAAATGTAATGGAGGCACTTTATTTGCTGAAACATCAAGGCAATGTGTAAGGGTCACTATTACAGTTTTTAGCCATGCCATATGATGGCAGTATCAGTCTGTTGGTTCTTCAGTGATCCCCTGACTGCTCATCTAGCACCATCAGCTGGTCAAAACAACTTTGCACATGGAGTGAGTAGTTGTAGTTGTAACTAAAAAAAAGGTGTTACACCTTTGTCTTTGTTTGTCATGGCAGGTTACAGAGGCCAAATGTTTACCTTCCTGTGCATCTGTACGGTCAACTGGTTCACGATAAGACTGGCTGTGAGCTACTTCAAGCTCAGGTAAGATCGACTGTTTGTTACAGCTGATCACAAACACATAAAGCATTTGACTCATTGGCTCATTCTGGGGCTTTTATTTTGGAAGAGAGAGAGGGAGGACAACATGCAGGGGAAGGCGACAGGTTGGAATCAAACCCAGGCTACTGCAGTACCCTAAGCACTATAGGGCGTGTGTGTGTGTGTGTGTGTGTGTGTGTGTGTGTGTGTGTGTGTGTGTGTGTGTGTGTGTGTGTGTGTGTGTGTGTGTGTGTGTGTGTTTACAGCAGCAGCCTACTTGTTAGCTCAAATCTGCTTGGCATTGTTACTGTCCAATCAGAATCAGAATCAGAATCAGAATCACTTTTTATTCGCCAGGTATGTGAACACACACGAGGAATTTAACTCCAGTTACACTTTGCTCTCTTAGTACAAACATCAAACATAGTAGACACAGGCAGTTAAAAAACAAAACTGAGGACTTGACAGGTGAACGTAGACATAAACAAGAACAAGAACAAAAGCTATGTACGTGTGTGTGTGTGTATGATATTTCAAATCAAATCAAATCAAACTTTATTTGTATGGCACTTTTCATACTTAAAAGCAACACAAAGTAAAAACAATGACAAAAAAAAAACAAAAAACAAAAACAAAACAAATAAACCAAAAAAAAAAAAAAAACCCAACCCTCCCGCCCCCATAGATACCCAGAGAGACACGTAGACATACAGATACACACACCCACACCCACACACACCCACACCCACACACACACACACACACACACACACACACACATATTTACATAAATAATTTATAATTTACAGATATTATCCTCCTAAAGTCCACTGTCATCTCCACAATTTTGAGCATGTTCAGCTCCAGGTTGTTCTGACCACACCAGCCGTTCAACCTCCTGTCTGTATGCCAGGCCAACCGGCTAAATCTGGCAGCCTAGTCTTGAACAGATATTTCATCAAATTAAATATATGTCCAATAAAACCCTGTTATTTCTACAATTAGAATAATAAAATAATAATGACTATTTCTTTAGTTATTCACTTGTTGTAAATGTTCATTTGATTTGTAAGAGTTGTTTTATTTATTGAATATTGAATATTCAGGGTTCCACATAAACTCCTGTCAGCCTGTTTTCCCTGACAGCCATCATGAAGATGAGGTTATTTTTAATTCCAGTGTGGATCATTTAAAATAAGACCAACATGCTGTCGTCAGCTCACAGTCAGGATGGTCAGCGAAGGAATGATCACAGATGTCATGTCCTGCTTTCATTCGGTGTGTGTTAGTTCTTCTTTCCTCTTCCTCCTGCAGAATGTGGTTCCTGATTTAAGCTACAGTGTTCGATCTCCAGTCCTGGACAAATGGGAGGGCATCAAGCAGCTGAAGGCAGCACTTTGGGCTTTGGTCAGTATTTGTAATTCTGATATTACTTAGATGGTATGTTTGAAAAATGTGTGATGTAAAAAAAAAAAAGAACACAGTTTTACTAGTCGTCTTTTTTTTTTTCACCAGGGTAACATAGGCTCATCAAACTGGGGTCTGAACCTGCTGCTGGAGGAGGGGGTGATCACTGATATAGTGGCTCTGGCCCACGACTGTGAGGTTCTGTCCATCAGAGGGTAGGACTTTGTTTTGAACTGTACAAAATTAAGACGCCCTCATGAACTTGTTGTAGCTACATTCTGAGCCTAAAATGCTGTTATTATGGTCATCTGGCAGCTTACAGACCAGAAGTTAGAAGTGCTATGTGCATTTTAACGTCATCACCTCTAACTTCATTGATTATTTAAATATCCTGACATGGTGACAATATAAATCACCCATCAACCAGACATCTAAACTGAGTTCATACAGTGAAATCATTTGTAACATAGCTGTCATCCTCAGGATGAGTCATGAGCTCCATCAGAGCGGTGCAGACTTTTATTTTTGTCTTTTTTTTCCACCTAAAATTTTTTTTGTTGTGCTACATTGTCTCCCACATAAACAAAAATACCAGAATACCAGGTTCTAACCAACCGGTCTGATGTGTGCAGAGGTGTGTGTGTGTGTGTGTGTGTGTTTGCATGATTAAATCAGGGTAAACACAGTGAAGCTGCTGGTTTTTGTGTCCTGCTGTCTTCAGCCTTTTCACTCAGTATAAAGCAGCTGTGACACAAATACACACACATACACACAGATTCAACCACATTGTTACTTTTTGAAGCTCATTTAAACTCATCTACTGGTTGGAAAGTTCCAGTAAAATAGTTTAGAAATGATTTTAAGCATCATTCTATTATTGCTGAGCATTTACTGCAAGTATTTAGTCTGGTCTGTGGCTGTGACACTAAAATACAACACAGAGAGGTAAAGCCAATTTCAGGGTCAGAAAAATAACATAGCACTGCTTGTGCTGGCCCTTGCCCCACCACAGGCTGTCTATGTTAAAGTAAAATGAAGAAAAAAGTAAACACACAACATGACACAGGAAGCTTAAAGACAAAATTACAGAGTCAAAGCATTATTGTGTCATGTTCCTGAGAAGTAGTCATTTCAAAATCACAGGAAAAGCTTCAGGTCTGGCAGGAAAGTCGTGAGATGTCATCTGCCTCTGATTTTCAGGGAGTGTCTCTGTGGGTTCTGTGCAGGGCCTGTCTGTATGTGCTCGGCCTCATTAGTAAGACGAGGCAGGGCTGTGACACGTTGAAGCAGCAGGGCTGGGACGCAGTGAGGCACAGCCGTAGTATGCTGTGGCCTGTAGTACCGGAAGAGCTGGAGCCGCAGCCCAGACCCTACAACCTGCTGTCCTCTGTCCCCAGTACGCTCAGGCGAGACAGCGAGAGTGACTCCGTACCACCCAGTAAGCATAAAGAATGAGTTGATTGTTTTATTTGAACTTGTATTTCTTAAAGCTTTGATGAACTGCTGCTTTGTTCTTTGCAGGTGTGTGTATGCTCGATGATGAGAGGCTCGAAGGCTGTGACTTCTCAGAGGACTCTTCTTTGTACATGTGCCCCAAAGTGATGAAGGACCGAAGCCCCTTCACCATGCTGGCCTCTTCCCGTTTCCGTAACCGCCTTCTCCACTCGCTGTCTCTCCCTGGGAAGAAGCCTCGCCCCACCCCTTACTCTAAAGGCACCAGCCAAGGAGGGGGGCCGGATGGAAAAAAGGGGCTCAAGCACACTTTCGCAGAACCTCCCAGCTACTCATTTGTAGCAGCAGATGTTTTCCCTATTTACAATGGCAACAAAGCCATAGAAAACGGTGGGAGCACTCCCAGCATCGGGGAGGAGGAAATGGATGGGTCAGGGGTCAGGACAGCTGAGAACCAGCGGGAGCAGTGCAGCTATGAGCGTTTGGCTGAAGATGGGCCCTCAGGAGGAGGCAGTGGAGCCCAGTATAAGAGCCGCAGCCAGAGCTTTAACACAGACACCACCACAAGCGGCATCAGCTCCATGAGCTCCAGCCCCTCCAAGGAGACCCTGCCCTCCACCATAGACACAGACTGTGTCAGCCTAAACACTGTGATAAGCACCCAGACCATCCAGAACGTGCACTCACTCACACCCCAGCCCTGTTTCACACCACTCTCAATTCCCAAGTCCTGTTCCACCTCACTCGTACCACCTGGCTCCTCCCACACCTTGCCCCGTCGAGCCCAGTCCCTCAAGTCCCCCTCAGTGACCACCCTGAGCAGCTTAGCTGACTACACCCTGTACTCTAGCTCCAGAGATGTTTTGGGATATGCCGCGCTGAAGTACTCGAGCTCCCACAATGGCTGTACAAGTCCTCGTGACGCCCTGGGCTACGCCACCCTGAGGAGGCTGCAACATCAGCGCATCCAGCCATCTCTGTCGCACAGCGAGGCCCTGGCCTCCCCAGCCAAAGACATCCTCTTCACTGATGCCATCACCATGAATACAGGCAGCCTGGACTCCAGACTCACTTCACGGAGGTACCTGTAATATTTAAGATTTGTATCTTATTTTCTTTATTGTCTATAAATACAGAATTAAAGGACCAGTGTGTAGGATTTAGTGGCATCTAGAAGTGTAGTTGCCAATTGCCACACCCTCAGATCCACAGTATATAGATATAGATAGATATATATAGATATGAAAGGCTCATTGTTGTTTTACCACACAATAAATAGGATTCATTCTTTGAAACATGATAATAAGGTTTGCCACATTTTGGCAAAATAAGGCATAGACAGAAGGAATGAAGACATACTGAATCCACCTTTGTCATGTCCTCTGTCCATCTGTCTTTAGATTTCTAAAAGCTCTGAGTTTTGCATCTCTGGATAAAGAAGACCTGCTGAGTCCAATCAACCAAACTACACTGCAGCGCTCCTCCTCTGTCCGCTCCATAGTGTCCAGCGCCACCTATGGCTCCTCTGATGACTACATCGGCTTAGCATTGCCTGTGGATATCAACAACATGTTCCATGTGAGGCTCATGATCTGTAAGAATACTTTTTGTTAAGCAAACACCACATCACTGTTTAACTGTCTGAGGTGCTGTTCTTGGACTCCCTCAGATTAAAGAAACACCATACTTCAAGAAGAGGCTGAGTCCGCCTTCTGACGAACGCTCGGCTAAGTTCTTCTCTGGAGATTCTGACGGTGAGAATTCAGAAGAATCAGCACATTTTGAACACAGCAGTTAGATCCCTGCATGTTTGGCATTGTCACCTTTCTGCTGTCATTTCCATCAGACATTAATCTTTTTATCCCTCTCTTCTATACTAAGCTAACTTTACTAATTCATCTGGGCTTTCTCACATTATATCCACTTCTTTAGAGAAAATCATGCAGTGTGGTTGAATGCAGTTCTGACATGTTTTTCCACGAATCTCCTGTTTTGTTTTCACAATTGATTTCTGTCAGGACCATTAACATGCAAATGTCCATGTTGAAGCCGAAACACACACTTCAATACAAGGTTCATCGTGACCCTACCTCCATCAAATAAAAGTAAATGGGTGTGAAAAGAACCAATAAAACACTTCATGAGTGATCAAGAGCTCAAACAAGGGAGAATTGCTGTTCTCTGTTCCACACTTGAAGAAATAAAGTATGAAATTAGAATTAGTTTTATGAATATGACTGAAGAAGATGACTTCATTCAAATTCTTCCACTTAACAATCTAACTAGTATGGTAGCCTTTCTTGGACACACCTATCCATTACCAGAATATTAGCCAAGATGACATGGTAGCTAAGCTACAGGCTGTTACCACTTTTTCAATGCACTGTTGCACATTTACATTTCTGTAAAAGTAGACCTTTGAACATTAAACAGACAAATCATGACAATGTTTGAATAGACTGAAGTGAATGGATCAGCATTAATGTGGAATTGTGGAAGCTTCTTCTTAGCGTCTGCTGCGTGTGTCCTCAGGTCCCAGTGAGGGACGTCGCTCATCAAGGCTCCGCTCTCAGCTCAGTATCACCGAGCTGATGGCAGTGAGCCGGGCAGAACAGAAACAGATGCTGGACTCAGAGGAGACGGGTCTCCAAGAGCACAACGATAACAACTGCCTGTACTGCACTGGGTTGACTGTACTTGGTTTCAGCTCTCAACACAGCACCCCAGGTGAGAATCTGTTTGTGGTTAAATTGATTGCTACAAATGATTTATTCAATGAGCTGCTTTATGTCACGTGTCAGGTATTTTGTAATTTGCTTTCATCTTCATCCTCCTCTTCAGATCTTACAGAGGTGCCCCCGTTCTCAGAGTGGTGCAGTTCACCTCCAGCAAACCACGTGGAGGTCGTGGTCCAAGCCAAGCTGTCAGGGGCGTCTGGATGCAGTGACACCATGTCCCAGGGATCTGGAGGTAGTGGCCGCAGCACAGAACTTGTTCTGGGTAGGTGCTTCAGAGTTTTAATTTACCTTTCACATAGGAAGAACAGTATGTAGCTGATACTGTATATTATAAAAGATAAAATGGACTCGAGACACCACACAGTTCCACCTCTTTTGATGCACATCTTCAATTTGTACATTAGAAGTGGAAACATTGTAAAAAAGATTTTATGCTTGTCTGAGGTGGAAAGGCTGCTGTATCAGGCAATTTAAGGTTTACCAATCAGAAGAGTCCCCAACTTGTACCCAATCAGTACAAGTTCTGTTTCTTCAGATATGATTAAAATCTGTGTGATTTCATTCTGTTTATAATATGATAATAATTTATAATAATTATAAAAAAATAATTTAAGCAAGCAACACAAATAAGACCAGAACTATATTGATAGATAGATATAAACACGATACATATTCAAAAAGTCAGACCAGTGCAGGAAAGCATAGATTGGTGTGATGTAATCGATTCTTTTAGAACGTGTCATCAGCCTGGCAGCAGTGTTTTCTATGTGGTTGGATGTTACGAGGAATAAAGTGCACTGCATCGTCCAGTCTGGAAGAGATGCTGTGAAAGCACGGATGACCTTTAAGTCTGCAGAGAAAAGGAATGAGGAATGATCTTGGTTAGCTGCCTCAGGATGTCGGGCAGGCTCATGCTCTGGAAAGCATTCATTAATTATTAAGGCTAAAATTACAAATCCGTTTTTCTGTTCCTTTCCTGTTAGAATGCAACACATTGTATTTAAACAGGCCCCACTTGGTCCACACTAACTCCAGTTCATAATGCAGCTTAAAGGATTGCCTGTGGTGACGGTAAAGTCATCAACTGATGCTTTAAAAATAACAAATACTAACAACTAAAAGGGTGTTTGGTTAGAAAAATAAACATAATCTTTGCTTTTGTGAGATTATTAATATCAGTTGGTATCAATTATCATTTCCACATCAGTACATCTCTAGTTTCAGATTGTTTTATTCACTTTGCACCTTGGCAGGAGTGAAGTCCATAGAGGATGCCCCGGCTGGCAGGGTCCTGCTGAGGAAGGAGGTGCTTCGTCTGATCATCAATCTCAGCTCGTCTGTGGGAACCAAAAACCACGAGACCAGCCTGTTAACGTGAGGCTGACCCTGTCTTTAACCCAACAAACAGTTACAGCACATTGTTCACGTCTGTCCGCTCTGTTGTGATGTGTTGGGTAAATGTGTTTTCTCGTAGGATCAAGGAGAAGTTCCCCTGTGCGTTCGATGACATCTGTCTGTATTCAGAGGTGTCCTACCTGCTGGCTCACTGCATGTTCCGCCTGCCCTCACGCCGCTTCATTCAGGAGCTCTTCCAAGATGTGCCATTTATACCAGTAAGGACAAAAGTACTTCAGCTAGTCATGGCCCCAGTTAGTGAGCAGAGATCAGGACTAGGTGACACGAAGCAGCAGGAAGGATCTTCTGGTGACCTAACGTCTAAACTTCACCGGGCACAGCTGCGACATGTTCTAGCTGTGATGGCTGGTTGAGCTGGTGTGGCGGGAAAAACACTTCTGAAGTGCTTCTGGTGGGGTTTGAACCTGTGAGCACAGCTGTAGCTGCTGTGCCGGGTGAAGCTGTGGGTGTGGTTAAAGCTCAGACTGTGACTGTGGCTTTGTGGTTGAATCTTTGATGCTGTGGACATGGCTACAGTAGCTGTACTGTGGAGAATACTTACTGCTCATGTTAGCATTAACAGTATGAAAGAATCTTTAAACCACACTGATTTGAACCCACAGTGCTGATATCAGATATGACAGCTGTGTTACTAATACAACAGATTCAGGAATACAACGCTCAAGCAGCACACTCCACACATGCGTGTAGCTGGTGTTACACAAATAAACTTATGTGTCACAGCCAGCATCATAACCAAAGCACAGCCACAAACACTGCTACACACCGAGCTCTGTCACCTGTCATGACTGTTATCATAATCACAGCTAAAGTCTCCAAATGCAGCAGCAGCAGCAGCAGCAGCTGTTCTCCTCTCCTCGCTGCAGCTGCAGGTTATTTCAAGTTTTGTGATCTTAAAAATGTAGTTTTAAAGTATTTTCAGATATACTTGAGTGTACAATATTCTAAAAACTATATTCAAGTTTCTCAAAATCAACTGGTCAGTTTTGCATCTAGAACTTCAAGTCAGGTCAACAAATCTAGTTGCTGAAATTTGATTGACCCTGTAATGTTTTAATGTTGGAACAGTGGAGTTCCTCTTTAAGCCAAACGATGATTTATTGTTTTGTTTCTCCCTCTAAGGAGGTGAATGATGCTAAAAGTTTCTTAAAAGCTGACAGAACATTTCAGCAGCTTGGAGTACAAACCTTTATACTTAAACAGATTAGTCAGTGGCTTTTACTGGTGCTGAAGCAAAGTATCCACTCTACTTGAAAAGGAGTATGGTACTGTTAAAGTACCCACGTGTGTTGACTGACTGCCTGTGTGTTCCTCAGATTTATGAAGAGGCTGAGAGCATCCTGTCCATGTCATCACAGAAGCCGCCGTCTCCACGCTCTGATACTTGATTCACCCTTTCACTTCTCTGAAGTTTGACTCACCCTGAATTCAACCCTGTGTGTCACATCCCGGCCTGTCCGTGAACAGTCACAGATGTCTTACGCACACACTCCTCACTGCAAACCCACATCACATCCAGCCTCACCAACAACTCAGCACACGAGAGGGGAAGCAGCGACTTTGAGACGATTACCGTGTAAAAACATCACACAGAACGATCCAATGGCATGTGGTGATGCCAGCTAAGGTTAGTTTTCCTCATACACATGGTCCCCTCACCCTCGTGCCCCCCTGCTGGTACTCAAGATACAAAAAAGAAAAACCCTAAGCTTTTCCCAAAGTGGATCTTTGACTTGATACTAAAGATGATGTGCCAACACACTCCCTGTATTTTTGATATAACACTGAACACCCCCTCATTCTGAGAAAGGACTCATTTGTTTTGGATGGTGATTGGTCTGATGTTTGCACATGGTTGGAGGATATAAATCAGATGGAGTGAAGTCAGACAATCATCAGAGTTCTCCTAATCTTCTTTAATCGAGTTAGTTTAGCAACCTTTAGCACTTACATTGATACAAGATCAGTGAAAACACTGTGTGATAGCAGAGAAGGTAGCTCTTGCTGTATTTACTAGAGTTTGGCTTTGCCTATTAAATATTTGGATGAACGTTCAAAGGTTTATGAACAGCACTGAAATATGTTGCAGGATTCTTTTTGTGTAAGGCCATTAGGTACTTTTATTCACTAGATTATCTGATCAATGCTAAAAAAATTTTATTGCTTTAAAGCAATTTTTAGCCACAGTTAGGTTGTTTTTTCCTGAGATTTGCACAAAGAACTCCATCATATCAAAGTGGAAATTATATTCCTGAGAAGTACACAAAGAATATGAAAATAGAAAAGGTTTCCATACCTGCTGTTTAATATCAGCAGAATCCTTCCTGCCTGAAATCCTCCTCTTCTTCCTCCCGGTGGTCCAAAACGAGAGCAGAGACACTACTCACCTGATTACACGTCAGTGTAGAATCTAAATGATTTTATGGTACAAGCGTTGCACAGTGGGACTTTAAAGATGAATTCAAAAGAAACTGGACTGCCTTGGACTATGCAGTACACATGAAGGAGGATAGAATGATGCATTTTTAGATTCAGTAGACTTAGTACACTAGAACACAAGCTAAAAGTTAAGGGTCAGTATAATTTCACCTTTGGGCAGAGAATGTGCTGAAAAAGTCCAAAGACGAGGAGTGCATTAATAAAATAAGTATTGGGTTTGTTTAATTAAGTAGATTTTTAGATACTGGTACATGGAATCTGACTTGTGGTTTATTGGTGAATAACAATAAACATAGTACAAGAAGATATAAAGATGAAAGCAAGTGCATGAAAATAAATTAGAAAATTGACATGAAAAAAGATTGTAAAAATTGAAATATAACAGTTTTGTGCAGGAATGTCCGTACAGTATATATGAAGGTAGCTCATATTCTCAGTGAAGAGATTTCTGAAGAGTTTTGGTGGTAGGTTGCTAACGTTAGCTAGCTATGTTGAGTGAGCATCATTTACTCTCCAATAAAAGTTTCACAGCAGCAGAGAAGACTGTCAAGTGCAACAACCATCTCTGCAACATCACTTATCAGCTGCTGAGAATGCCCTCCCTTACCACCCTAAGCTGATCATTTGAGATGATTCAGGTTCACAGGAGTCAGTAGAACTGATGAAGCTCAGAGAAACTTCAAGGTTAAAACAGCGAGTCCAGTTGCGTTTAAATGAATACTTCAGATGAAATGGAGTTTTGAAGATTAACAGTGGATTAATTCATTTGTTACATGTTGAATCATAGTTTTCTCTGTAACCCGAAACTACTGATTTATGGAGCCCCAAAGTGTTCAATATTAAACAAGATGTTATGAACGTATGAATAAATAATATTTATTTATCTAGTAAGATTTGTACATGTTGTTTCCACTTCAAAATAGTCTCACTGAGTTTGAAGCACATCTCCAGTCATATGAGGAGAAACACAAGACTGAATTTGTTGTTTTAAAGGTCCAGTGTGTAAGATTTTGGGCCTATATTTTCAGAATAAGGCAAACATGGAATATAATATTCATAACTATGTTTTGATGCATGTATAATCACCTGAAAATAAGAATCTTTTTATGTTTGTTACTTAAAAAATATCCTTTTATATCTACAGTGGGAGAGGGTCCCCTTTCATGGAGGCCGCCATGTTGAAACACCTTATTTATACAGTACTCCAGAACAGACAAACTAAATACTGACTCTAAACAGGGTCCTTAAAGTGTTGTTTCTACTTTACACTAGGAAGGTGAGGGTGATGTGAGGAGATTACAATGCAGTGATTGGACCACTAAACGCAACTAAATTCTACACACTGTACCTTTAAAGAGAAACAAATTGTTTGGAGCTTTGGTTTCTCATGGGACGCGAACAGCAGCATTCTGGTAACAAGCTCTGAACATAAACAGCAGAAACAACAGGCACAGATCTGTCTGGACCTGACTTGATGTCATACTGCCTTTAAAATATCTCCGGGGGGCTTAGCAGAGAGCAGAGCCTCGTCTTCATTGTTACAGTAAGCACATTTTATGATAATTAGTTGAACTGGAATTTTTAAAGAAGTATTTCCTTGTTTGATTGCTTTATTTATACATTATTCATATTGATGTGATTATTTCATGATCATTTATTTATTGAACAATTTGGGGCTCCAGCCATGTTCTCATTTAAAATATTTCAATAAGATCTGAGCTTTGTTATGACTATGCAATGTGCCTGATTCTATATCTGATGTAAAGTTTGTTATGAGCTGTGTTATGAGAAACAGACTGAGCGGTGACAGTGTTTTTAGTTCTGTTCGGTTTCAGCAGTTGGAACTACTTTTCTTTATTCTTTACTATATTTTAAGAAACGTCATGAATTAGAGATTAAGTTTATTTGACTACCATGTACACACACAATATATTTATGTATGTTTGTGAATGAAGTTTGGGAAAGTCTTCACAGGAGAGGAATAGCAAAGGTTCAGTTTATTATGTAATTAGTGCCACTACTAATGAAACCCCAGTTTGCACTTCCCACAGAGAACTGTTGCTTGAAATGTAATCCACCTTTTGTACTTTTCAGCTTCCTCTTCTGTTTGACTTTCCTCTGGTTAACTGACCACTGATGTAACTATTTTCAGAACATATTTAAGTGACAGACAGACAAATGTTTTGACTTTGATATTTAACTTATATGTACATTTTAAAAAACATCATGAGCATTTGTTCCTTGAGTTGTACATGTTTAACCTCTTTAAGGATCACAGAACTCTGTATTATAAAGCATTTAAGAAAAGAATGATAAGTATTGCTTTTATTTTCCTTAACAGAAGTTGTACATGAGAAATCATACAGAATAAAGAGGAATAAAAGGAGTGTTGTTACTGTCTTGTAGAAGGCCTACCATACTGAAAGAATGAAACTATTTTTACTTCTTCTACCATCATGTTTCATAAAGCCAACTCGGAGCAAAGAGATAGACACTTTAAGACAACACAGATGTTTGAGTAGCATATAAATGGTGAGTGAGATATTACAACAAACCCAAACAAGCAAAAGAGGTTCCCTGTGCACCTCTCAGCAATATGCAGCTGAAGCAGGTTTTTCCAAGCAAAAAAAAAAAAAAATCTATCAGATAATGGGTCCAATGGTGGGAGTTGCTAAAGTCATTGTCCAAGTGTCACACCTCATCACATCAGAAACAAAAAAAACACAGGTATCACAGGTATCTTTAAGTTACAAAGATAAAAGTACAGAAAGTACAAGTAGTGCATATGTCAAGTGTGATGAATTACAGGAAACGTGACAAATTCAGTTCTTCATTCAGACTGAAAGGATCCACCGCTCTGCAAAGCAGTGAGGACAGAAAGAACCAGTCAACAGTTATCACAAAACTTGTGTCCAGAGTGTTCCTAATCCAACGGGTTAGCTCAGAGTCAGTTTTTCTCAACCTCCTAAATCTATATCAATAAAGTAGGATCACCTGCACAGAGACTGATGTCCAGGCAAACACGAAGCACTCTGCCTGTCTCTAAGAAGCTGCTTGAACCACTTGTATGTAAGCTACAGGAAGTAAAAACATATCAATAAGAGACTATCACAAAAGTTGTGCTATGACAGATCAAGCCGATCACTTCAGCCTTTAATGGTACGAGAGGTTGTCAGGCTGTTGACCCCACAAGGTTACAACCAGTCAGGCATGGTAAAGGAGGTGTGCAAGAAGCCTTGATGCTACCTCATTCACACAGAAGACAAGCTGTACAGGCGTAGCCTATAGTCGAGCCTGCCCCAGCACAGCTCAGTCTCAAGGACACTGACCACCTGGATACTGGACTCGGGTCAAAAGACAAGAACATTAGACAAAGACTGGAAACGATGGACAGTGAGCAGCACCAGGTTTAAGTGCCTGTGGCCAAGTTACCTTCAGACATGACTGATAGCCTGTACAGGACACACTCAGGCCATATTAACAAGACAAATCTCAAGTGCAGAAACTTTATTCACTTATCAGTTAAATATACAATCCTGTTTCCAAAAAAGGAGGCTTTTTCTCAGGGACAGCCTTGCAATAAGCAAGGCTGTCCCTGAGAAGGACGTTTACTTGGCGTCCATGATTTCCAAACAGAACTTCAAATTTGGACAGTTTTCCACTTCACCTCAGTCCATCTTAAATGAGCTCGGGTCGACAGAAGGCGCGGGCGTTTCTGGATCTGGTTTATGTACGTTTCCTCTTTGCATGGTGGAGTTTCAGCTGTCATTTGTGGATGCAGAGATGAACTGTGTTCACACACGATTGTTTATGGAAATGTTCCTCCACACTTCCTGTCTGTTTTTGAGCATCATGACCATCCAATACTGTTTTTTAGACATTGGTCCTTTTCATACAGATTTTTTTTTTCTGATTCTCTGAATCTTTTCATGAAAATATGAACTGTAGATGATGAAATCCACAGATTCTTTGTCATTTTACACACAAACATTATTCTTAAATGGTTGCACTATTTTCCAGCACAGTCTTTCACAGAGTGGTGAGCCCCTCCCCATCTTTACTTCACAAAGACTCAGCCTCTCTGGATGCTCTTTTTAGATCCAGTCATGTTACTAGCGTTTCACAACTTTTTCTGTCTTTTGTTGACACTGCCATCAAATTCAAATTGGGCATATAATTTTCCTATATACAAAGACAATTTGAGCTCTGAGCTCAGCACTGAGCTCATATCAGATGGGGTGGTGTGTTGCTGTAGAATGCTGGGGTAGCCACGGCCTTATGAATAAATGGCATTGTCACACACTGTCAACAGCAAATCGCCCCTTCAAAGTGGGAACCACACATGTAGATAGGCCTACCATTTGTTCATCTTCTCTGAGTCTCACAAAAACATGGTGGTAAGAACCAAAAATCTCAAATTTGGAGTCCTCAGACCAAAGTCTACTGGTCTAATGTCCATTCTTTGTGTTTCTTGGTCCAAACAGTTTTTTCTTCTTCTTCTTCTTCTTCTTCTTCTTCTTCTTCTTCTTCTTCTTGTCTCCCTCACTCGTGGTGTCTTTGCAGTAATTCAGACCATGAAGGTGTGATTCACACAGTCTCCTCTGAACAGTTGATGTTGAGATGTGTCTGCTACTTGAACTCTGTGAAGCATTTATGTGGGCTCTAATCTAATCTATGCCTGGTAACTGTAATGAATTATGATTACACTGTTTCTAAAGCATGTTTGTGAAACAAATATAATCGATTGTGATTGAATGCACCCGAAATCACCTTCAGTGTCTCTCTTACACTGTCCAGACAAATACCACTCCAAAATACTGCAACAGCTACAGAGATGAACAGATGAACGCAGTTGGATCAGAATCTTTCTGGGGTGTAATGTATTGTATGTATCCAGGCATCAGGTTTCGTGTGTGTCCAGAGGAAGCACACACAAACAGACACAGACAGACAAAACACACAAAGAGAAAGGGAAAACACAAAGGAAGGAAGAGGCAAAGCTTCAGTCCTAATATGGTGGTAGAAAACTCAGGACGAATACTTTGTGAACATGAGTTCTCTCTCCCTGTTACAGAGCCAGACATGCTGTTTTATTTCCTCATTGATTTTACTGAGGTTTACTGTTGAAATCAAAATCCTAGTTGGATGTTTGTACTGATGACTATATAAAGTTAGCGCCTTCATGAGCTGTCAGTCATTTGAGCAGTGTGAGCTCAGCTCAGAACAAAACTTCTGCATGTCCTTGTGAGTGGTAGTTTTGAGACATGTAGAATCAATGAATAACTAATTACTTATGATGTGATTGGCACAGATGGAACATAATTTCTGTAATGTAGACTTGTCTATATGTACATTTTTCTGAGTGAGCAGGATGTTTTATGCAGCTGCAGAGTGGTGAGTTTTAAATAGATTGCAGCATGTAGTGCTGCTGCCTTTAAATGACCTGACTGTTATCCTGATGATCACTCTCTCTGGCACTCTATGTGGACGTGCACGCTCATCTCTCGCTGTCCTCTTTTTTTGTCCATCACCAGTTTGTCACTCCATCAGAATGCTGTTTCAGCTCAGCCTTCAACATGATCTCTCTTATGAAACTGATTGGACTTCCTTATAAATAGACCCCAGACAGAAATAGATTCCCCCCCCACCCCCCGTAATGTAATATATAAAAATATAAAAAACACATATTTTGACTTTAATTAAGTTATCTCATGACAGTTTCCATATAGAGCAGGTCTAGACCATACTCTTTAGATTATTATTATTATTATTATGTTTATTAATCAGTGTCCTGTGACCTCTCTGCCAGTCACTGTGGACACTCTTGCTATTCACTCAGAGACCACTAGATGGCACGCAGGAGTAGACATGAACCAGCACAGGGACACTGGAGAGCAGAGGGAACAGACTAGAGGATCCTGGTGTTTCTACTTACACTGCTACTGTTGCCACAGAGGCAAAGATCACCTGTGCATATTCACGGATGCAAGAAAGCCCAGTGTTGTGTAGAAGTGTAGGAAAAAGGTATTTTGCTGTTTTTTAAAAACATTTTAAAAGCTTAGCTCACATGATATAGTCTTATTATTACTAATATTCTTACACTTCATGGTTTTGCCAAAATAAGTAAATAATAACACTGTCTGTGCAGAATAGCAATGAGTCACGTGGACAGGGAGTACTGCTGTTGCACAGTCCATTTGTGTAATTTACCATAATAATAATGAAGACAAATGAGTCATTATCATGGTTATCATGGCTCATCATGCCATGTTGAGCTACATCCCTGAAATTTACATAATTGTTTACACTGTATGAATGCTGCAGGCATGAACGTGTTGTGTGTACAAAACCAAAATAACTAACTTTTTTTTTTCTTTGCAGGATCCTTAGTATAACTTCAAGGTAATAATTAATATTTTTATCAAATAATTCCAGTAATATTTCAGCAGGAACAGAAACTCTGCCCCCAGATGCGTGTTGTTTTGAACCAGTCCAGCCCTCTTGCTTGACGAAATTTTAGGAATGTCCTACGTCCGCCCGCCTGTAATGTACGAGCCTACGGGCAGCCCGTGAAGGCATCACAGATGCACCTGCGTCTGAAGGACGCTGGCTCAGAGTCGCGCTCTGATTGGCTCGCTGTTATTAGAGGCGGGCGCTCTCCGCGGAGCGGAGCGGGTGATTAGGCGGTACACCTGGCTGTCAAGATAAGTGCGCCTACCTGTCACTTCCTGCTGTCGGTATTTATTCATTTTCACTTTTTTCCCGACTCCAGCTGAATTGGCACGTCACTGCCATGTTTGTATGATTTCGTCTAATGTATCCCGCACGGTTTGCGGACCCTGCGGACCATACGTTACGACCTTGGCTTCATGTTCGACTCAAAGGAGGAGTAACCCCCCCCGGACTCTGCTGGGAAAACACCGCTTGGGTTTAATTAACCACCGCGACTGGACACGTTTTAATGTGAACTCAGACTGTCGTCTTTATTAATACAGCAGCAGCAGCAGGAGGAGGTGGTGGAGGGACTCTGCCTGGTGGAAAGGTAAGCACTACAGAGGCGTTAGCATGCTTCAACTTAGCGGGGAGATGAGGTTGTGCAGCGCTGATACACACACACACACACACACACACAGCGGCAGCGGCAGCAGGCCCGGCTGGGGGATTCATATGGGCTATAAACGCCGTGTCATACGCAGCTTCTTCAGTCGTGACAGGACGCTGAACGCGGACACACACACCGTCAGTAATGGGACGTGGCCGCTGTGTTTACGTCTGTCGTCCGGGCGCGCAGATGTGTCTGTCTGTCCGCGGCACTTGACGTGTATATCACGGCTGTCAAAACATGTTTGTGTGTATGATGCAGGGCCGGCTCGAGAATTTATTGGGCCCTGAAGCAGAATGTGACCCTCCCACCCTCCAACCGAGCCATCACTGAACGCCCACCCCCTCCCTCCCTCCCTCGCCCCTGCGGTGTCACAAAATGTAAGCTTCAGTGCAAAATATTATCACACTGTGTTCTACATACAACCACATCAGTGATGTTAAGATTGTGGCTGTGCTGAAGGGGAGGGGGGCTGAAGTCAACCAAAACAAACAAACAAACAAACAACACTTGACACAATGTAAAGGCTCATTTCTGTATTAGTAGACATTTATTAATGGTTATCATGCTGCAATAAGAGTAGTAATCCGACAAAAGAGTTCCAAGTGCTCCATGAACCTGACTTAAAGATCATCTTTACTGTAACTAACAGTTGTGTTCATCATGGTTGATATCTAATTATGGCAGCAGTAGCTCGGTCTGCAGGGATTTGCTTTGGGAACCAGTTCACCTCCTGGGCACTGCTGAGGTGCCCTTGAGCAAAGCACTGAATCCCTAACTGCTCCCAGGGCCCCCCGCTACATGGCAGCTGTCACTCCATCTCTCCATCTCTCCACATTTGCATATCTGTGAGCTCTTTGTGTGTGTGTGTGTGTGTGTGTGTGTGTGTTTGTTGTATTTCAGGCCTGTGTGTGTAAAACTTGAGTGAATTGTGGGATTATTATAAAAATATTTTACATTTTAAGCCTGGCCTATAATAACTTTTGTATTTTCTTTATTTAACTTTTATTTCACCTTATTAACCTATATTCTAGGTTATTAGCCTGTGTGTGTTTATGATTGATAAAAAGTTCATGCATAATTATTATTGGTTATTAAATGCCAAGAGCTGTGTGTCTTTGGACATGTCCACTGATTCATCCGATTGGAGTCCAAATGCCTCCACTGTTTGTAGGTTCTCAATTATCTGTGCCCTCACAGTCACCATTATTTTGGTGAAAATTGTCAATTATTATGACAAAAATTGGCGGACCCCCTGCAGTACCTCTGCAGACGCCCTAGGGGTCGTGGACCCCTGGTTGAAGACCCCTGATTTAGTCCATTCAATGACCAAGAATATCCATCACATTTTTCCAGAGGTTATGAATTTAAATTTCTTATTTTGTCTCACAACCCAACAATATTCAGCGTGTGATGACCTAAAACAGAAAAACAGTGACTCTTCAGAGTGTTTGCTGGATGAATGACAAACATCACTCAGTACTGATAGGTTGTAGCGTCTGTGACATGTGTCCATCACCTCAAGTCTCAGCTGATATAAACATGATGTCAGACTGAATAATGAGGTGAAGATGAAACGATCACCAGGAGAAACAGAATACTTCACATTTGACGTGTGCTCATTTGGGGACCTCCTGGTGACCCTCAGCAATGTTGTGGCTACTGTCTGTCTGCATCACACATGATGCCACAGTGCAAATACATCAGCCATTTTTCTTTTTTAATTCTTCTGCTGAACTAAATGTCAGTGTTTGACTCTCACACTGATGTAAACACATGACACGAATACACACCGGCCCTGTCCCAAACCTGTCCTCCTCAGCAGCACTGAGTGTCACTGTGCAGTAGCTGTGTGTGGGTGGGGTGGTGGCGGTGGCGGAGGGGTGGCACTGTATTAAAAAATAGAGGGTATAAATAAACAGGCACACTGTGGGACATACTTTATGTTTCCCACTACAAGCAGGAAGCAGCCGTCACCATGGATACTGATGGGTGCATTGCTGCCTGTGCTCTAAATACACAACATCCTCCACCCAAAAAGACGAGATTTTATTTGATAGCACAATGGCCATGTATTATAAAATAATGAAATGGATGCTAGGCCTTTTTCTAGAATATGGCTGCAAGACAAAAAATGTATTTAGTGATTTTTTTTTTTTTTTCAGATTTTAACATCACAGTGCAGTGCCCGTTCAAAACGTACATGTTCAGAACAGGGTGAATACTTAGTTTTCTAATTATCATGGACCTGCAGAGCTGGAGAGCCAACACAGTTCTTGACGCAGCAGGTCCAGACCCACCGTTTTAGACAAACACATCCATCACCAGGTTTTTAGATCTTTTTTTTGGCAGTAACAGATGTAGAGATGGATAGTGAATTCAGGGAGAGAGAGAGAGGGGATGACATGCAGCAAAGGACCCGGGTCTGGGAATTGAACCTGGGTCGCTGTGGTCAGGACTTCAGCCTTGATACACGGGGTGCACTCTCCACCAGGTGAGCTACTGGGGTGTCCTGACCACCGCTTTAAAACTGGTGATGTACCTAAACTACTATTGTTAATTATTATTTATGATAACAATTGCTCCTTTGTTAAAGGACATTTAATTGACTAAAAGAAATCAAAATTAAAAAATCAAATAAAATTGACTAACTTAATGAGCATTTGCTGGAGAAGATGGAAGAAATGTCCTGTCATTAAAATCTGATAATATTTAAGAATTCATGCTGAGGTTTTCCAGCTAAACAAAGTTCTGGCTTTTTCAGGGCCATACAAAGGATAGCCTGACACAACCCATTGAAGGTAGCTAGCCAATGTTAACTTAATAACATTATGTTAACCATTGTGTAGGGTTATCAAAAAGTTCAAATTAGCTGTACCTCTAAGGTACATTCAGCACCGGTGCATAGAGAAGGTTAAACCCTAATGTTTATGTCTTCCTGGATAAGTGGGACGTCGCTTCTTCTGCAGCTCCCTGCAAGTTAAAAGGACCAACGCCTGGTGTGATCTGCAGTGTATGAGTGTCTCTGAGTGTGTGCAAACAGCAGTCAAACTGTTTGTAATAAATCTAGTTGGTGGGCAGATTTTGATATTTCATCGTCAGCTGTCCTTGAAGCTGTGTGGACGCTCCCTTCTCATACACTCCTATCTGCAGTCAGTAAAATTCTGCTGTTCCTCTGTAGCATATTGTTATTAAAGGAAACAGGGCTGAATACTGTAAATTCTCAAAGAGTATTTACCTCTGTGCCAGAGAGGCGCAGACCATCACTTTCTATTTTGGGACAGGTATATAAAAGAGATGGGCCTTTCAAATTCCACCTTTTCCCAGTTCATCCAAACTACAAAGTGTCCACTAATCAGATGATCGGCGGTTCGATTCCCGGCTCCTCCAGTCTGTATGTTGAAGTGTCCTTAGGCAAGATACTGAGCTGAACCTCAAATTGCTCCTGAAGGCCTCACCATCGTACAAATGGTTAGCTCCTAAAAACTGATGAGCAGTTGGCACCTTGCATGGCAGCTAATGCCATCAGTGTACGAATGTTTGTGAATGGGTGAATGAGATATGTAATGTAAAAGCACTTTGAGTGGTCGGAAGACTAGAAAGGAGATATATAAGTACAGTCCATTTACAAGTTACCATTAAAAGGGTTGAAGCTTTTCTCTATAGGTTGACCTTTAGTGTGGAAAAAGGTTGGGAAGAGTTACAGCCTTTGTAAATGAAAATTGCATGTATGATATTAAAGTTGAGTGTCTCTTTAAGCATCCATGAAAATAAACAGTCATAAGAAAACTGAAAAAAACAACAACAACAACTCATTTTGCTGTTCAGACCACAGATCACATTTTGGGTGACAGCTCCCTCAGGAGTACTAGCAAAGAAGCTAAGCAATGTACTGGACGAGGTAGAAAGCCATCAGGCTTTCTGACTGACACTGACATCTACACATCTTCAAAGTTACCACACCAGACTCCAGAGCCTAACTTGAAAAACTGAACTGGTGTTGTTGACAGTAGCCTAACATCAATCAGGGGTACCACAAAGAAGAAACAACTATAATTATTAAGTATGAAAATATTAAAATGAAAAACAAGGAAGGCAGAGTATGGCATGACTCAGTGGTTGTACAGATAGTTAGTGCTGTCTAAATGGACATTTGCACTGACTTTACCATGTGAGCTGTTGTAGTAGGCTACAGGTAGTTCGAACCCACTCTGTGTTTTTTGCTTTTACCTGGCATTTATTATTGAGTGACCTTCATTTGTACATGCTGACACCTCACAAAACAGAAATGTATTTGATAGAACAAACCTCACCGGTTGCAAGACTGAAAATGTTCAGCTCACGGAGTACGAGTTTGTCATGCTGAATTTGCATAAAAAAATGTCACTGCATTCTGTTTATCTGACTTTGATTGTTGAAAGTCCTGCATGGAGCTGCTCAGAGCTCTTCACAGAGCTGCTGAGAGAGACTGATACTGAAGAACTGAGAGAACTCCTAAGCCAAGAGAAGGTGTGGGATTGACCTCCTTTGCTATAGATGACATCTACAGTGACAGGTTGACAGGTGTGTTACAAAGACATTGAAATAGATAGATGGAATGATGGATAGATGTCTTTGAAATATTCTAGATGTTTTGTTGGTTGTCATAGGTTTACTTCTGTCATTGTCTTTCTGGGAATCCACATCAGAAATGAGATGTTAGTGGTGTATAAGCACTATTGGGCACTATTAAACTTGGGTCCCTGAGTGACACACAGTCTGTGTGGATCCATATCACTGATTGTGGTAAAACTGGATCATATGTTAAAGATGTTTTCAGGTTTTCCCTCTGATATTGTCTGGCTTTTCTGCCTCGACTCTATGTAATTTACAGAGCTTCCTGGTGGACAGGAAACTTTAGTTGATGCTGAAGTAGGTTAACTGATAACTGCTGCTAACTGCTGTCAGCTAGTTAACTGCCAGGACTGGTGTAGAGCACCAGGATGGCGTTACCACGCAATCACAAGGAGCTTTGGACTGCTGTGAAAAGGAGGTTTTAATGCCCAGCGTGAGGCCTCAATGCTGTCAGGAATCAGAGCCAGGCAAGCTGGCAAGGGAATGGGGATCAGCAGGTTCTATGGACATAATGACAGAGGAGAAGAGACTGAAGTGGACGTTGACGGAGGAAGCGAAAAGAAAAGAGAGTGACTGAGGAAGAGGCCTCTGGACAAGAGTAAATGTGGGACTGACTTTTAGTGGTTGGTGAGAGCTTGGTGAAATAAAAGGCTGAAAGACAGACGCCGAGCTGGGCTGACTGCTGTTGGACTAGCAGTCTCACCAGGGGCCGAACTAGCAGCTTGTGAACAATACAACCTCATCATAGTTTGAAAAAAAAACACACCCAAGATGCACGCTGGCTAAATGCTAAATGCTAAAATTGTAGATCCTCCAGTGGTCATTGTGTGCTGCAGCATCCACCTCAGTGTCCAAAGCTCCTTTTATTGTTGGTCATATGTCTGCGTTTTGTCTTTTCTGGTTAATTCTAGTGAGGCTATCACAGGAAGGCCATTATGGCCCCATTACATCCCCATTCCAGTACTTTGAGTCAAATTTCAAGTAAAAGTCTTGGATTACTGCTGAGCTTTCTGTGGGAGAAACTCCTTTACTCTTGGAAACGTGAGCAGCTATGCCGCCCGCAGCACTCACAATGACTTGGAATCTCCAAGGAACTCCTACATGTGGTGTAGGCTGCTATGTGGGCTGGTAGG
Source organism: Sciaenops ocellatus (assembly GCA_033000465.1). Lineage (NCBI taxonomy): Eukaryota > Metazoa > Chordata > Actinopteri > Sciaenidae > Sciaenops > Sciaenops ocellatus. Next base: position 3,305,609 of record CP136874.1, on the reverse strand, counting down.
ATCAGGATGCTTAAAGTAGAATGTGATTGGAAGTGGTTGGAATGGTTTAAATGATCCTTCTTAATTCAAAGGCTCCATGTTAATGCAGTTCATCGCTCTATTTTGTCTACACTGATGTGAGGCACCTGTAAGCTTGCTGTTTCTTTTACATCCAATCAGGCGACATGAGTAACACCACTTCTTGGCTTTGGGAGTTTGTGTTTCCTATGATTAAATCGTTTTTAATAAGACACACCCTTTCAGTGAGCATTCAGACTGACAACATCCCTGCATTTAAAGTCCTTATGAAGTCAAACTTGATGTTTTTAGTGTTTCTGTTTATACAGATTATATCTGCTGGTTTTCCTTCTGATGTCTTGCAGCTGCTCAGCTCCAGCTCTCTGTGATGATGATGGACAGTAGCTAACCGCTAAGTAGCTATCAGCTAATTAATTGCTGCTAACTGAATCTGCTGTCAACAGGCAACAGAACTGAGCTCAGCAGCTGGACTGGACCAGGTTCAAGCACAGCCTCTTAAACCAACAGGGATTGTTACGTTACACACAACTGTGGTTACAGTTTTGTACATTTTTGGTATGACAGAGAATCAGAAAGAAGTGTAGAAAACAATATTTATGTCATTTATTTTAAAGATTGTAAACATTTAAATGGTGGAATAATGTTATAAGAAAAAGAATCCGAAAGAAAACACTTTTGGATTCCGGACATGATTTCATCATGTCCGTAACAGTCAGTCAGTCAGTAATAGCTCAAGTATGTTAGCATGCAGTTCATGTCCATTCTGCATTCATAACTCTTCATAATGGTAGATATAAATCCAGCTCTGGCTTCTCATTTTTGTTTGCCATCATAGCAATGCTCAATATATGAGCTACAAATCCATTAGTGAAGTCAGTTGTGACTGGTGATTACTTACCTGGGTGCGGCTACGGGTAGTGAGAGCTTCTCCTCATCATGGATGTTTTCTAGAACTGGATGAGAAAATCCGAAAAGAGAGTTATAATCGACCTTGTTTGGAGTTTGAGGTGTCCTCGCTGGACATACATTTATATATTTAAATCCAACATAGAAGGCAAAACATTCATACCTGTTTTTTCATAAACATAGAAGTTGCAGAAGTGTTTTATTGGTTTAGTCTTCCACAACCTTTTTACAACCATATAATGGAGGATCAGGAGGTAACATGTAGAGAAAGAAAGAATTGGCATGTATCACGGCTCCCATTAGGAAAGACAATACAAAATAGATGCTGTATAACTTCACTGAAGTAATGTCAAAATGCTTAAGCACAGTGTGCTAAGACATAGACCTAATTAGAGGGTATTAGCTTAATGTGGCAGTAATTATTGGGATCACTGGGGGTACTGAAGTGACTATTTAAAAAAAGGAGGAAGAGTTCTTTCTCTGAGGACAGCTGTTATGAGAGTAGTTCAACAGTAATGTTGATGTGTGCTGCCAGCTAAAGCAGTGCTCTTGATCCAAGACCATAAAGGCACGGCTCTAAAAGGAGCTGCTCTGAAAGCTGAAGATACTCATCTGAGATAATTTCAACCCAACCCTCCTGAACAGTGATCTTAGCTCAGCGTGATGAGATTACAGCAATAAATACATGACTCATCCCCATCAACTGTATGTGAGGGACCGCTGCCAAGAACATGAAGTTCAGCCTCGTGGAGCAAGAGTAAACTTCAGGATAATGGCAACAGACTTACTGCTGCAGCCGTCTCAGAGGTGCTAAAAGCCAAGGCACCTATTACTAAATACTAAGTTATTAAGTTTGACTGGTTTGAGTCCATGTTTCATATCCAAAACAAAAAAAGCTATTTGATAAACTTCCCAGTAGTGTAAATAATGTAAAGGTGGAGTTTTCTTGTAAGCTAACTGCCTAATAATCAGGTGGCATGCATTCATTTTCTGAGGAGGCAAATCTGATTTTTTTTTTTTTTTTTAAACATTTTAAATCCCTCGTTGTAGACGTGTCTTAACCTTTTCACTGCCTTTCCTGGAGTACTGATACTGTTCTTTGCACAGTAGAATAGCATGAAACCTGCTGCAGGACTGTGGAACCATGTGCTTGCAGGTGTGAGCCCTTGAATGTGTGTGGTACAAACTTACTTAACATATACACAATACTAGTGGTCAAAATCTACACAGGGTAGCTTTTTTAATTCTAAATGAATTTTGATGTTCTCTAAAGCGACTGGAAAGTGATAAGATTTTATTGATACCAATGCCATTATTGATTCTGCTCTTCCGTACAATCCCTTATTGATTCCTGATCAACGATACTTTTAAAATGGTACCAGTAGCTGAATGGATACTTTTAAAAGAATGAAGCAAAAACGAAAGTGGTGACATTTAAATACTCTTTCTTTACTGCTAAAGCAAATTGGAACTTGAAATTGAACAACATATTAATTGTTTACAGTTGAAAGTATACTTAAATATATTAATATAAATAAAATAAACAAATTTACATAATAAGTATAACTAACTAAACCTAACCTAACCTAACTCCCACTATAATAATTTAAATAAGGGATAAAGTACAAAGAACCAGTCATTTTTGTGAAATAAACCCTGAGGCAGGTCTATCCCAGACATCACCCTAAAGACGTTATTTCAAACTTATTACATTACTACAAGGAATCAATAATTTGACACAACATATGGATATAAAAATGATTTTATTTAACAATGATTTCATTGTGTCCTCTGTGGTCCTACAGAGTCTCTAATCAGAACTGCATCGATGGCAACAGTATTTGACCAATCTGAATCAAAAATTCAACAAAGCCGTCTAATATAAAACTAAATAACTGTTACAATACTAAAAACAGCAAAACACATTTTTGTGTTGGTGGGGGAGAAAAATCGATTCAGCTGATTTTTTATTTTATGATGTTTTTTAAAACAAATACATTTTTTATAAAACTTCAAGCTGCATTAAAAAGATGACACTATGTGAAGGTAAACTGAAGGCACATTTATGTTTGACAATCAGATTAACACGAGTCTCGATGTAGCTATCCACTGTGAAGGATTGTGAGTTCAGTTGGTTCTGTAACCACGCTGCAACCAACCTTAATGTACACATGTAAATGACCATTAACTCATACTTGTGGAAAACTTTGACTTAAAGTGTTCCTCAGTGATTTGCATAGTAGTGTACTTCCATAAAGTTGGGGACTTGCAGGAGCAAAGAATGATCGACATCAAAGCTGCAAAAGCTGTGGAAATCAGGCTCCATGTTCCACTTCAATATGCCAACTTTCTGAAATATTCTGAGGGTTTTTGTCTTTCCTGATTCTTCCATGTATTTAAATTTACTTCCACTCGTGAGCAGCAATGTCCACAGATAGAAGCGAGATGTCTGAGGAAGGATAAAACACATAGATACTAGCTGAAAGCTAGTACCCATTACTGTTAGCTCTTACAGTCTCTTTCATCCCGCCCTCCATCCCCCACCGTACAGGATGGCTTCTTAAACTTTGATTACCACGCTGCTACAGAGATAATTTAGCCCTTTTTTCAGAGCTCTCAGGGACTCTCATGAAAAGTTGTTTGTTCAGTGAGAGGGCTTAATTGTAAGCAGAGAGGAGTGTGTTGGTAATGTGAGAATAATGTCACATAAGCACACTACAGAGGGTTTCCAACCCTGCTGCAACATATCTACTGTTGTTTTAACAGAGACATAAAAGAAGATAGAATTATAAAAATAGTATAATTAAAACAAACAAACAAAATCCAGAAGTGGATGGTGAATGCGTGGCAGTAGTGGAAAGTCAGGTTGTTCATTAATTGTGAGGTGAGGAGAATAACTGTGACAGGCCATCATTGTAAATAAGAAATCATTCTTATATCTTGTCAGTCGCAGCAGATAGTCTGCTAAGTGCTTGGTCATGGTAGGAATTGCTGAGTCTCTGTAAATAATATCATAAAGAGTACGGTCTAGATCTGCTCTATATGGAAAGAGTCCTGGCATAACTTCTGTTTCTATATGGTTAAAGTGTCAGTCAAATAAATGGCTAGTAGAAATTATGGTGATGAAATATATTTTTTATATATATTTTTAACATTACAGGTAGTGTAGACATTTTATTTTCTGTCTTGCCTGATAATTCTTTAATCTTACTGTAAATTTAGAGGAGGCTGGCTAACCTTTGGCCAGAATACAGAACTTTCCGTATCTTAGATGTTGACTAGGCTGTATTGTGATTGGCTGACATTGGTTGCTCAGGATTTATATTGGCACAGTTGGGGCATAACCCATAACCCAGTAAAAGGTACTGTGGCAGTTTGTTATCATGACACATAAAAACTGTTTGTGACAGACATAGTATCAGTTTGCTGGATGCTTCGGCAACATTCACATTCAGGCAAGACCAATTTTTAACATGCATGATGGATGACTGCTGCTGGTTTTACTGAGCCCTCAGAGTAACACTAACCTCTGCCAACTGCAAAACCTGCAGTAGATCCCTCATCCAGTGAGTATAGCTAAGCAGCATTTTGTCTTTCCACTTGGGAAGCATCTTCTGGCATTTAGAATCCCAAAGGTCATGCAGGAGTAAGTTTGTAAGTTTATTTAATGACATAAAATCTTACTGTCAGAACTGAGATGACAGACCCAAAGTCCTTTTTTTGCTTTGAATAGTGCCAGACTGATTTATCGCTTGATGTTTCTTTATTTATATCCTCAACTGATGAATTGCCAAAAAATTTGGAATGGACATTCATCGTTCCCTGATACTGAATCCTTGACATCTCAGTGATGCCCCAACTTTTCCTCTAGTGCCACCATGAAGGTAACATTTGTGGGTTTTAATTTTTCAATTCAGTTGTATTTACTTACTTAACTCATGACACTTTCCATATAGAGCAGGCTAGACCCTACTCAATTCCAACCATTTGCAAGGCTTTAGTGACGGTGGTTAGGCAAAACTTCCTTTAGGAGGCAGAAACACACAGCAGCAGGCTTGACCAGTCGCCAATCTAGGCGAGCCTTTTATATCTACAGACACTGTGGGTCATCAGTCTATGTTGAACTGCTATGTTTCTACAGTAGCCTAGAACAGGCTAAACACTGGCTCTAGATAGTTTCCTGGCCACTGTAGTCACCTTCAGGCTATAAAAGAGAGGGTGATATGAGGGGGGTTGCAATAAGCAACTACACCAGATGCCACTGAATCCTACACACTGGTCCAGTAAATCTGCACAATGTGTTGGCTGTAGGTCTTTGTATTTATATGATGTCACTGGGTCCTCTTTGTTTCTTTCTCATTTTATTCCTCTCTCCATCATACAGTAAGCACACCCTGCTCACCAAAACACCACATAAATCTTCCTCTGTCAGTATTTAATGAACATACAGTATCTTTGATGCCAGCATGCCTATTATGGAGAGAGTAGTATGTCTGAAGCTGTTCCATATGCGAAATACTGATGACATTGTTTCTACATGACCAAAACCTAGACAATTTATCAGTGTAGCTCAAAACAGGACCTCACAAGAACTATCGACAGATTTATGAACTGAGATAGCAGCGCTCCAAAAACACCCACAAAAAAAACTCTCCTGTTGATTATCATGATATTTTCTAGATGTGGATCCAGATGTTTATGTGGTAATGAAAACACATTATGCAAAGTAGGGCATTTAAGGATGTTGTGTATTGATGCTGCAGCAGATACAAAGCAATAGGTATGAGTATCCAGAGGTAGAAGGGGTGACAAGTTACAAACAATGTGTCCCAGTTCCATACTAATTATATACAAAATGTACTATATACTTATACTGTGTTTGCATCTACTAAACAAAATCTGTACAGTTTTGTACAGACAGGAAGTCACATGTGATTTCTTATTCTCAACTCTATGTTTATTTTTCAAGATCTTCTTCATCTTCCACATGCGCTCTCACATCTGTGAGTGTGTCTTCCATTTCCAACAGTATCCAACAAAACTTGAGTGTTTTTAAGCGAACATGCTGGCTGTTTCTGAGGAAATATATATGCATAGTCTAAACCTGCTTGAGTTGTTGTGTAAATGATGGAACCCAGTATTCTGATCCACATGCACAACAGGAAATTATACAATACTCACAACTATGCATGTGGACTGTGGACTAAAAATCTGGACGTAAATATCTCTCCGTCAATTCAAGCTGACAAATGGAAATCAAAATGTTTTCCAAGGATTAAATTTCCATTTTCATTGTGTGTTCCTGGATCTTTGACCAACATCCACAATTTAGTTTAAATTTGTTCCAGCTGTGAGCAACTCCTCCACTTTTCATACATTACGTTGTGGAAAACTGTGTCCTTCAACAGCACACTCCAGATTCAAATGTAGTCAGTATGCTGATGATTGTTTTAAGCAGACTTACTCTCTTCTTCTATAGACTGAAAACCTGATCAGAATAAATGTACTGGACAGAGTGCAAGTCTCCTGCAGTGTGCAGTTTATTGTGGTGTATCCTGCCATCTGTTGGTCACATGTGTGCATTTGTGTTCAGGGACCTCATCTTTCCTAATGTGTCTGTTCTGCCTGTGAAATATTTGCACACAGTGGCCGGTGATGCTGTTGTTTCTGCTGCTACTGTTCTATTTTAAGTACTGGAAAACAGGCATTTTCTCAAACATAGATGTCTGTTAATTGTAAGTTTTTAGAGTAAAAAGCTGTACACAATGCTGTGATGTTATGCATTATGTACGACATTTGATGTTGTATTTTCCTACCATGAACTACTTTGGAATATACTGTAGTATTAATAATAATTAATTAGAGAGGAGAAATAAATGCAGGAACACAATCTACAGCCCTTGCTTTGTGTAAACGTACATTGTAAAGTTCAGAAGTTCAGTTAAAGCTAACATGTATGTCTATTTTTCAGCCTGGTGAAATTGACTTAAACACAAAAAAGAGCTTTACTTCAAATCTCATATAAAGTTCTTTCAACTACATAATTCATTTAGAATAATTCAGACCCTCCCTAAGTCAAACTTTTTCAGATCTTCAAGCAAGGCATTTTGTTCTTTCTCATTTATCAGGTGCTGTTATATCAACAGACTTGACCATTGTCCTTAAATCCACTTAAAAAAAGTTCAGAAGACTTGGGTCTCTCTTTAACAGAGGACACTTGGACTTACACACTTAAACTGGTTAACTTGACATCCCTCTGTGCATGTCTCAGCTTAATTCAGCTCAAAGTGCAGAAATGACATACTGAAACACAGGCAGTGGTTAGTTAGGTCTACATTGAAAATTAATCTGCAGTCAAACACTGGAGGTTTACAGTGGCACTGTATGGTGTCAGATCAATGTTTGGAATTTAACGGAATAACGAATCTGTCTGATGTGGAATTAATGTGTTTACACTTCACACACAGGTGAACAGTGTGACTTCCAGACGGAAGTCTTGCTTTATCCTTTCATTCACTCCCACTTTTCTACTTTTCTTGGAAATAGCCCTCTACCAAACATCTCAAACATTAACTTTTAAAGTATTTCTTTATTTTACTTTACTTTACTTTATTTTACTTTACACTGCTTTACTTTATTTTACTTTACTTTATTTTACTTTACGCTGCTTTACTTTATTTTACTTTACTTTATTTTACTTTACGCTGCTTTACTTTATTTTACTTTACGCTGCTTTACTTTACGCTGCTTTACTTTACGCTGCTTTACTTTATTTTACTTTACTTTATTTTACTTTACACTGCTTTACTTTACTTTATTTTACTTTACTTTATTTTACTTTACTTTACACTGCTTTAGTTTACTTTATTTTACTTTACACTGCTTTACTTTACTTTATTTTACTTTACTTTACACTGCTTTACTTTATTTTACTTTACACTGCTTTACTTTACTTTATTTTACTTTACACTGCTTTACTTTACTTTACTTTATGTTACTTTACGCTACTGGTCAAAATTGAAACAGCACAGGCTGGAATGACCTGATGTTTAGTCCTGAGTATGAACAAACTTGAAAAACACTGGGTTTGTAACATAAGCTTTGTGTTACAATGTGCAGTCAAAGCTGGGATGACATCATGAGTGTTATTTGATAAAGCTCCTCCAGAAACACTGAAAACATCATACAACTGTTTTCACAGGCTAATGGTACGCCCTGTGACCAGTAAACTGGTCTTGAGTGTAAGATCAGTGGAGTGCCCCTTTAACACATTACCTCACTTGGTACTGGCCATCTGGCAAGTTTGGCAAATAGCAGAAGGGCTGCCTGAGCTATGTGCTGCCTTGATTGCTCAGAAATAAAAAAAAATATGATGTACTATTACATAAAAAAACATTAATATTTAAAATTTTAGTTTTTGAAAAAACTTATACTAGCTCAAAACACATGATGTCAGCCCTTTTATGTGATTATTAAATCTTTTCTCATGATGTCTTTGTTGCTAATGTCATTATACAATATATGTTTCTTCATTGCTGTGTAGTGTGTGTGTTTTCTGTTTTGATGTGGTTTGTCAGAAATGTGTGTCACTGTTTTGCTTTGGAAATCAGCCTGCTGTATGTCATAAATACCAGGGTGGTCACTGCTCTGTACTCATAGGTGACCGATGCAACAGTAAAGGGCACGGACAGCTTGCATGGCACAACTATCTGCTGTCTGTCACTTTGACTTGATTAACATCAGTTCTGTGAGTGAGTAAATAAGCCTAATAACTCTGCTGTATGCATGAGATCATGTCATTCAGTTTGTTTTTCCCGGTGTTGGACTGTGGCATATGTGACTGTGTAGTGATCACACACACATGCAGTCATTTAGTTGAACATTAGAGGGCATCAAAGCACAAACAACAGCCACTCAATGTGCAGAACCTGGACATATAAGACAGAGATAAGAACAGTGTTAACAACAGTCTGCATGCATGTGTGGCTTCTTGTGGTTAGTTTACTGATTAGTCCTACTAGTGCAGTGCCTGATCAAAATAACTACCAATAACTTAATGTGACAGTGTTCATCTGAAGTCACCATTCATTTCCTGTAACCATATCCTTATGAGGGTCGCGATGAGCTGGAACTGATCCCAGCTGACAGTGGGTGAGAGGTACATCCTGACAAGTCACCACTTCATCACAGGGCACATAGAGACAATGCCCATCACACCTACTGTACAGGCAATTTAGAGTCACCAATTAGCCTGCATGTGTTTGGACTGTGGGAGGAGAGAACATGCAAACTCCACACAGCTCACTAGCGAGTTTGTGTGCACGACCTTCTTGCTGTGAGACGACCGTGCTGCCCTCATCTAAAGTTTATTGACCAGATGTGGATAAATTTCAGTTTGTGCCCTTATGTGTGTAGTTGAAACAAAATTTTCTCTATTTTTCTACTTTCTCAATGCAATGCTGTTATTATTTTGTACTGTCCCTGCCTTGGTGTCCTGTTTCCAAAGGTATTAGTCATGCTAGATTTTGTGCATATGTGTATAGAACAATCCACATCTGAAATATTTGTAATTGATGGAATGTTGAAGCACATATGGAAAGAAGTGGTTCATAACAACTGTCACAAACATGTTTTCTACCCTTTTTAACGCAAATGACATGATAATATAACAAAAAAAATCAGGAGTGAAGAGGTTAAAGATTTGTGTGTCCTCTGTCTCCAGGCATGGATGAGAGGTTATGTGTGCCCCCCAGCTAAAGGCCTCTGTCGCCCTGACCTGTGCATCCCACCAGTCCCTCTGTGAGCATGTATCGCAGGAACGGACTCTCGGATGGCACCAGCATCAATTCAGTCACCTCAGAGGTAAGAACAAGCTCATGTAGTGTTCAGTGCTAGTTTGTAGTCAAGTCACATCTGTTTATGATAATATGCAAAGTCCTGTTAGCAGCTCATGTTAATGGAAAGTCCTGCTACTCATTGTGACCCTACCTGTTACTATGTAGAGCAGTAGATCTGCACATATCATGCATAAGTTGTTATTATCAATGCTGTCACACACTAAATGACTAAAGCTCAGTGGGCATCTCCACTAATTATTAAGTTCAGGTCTTTTAGCCACACCCATTGCTAAATTTCAGCACATAGTCATAAAATCTATGGCTTCATGTACGTCTGTGGCTTAGGTGGCAGCTCTTCTAGTCTTCTAGTTATTAGTTTGTTTCAAAAACATCATGATGATACTATATCGCTCTTGGTGAGCAGTTTGCAGCCTCTGCCATCAGTATATGACTGTATGTGTGAACGGGTGAATGTGACCAGTGCTGTAAAAGCACTTTGGTGGTCAGTAGACCAGAAAAGAGCTTTATAAATACAAGTTAATTTACCAAATCTCCACTGACAACAATGTATACCCTGTACCTTGGCACTGTCCTAGGATGCCACCTTTGCTACAAATCAGTTGGGTTAAATTTCTACCCTTCTGGATCTGCCCTGGGTGAGTGTAAGTACTATCTCTGTATCTCTGTGTAGTGGATGTGCCTAGAAGCAACAACAGCTCAGTGAGTGTGAGGCATGATAGACCACACAAGAGTGAGCCTTCGCAGAGTGAGGTCAGCCAATGCTGAAGCTCATAGCGTGTAAAATCACCTGTGGGATGCATCGTGCCTGATAAGTTTGGAGGGAGGGGCTGTTTTTTAGGGTTAGGGTGCAGCGTCTTAGTTCCAGTGAAGGGTCTTCTTAATGCTACAGACACAAAGACAGTTTAGCCAAATGGCCACATTCAACTTAGTAATGTCAACAGTGCAGAACGGCCTTCGCTGTATCTGTGCACAAAGTGAGGTCCGTAAAGACGAGTTTGGTGAAGAAGAATGGCCTGCTCCATTGAACGCCTTTGGGAGGAATTAGAACACTGAATGTGAGCCAGGCCTTCTCGTCCAGCATCACTGCCTGACCTCACAAACTCTTTTGGCTGAATGGGCACAAATTCCCACAAACACACAAGAGTGACAAAAGTTATTGCAGCAAAAGCGGTCCAACTACATCTTGATGTCCAGTGGTGTTAGAGTGGGATGTCCCAACAAACTCATATTGTGTGATAGTCAGATGTCCACCTACTTCATATCTTCATCAGATATTAAAATGACTGGCTGATCATGTCCTTCCTCTTCTGATCCTGTCTCATAGCATATTTTAACTCCTCCAGCACCCTGTGGTACCCCCGCAGTACCCCACCCTCCAGCACCCTGTAGTACTGTCAACACATCACGCACATAAAACTTTAGTTCACAAGAGTTCAAGCTGGAATCCTGCCTGCATGAATGCAACTGTGCACAGAGGTCGCTCAGCGTGACTGTTTCTTTTCTGTTTGTCTGTTTATGTTGTTTTCATCTCTGCTTTGAACCTCTACTTGTTACCAGTTAATTGCTGGTCAAATACCAGTAGTTGTTCTCTACTAAGACGTTATTTTTGTCACTGGAGATGAGGGGTTAAATGTGCTACCCATTTCTACAAGTAGGCACTAATGTTAAAACTGCCAGCAACATGACACTTGACTTGGTTTTGTCCTGATTTTCTCATATAAATTTTTATTGGATTCTTAATAGCAGAGTACATGAGTACAGGGTTAATAATACACTTTGGAGTCTGGCATAGACACATTATGACACGTCACATAGATAAAAAAAAAACAAAAACAAAAATGTTTAAATTGACATGTCAGTTCCTCAAAAGATATGAATTGTCCATTTTTGTATAGGTCTCCTGTAGTACATACACCACTTGAACGCCGTTTTATCAATATGTATGGCAGGATTAAACCACAATGAAGCATATTTCTGTACATAGTGTGACAACTTATACATTAGATATCCTTAGAATGAACAAGAATTGGATTTGTTGTATTACCTCGTTGAGACAGTTGCTCCTTTGGACTAAACATGACTCATTCTTTATCTCCATCCAGTCTAGCTTGTTGTCTGTCATTTTCCAATATTTGGCTAGTTTAGCCATTTCAAAAGACATCCCATATAACCTTGGATCTGGTAAACCTAATCCCCCTCTCTCCATGGGGCGCAGAGTTTGCTTAGTTTTATCCTTGCTCTTTTCCCATCCCATAAAACTGTTTAACTGTATCATCATACTTCTTACAAATGGCAGGCGGTATTGAGATTGGCAGCATCATTACTAAGAAATTCAATTGAGGAGCTACTATGATTTTAATAATAATGACTTTTCCCCACAGAGTAAGTTTCATCTTTTGCCACTTCTCCAAATTTGTTTAATTTTTTTGCTACACAGGGTTTAAGTTTAACCAATGCATCTTTCCTAGGTAGTTCCTGATTTTTAATGATGTTTTGGGCCGCTAGTCAGATTATTAATAGATTGTTTTGTAAATTTCAGTAGAATCATCATTACGTCTATTAAATGACTGAATAGTCAATTAATCATTAATGAAGTGTTGGATGATGGATCAGATTTTCTGCCCAGTCACGGCAAAAACCTGTATTTTTCCACCTGTGGACCATTTAGTCTCTTTCCAAAACATCTAAAAATGACTTGTACACGTGTCTTCTTGTAAATAACAAGACACACACACACACACACACACACACACACACACACACACACACACACACACACACACTCAAATGGCCATGGATAGAGTTGCAGTGCAAGGCGCTGGCTTGTCCATCAGGAACAACTCAGGGTTCAGTGTCCCGGCCAAGGACACTTCTGCATGTGGACAGAAGGAGCCGGGGATCAAACGGCCAATCCAGAGATTAGTGGACAGCCCGCTTTATTCCCGAGCCTCTCTTTTTCCGAATAATATTTTCTTCCATTTGGTTTTGTTGATTAAAATGACAGACTTGAGCCTTGTTAACCCAGGACGGATAAAAAGTCAACATTCAGAGCAAATTGAATCGATGCCAATAAACAGGCTCGGGGAAACATCAGAGGTATTAAAGTCATATTATGATCATTTGAAACGGGGAACGTGCCAGGAACAAAGGATCTGTTTTTACTCGGTGGAATCCATGATTCATTTTAATAACCAAGTGAATGACATTATGAAAGTTATTTTAAATTTCTAAGTGGCTGCTATTGTGGTATACGACTACATTTAACATGCTCTCAGTATTCTGAACCATTCTGTGTGTGCGTGTGCCTCTTCAGAGTGTCCAGTGTCTTTGTTCCTGTCATTGTCCTCTCCTGTCTGTACATCGATGTGACTCATATCTCCTTGAGGTGAAACAAATGTGCTGAATGCATCTTTTCCTCGTAAAACCTTTTCAATGCTTTGCAAAGCTAGCGAGCTAACGCTAGCTAACGAATAGAGTGTGTTTCTTTCTCTCACTCCAACAGTGTGAAACCATTGGCTGGAAAGTGTATTGCATCACCCAAATGCACACGTGCTTGTGTGTCTCTGTGCACGTGTTTGAGAAGAAACAAACAAAACAGTGTCACACAAATAAAACAATACTCTGTAGCATTAATAGATGAATAAAATCTCCAATAAAAACTCCACAGGGAACCTTTAGCCTAGTTTATTGTGTGTGTGATCATGTGTATTGTTCTGAACGCCCGGGAGTGAATATGAATAGAAAAAAATATCAGAAACAGAAGAATTCATCATCTTGGGACAAAAATATCCACGGCAAATTCTGTGAATACCCAAATCAAGTTTTTGGACAATCTGTAATTGTTGATTTTACTCTGGACCAAAGAGCTGAGCAGATGGACAGACAAACAATTCCGACCATTAAGGTCTGTCACAAGCATGGAAAAAAATGATTTTGTTACTCCAGTACATATAAAGAGAATTTAAGAATCTGAATAAATAATTGATGAAATGAAGATGATTTGGGACTCAATACATTTTGCTATTTTCTTTTAAGACAGTACACAGTTAAATGTGGTCCTGACATCTGGTTATGTACCGTTGGTATAAAGGAGTTGCGTCAATAGTTAAATGTGTGTGTGTGTGTTTGTGTGTGTGTCTCAGGCTAGCAGCAGCTCTGAATCTCTGGATGGACCCTGTGTGGACTACGCCAAGAGCTACGATGCAGTCATCTTTGACGTGCTGAAGGTGACGCCTGAGGAGTTTGCTGTGAGTATGCTCGGATGACAAAAAGTTGGCTCTCTGTGCTGACAGCATCCTGTCTGTTCTGTTGTCGGTCAGTAACTGGAAGATCCTTCCTCATTTACAATAGCACTTGCAGAAAAACATGCAGTTAATATCTGACTCCCACTATAGATGTCTGAGGGAACTTTTTAGAAAGTTTACTGCTCACAGCCTTCCACAGTTACAGCACAACACAGAAGAAGAATGAAAAGTACCATACCATATGTAAACAGACTTGTTTCAGTCTGTTTACATATGGTTCAAGGAACTGTATCAAGAAAGCAATATGAAGCACACACTGAGAATCTGAGGTACCCCAAATGTACACCTGGAATCACTGATGTTTGATTTAGTCAGTGGTATGATAATCGAAGCTTTGGATTGAAAAACAGATTTCTACAGTACATATAAATCAGAGATTGTTATGAAAAAGAAGTTAAAACCATAAAATATGAAGCTGTGATTAAGCTGAGGACAATAGATACTAGAAGAAGCACTCACATTCATTTATAGACAAATACACACTGATTTACAGACAACTGGAGTTAATGATAATTTACCTGTACTGTATACTGTCACTTAACCTCCTGCATATTGACAGACAATGCGGACTTCTTTCTTGTTATTTCAGAGCCAGATCACCCTGATGGACGCCCCGGTCTTCAAAGCGATACAGCCAGAGGTGAGAGAGGCCCAGGTTGTCTCCTGAGCATTATTTCCACAGCATAACAGCTGTGGTGGAACCCTTTTAAATGACTGTTTGAGAGGTTCTGCTAGTTCATCTCATTTCTTAGAAATTATGTTTGTTAAAAATTCTTACAATGTAACAGGAGTTCTTAAGAAAGAACTTAAGAGAACACCAATGATCTGTTCTTTTAAGTTATTGGTTATTATTGACCTATCACAAACAGTTTCTGATTCATTTGTGTCTGGTTAGATCTAATTAGAAGGGTCTCTAAGGAAGTCAGGAGTGTTTTGCAGGGAACCCCTCAGAGATGTACCCCTTCCCCCATGATGATCTTCACAGCTGTTGCCACACAGCTGAACCCAGACGGACCTTTAGTTGTTGAAATGTCCACTGGAAACCCTGCTTTACTCTGCTAGTCAATGAAATTCCAGTCACTACGCTGCCTTGAAGGATTTCCTTCCTCCTACGAAGACTGTATGCAAGGACGGAAAGCCGGCAGAGATGGTGGAGACATTAGTGACTGAAAATTTAGAAATTAACTCACGGTGCACGTTGCAGTTCACTCATCCAACATGTTTTTTTTTCATTTTTCCAAATGTCTACAATTACAGCTGCGCAGCCATGAACTTTATTTTTCCTAGTCTATGTCTAAGGATGGCCATGCCTGTCAGTGGTGTGCAGCATGCTGTTAAGTGTGTCCAACACTTTGTCCAGGTTATCTCAACATGTACTGACCAGGTGCTCAGTAGATAAAAGTTCAAGCCAGTTTCTTATTAAGGATTGGTTCACAGATGACTGGTCTGTGTCAGAGATTTTTGATTATTTATTTAATTGAACCTTTATTTAACCAGGGAGGCTCCCATTAGGGAGTCCTGGCCAAGACAGGCAGCAGCACAAATTAAGAACAAGTCAAACGCTCTCTTCCTGAGTTCTGTAAGAGCATTTGGTACAGACAACATGAAGTCCCTCGAACGCAGTGAGTATTGTCCATCACACTTAAGAGATAAAAAAAAATACAGGATGGAAGCAACCAGAGAATCAGTTGAGTTCCTGATGTCTGATTTCTACATGACGACAGCTCTAAAGGGAAACACTGAATAATCATTACACTGAATATGTAATGATTATTAATAAATATGATAATCGGAATATATTTCACATTCCAGTCTGAAAATGTGGTATTGTCATTGTTGAATTTAAGTCAATAGTCTTGTGCTTTATTTATTTGTCAGCCACCACACTCGTGGTGGTACTGCTTACTGCTACAGATCCATTAACTCTGTTGGTTCATGTGATCTTGTGATTGGCAGGAGCTGGCCAGCTGTGGATGGAATGGCAAAGAGAAACACAGTCTGGCTCCCAATGTGGTCGCATTCACACGCAGGTTCAACCAGGTACGTCTGCACAGCTCAAATCCTCCACCTCCAGTTAGAACCCAAACAAATGAAGCTGTAAAGCTGTGACATCACACATTGTCACAGTGCTTTCATTGACTTCATTTCCAGCAGGCAGCTGTTCTGATAAATTCACTGTACACTACCACTCCTCACGATTACTCTTGTTGGAGACTATATTGTCCCAGCAGATTTCTTTGTCATTTTAATACTTTGCATTGCACCCATCACAGTCATCAGTATAAAACATAAGGGTCGTGTTGGTTGCAGCATGAGAGAGATAAGTTACATACAGAAATCTTTAGCCAAATAATCTCAAACTCACTACAGGGACAGCGTATATTTGAAGTGAGAATGTACAAAGGGAGGGAGAAGATCAAACAAACAATGATTGAGTATAAATTTGTATTTTAGTGATTCTTTACTCATCTATACACAGTGTGTGACTTTACTGTGCTGTAAAGCTTGACGTATTTCTCTTGGGTGATCGTACCCGGAGCCCAAAGTTACATAGTGTGAGAACAGACATACAAATGACAGAGACACCATTCACCTGATTACAAGTCAGTGTAGCATCAACATGATTTCAAATCTGTCATTAAATGATACAAAAGTTTCACAATGTTCCCTTAACATATACAAACTAGAGATATGGAGTAAAAGAGAAGCTCAAACGTGCCCCACACACTGCATCTACTGACTGCCTGCACACGGGGCTAGAGCCCATAGCTGCCATTGGTTCCTCACTGGATGCTGATTGGTTTGGGCATATATAAGCATATAGCTAGGAACCTGGTAGGATGGATGGTCATGTGATTCAATGATCTTGCCTTGCAACCCTTTTTAAATTCAATGTGTGAATCAGCTGGTTCCAGCTGATCATTACAGTGACTACATTTTGAATTTCTAAAATGAATGAAAATAAGCAGGATTCAATTTCACTTGAAGTCAACTGCACACAGCTCCTTCTAGAGACACAAAGTAGTAACACTCCCTCACACCTAGAAACACACTGATATGTAAAATTTGTTTAACTTTAATGATGAAAAATATTCAAATAATAATCTCTTGTATAATGCATTTCACTGCAAGCATCACATGGAGTATCTGTGTGTGCGTTTGTGCTTGTGTGTGTGTCTGTGTGTCTTATATGTTTTTGAACGTTGGTATGTTTTTCAGGTCAGCTTTTGGTTGGTGAGAGAAATCTTAACTGCCCAGACGCTGAAAATCCGAGCAGAGATCCTGAGCCATTTTGTCAAAATAGCAAAGGTGAGTTCAAATTACAGTATAAGTGCTTATTATTAATGACATTAGAAATCCTGATGAATCATTTTGGGATGTGTTGTGAGAATGGTTACCATTCAAAATCTAAAACGTTTCCAGAAGACAAAAACAACAAAACTCTTGTTGCAGTAGAAGAAGCTCAATGTAATGTTCAGTAAGAGTTTTTAAATGTGATAATCCATCATCACATATTTGATCAGAAAAGAAGGCCGGCAGCTGTTGAACAGTTACTGATTTTTTTTTTTTAGTTTAGCTTTTTATTTCATGAGTCACTGCCAGCTGCTCATAAAACAATTTCAACACAGAATCCAATCTAGCCTGTGAAGCTGCAGCACACACAAGCTATCCAGGTACTTTATTACTCTATATGAGGCATGATGGAGAAAGCAGACGCACTGATGGCAGAAACAAAACAGTGTTTCTCCTCTTGTGGTCCGATCAGGGAACACAGCAGTAGCAGAAGGAGTTTTTCCCAGAGGTCATAGTGTGGGATGGAAAGGAAACTGCCTGTTCTTGACAAATTGCAAAGCTATAGACTACTGAAAGAAAACTACCGAAGCACATGAGAGATGATTAACAAATCAGAGTGTTTCAGCCCAGGCAGTCACTTGGTAATTATGGATTAGAACTTCAACAGCTGCTTAGGTGTAAAGACTAGACTAAAGCTGTGGAGGTCCTGACCTGAACAGTAAGGAAACAAATAAGAGATCATTTAAAAAATATTCATTAGTGGAATCAAGTATATGTACTTAAATCAAGTGTGTATAGATATTAATAGATTCTGTTTCCAACACATCTAATATTGGATTATTAGAGGTTATAGATTGATCAGAAGTCAATGGGCTGAATTTCTGAAGGATGCATTTTATTTTTTTCGGCCATGCTTTATTAAGTCTGGCATCTCATTTTCACATGTTTAGCCATTTATTTCTATCAGTAATAAAAACATTGTACCTGGCAAGTACACGTCAGACATCTGGGAACAGTGACACCAGTAAGATGGATAGACACACACACCGGCACAAGCTTGTTTTGGAAGAGAAAATGATTCATTAATTTACTCAATTACACAGTAATGTTACAAAGAACATGACCAAAAGAAATACACACCAAGTGGAAAATTTGAGAATTAGTAATTAAAGAAAGCCAATCTTTCTAGATGCTTCAATAACAGAAAGAGCTGATGGAGAACATCCAGTCCCTGAAGCTGAACAGGGCTGTGGAGTCAACAAATAATCTGATCATCAACATTTAAATGAGCTTCTACTGACGTATGGCATAAAGGCTTAATAACACCAATTTATAAAAATAGAGATAAATATAACTTAAATAATACGTTTATAATATTATTAATAACAGACCTTTGATGTTTTGAATAAACAACAAGTTGGATTCTACTAAATGTTCACACATTGCACAGCAGGTGCTGCTGGTGTTGTATTTGTGTGACAACAGCTGTATGGCACATTATGAATTTCCAAAAGGACTAATAAATCAAACTGATCCATCTGAGGAGAATTATGATGTCATTAAATCTAAATTCACAAATGGTAAATGTGCAGTTAAAATAGGAAACAAACAGCCTTCTTTACCTCATCTTTAATTTATACATTAATGCATTTGTCAGAGTGTCAATAGAGATGGAGTTCTGTAAGAAAACCTGCATGTCCAGAGAAAGACCCCAAAGATGCCTGTAGAGCAGAACTCAACCAAGACCCCCCCTTGCAAACGCAAAAGAACAGTTCAGTTTTACAAAACTAGTAAACCCCAGACGTACCTGCCAAGAGCTGAAACCAGAGAGGTTTCCTCTCAGCCAGCTGGTCCTGACGCTCTGTCACCAACCCAACCAGAACAAATCCTCAACCAACAAAAAGAAAACTGTCACATCCTGACAGAAGAAAAAAACAGAGGAGAGGTTTAATTCGTCTAGTTCATTCAAATTAAACAAATAGTATACATTATTTGAAAATACTTGCATAATTATTGTAATGGTTTGCAATTATAACCTTGTTATATATATTACTGTGCTGTATGTAATTATAACTCCTTGTTCCGAAGATGACTGATACACAAATGCTCACAAACATAAGGAAACACAGTCTTGCACACACACACACGTATCATGTGATTCTTACTTGATGCTTTGGCAACATTGTTTTTGTTACACTCCGCTAATAAAACATACTGAACTGAATCAAACTGAACTGAAATGAAGGTGAACAGTCACTGTCTGTTATAAACTTCCATCACCGTTTACAGTTTTCCTGTCAGACTTTGTTGTGATGACCATATTTGACTTTGGTGAATACAGTGTTATTGTGACTGATACAAATGATGGCCAACACTACAAAATGAGACCCAAGTTGCAACAAAATCAAAATATCCTTGAAATCACCAGAGTAACTCTTACAGCAAAACTCTCTGGCAGCAGGCCGGTTTATGTGTGAGGCGGGGGCGCCTCCCACGTTGCTTTTAAAGATATTTATGTTTTTTAAATTAAAGTCAGAGGTAATTACTAGTGCATGATTCGAAGTACCAACAGATTGAAGTTATTTGTTAAATCTAGGGTAATACAGCAGTTTATGTGTTGTTCATAAAATGTGTGTCTGTTCCCAGAAACTGTTGGAGTTGAACAACCTTCACTCCCTGGTGTCAGTGGTGTCTGCTCTGCAGAGTGCTCCCATCTTCAGACTCAGCAAAACCTGGGCGGTAAGAAATCGGCTTCATGCACCACTGTGACCGTACTCTAACCTGACTGCGTCAGATGGTTTGTTACACAGAACTACCTGAGAGGTCGTCCTTGGAAACCAAAAGGACAGGCACTTTGAAAAAATACTTTTTTGGTTGGTTGGATCACCATCTATTATGGGTGAATCAATCAGATCAACGAACCATATGACATAGTCAGCCAGTTAGAATAAGTGTGAACATCTCCTTCAAGAAAAGCCCTCATTGCTGTTCAGCTGCAGCCGCCATTGTTTCTTTTTGCTGCGTCATATCTATATTAAACACTGCCCATAGCTGCCAGTAGATCCTCGTGGATGCCGATTGGTCTGAACCATTGTGGTTTGGGGATAAGCACACAGCCGCCCTGCAAGGTTCAGATCAGTGTGTGAATCATTACAGTGACGACATTTAGAGTTTCTACAGTGGAAAAAAAAGTGTTGATGTTCACAACATGACTGAACCCCAACACCTTCTTGGTTGTTCTTCTTGCCAAGTGTCTTAATAACCGTGGCCATGACTTACCTTCCCTGTACATACAACACATAACTGCGTTGTGAGTGCAGTTTCAACCTGAACCTGAATGTTGCACACTGTAAGCCAAAAATAAAAAGGCAGCTGGAACCTAACCTGAAACCTAATGCAGCGCTTTGCTCTGGTCAGGTAACAGTCCTTTAACCACAGTCCTACACACTACCTGACTTTTCTGAGCAACATTTGAACAAAATTTATATTTTGCTTCTAATCAAAACTTCTGTTTGGAACGTTGCAGATAGGAAATAACATTATATTATGTCATACACAGATTTCAAAAAGCTCTCTGTCTTTGCTTTCAGACCTCAGAGTTGGGTTTCTCAAAATATTTTGGTGAATAGATCAGAAGACTGGGCTGGAGATTTTAGGTGGATGAGCGGCCTCTCATCACTCAGAGAAATTGAGATAACATGTGGTACTTTACTGTCCACTCAAAATTATTTTTCACTACCACAAACCGATTCGTCTTCAGTATCTTTATGAGGATGAAAGTGTGGCTGGCTGATTCCTTTTTTCCAAACAGGGTGTTTGAGTGATTAGTTCCACATCGCAGACAGCTGTTTGTGTGAGCTTTGAGCTCTTCTAAGTCGTTTCTCCTCCAGGCCATTCAAGTGCAAACTGTTTGGTCCTGGTTTTAATATTTGAACATGAATTCGGATTTTACAGTACTCGATATAAGACCATGAAAAGAGGATCATCAGCGCCAAGACACATGGAGAAATACTCAGTTTTGATTTGATTTTATAAACCAGTACAAAGGTCAGTAAGGAGCAGGAGAACTTTTAAAAACACTCATATTCTATTACACATACAATGAGAAGTGAGGTTGTATTTGCCAACTTCAATCAACTCTTATTATTTTCATCTTCGATTATTCTGCCAGTGTTGTGTCTGATAAAATAAAAAATGTTTGAACTGTGAAAAATGACCATGAGAATTTCTCAGGACCCAAGATGAATGTTCGAACAGTTTAAAACCCCCAACATTATTATATTTACAACATTTTACATACATTTTACCTTAAAAATAGTTCAACAATTACCATAATGATTGCTGATGAATTCTCTATCAATCAATTAACCAACCAGTAGTTTGAGTGCTAATTCAAGCTATAATGTGGCACCATCAGCTAAATTGTTTCAATTCAGACTCATCAGACCGTCATATGAAACTACATAAACACACAAACCACTGCTGATAATACAGAGATGATATTTCTCTAACAAACAAGTACAAGCATTGGCTGCCAAAAGAGCACGTTAACTAGACTACAGCAAAGAGTTTCACATTACGTTGATGTTACTCAGCACAGATCAGCCATATGGGTCGCATATATTAGGCAACACAACAATGGGTTCAAGGTGTTGACCCGGCCTCCAGATTCCCCAGATCTCAATCCAGTCGAGCATCTGTCAGACGCGTGAACTAGTCCGATCCATGGAGGCCACAACTGGCAGGTGTGACCTGCCCCTTGTGACAGACAGCAGCAAACAACAATGACGAGCCTCGACTTAAACGTTTTCTCTATTTCTCTAATAAAAAGATAAAAGATTTGATGAGAGTATCTCCTTGAAGCTTGGATCTTGTTAACTTGCCAACAGGTAACCAGATTCAAAATGGAACTACCTATAGAAAGTGAGTTGTGGCTGTAGCAAAGCTGTGGTGGTGTCTGACCACCATGTGAAAAACACATTTTTACAGTCTGTTTGAGGTGAAAGATTTGGTAATGTAGTGTTTTCTTGCAATGTTTGATTAAATCCATGTGTTTCTGGATGTAACATACTGTACGCTGTAAACAGACGGGCAGCAACAATTTGATTACTTTAATATCTGTAATTCTTGGAAGTCTGCTTGAGTATGTACCGTATGCCTATCTATCATTTTCATTTTGGGGGGATGCTGTTTTTTTATTTTCTGTGACATCTGTTACATCAGCTTCAGATTGTGAGACAGACAAACGAAACATTTAGACGTTTTTTTTGTTTGTTTCTTGTCACAGGTCTGATTCAGCTGTCAACACCTTCACAGTTGATAGAAACCAACACCATTAAAAAAAAAAACCTTCCAAGTCACTAACTTTGCGCCTGAGCAAAAGTATTGGGTCACATATTGGCAACAAAGAAAAACAAACTTTGCCAAATTTGTCTGAATCGCTCAGAATGATGCACTGCAAACCTCCCCTAACTCACCGTGCACGAACAGTGCCTAATTAGCTGGCTTATGTAGTCTACAGAAGACATAAAGTGGGAAACCCCCACTGAGCTGTGTCCTCGAGCTCCAACAATCTGTGATTTATGTGTTTTGGAACACAGACACACTTTAATTCGGTTCAGGTACATTAACATGTTGGTAATGAGGTAGAAGTAGTGTTTGCCACAGGCACCGAATGAACAGTCATTTTTCTTCTCTGTTGTAGTTGATCAGTCGGAAAGACAAGGCCACATTCGAGAAGCTAAACTATCTGACATCCAAAGAAGAGAACTACACCCGCATGAGAGAATACATCCGCTCCCTGAAGATGGTTCCCTGTATCCCTTACCTTGGTAAGTCTTCCATCTGTGCTTCAGTATTATTTCAGCACATGTTGCTTTGGATCCTTTTAAATTCAGTCATTTCGAGATATATATATATATATATATATATATATATATATATATATATATATATATATATATATATATATATATATATATATATATATATATATATATATATATATATATATATATATAAAGCTTTATTTGACACAGCCACAGGCAAGGACTGAGCCTTTGTACATGGGACGGATGCTCTACCAACTGAGCTAAACGACACCCCCAGTGTTTGTGTTTTTGCTGACACTGGTGCTAAAATGGCTTGAATACTTTTAGAATGGTACCACAGTTCTTTCACAGAAATATTCCAGTATTTATATAACCTGAGAAAAGGCTGCTGTCACCATCATCAGTGGTCTTCCCACTATAGATGTACATGGTGAGTCATTATGACTTGGTGCATGTAGGGTTTAACATCTATGTGCCCAATCGCTGGGCCCAGGGACGCCCACACTCCTGGATGATACACAGGCAGTTGAGGTGTTGTTGTTTCAGTTCATTTGTGTATTTATGTAAATATAACATTTATAATACATAAATGACTGACCATCAATCATATTACTTGTGGACTCAACAGATTGTCATCACAGTTCAACAGTTAGTGCCCAACTAATACATTTTCTTTTTTTTCCAACTAGAGATATGAAAGAACATGAATTGAATTTCCAGCCATCAGTTGCACAACTACACCCATTTTCCCCTCTAAGAGGGCCTAGAGGCAGATGGGTGTATTGACCTTCAAAAACCATAGTCAAACATTTCATGGTTCAGAGGAAGTAAGTGTTTTGCTCACAGCCTCAGTGGCTGTCATGAAGTGTAAAATAAAGTTCATAAAAGCCTGATGAAAAACATGGCCAGCACTGACTGTGGTAGTTGACATATTTGGTTCAGCCGTTCTTTCAGGCTAAATGAACATAAGGATAACCCGCTGTGTCAACCGTCAATACTTCAGTGAAATACCTGCACAGAAAAATCAGCAGAGAAGTAGTGCTCGATCGATTTTACTATAAGGACAATTCATTATTTACAGTGCTGACATACAGCAGAAGCACAGTTCTGTCCATCATGTAACGGCACTAAGCAAGAATTTTACATTAGTTTTCAGCAATTAGATTAATTCCAGTCTAATTGTTGTGTACAACAGGACACTATTGGACACACAGTGGGAGCAGGGACAGAGTTTGCAAAATTGAGTTGGGACATTGCTCACTCATGTACATGCTGTCTCTTGTTAGTCTGTAA
The DNA here is from genome assembly GCA_033000465.1 of Sciaenops ocellatus. Classification (NCBI taxonomy): domain Eukaryota; kingdom Metazoa; phylum Chordata; class Actinopteri; family Sciaenidae; genus Sciaenops; species Sciaenops ocellatus. The sequence continues at coordinate 3,281,105 of CP136874.1, read as the reverse complement.
CTTTCTTCTCAGAGAGAACGTGCAAAAATAAAATTGATCTGGAAATGTTGAGCACGCGGTCAGATCCTACAAGGTTCTGTTTGGCTTCTGCCCAAAACTTCAACATGACCCGGTTAACTTGAAAGAACGTATGGGACAACTCACTCCTCTTTTCCTCTTTATTTACAGTCCACTGTGACTTTGCTTTGTTCAGTCCAGTTTTAGGTTGAAAACCTTTAAAGAATGTACAAAATGCCATTTCTTTCAAATTAAACCAAGAATGAATAAAAAAAATAAGATAATTATCCTGCTAAACGTTACTGAAAGTTATTTAACGTTACATTAACGTAATTACTACCATAACACACCACATCAACATCATTCAGTATCAGTATACTTTACATTCATTAATTTCATACCAGCAGCATCTTTTGTTTAAACCGTCAGCTGAAGCCTCTCCGTGTCCACGCAGGTGTTTCCACTCACTGAATGAGCTGGCTTTCTTTTTTTCACCCCTCAGTGCTGTGTCGATGTATTTGCTCTGCCACAAACTGAAACTCAAGTTCACTTTGTTTCCTTGAGCTTAACCCTCAGATAATGAGATTTTTTAAAGAAAGTTTTAAACTGAACAGACCTGAAAGAAATAAAATATTTTTTAATCATTAGCAGTGGTATCAATGTTGGGCTGTGGTTTTCAGAAAGATGTACTATAAGGTTACTATGAAGACATTTCATGTAGACATATTTACATTTTACTGACACTTTGTATCAGTGTTTAGAGGATTTCATGACTACTGAAGTTGACTGATGTCATCTATGGTTGATTTGAATCAGTCACAGTGGGTACTGTATGTTGTAGAAAGGGGGGCACTACAGTGAATCGGTTGAACAGAACCTTGTTCATCAAAAGCACAGCTTGCTGTCATTGATGTGTTTGTATTTATCACTGGTTGTAAGTGTAAAGTGACTCTCCTCTTTCATTTTCACTCATTGATTTACACTACTCTTTTTTTGGGGGGGCCTAGCAGCGTAGCACCCATTGTGTTCGTAGCTTTTCCTATTATTTTTCCGCTTTCCGCTGCAGTTGAAGTCTGTGGCAGCTCCTAGAACGCTATGGTGAAAAGTTTTGAAACTTGGCACACGTAATCAGGACAGTCCCATGGTCAACCTCAAGAATTATCATGCCCGTACATTGAACTCTTTAGCGCCACCAACACGTCAAAGTTTGAAGTGCATTCAGCTTCATAACTTTGGACTCGTTGGTCCAAATTTCACAAATGAGGTACCGTTGGAATCCTTGGATCAAGACGAGTTCAACGCACCCTATGACGTCAATTTGCGCCATATTGGATTTTCTGCCATTTTGAATTTTATCAAAAACCTTCAAAAAGCATTTCAGGTCACGCAGATTGTCCGATTTCCACAGGACTTGACACATAGAATCTTCAGACCAAGCCGCACAAAAGTTATCATGTGGATTTTTTAATTTCGCTTCCGTTTTCCCGTAGCAGCCAATCAAACTCAAGGACGACGCCACCAAACAGGAAGTGAGGCCATATCTCGGCAACCGTTTGATGTTTTGACTTCACACTTCTAACACAGACTCATGACCCCTTCTTTGAGATGCCCAAAAATTTTGGTGACCTTTGACCTTTAGGGGGCGATATAAGTAGAAAAAATGCATTTTTGCTCATATCTTCATGTTGGTTTGGACTTTAATCTTGATTCCAGTGCTGACTGATACTCTCAGACATCCCAGTACATTTGCTAAAGGACTGTGTGCATTTGCATAAAAATTTGGTGGCCATTTCGGTTAAGCCGCCTAACAGGAAGTGAGGCCATATCTCGGCAACCGTTTGATGTTTTGACTTCAAACTTGTAAGACAGACTCATGACCCCTTTTTTGAGAGGCCCAAGAATTTTGGTGACCTTTGACCTTTTGGGGGCACTATAATTAGCAAAATTGCATTTTCACTCATATCTTCATATTTCTTTGGACTTTAACCTTAATTCCAGTATTTATTTATTTATTTTTTTTTAACATATGTTTATTAGTTTTCCAACAGGTAAGACAAGAACACAAAACACAACAAACAAACATACAAACATTTGGCTCACATACATATTCAAATCCAAATCCATACAGGCAGAAGATTCAGGGGTCACATCCTATACAAGTAAGAATAAATTCAAAACAAATAAGTAAAATAAAGGTATACAGAAATAAAAGTAAATCAATTAAATGGTAAAGCAGAGTGTCTCTTTTGAGGCAGAGCAACCAGAGCTATGACACAAACCCTCTTGTGAGAATGGTAGAAATATTCAAACCAACATATGACAGAAAGGGTTCCCATGTTTTACGAAAGGCATCATCATTGCTATGAAGTTTACATGTCAAATAGTCCAACACAACATATTCAAATATAACCCTTTGCCACTGAGCCTTAGATGGAGCTTTATCTGTGATCCAGTTCAAAAGAAAACTCTTTCTAGCACAGAAAGCAAGCGTCTGATAAAGTTTTCTTTTATATTTGTCAGTGATGGACATATCAGATATACCAAGTAGCAAATATAAAGGGTTATTATTACTATTAATAGACAGAATCTTATTAATTTCCTGCCCTATAACCTGCCAAAACTGCTGTACTTCTCTACAATACCACAAACAATGTGTCAGACTATCAGTTTCTATCTTACACTTGGGGCACAATGGAGCTGTATTAGGGTCGTATTTATGACGTTGAGAGGGAGATATATGAACCCTGTGTAGAAGCTTCAGTTGCATAGCTCTCACTCGGTTACAGACATTCAGTGTTTTAGCACTTTTCCAAGCATCATTCCAGCCATCATCTGTTATCCTAACATTAAGTTCTCTTTCCCATAAGCCCTTCAGAGAGGAGGTATTTGTGATGTTATACTCCTTAAGGATATTATAGAATAAGCTAATAGAACTGCCAGATTTTTGCAAAAAGAGCTGTCTCTCTAGGCGTGAGATATCCTGACACTGAAGGATTGAGGTATCCTTTATGACAAAATCTCTCACTTGCAAATATCGAAAGAAATCCTGTTTTTGAATATCATATTTCCCTTTCAACTGACTAAAAGACATCATGGTAGGGCCTTCCAGTAGTTTATGTAAAGTAGATATTCCTTTATTTTCCCAAATCCGGAAGTTATTGTCCATTAGTCCAGGGGGGAAGTCAGGGTTGTCACATATTGGAGTGAATATGGATGTGAATCGAGATCTGCCCTCTAATTTTCTGATGGCAAACCATGCCTTAACTGTGGAGATTGTAATAGGGTTAGAAGAGGCAGACTTCAAAAATGTATTTTTTCTAATAAACAGAAGATTAACCAAAGGATATTTAGACATTGAACTTTCTACATCCAGCCAGAGAGACGTGGACTTATTATGCACCCAGTCAGCTATGGTACGCAAATGAACACTAAGCTGAAATTTTCTAATGTCCGGGAGATCGAGACCCCCCTCTGAGGATGGAAGACATAGCGTAGCTATTTTCAGGCGTGGTTTCTTCTTAGACCATATAAAGGAGCTAAACCAACTATTTAACTGCTTGATAGTCTTATGGAGGAACACGACTGGGATCATTTGTATGGGGTAAAGTAGCCTAGGGAGAATGTTCATTTTTAGGAGTGCGACACGGCCTAACCAGGAAATTGGGAGGGTATTCCATCTCTCTAGGTCTAGCCTTATACGCTCAAATATGGGTGGAAAATTTGCTTTGTATAGCTGTTCAAACGAGGGTGTTACACGTATTCCCAAATAAACAAAACCTTCTGGCGACCATTTAAACGGGAAGGGAGATGGGGTTTTAGGTATCTGTTTCAGGCGACCTAGTGGCATCACTTACGATTTACTAAAATTTATTCTGTAACCAGAAAAAGCACTAAATATATTAATGGTCTCAATAAGGGCTGGAATAGATACCTCAGGTTCAGTCAAAACAATCAAGACGTCGTCAGCATAAAGAGTAATCTTGTGTTGTCTGGTGGCCTTGGTGAAACCATGTATGTTTTCATTTGCCCTGATAGCCTCAGCAAGCGGCTCAATTGCCAAGGAAAGGAGCAGGGGTGATAGAGGACACCCTTGCCTTGTACCTCTAAAAATTTGAAAGTTAGAAGATTGCAATCCATTCGTTAGCACTGCCGACAGGGGATTTGTATAAAGTAACTTTATCCAGTTTATAAAATTTTCACTCAGGCCAAATTTATGTAGTGTAAAAAACAAGTATGGCATTTCTACGCGGTCGAACGCCTTCTCGGCATCCAGAGAAAGCACTAGACCATCCAAAGACTGCTGTTGAAAAACCTGAATTGTGTTTAGTAATCTACGCATATTATTGTATGAATTACGACCTTTAATGAATCCAGTTTGGTCATCATTTATAAGAACAGGGAGTAAGCCTTCTAGTCTCTGTTGCTAATATTTTGGAGAGGAGTTTCAGATCAGCATTCAGTAAGGAGATAGGCCTGTATGACGCACAGTCTTCGGGGATTTTACCTTTTTTTAAAATTAGAGAGATGTGCGCTTCTCTCAAAGACTGTGGTAAAACGCCTCTCTTAAAAGAGTCATTAAACATATTTAGAAGTTGGTCAGTCAGTAAGTCATAGAACTCTTTGTAGAATTCACTACTGAATCCATCTGGACCTGGGGCTTTACCAGACTGTAACCCTTTAATAGCATTGAGCACCTCCTTCTTAGATATAAGAGCTTCAAGAGATGCTTTCTGGGAATCAGATAAGCTAGTAAGATTAAGAGAGGAGAAAATTTTTTTCATTTTTTCCGTTGTATCAGTTTGTAGTTCAGACTTATACAAATTTTCATAGTAAGTTCTAAATGCATTATGGAATCAGCCTTTTTCTTCGTCAAATATGATAGGTATCTCCCAGCTTTATCTCCATGTTCGTACATTTTTTGTTTGGCTAGTCTGATTTTACCTTCTGCATCTTTTGTCCATAATAAATTTAAAGCGCAACGAAGCGCAGAAATCTCTTTAAGCTTCTGTACAGATGAGTTTTTGACATATTCTTTCTCAGCATGTTTCAGTTTGGACTCTAAGATTTTTCTTTGTCCATCCTGCCTTCACCTCCTAGTGGACATATAAGATATTATAATACCTCTGGAGAAGGCTTTAGATGTTTCCCACAACAATGAGGAGTCATTCATGGAGGCTGCATTAACAGATAAAAATGACTGAAATTCCTCCCTAAAGTAAGAAGAATTTATTGTCTGTTAGGATAGAAGGGTTGAACTTCCAGTGTCTGGTTTGATTGACTGGGTTCCCTAAATTATATTGTATGAACACAGCAGCATGATCAGAAATAACTATATTTCCTATAGAGCTGGAGATAACTGACGGCAGTAGGGCTCTCGGGAGAAAGAAATAGTCAATCCTGGTATAGGATTTGTAAACATTTGAGAAAAAGGTATATTCTTTCTCAGCTATATGTTGGGCTCTCCACAAATCTGTATAGTCTAGGTCCTCACAAAGTGCTGAGATAATTTTAGCTTGAGGTGAAAGTGATAATTTACCAGGTGGACATTTGTCTATAATAGGATTTAAATGACAATTAAAATCCCCTCCAATAAACGTGTTTCTGACATTAAGATCAATCACTTTATTAATTCCAGTATTGACTGATACTCTCAGACATCCCAGTACAATTGGTAAAGGACTGTCTAATACATACATGAAGATTTGGCTGCCATTTTGAATTTTGTCAAAAACACGCTTATGATTACAGATGGGACACACTTTGTCCGATTTACATGAAACTTGGTGGATTTGGTTTTCAGACCATGGCTGGCTGATGGTAGAAGTTTCATGCCTGAACTTCAAACTGTTTTGCCGTAACAGCCAATCCAAATCGGTGGCGAAGCTGCCAAACAGGAAGTAAGCCAATATCTCTGCGATGCATTGATGTATCGACGGCAAACTTGGTGTATGGACTCATGACAACTGCCTGAGCAGGCATAGGCATGCCTGCTATGCTGCTAGGCCCCCCCATCGCTGCTTGCAGCTATATTTTTCTTGCTGTTTGCTGTACCACTTCCTGGTTTTCTGGACTGACATCTGCTAACTGAAGTTGAGATTGTAGTCCAGATGTGTGAAATCTTAAAAGGGCTTTGATTCTGGGTGGTTAGAGTGATAGTGAGGTTGAGGTTGCTTACCTGAGAAGGACGGTAGAAGCTGGAGTCATTTAGTGTCTCGGGTATGAAATGAATTCTGAAAGAGCGGAGCTGAATGAGATGAGATCACTGGAAACAGGATGGATGTAGGGATGTACAAAGTTTATTGCAGGGTCGATAACATACAGACTATAAATAATCTGAACGAAACAGCATATATATACACAGAGTACCTGGTACATACTGTATCTGCACAATAATACAGTGTCTGATCTTTTCAACAGACCAGGAAACCTTTGGTGGGTGGAGGGAATAACTGAGTTGTACTGTTTGGTTTATGTTTAAATGTACTGTCGCTGCTTTTACCTCAGAAACCTGCAGTGAAATGATAGAATTTACAAAGACATTTGAACAGAAACAGTAAAATCTGTCTACATTTAAAGGTTTTGATCTTAGTCCATTGATGAAGGGTACTACCTTGGAACTGGTAACGAGAATGGCTTTTAAAGGACATGCTTGACCTACCTTGGCATAAAGGCTGGAAGCAGAGAGCTAGTCTGGCTCTATCCAAAGTTTAAAAATACACGTACCAGCACATCTAAAGCTAACTGATTAAACAGTTGTTAAAACACTTTTTTTCTTGATCAGAAACAATTTAACTGTCTCTGCTATGCTCTGGCTATAGATTGGATTGCAAGATATAGTTGATGATCACACGTTTTGGCCTTTACATGCATGATTGTATCGAACCTGACCAACCTCACTGTGATGCAACCCTCAGTCACTACCCTATGTTGTTGGTTGCCAAGAAATGGTTCCAGCATGTAACTCCCCCCTAAAACTACACGCTGTAGGGTGTATGTTTATGTATAATACAAGAAACAAGATGAACTCAGTTTGAACCAGTGACTGATCTCTCCCTCTCTTAATGCTAATCTAGGCTAATATCCTACCTCCAGCTCACTAAACAAAGCTAATCAAATCAATTGTGAACTGAAAAAAAAAACATTTCTGCAGCATTATTGGGAACAAAAGGTGTTTGATATGCAGCTTCACATCTCCATATAAAGACTTATCAAGCATTATAGAATGATTACATGAATCCACAAATGCAATTTAGTTCAATGATCAAGTATCCTTGAACTAAATGTGTTCAAAGATATAACATTCAGTGATAAAGGCAGCTGTATAGTCCACAGTCCTGTTATTTGGATTCAGGAAAAGATGACATGTAGAACGTTTTGTGGCACTTTGAACTGCTTTGTCCAAAAAGTAGTCAGAAGGCCTTCAATCTCTTTGTTTTCACTAAATATTTCATATTCAGAATATAAGAAGTGAAATACTGAGGAAAGTAATTATCATGGCAAATTAGACAGATTTACTGAGAACTTTTAGAAAATTGTATCAAAATAAATAACCAGATTTCTCTCCCGTAGAACTGATTCCGATGTATGTTGTACATACATAATATATGCTGTATATAATAGCACCAGTACAATCTGAAGTAGAAGTTTACTGCTAGCAGTCAGTTTTGACCTCTGTACATAACAGCCCAAACAAGATAAGTAAAACCTATACATGTAGAGGAATAAGAAAAAAAATCACTAGTGTGTCACGGCATGAGCCTTTGCAATTTGAAGCTACATTATGAATATACAGGAAAGAAACGAACAGTGAAGAATGGAATTCAAACCAAGGATGCCTGTTTTTGTGATATCAGGATGGAATCCATTAAATCTGTTCAGTTTTGAAGGGCTGAAGTATTAATGGAAGGTGTTTCCATTGGGTTGTATCATCATGGTCACTTTCTTCAGAGAATAAGCTCCTCCTCTGAACTCGGCCCAGTAGACCCCGTCCTGGTAACGGCTGCGGTAATGCCCGCCACGGTACCACACGCCGTTTAGGTTGGAATGAGCACAAGCGTTATACCACCATCCTCCCTTCTGGTAATGGGCACAGTTACCTGGAGACACAAGTAATCAAATCAGACCAACTGGATCAGCAGATTGGTCTTCTGCTGGTTGAAGTGGTAGGGTTAGGACTGATCATTAGTCAGTGAGCTTAAATATGGACCATGTGGGATTCATTTGCTGTACAACACTGAAGTTGGTGTTAAAACTTACTGTGGTTGTACGTTGGTGTTATACAGCACGTGTATGGTTTTCTACTTGCCATCCTGTTAATACACTGGTTTTTGATTGCAGGTGTGTCATGGCAGGAGGTGAAAAGGAGTGATTGGGTCAGTAGTTGCAGTGACCAATGGGCTGTGTGCACTCAAAGAGGCCGTAGATTGTGATGTTTCATATGTTGGGAGGCTGCACCAGAACCCATGTTCTGGTCTCAAATAGGTTTCGGGTTCATATTTGTGCAGCCTACCACCAGAGTCACGCACTGGGCCTTATGTCATTAACGCAGAACTTCTGTAATGTGATTCCTACTGCAGAGTTGAGCTCACCACTGTTAGTTCTGTATTCTCTAATCTAATAAAAACTGACAGGAAACCATTTTCTCCTGCAGTTTTTTGTTCATACACTGAATGTAAATACATTTATTGTGTCGAGTAAAGGGGTTGGGGGCAATTGCAGAGTTGTTGACTTAAGCTAGCCAATAGCGTTTAAATAAGTCAGGGGCCGAGGTTATCCATATTCATATGCATGTGTGTAGGTGATTCATGGACTATTCAGATCATTGAAATTAGCCAGACATTATCTGGATGGCTTGCTTGCCAAATCAAAATCTGTGAGTGCATCCAAAAGTTTTCTGCTGCATGTCTTCAGTCACAGAGGCAGAGCATGGATTGTTGGAGTCATTTCGAATGAGCAGACATTGAATATGGATGAGCTGGTTTATTGGTTAGAGTGGATAGTTTCTTAATCAGAGGTTTGCCGGTTCGATTTCTAGCTCCCGCGCGGCAGTTAACATGCCCTTGAGCAAAATTCTGAGCACTAAATTGCTCCAGAAGACTGTGATGTCGCTCTGTGAATGTGTATTTACAGGTGAGCTTAGCATCAGTGTAAACACTTTGAACAGGAAGCACTTATTGCTCCTGATGAACAGTGTTATAAAAGCCGGTAGATGGTCGGTTAAAGGTGCTATATAAATACGTCCAAGTCAATATTCAGTTTGTGTAATTGCTGCTGTTATCTTCTACAAGTTAAAAAACATTTTGTAGATCGATAGATCATCATTGTGGGAACATAACTAAACCCTGAATGCAGCCACTCACCTGTGTAGACATCATGGTCCCTGTCCAGTGTGGTAAACTGCTTGCTGTTGTGCCAGGTAAGAGAGTCTCCAGCATTGCCATGGTATCGGCCCACTCGTAGTCTGTAGAAGTCTGCCTCAGACTCAACACGGAAGCTAGCGTACTCTGCAAAGGTTTTGCGTCCGGTCCAGTCCTCCAGTGTCACCAGCAGCTTGTAGTTGCCCTGGTTGGTCAGCCAGTAGATGTTCTCTAATCCTAACCAGTATTCACCATCAATGTTTCCAAACCCTTGCTGCAGAAGGAGAAAGATGTTGAAATAGTCGTGAATAATTAATTCCTACTGTCCCTAACACATGATTTAATAGGAAGTGCCACAGCAATTCTCTGATTTTAAAATTTACAAGAAAGAAGCTGTTTTTCCTCCCCTTGGATACAGCCATGAACTTCAAGCAACAAACCACCCATGTTTTCCAAGTATATGTCAAAGACTGGTATGATGTCAGACCAGGAGGCCAAGAGCAGTGGCATAATGGCAGGACGTGTTTAAGATCCTCTCCACCAGAGCTCACTGTGTGTCTGAATCTCTGGCTTCAATTACATGACACATGGATTCAATCAGGATGGAGTCGTTGTCCCTGCCAAATGTGAGTGTATAATTGGCTTGAAGAGCCTTGTTGACTCATTGAGTGTGGGTTGGGGAATGATTGGGTTGGGGGACAACTTGGATGTACTTCATTGTGTTTTGGTACTAAAATGATTATGCAGATTGGGATGCCCTCACTTTAGGCCACAGGATGTTGATCTTTGGTAAGTAAATGTTTTACCCTGTATCAACATAATGGCAGGTCCACCAGTAGTAGCAGGGAAACACAGCATGGCTATGAAGTACTTGGATCACGTCACTGGCTGCAGCACTGTGAGCGTGTTTCGTTTATTTGAATTTGAATTCTGCTGTTGTTAACTCATAGATTTGATTTTGTTTTGTTTTTCCTTATGATTACTCACATATTACAGAACAGGATGGAATGTCCAAACAGTTTGTTTTGTTGGATTACATTAGATTTCAGATGTGGAGGCTAAAAATTAGATTAATTATTACATCACATATAGAGTGTAACTTTATTAGGTCTCTTTTTTATCATGGCAGTTTTCCTGTTTCCTTTCCTGTTTGTACAAGTTACGTCTTTATGAAGTGACACTACAGTAATATTCATAACGTCACTGTTTGGGACTTCCCCTTTTCTTTGAGCCAATCACAAATGCCCATTATCATGGTAATTCTGAATTGGGCAACAAAATGGGACTGTTAAGTTTCGCTTGGAAGGATGGCAGGCAAAGGACCATTCACAACAACCACCACTCTACTTTTTCAGATAAACACATTTTCTTCCAATTTATGCACTTACATGTAACTACTTTGACTGTGTTTTGGAGTGTGAGGTCTCAGTGTGCTAGCGGGTCAACAGGGTGTTGGTCTCATTAGTACATTAGTACAGCTATTGTTTTCAATGAATCCAACAAGCAAGGTCTTAATTTTCTAAACAACAATGCCATGCTTAGTCGATTATAGTGCTAAGCTTAAAATAGTAAATGACTAAATGACACTTACAATACGTGAATGTCTTTGTTGTATCCTTGTAGCATTTGACATAATCCATCACAACATTTTAACTGATAGAGTGGAGTGGAGTGTTAGCTTGACCCTTGCTATGACTAAAAGTAATGACTTTGCATGAGTGTTCATTATTCATGTAAACACATTCTGTATGTTCATATTGGAGAGTAGTTTCAGCCACAAGTCTCTCAAAGGTTTGCATTGCAGACTCTAATATTTCCCTCAAATTTTCTGTGGACATTCATGGTTACCAGAGGATGAATCCTACTGACTTCAGTGATCCACAGATCACCATGATGTTCATATCTTTGCCTTTAATGAGATATTTTGACTATACTGAAATTCAGTACTGAGATCCATGATGCCCTGAGGATGAATCCTCTTGACTCTGATAATCTTCTCAACTATGACATGACATGATCTCAACATCTATTTGATGAATTGGCACAAAATTTTGTCCAATCATTCTCTGACATCCTCTACCACACCCTGAGGATGGCATTTGTGGTTTTGAGTAGGGGTGGTCGATTTTTCACTTTTTGGACAGTGACGGTATTATATCATGGTAGTACTTTTTTTTCTTCTTCTGAGGTTTTGGGAGGAGTAGCCAGATGTGATTTCTCTCCAAGATGGGGAGTTCCTCTTTGCCACTAAAGCCTTGGCAAGCCTCAAGCCTCCACAGTTCGAACTACATATGTGAAGCTATTTCTCTCTATGGTTTGAATGGGTAACCATGCCCAGTGCAATGTATAGTATGATTGCCCTATTAACATCTGACCACATCTTGTGTCTTTGCGTGCATCTTAGCATAGTGACATTAGCTAGTACCGCGATGCAAACATAGAGCTTCACAGAGCTGCTGCAGGCTCTTATTTTTGTTTAAAAGAATGACTCTGAGCCTGTAATTTCTACAGTGTAACAGCCCATCTTCATGTCATGCAATTGATGCTGACAACTCAATATCTCAGAACTACGTAGAACGTATGTAGAATCCTATTCAAGGTTTAGGACAGCATTATTACCTTGTACGTCTCCCAGTTCCTAAAGAAGTTGACCGAGCCATCCTGGCGTCTCAGAATGACGGTCCATCCACCGGGGTCGTGTCTGTGGTCACACCAAACCTGCATGAGTCGGTTGCTGTTGTCTGGTTTCAGGAGGTACATGCCGCTTGTGGTGTATCCGCCCTCCAGAGCCTCTAGACAGTCTCTGAACGGGCCTGCAGAGAGACAAAGCTGTATACTGTATTTTCGTCTACAAAGGCTTTCATGACTGGCATTTGTTTTTACTAACATGCTATCATCACTATTGTTATAATTCTAACAACCTGTGCAAGTAACAGACACAGCATCATCAAATAAAATATTAAAACATATGGACAGAGGCCTCCTGGAAAAGTGAAGTCACTGTTGACCATGAGTTATGTGTGCCAGATATGACAAATGCTTTCCAGTCTCTGCGATGCTGGCAGCAGTAAATATTATTGTGAGAAAGTGCACGGCATTTCTTAGTAACCATACAAGACATCACATGGAAACACAGAGACAACAGATTAACTTTAGTCAAATCACATCATTCCATTATGTACAGTGGTCATTGGTTTCATCATTGGTGAACCACGGAGTCTTAGAAAGTAATACAATAAAGGATAAACACTAGAGGGGGGCAAAGTGTGCAGAGACCACAAGGTCTGGCTTCACATCTTTTCTGATACTTTTTTTTTTTTTTAAAGTATCAAAACATCAGCCCTAACAACTGGGATATGGTCACCTGGGACCAATTGTACAAAAATCATTTTTTTTTAAACTTTATTTATATTATGAATTTTTTCTTGCTGCTGTCCACAGTGCATACACAGGGACAAATAAATGACTTAAACAGGACAGCAATTTCTTCTGTGCTGTAATAAAAAGAAGGCCTCATGTAGAAAACTCACAAATTCATTTGTCAAATCTGAGAAATCAAACAAGTACATTGAAGCAACAGCTATATGTGTGTATTAAAACTCAATGCACGCAATCAGACAGGTAGAAAGCGCCTCTATTACAAGATAATGTGTGGTTGCTAATGGTCCAATGCGTGACACGAAAGAATGCACAATTTTAAAGAATGTAACTGTTTAGACTAAATTTACAAAACGAGGTAAACATTCTTCACAGCTTCCAGAAATCTGGTGAAAACCACCAGAGTCTGTTTAATGTATCAACAATAGCAGTTTAATTTTGTTCTTGAACGCATTTTATACTCTACTATACTTTCTTATTCAATTTAATTAAAATAATCATATACTACACTCTTATTGATTAATCTGACAGTTATTTTCCGAATAAATTACTTCAATCAATCAATTGGTCTGTAAGATATCATAAAATAGTAAAAAAAACAGTTTTTAAAGGGACCAATCATTCCAGCTCTACTTCATTTACATTTACAAAACATGTCACGAGGGATTAAGCCTGGTCGTACACTTTTTGATGCACTTGCATCAGAGTTTCTGGAACATCTGCTCAGGAAGACCATTCACAGCCTGTCAAATCCACTGCTTCAGAAATGACTTAATGTAAGTGAACACAAGTCATCTGAGCCAACACTCTTTTAGGATTCCTATACCGTAGCATATAATTCCTATATTATATTTAGTTGTGTAAGTTGTTCTTTATGCTTGTGTTCTCTACCAGGCGCATTTTGTCTGCAGGTTATCTCCCATACTACTACTCTCACTTCTCAGCATGTTATCAACATCTGCTAGACAATAAAAACAAAACTTCCCTGGTCTGTTGTAGGCCACATTTTGGTATAGAAAAGTTTCATCTCAGTTTCGTCTCAGATCGGTTGGTCAGCTTAATTCCATACCTGATATGTTATGATCCACTGAAGTTATTGGGGGACAATTGAGTCATGAGAGAGGGAGGAAGAAAGTTTTATTTTGCGTGGTGTGTTACAGCAAATTTTTTAATTGAGAAATTTAGACTTAAAGTTTCGTCTACTGTTTTCCTTATTACATTTTTACAGTTAGGCACACCCAGGGCCGTCAGTTACAGTACTGTTAGAGTCCCCTCAAAACATACAACACACAACCTCAAATCCACATGGATGAATTTAAATTGATCCTTGTACATGAATTTACCCCATGGAACATTTGTGTGCCGTGGACTTTTTGTTTTGGTTGTTCTTTCTGTTCGATGGCATCAGTGGAATGTGAATATTGTGTGTGTTGTATGTTTTTGAGGGGAGTCTTGTGTGAACAAAGTGCTGTATATGACCATGGGCACACGACCAACATAACTGTGAACTATCATGCAACTATGGACTGCCTCTGAGCACTGTGTCACTGTTGTTTCGTGGGATTTGATTCACTGTGCCACAGAAGAGCCAAGAAAGTGGTGTGTGTGTGTGCGCATGTGTGCGTGTGTGTGTGTGTGTATTGCTTTCTACTCATACTATAGGGACTTTGACATCATTTGCAGCTGCAGTAAAAAAGTGTTTCCCCCAGCTGTGTGACGTATTGGACAAACATGTGGCCTGTGCCCACTACAGTATTGAAGATATGAGTGATATGATATAAGTGTCGGTGTGGCCATCGACTTACCAGAAGGCTCGTTTGTGAAGCTGTATGTAGCACTTGGCATTGTGGGCGCAGGAGGTGGTAATGCTTTAGAGTTTTGGTCATTCTGTATCTCATTAGTCATGGGGTTGCTGACGTGGCGGGTGTAGGTAGGTGGATGGAAAGGCCTGTAGCCTCCAGAGGACACTGCAGGCATCTGTAGAGGAGGTTGAGGGATCACAGGAGGCTGCGGACGGACAGGACGGGCCCTCTCTTGCACCACACCGTACGAGTATCCCCCCCGCTTGCAGCGCTCCTCCAGCTGCACCAGGAGAGCGCTCTGGTTGCTCGCCAGGTCTGACAGATGCTGGTACTTATGTTGCAGGTCACGATAGCGCGTAGCTAGCCTCCCCATCTCGTTTGTGTGGTTGAGCACGCGGGTCTCCAGCTGTGACACCTCTAGAGCATTGTCTCGTTTGCGGATAATCTCATGCAGCAGCTGCATGTAGAGCTGTGTAACACGGGAGTTCATGTTGCGGCTTTCTTTGCGCAGTAGCTTGACTTCATTGATCACACCCCCATCTACTTCTACCAGCTGCTGCAATGCTTCGATCTGCCGCCGCTGTTTCTGCAGCTCACTGTTAAGCAGCTCCAGCTCCTGCTTATTAACCCGATTCTCCAGCAAGGCCTCTGGCTCCTTGGAGTTGACACAGATGGCCCCGGTGTTTTTCTGTTGAGGGACAATGAAGGTATAGGAGCATTTGTCCGTGTCTTGAACACTGTGGTCGACCACAGCACGTTTTTGCCGTTTGGGCGCATAGATAAACTCTCTCTCCAGGATCTCATCACTGTTCCCAATTTCCTGAGTGTCTCCCTGGAGAGAGGGACCAGAGAGCAACAGGAGCGCCAGCAAAACCACCACAGGAAGAATCATAGCACAGTCCCGCTGCACCTGAACCATGATGATTTCTGGAACAGAGGAGGAGATGATGAATAAATGTCCATTCTCTCACATCATTCACTGCAGTCATAATGGCATATTGTATATTCATTTGCAGTTACTTGGTTGTCATCCCAAATATTTCATTTTGCTTATTGTCTTACCAATATGCCTACTACAATCTTCAGTTGATTAAAGCTACTTGAGTTGTATTTATTTATTTATTTTTGGTCATGCAAAACTCAAAATGCAAAGTTGACTTAAACACATCCAGCAGTTTATCTTTGTGTTTTGTTTTTTGGTCTTTAAAGGAGGTTTGTCCTTGCCAATGTCACCAAGTGCTAGTGCAGTCTAGACCTGCTCTATATGAGATGTCATGAGATAACTTCTGTTATGATCTGGTGTAATATATATTTATAAATAAAACTGAATGGAATCCGCCAACTTCTCAGTCTCCCCCTTACCTAAATGTTCCACTGTGTTCACCAGCTAGTCTCTGTTTTTTAATTTGTCTGCTGTTTGGTGATGAGCAGGTAGTGTCACTGAAAACATCACCCCCTGCTGCTGCTGCTGCTGCTGCTGCTGCTGGGAACAAAGCTAATGAGAACAGACTGTGGGCTGTAAAACCAAAACTAGGACCTAAAAGAGGATAAATGCAGCAGAGAGCTGAGGAGAGTTTGTGTTAATCCTTTGTGGGTTTGAACTTCTTAAGATCTTTTTTTATTATTAATACAAACGTTTCTGTCACTTTTCATGTGAATAAACAAATGCAAGAGAGACTGTCTGAAAATCCTCCCCATATTTAAATGATTATCGCATTGCACCGTTCTCTATGGAGGAAGTTTTTTCTTTTAGTGTTGTTCAGAACAACTATGAATACTTTTGCCTTCCAACATGGGCGGGCAGTACATCATATGAAGTGGTTCTTTTCTATCATCACCTGGCCCTCAGCCTCTAGAACAGCTTCAGTGCTTTGTCTCATAGAGTCTGGAGAACTCTGCTAGATGGATTAAAAGCATGAGCTTTGAGCCATAGGTCATGTTTTTAGCACCACCTTGCTTTTGTTGGACATGCATGTATCAAAATTAGGTTGATATTTTTTGCACTCTACTCTGTTCTTTTCCTTCTGTGAACTATAAGTACTATAACTATGAATAAGAAATGAACAATAGACACCCCACAAAGTAAAGGCTATTGCTTAAAGTGACCATAACTTGATCCCATGCAGTGAAAACATCAGTCCTCTTTACTGAAATATATGACTTAGAAAGCTTGCTCTTGTAAATTTGTTCCCTGTCTCCAGTTTTGGCTCAAAGGTCGTATAATGGCACGTCGTGTTTTCATGTTGATTTTCTCGGTCTTGGGGTAAAATGCTTTCACAGCATTGGAATGTTGAAAAACACAAAACACAAAAGGGGAATCTCCCCTGACAATATCAGATCGGTTGTTGGAGATGGCAGTTACTACATCATAACATGCTCTGCCAACTCCTGCCTCAGCCAGGCCAGTTCAATCACTGACCATTTTCCCATAACGCAACTGGGTTTGTAAATGTCTAGCTGAGAGTTGAAAGACTGTAAGTCAAATTCATGAATCAGACAAGTGGACCATGAGTGAGTTCAGCATGTGAGCAGTAATCTGTTTATTTGGTGTGTTCATATTTCTGGCATGAGGCCTCATAGTTTTTGCTCTTGGTCCATGATTGGTGAGGAATCGTTGAAGCTGCTATCCATTTATATCTAAAAACTGTGGGAGTTTTCCTGGAATCCTGGGAAGTTTTGACCACAGGAGCATATGTTCAGTCTGAGCCCATCCTCTACAGATAGAAGTTTCTTTTCTGTGTTACTGACTGAAGCAGATAAATAAACAGAAAAACTTTGAAAAGAGGCATCATGTCTCTTTTATTGTATTTAGTTTACTAAAATTGAATCAAACATCACAGTTACGTAACAGTAAATCACAAGATCACAACATCTTCTGCACAAATGCCTCAAGCTTTATGTTAGCTTTGTTAAAATCAAATCAAAAAGTTCATAAATGGCCCCTGACTTTTTCTCTCTGAGCTGTATTTGAAGGCGGAACAGTAACGAAGAACACAAAATGAACACAGACATGCACATGGTTCTTTTTATATGACTTTTGTTGTCCATATTGACTGACGTGTTCACACACGCAGTCATAAAATTTGGACTGCACGTGGACTAGAGCCCAAACATTTAGTTGATTAATCGATTAGTCCATGACAGATTCTGTCCACTTTCAAATGAAAGTGGTGGAAAATCTTCAGTTCCAGCTTGTCAACGTGAGGATTTGTTGCGTTTCTCTGTTTTCTATCATAGTAAGTAAATATCTTCAGGGTTTGGATATTTGACTATGACTCTGGGAAGTTGATTTTTACCTCATGTACACGTCAATGGTCTATGTTAATTTAAGAGTAGAGAGAATGAAACAATATGCAATCATATACATTCACCACTAACATTTTCAGCTTCATCTGTTCATATACAAACAGAATAATGTCAAATGTATTAATTATTCAGTAAGCAGATGTGATAAAATTATTGCTCTTCATTAGACCTGTTGCTGGGAAGCAACATGATTGTGTGTCTGAATGCTGTTGGTTTGTGAGCGTTGAGAATCCTGTTTTCAATCTTTGGTTGGGCAGTTTTCCCTCCGCCATTTAACAAATCAACATTCACATTCTGAAGTTGTGGAAGTGGAAACTGGATGAACATGACAGGAAGCTCTTACTCCTGAAAGAAACTGTATTGTATTATTGTAAGTGTAAACTACATTGAAGCCGGTCCAAGCCCCTCTGTGTCCTGATGCGTGTAACTGAGGTCGTATTATTTTCACAAGGCCTGTGTTGAGCTCCACTGCTGTAAATGCATGTCGTGGTGATGTTTTATAGGCCAGCTGTATTAGAATATGAAGGCTTTCCCCGGCCTTTTTCCAGTTCATCTCCAAATTCTGCCATCCTGAAAAATGTACCTGCAGCTCGCATAATGTTCCACTGATTGACTACTACAGACAGGAGAGTGTTTCACAGTACTCATCATATTCTATCTCACATTCTATCACTGTGGTGCACAGTGCCACAGTACAAAGACATGCAATAAGTCAATTGGTGACTCTAATTTGCCCATAGGAATGAATGTGTGACTGCTTGTGTCTGTGTGTCATCCAATGTCAGCTGTTCCCTCTAACCATTATAAAGATGAGCAGTAGTGGAAAATGAATGAATGATTAGTATCCTCTTTTCTAATGGGTGCTGTCCCAATCTCAACACTAACTTCCTCCTGATCCCTTCTCCATCTGATACAAGTAAACATGTCAAAAAAGAACCAATAAAACAACAGGATGCATTCTACTCTTGAAGTAATATTGGCCTTGTTAAACTGATCATTGGATATCTGCTGAACCTGGCCGTGCACATGCCACAAAGGTGAAGCAGGAAAAAATGAGTGAGTTCAACAAGTTGTGTAACAGAAAACCACAAAGACACAATGCAGGAATGGAACTTTCTTTAAAAAAAGTTTAACAGCAGGAACAAATCAGTGGTTAATGGAAGATTTGCTGATAAATTTGTCATCCATATCGAATCTAAAAAGCCCGACACTCCCCGTCTATAATCTCTGGGCTCACGCAATGCTGATTTTCTGAGGAAGTAAATTCACAATGTTCAGCATAGCTAAACTGTGTGCAGTAAAAAAAAATATTCTTTAGAGCTTGACCAATGTCACAAACTTATTATTCACTGCATCACTGATTTTAAAAAAGTTTGGATGCTATAAAACAAAATAAAAAATCCTTTTCAAACTCAACACAGCACAAAGACAATTTATTTCATGTTCAAACTGATACTTTGTTTTTTGTATATACGCAATTATATTATATACATATTTTTTATTTATTATTTATTTATTTTGGAATCATGGATGTTGGTCCATGTGATATTTTCCCACACCAGTCTAAGGGACTCAATTGATAGATCAGCATCAGACATTCAAAGTCTAGAATATTCCCTTTAGTGCTATAGATGAGTATTAAAGGGGTATTCCGTGTTGGGGGACTCATGAGACCACGATGACATCATCAGGGTTACTTCCTCAGACTTAATGGAGCTCGTTCAGATTAACAGAAAATGATGCAGCCGGTAGCGCTCCCCATAATGAGGAATTTGATTTTATGTCCAAGTCCAGTATTCATTAGTTCATTTAGTGCTTTTCTCTCTGCTTTTTTACAGAGATAATTCATAATTTCATCAGTTGAACAGGTTGACAGATGTGATTTAATTTATCTGCCACACAGTGAGAAGTTTTGTGTGTGTTTGCCGCAGCGTGTGACACAAAGAAAGACTTTAGATGAATAATTTCTTGTTTTTCTTAAATGTTATTTTAAGCGTGACGGTTTGAAGAGCACTGCAGTTCATCTGCCACTGTGCTCCTAATGAAGATGAAGTGTTCACTTCCTGCTCTCCACTGAACATGACATAAAGTAACTCAGCCCGGCCCCAGAGCAACTGAACAGGAAGTCATCACAGTCCAACAGACAATCACACACAGTTTTCAACTTCTTGACTTCATTGTCTTTTTTAATCTTCATGTCCTGAAATGGTCGGAAGTCAAAGTGTGCTTGAGCTCACATATTCATGTTATTCACTGGAAAATACGCGTGTGTTTGTGTGTGTTTGTGTGTGTTTGTGTGTGTTTGTGTGTGTGTGTGTGTGTGTGTGTGTGTGTGTGTGTGTGTGTGTGTTTGTCAGGGGTCATTACATGGCTAGCGTCCCAGCACCCAACAAGACTCACAAACCTCTTTGTCTGTTCACACACACACCCCAACACTGCAGGTCTCTGTAGAGCTGATAGCAAAGCCTGTCCATAGCTACAGTGTGTCGGGGCATCTGTCAGATCTGTGGTCACCGGGAAATGCAGCATGGACCCCATAAAATCAGTCCAGACCCAGATGACCATCTGTCAGGCAAACTTCTTAAAGGTGTCAGCAGACACACACACGACCACACAGAGAACAGACGCAGCTCTCTATGGTAGATGTCAGAAAAATTCAGGAGCTACAAAAGTGACAAATGAATTAGTCAAGCATGCTTTATCCCTCCTCGTCTCCCACTTCTCTCTCTCTGTCTTTGTCGCTGTGTCTGTTTCTGGCACTCATTCATCCTCACCCACACACATGCACTCACAGCAGGAACAGTTGCCGGTTGCTGCCACTCGTCTGCGCCACAAACACACGTCGGCGTCTGGACACAAAGACATGACAGGCCTGTGGAACTCTTTAAACCGCAGGGGGAGAGGGGAGCAAAGAGACACCCGGCTCTCCGCATTCAGCACATTTGGTTTAAGGATTGTCTGACTAACTTACAGAAGTGAAATAAGTGGTCAGATTATTGCAGTTCATTTTCAGTCCCTGTGTCTACCTGGTGGTGGATGAGAGCTATCCTTTCATTACTCTCTGACTAATATCTTCCTGCTCTGCCTGCTGCTTGATGGTTCAGTAGTTACTGAAAAGGTTTATTCAGTCTTGGATTTGTGGTGTGTCGCACTTTACCCAGCAGTCATAACATCAACATGCTCCTGACTGTAACACAGTTTGATTCCTTACACAGTCGCCCAATTACACTGTCAGCTAACTGAAAAATCTATATTTATTTCCAGAAAAAGGAGCCATTCACCCCGTCGTGCCAAGACATGAGTGGTTTTAGCTTTTAGTGTAGGAAATGAACATGGCAGGGTGTCTTCCTGTTGTACTTAATATCCCAGCAACTTTGCATAAACAAATGAAGCATCCCTAAAAGGAGGATTAAAGGTTCAATGTGGAGATTTTGACTTCCAGTCACAGTCTTTGTTTGTCTCGGGCACATACATGAGATTGCACATGCTTGCGCAGGTGATGCAGTATACATTCCTCCCAATAGTTTGACATTACTCCACTGATATGCAGTTGGAGATGGTAATGCAGCAGAAAAGCTCCAGCAGAAAGGAAGAAGATTGCTCATAAGTGAACAAGCATGTAAACAATGCAGGTTTAAATGAGGAAGACAGTGCACTCTGCACATGCTCACTTGAATGTTTTGAAGAGAGCTCCTTGCACCCTTTTTTTACCACTTCAGAGAAATCATTATTGCAAAATATTTACATGTCAAGCTGATACAGAGCAACATTAGCATCCATTGTTAGTTGTGTTTGTGTCAACATGATAAATGGAAGTCCAATATTCACTGTCTTTAACTGTTTCGGTCAACTCCTGAAAAATCTGTCTCTTTAGCTGCTAAATGCTTCAGTGAATTCACCAGCCCGTCTCTAACTGTGTCTGTCTGTTTGCAGACACAGTACAGTGGCTTTTTAGAGCTCGTTCACTAAAAACAAAGACGCGGATGAATAACCAGTTCAGTAATGTTGTCTGGTGTAAAGCAATTAGCTGATAAGTTATAGTTTTTTTCTTTGGATGTTACTATCCAACTTGTATAGTGTTCAAAATGGTTTTTTTTCTTGCCATTACTATCTAACCTACCGTTTGGGAGCTGCTGTAACAAACACAATTTCCCTGCGGGGATTAATAAAGTCTATCTATCTGTCTATCTGTCTATCTCTCTATCTGTCTATCTGTCTGTCTGTCTGTCTGTCTAATAAATGCTAAAGCGCTCCTTAGTGCTCAGGAGAACTACAGGGTTTGATATCATTCTGTGTGGGGTCGTCGCTGTGAGCCACACCTTCTACGTTAAACATTCTTACATGAAAATATTTATCAGTGCAGCTTTAATGTGAGCAACTTATGTAGCGAGCAGGACATTTTACAGTGTAAAAATGCAAACTATGTGAGGCTGACACTGTTCCTAAATGACCTCAAACATATATTTCTTGTTCTTAGCGGCTCACGTTCACGGCCGTATCGATATATCTGTGACAGATCCTCGATGTATTTGTGGGGCTCCAGTCTGCAGCTTTCTGACCAGAAGTTAAGTCTCCTAAAAAATGAGTGCACTTTGAATATTTTAATGCTGATCATATCCCTAAAAATAAAAAAAAAGGGTGGGACACATGGAATTCTTTGTTTGTCACAACTATGAAATGTGAAATGCAGTGGACATTATTAAGAGCATATTTAACTATATTCCAGTTTTACCTGCATTACTTTTACCACACAATAACATGATAATATATTAAATATTGAATTAACATTAAAAATTAACCTGACAGCATCTTTTTTAACTAGTAAAGCTGTTTCAAGTCTGCCTAATAATTACTGTATGTATTCCGTGTAGAAGTTTTCATTGTTAATGAGTCATATTTTAACAAGCCTCGTCATGTCTGCAAATGAGACAAAGAGGGGTTGTTTGCACACTTTTCTGGTGGTACACTCTGGAGCTAAGAATGTTCCCCAACAATTGAATTTGATGAGTGAATGATTAGATAGACATTTAGTCAAATCATGCTCTGTACAACTTTTGCCAAGTGATAACTGGATGGTCTAAGGTGGCCTGACTTCAGCTGATGATCAAAGATGAGTTGATTTACTTCAGTGACTTCACAGTGCAGTGTAAAACTCTGAATGAGTTCGAAAACAAAAGAACTGACCTGCAACCTGAGCTGGAGCTCCGCACGAGAGCGACAACCGGCTGCACACAAACACCTCTGCAACTGACAATGTACTTTTACAAAATCTAAATAAGAAGAGCAGTAAAATAGTCATTGTAGTGATGTCCACTGACTTTAAGTTGAACCCACTGAGCTTCACTGACACACCGGTGGGTCAGTCAGAGAAATGTCATGCTGTGCAGCAAAGCTTTGTTCAAACCCACAGGGCTTTAACCAAGTGAACATTATGTCATGCTCAGTGGAATCATTTAGCTTAAATCAAGTTAGAACACTGTCAGAGTGGATTTGGTGGATTTTAACATCCTTAAAGGATTAAACGTGTCTTAAGTGTAAAGCACTTTGTCAGTGGTGGTGCAGTGGCCACAGAGCACAATCATTAGTCACTGTATTGCATATGAAATGTCAGCTCAGATAATTGCCCCACTCACCACTTGTCTCCGTTTCTCTTTATCCCTTGGCTTTCTGGCAGGTTTGACTCCAAGTCCTCACCACTCAGTCAGTCAGTCCACATTTCTTCTGTTTGTCCGTTATTCTGTCAGTGGAACTCCTTCATATTATTTCCTTTACCTGCTGTCAGAATGGATGCTCTGTAAAATGTTCCAGCTGCGATGATGTTTTCTGTATTTTATAGTCCTTAAGTGTCCAGTCAAGCAGCAGCAGCAACAAACAGCCAGAGCTTTCCTGTTGGAACTTTATTCATGTGCAGCCGAGGATTTTTCCACCTTTGTCAAGTGATGTCCTGAAGTGAAAGCTCACTCCTGCCCCTCTCATAGAATCTGTTTCTCTTCCTCCCAGAGACTCGACCTCCCTCTGTCTTCCTGCCATTACAAGTGGGACACTTATTGTTGCTTGAAGTAATTAAGCTGTGAGCTACAGTGACGCCCCTTTCCCCTCCCCTTGACAACAGGGAGATCACGGACGGAGACTCCCAGTCCCCCCACCTAAACCCTTGTCCCCTGCAGTCCCCCCTGCATCTCTCAGCTACAGTTCTCCTCCTTTTTTTTTTTCCATTTGACTCCCTCTTTGGAGGAGAGCTGACCAGCCGCACATGTCAGCAGCTGCATATGTTGCAGTAAGGTCACAGATTTGGAGCATGTGAATCTTGACCTGCTCATTGCAGGGAAGCTTCAGGAAAGAGAGATGTTTACCTTCTGTTTCTCCTCTTGTTCAGCAGAGACTAAAAGATGAATAAAAGGGGTGTCTTTGAGCCTCCTCGCCTCATTCTAATTCCTATAGTCCTGCACATTTACAGGAACAGAAAGATGTAGTTTCCCAGCTTCAGTCTGTGAGATGACTCTGACACAGACTTTAAGTTTTGAGATGTTGTGAAAACTGGGTAGAGACTGTCCATTCAGCTTGCCAAAAGCAGAGGTGGAATAGTTTGGATTCAGTTTGTTATGTTGTCATAGTAATTACTGGTTACATAACACCTGCCAAACATTTTTAACAAAGATTCAGTGACTCATCGTATTTGTTTTTAATTGCACGTAATGCTCACAAACCCGTGATGTATGATAAGCTTTTTTATCCACAGACTAAAAAACTGCCCTTTGTCTCAGAGAGGTTAGGTGGATGAAGAATATTCTGAGACATTTGGAAAAACTCCACTCTGTAGGAATGTTGATTTCTGCTTTTATTTTAGCTCCAAAAGCTTTTACAGAGAAATGTTCAGATGGTTTCACATCACTGCTGTAGACTCAAATAAGGTGTGTTCAAGTCAGAGAGTTGCAGCTCTGAAATATTGTGGAGTAGGGGGGTTTGGAGAACTGCGCAGACTACACAGACCCCACCAGTTAGTTGCAGGATCTGGCTCTAGTCTTGCTGGAGAGTATCATTCACACTTTTCTCATTGTGACTCAAAAGCCAACATCACCTTTGACTAAAACAACAAAGAAACTAAGAGGCTCTACAGTGCAATAACAACATTATCGCCAATTCAAGTCCTTAAGGAAATATTATGATATTCATTTAAGTGCCATCATGCAAAGTTGAAACATGCCTCAGAGCACATTCAGATGCAGAGGAGCGTAAAACCAGAACCATGGCTCTTCTTTTCTTTGTTATGATTCTTCCTGTATGTCTTTTATCAAAGGGAAATTCTTTGGACTTCTTGTAATGGCTTTTATACGTCATGTGATCCCGTGTCTTTTCCTTTCCGTGCTTCATAAAGAAAGACGTGCCTCAGCCTGTGACTGCTCTCCAGCCTGTCTTCTCTGTTCATGCACACACTCTGCTCTGATGAGCCTCATAATGTCCTACAGTGGAGCTACAACTGCAAGGAATCAGGTAGTCAGGAAAAAGTGGTGGGCTGTGGCAGCAGAGTAAACTCTCTGTCTCTGACCACTAAACCATTAAATTATTCCACTTCCAGCTAGTTCATGAACGACGTCAAAAGAAGTCTCTGGCAAACATTTCACCATCACCAGATTAATCAATCTGAGTACTGAACACTCACCACAGAGTAGCTCATTTAGAAACAAAGATGTCGGGGGTGTCGTTTAGCTCAGTTTAGAGCAGCCGCCCCATGTACAAAGGCTCAGTCCTTGCTGCAGCAGCCCAGGGTTCGAATCCGACCTGTGGCCCTTTGCTGCATGTCATTCCCCATCTCTCTCTCTCTCCCCATTCCTGTCACTCTTCAGCTGTGTCTATACAATTTAAAAAAAACAAAAAAAAAACAAAACAAAAAAAGCTTGAAAAGGCCAAAAAAAAATCTTAAAAAAAAAAAAGAAAGAAAAAAAAAGAAACAAAGATGTCGATATGTTTAAGAAACACAGTAAATTGATAGACTCAAATCAATAAACCAAATAAAACTATAGCCGCATTTCCTGAGGAATATGCACGGGATTGCTGTGAGCAGTGCTGACTGGTGTCTCTGGACTTTTCATGTGATGTAATCTATGAAAAGTCACCAACCTTAATGAGTTATGAATGCAATGGGAGTTATGTTTTACATGGGAGATTTACATGTATGATTGTGTATCATCATGATAAACTTAGGTACAGTGTGCTATATTGAGCATTTTTCAATAGGAATGCCTGCACTGTAGACACTGTCAGCCAGGACTATCTGGGAAAAGGTCAAACTGGTCCAGTATCTCCAGACGGTGACTAAGAAAATACTGTACAACGGAGAGCTACAATACAAAATTAGTAAAATATTACATATTTTTTATTAGACAGTGTTTGTATATGGAGTACAGGGCTGTAATAGACACCAGAACATGGAACCTCAAAGCTTGGCCTAAACTTTAATCTGTAACTTTCAAATGGAAAAGCCTCACAAAAAACTAATAGAACTAATTTGGTTTTCAATGAGCTAAAGAGACAACATTTCTAAGAAATGATCAAATCATATGGATGAAATATAGGTTGAAATAGTACATCTCTTTAATCAGGATTTTACGTCCGTCAGAGCGATATCTACAGTTACCATTTCATGATTCTAATCACTACATTTATAAGTGGTATTATATCCACTCTGCACTTTGGGTAATGAGCTAATGTTAGCTCACATTATAAATGCATAGATTGATTGATTGGAGATAAGCTGCTGCTCAGCACTGAATGCACATTCAGATGATTCCAGTTTGAGTGTGATGTGTATAACTGAGAGATTCCATCTATTGGTTACTATCTGTTAGCATTAGTTTTCAGTCACAGCACTTTTCAAAACTGAAACAATATATGATGTCATTTCACTCCCTAAAAACATTTTTGGCAGAGTGGGCAGACTCTGTCCTCCAATGCATGTTCATCACATGACAACCAGCTAAAATGAGACAAAATGAGTGATTTTAACCTCTGTCATTGCACCTCTGTAGACTTTGATAATTTAAACTACTCATAATAGCTCATATCCTCTAAACATTGTCATACTGAAATGATCTACAATTAATCACGAACTACTTTGAAATATCTGTCAGGTTTGTACTGCATACAGTGGCTGAGTTATAAATGCAATTGATGTCTATGGGATTATATTTAAATGTGTATAAGAGGAAGCAATTAGTCAAAGACAAAAACAAAAAGTCCAAGCATCCATCTAGACAGAACTTTGAAAATTAAAAAACAAAAAACAAAGTGCTGAATAAGATTTTGCAGGAACAGCTCATTAAATGTGCAGATTTGATAAAAGCACAGGAAGCAACATTAGATAAAGAATGCCTTCATATCACAGCGATACAGTATATGTAGGATGAAATCTTTTTGCAACTGCATAAACTGAAGAATATCAGTAATTATGAAAGAGTGTGATTACTGTGCAGCAGCAAGTCAGTCCAGTAACAGATCACATTTGGAGAGATGATGAATATCAGGTTACAGCTTTGTTAGAGGAGCCTCATCCATCGTGAAGCAGCTGAGCAGTGTGTGCTGGCAGAGCGAGCGTGTCTGATGGCATAATGAGTTGGTGGATGGCTTGTGACCGGGCTTTGCTGTGCGTCAGAGAAGCTGGGAGACAGGAAGCAAAGC
Source organism: Sciaenops ocellatus (assembly GCA_033000465.1). NCBI lineage: Eukaryota > Metazoa > Chordata > Actinopteri > Sciaenidae > Sciaenops > Sciaenops ocellatus. The sequence continues at coordinate 3,253,591 of CP136874.1, read as the reverse complement.
TGTGCGGCTACGCAGGCCGAGCACAGCTGAAACACATTACACCTCGCACTCATGTGTCCGTCAGGATGACATCATCGGCAAATATTTGTTAAGTATTTTGTTTTGCTTTATGCAGATGTAATATTTAGACCGGAGCTGCCAGCACAGCTGATATCATTGACAGCCAGTATATCTCGTTGGGATTTGGGTGTAGCATGGAGAAAAATTCAACACACAGCGAAGGATTTAGAGTCTGGAGATGGGAAAGATTTGTAGCTGCTGCAGTTTGAAGCAATACGACATCTTCTTCTTCATGTGACAACACACATTTCTTTGATTTTCTTTTGTCTCGTCAACATATTTCAACAACTAGAGATAAAAGCAGCAACATTTTCAGAACGTTGTTTATTCTATTCAGCGCTTGATATTACGAGGTGTAATAAACATCACGGTCATAGACCAGTGAGGCTGTAGTGAGGCTTCAGACTTGTTTCTTTAATCATTACATGGCACAGCTAAAACACTGAGCTTTGAAATCCTGCCAAACACTGCCTGAGGTGCTGCCCAATATTTCCACAACTGGTTTCCATCTTACCCTAACCCTCATCACTTTTATATGTTGGCAATAAGGCAGTCTGCACACATCTTGTAAACTTGGTGTGTAATCATTAATGATGATGCCTCCCCCTGCTTTTTTCCCCCATCTCAATTTCAACTTCTCTTTTTTTATATGTGTGAAGATGAAATCATAACTTTCCTCGTGTTGTTGGTGTGATGTCATTTTTCTCACGTCCTCTCAGGGCACTGTTGTGTGTTAACAGCTGTCTAGCTGAATGAAAATGTCCTCAAATTGGTAACATCTTTGATTTTTTGTTATTTGCTGAAGTGATTAAATTACAAACGGGGAGCATGGCATGAGGACAGGTTTACAACATGAGTATTACTTCACCTTGACTGTACTGTTATGTGTAACACTTCTGTGTTATGAACCAACTTTTTAGGCAGTGCCAAAAGGTATCAAAGTGATAACATCAGACAGACTGAAAGTCCAGTCACAGCGAATTTGTAGAAGTGCATTCATATTAAAGTGTGTTACCTGTATTTGCTTTAATTTGAGAATATGCAGTTTTTACAGGTGCTGAAAATCACCTGATTAGATGAAAAGACTCAACAGTTATCATCAAATGTTTTTTTTTAAAAACTATCTCTGCATTTCTCACAATAGCAGTCAACACGTTTTTTCTTTATTTTTTATTATTTTTTACATTGTAGACATAAGGAGTTCTCATATATGCTGAGTACTTGTTTTCCTTCATTCTGCAGTCCAACTCATCCAAAACATCTCAGTTAGGTTTTTGTCAGATTATCTGATGCAGCGCTCCATCACTCTCCTTTTTGGTCAAATACCTTTACGATAGTCTGGAGGTGTGTTTTGGGTCATCGTCCTGTCAAAAATCAAATGATGGTCCCGCTGAGCTCAAATCAGATGGGGTGGTATGTCACTGCAGAATGCTGTGGTAGCCATGCTGGTCAAGTGTGCCTTGAATTTTGAATAAAACAACAAAGCAAATCACCCCCACACCATCACACCTCCTCCTCCACGCTACACACCGGGAACCACACATGCAGATAGCATCCATTCACCTTCTCTGTGTCTCACAAAGACATGGCTGTTGGAACCAAAAATGTAAAATCTGTGGATTTACTAGTCAATTAAATACCTTCATGTTTAAGCTCTGTTTGAAATGGTAAATGGACTGTACAGTACTTATATAGCGCCTTTCTAGTCTTCTGATCACTCAAAGTGCTTTAATTGACAGGAACTCTATGTAGTTTTGTGTTATAGTCTCCACCCTGATCAGGGCTGGAGAGATAAATTTGCTCTGCAGCAGTAACTTTTTGACCCTGAGGAGAAAACATGTAACGGCTTCGCATGTCCAACTGAAGTAGAGACTAAGCCAAGACAAACAGTGATGGCCTCTGCTTTAGACAGACTGTCTGTGATGCAGCTCTTGTGTGAGAGCAACACTGTCCTCCTGTGCTGCTTTAGTGGAAAAGTTACAAAAGCAGTTAAGCATTGTTTGCCTGCCTCTGTGAACAGGCGGCTGGACCACACACTGTACTGTACCACATAGTCCATGCAGCAAACTGACATGTAGAATAACAGACATGTAGAAAATGACAGCTGACTGTCCATCTGAGTCTGTGAGAGTGAAGCAGAGCAGTGACAGCTAACTGTTGTGTGTTTGTGTCAGCAGGCCAAGCTTCCCTGACCTCTGCTCCATGACCTCTAACCCTCTGCAGTGAATGACCCCCTGTGGGCTGTGACTCCTTTGTGCTACTAAAGAGGTTTCTCACTGCACTGTTCAAGAGTTTAACTTGTGCACATGCACACAGGATACATGCATCTGTTACAATTAATCAGTATGTTACTAAAATAACACAGGAGCAAAATGTTACTTCACTTATCACATCATAAAAAAAGAGAATTAGAGTTTTAGAAGTTTCCTTACGTTGTCATTACTTTACAGTTACTTTTTAGTTGTACATTCTTCAGCAGTTATAGAAAGAAGTGAATTTTGAGAAAAACATGAGCTAAATGTGGAAAATGTAGGGCCAAATGTAACCATAGCAACAAGATTCACTGGGTCTCCCACAAAGTGGCTGTGAACCAAAAAGGCCTTTGACCTAAACGACAAATTAAAAGCGCGATATAAATGCAGCCATTCAGCACTTAAAATGGGTCATTTGTCTTTGCCTCCTCGAATGACCCATGTGAACGTTTCCCGATCGTCCACCTCATTGTTTAAAGGAGAAGTCCAGTCCGAAACTCTCACTTTCCTTCTGCGTGTCCATCTGCATTTTATTTAATGTGCTGAGCTGCACTCACTGTATGTACTGAGATGGCTAAGCCGATCAGGATGTCAGGATAATTCTGCAATAAATGAGTGTTTAACAGGAGCTATGATGAGAGTGAAATACTTAATTGATACCAGGCTCTCCAGTTGAATTTTACACAATTTTAGTATTATTCTAACCTAAAAAAAACATTAATATAATAATAAGCCTAAAATGTCAAAACAAAGCCACACTGGCATAAAGTGAGCAAACCAAAAGAATCACAATTTATTTTCCTCTTCACTTAAGTTTAATACTTGTAGTCTACTTCTTCTAAACTCTTATGAGCTGATGATATGAACAAATCCCATGTGTAGAACCAAACAAACAATAAATGTATCTACTAACAAGTATAGTGTGTTTATCAAAGCCTGATATGTGTTATCATTATCCTATGCCAGCTTCATTGTTGTCCAAAAACCATTAAAAACACATCAATGAGTCATGTTGCACTGAGTGACATCATGGTCATCCACATGAACACACAGTTTATTTTGACTCCATCCCACACACAGTTCTGCTGCCATAAATATTTTAGTAAAGCATCAACTGTGGATTATTCTGCTGGTAAAAAATAGTTACTCCCCAGGAATGTTTGATTAAAACATGCGAGCTGTTTTAGGAAATTACTGAGCTTCTTTTGAAAATGAAACGATATATTTGAGCAGCACCAGACTTCTTGTACCAGCACCATCGTGTAAGGTACAGAAACTACTGGGTTAAGGGTTGGGATAGATTGCGATCATTAATATAAATTACACAACTTTGTGCTACTCTTAGCGTTAATGATTTTTTTACCCAGCTAAAGCTTAAAATGTATTCCCAAAAGTATTTTTGCCTTTTCTGCTTGTAACAATCTTACATTTGAGACTATATTTCCTCACCACACAAGATGTTCTAGTGGTCACAGGGCGTAAAACACAGAGTCATTTCCAAACATATTGCATCATTTCAACAGCGCTGATGTAAGATGTTGTGTTGGCTTTCAGTTTGAGGAGGCTGAGGAATGCAACAATAATTAGTATTATTTGATTCTGTATTTTATTCTCCGAGATCCAAAATATAATGTACATGCATGTGTGTGCGCAGTGCTTTGTATGAAATGTTATTTAAGTGAAGATTGTATAAAATGCCTTTATTTTTGTGAAAAGCTTCATTTGTCAGAGGAGCACATGTGTCTTGTTAAAAAACACAGTTTGGGTCTTCATCGTTGCACAATGGAAAGAGAGCAGCCAGGCTGTAACAGGGAGAGAAATGGAGTGAGAAATGGGTTGAATTCAGAACCGCATTGGCAGGTTGTAAACTGGCTGTGTGTGTGTGTGTGTGTGTGTGTGTGTGTGTGTGTGTGTGTGTGTGTGTGTGTGTGTGTGTGTGTGTGTGTGTGTGTGTGTGTGTGTGTCATCATTTAGAGTTGGAGGTGTAAGAAGTGAGCAGAAACTTCTCGTCTACATTATGTTTGAATCGTGTTGTAACCTTGCTGTATGTCTGTGAGATGACTGATGAAAAAACTGTCAGGGTTCACTTAGAAATCATTTTACCCAAAATCTGAAGACGGTTCAGATCTCCTGATGTGACACTCCATCAGTTCAAGATTACACACCAGCAGTTGTCGTATAGCACCCGAATTCTTGTGATTTAGGTTTTTCCCTGGCGTGTTCACATTAAACTGCCACAATAGCAGGATTTTACACTTTGATATAATGCTAGTATTAAATAATGATACTCTAAACAGCAAAAAGAAAAACAAGTCGTAAACACACAAAGTTTTTCTTTCTTGAACTGAACACCCTGCACACAGTAACCACAGAATAACAGTGTAACTGTTGGGGGTTTATATTTCACAAAACATATTTCTTATATATTTACAATTATAATATGTATGATGTACACCATATTTCTTATGTAACCTTTTTAATTCTTAACCTCATTTTAGTGTTCACTCACAAACATCTTTAATCTCCTCACCTTGCTTTTCCTTCTCTTTTCCGCACATGAACACACACATACACACACCTACACCTTACGCTGAATGTGCTGAAGCCACGCCCGCTCGTGGGAGCAGTCAAGCAGCCATTTTGAAGCGACTGAAACGTGTCAGATGAGTTCAGAAAATGACATGACTAACTTTGAAACACTCTGAGCTGAGATGAATTCATCTCTATCTCTCTGCTAGGGGTGCAGGGGTATGCTCAGGGTGGCCTCAGCGTGTCATCAAGCCACCCTTTAAGGACCGCCCACAAAATCCTGGACTGAAAACTGGTGAAAAACAGTTTGAACCTCTAACTCCACATTTCAGTAATATATCATTCAAAGTCTTTTCACGTTTTCAGCAACTATTTTCTAACATATTTATTATATTTTGAAAGAAATCTCAGAGTAGCCTTTACACAGCCTTTAAGTTGAACATGTAGTTGTAAGAAGGTTTTTAAGCTTATCTGCTCCAATCTCACCACAGGGAGGAAACAGTTTTAATAGAATGATTTAACTACTTCAAATGGTCTCTTTCAGTGTTTCATAGTTTATTAAAGGGAGTTTCTTTTCTTTGTCCATACGAGATGAAGATTGATAATACATTTATTCTTAGAAAAAGGAATCCAGATACACATGAAGGTAGCTTTATCTGACAGCATTCAGTTCAGTCTTGAACCGTGTTCAAAGTTTAGAGAAATATTACAGGTCTGCAGAGACTGACATGTAAAACTGCCATCAGATAAAGAGGTATTAAGCATAGAGAGTGTCTGCCTCATCTATCACAGTTCAGTCACTGACAGCAGAACAAGGAGCTGTACTGAATCCAGACTTGACATCATCTGTTGTGTGAGAAGCTCTTCTTTTCAAATACAGTGATGTGAGTGATGTGACACCCTGCTGGAATCAGCAGAATGGATTTCTTTCCAGTGACAGTTGGTTCAATAAGTAAAGCAGTGGTAGTTGTTTGTACATCCATGGTTAATTTGCAAGAAGCATGACTTTCATATTTAACAGAATGCATTTATAGACATTAATATATCATCTAACCTTAGGCTCAAACAGATCCTACTACTGACTAACTCGCTCAGTTGCAATAATACATTACATTATTTAAAAAAAACAACAACAAATCTATGGATTTTTTTTTTTAATCTTCGTATTTTAACCATCATCAATCATCATCAATCCATGTGTTTAAGACCTGTGGACATAAAGTCAGTGTACTCATGAGAAGCAGTCACGACCATAGCCACCATTAACCACTACTGTATAAATAAAAGTGAAGAGCCGTTGTCGTCAGCTTCTGTTGGCTTCTGGCTAATCCATAAATGGATTTTTTGGGAATTTGAACATGGGGGCTTCTGGAGACTGTCTGGATTTGTAGCCAGCCTCAAGTGGACGTTTTAGGAACTGCAGTTTTTGGCACTTCTGTCAACTTTTTATGTGACAAAGTCATCTCATGTGGTCCATATCTAGGTTTTCATATAAAGATTTATATTTTGTATACAAAGAAAACATCAAATTATTTTGTTCCCAATGTTTTGTTTTCTTGTCGGTATGAATGCCATTTATGACAATAAATCTCTTCAGTGAAATATTGAAATAATGAAATATGATATTAATAAAAGCATCGGTTTCACCCTATATGTCAAAGTTGCTTCATAGTGGAACAGTCTGCACAGGTGCAGTGTGGGTGAGCTCCTCAGTTTATTGGAATCCTGTTACTTTTATGAATGCACATTCTCCAGGATGTCCACCTGTGCCCTCTGGTCTTTTCCAAAGCTCTATAAAATGCTGTGTCTGCCCACCATTTTCCACATCCTATCTCAGCCACACTGTCCATGTACCCACAAAACATTTCCAGAAAACAAAAAGTCTGCTCTCAGGCTCTCAAGTCTGCTCGCAGCTCTGCACGTGCAAATAGCCTTTTGCACCGCGTCTGTGGTTTACTCGATATATTTTTTTTCCCTTTTTGACAGGATGCAAGAAAAAAGTAAGAGTGATGCTTCAGTAGTGATACCATTAAACTGAGATATGCTAAAATAATTAGTAAACTGTCTAAAGAATATTTATTCTAAAGAATATATACACATGAACCTGGAACCAGCACGTACCAGTAATCAGCACTAAACTCTACCTAAATACCTTTAAGGTTCCATCAGTGTATTTGTCCTTGGAGAGCGAAATGCTGTGATGTGTTAGGACAGAAATTAGGACTCAAGTCAGGACCGTGTTGAAATTTGGCTCACAGTTCTGGAGGTGGATCAGGAGCCTCTCCATGTTTGTTGTCATGAGCTGGTTCATTTGGAAAAAAAAAAAGTACACTCAGGAGAGATGATCTCCTCCAGGTGTGTCTGGGGGCATGCAGATGTGAAAACAGGGAGTGCAGGACAGGCTGTGTGTCCAGCATGTATGCACAACAGTAAAAGACAATATGCAGGAGTCATTTTTAATCTTGTCAACCAGGGATCCACAATTAATCGAAATCTTATCAAAATCACAATACATATATCCAAATGTCCAAATCACAGAAGCTGCAGTTTTTTGATGAGAGAACAGGATCACTATGTAGAGCTGCACAGATGCCCTGGCCTACAGATCCTGTCCTCCAGATGTGAGAAAACGTGCATTTGGTGCAGACCACAACAAATGTCACATCATTGTGATTTTCATTTTTCAGTTTTGGAAACAGGATTCGAGCTCCATGAGCATAGAGTCATGAATGTGCACAGAAAAATATGAGTTTGTAGTATAGACATTCAGCTGTGGACAGATGCACGCACATCCAAACATATGATCCCCTCTAGACAGGAGATAATATGCCAACAGATGTCAACACAACCATTTAATTTCACATAGAACTCAGATCAAGGTGGTGAAACAGTGTCATATTTACACCTTTTGTATTTTACATCGAGGATTAATGAGCTGTTAGCTCTTCAACTGGTCCTGCACTAAAATCATAATGATGTAACTGTAGATATTTGTATTAAGGTGCTTCAGTGCATGTTAGGCAGCACATGGCACATGCAGCAGTCTGAAGGAAGAACTGAGGTAATGGAGATTTTACCAGAGAAGCTCTTTGATCTGCCTGCCCTGTTGAGTTTCCAACATCTCTTACCTCCTGTTAAATGTTCATTAAAACTAACTTGAGGTTATAGTAGCCTTGTGCACAATAAAATCCTTCGTAATTGTTATAAGGAGCCCTGTAGGTCTGTTTTTTCTGCGCTCCATAAGCCTGGAGAGGCCAGCGTGTAGTGGCCACTTGTGGTACCACCAGGATCCAGCTTCATGTCTTGGCTTTTGGGTGTAATGTCTTAAACATGTATACACACACACACAGGAGAGGAAATTCACAGAATAATTCTCGGTGAATATTAAATAATAATACAACATACAATCATCAGCTGGTACATGACTAAACTTTACATATAGGACATCAGTTTTTAAGAAAGAGGTGAAGAAAGTGGTGCCTGTTGAAAGAATAAGGGGAAGCAGCCACATTCAAAGACCTGTTAATGGTGGTAGGAACAGTGTCAGTTTTCATTCTAACATAAATCAGAGGAGATTTACATTTACAGCCTGTGCAAAAAAAAAAGACAACACATGGATGGAATCTATTCATGTCTGCTAACTAACCACAGTCATGTCTTCAGTTGCAGCTGTGAATCATTAGTTCAGGGTTTTCAGTGCAGTCCTTAAAGCCTAATGGAGCAGAGCACTGAACAGTAATGAAATATGAAGAGTGTAGTGATACTGACACGGACTCATCCATGGCCAAACTGATCACAGTGACATGTGCTTTCATCTCTGAAATCTTTCAACATGCAGACTGGAGGAGGTTCCACCATCGATCTTTTGATTAGTGGACAACCAGCTCTACGTCCTCCTCATGTTTTAAAGGTCCAGTGTGTAAGATCGGGGGCCTCTATTTTCAGAATAAGGCAGACATGGAAAATATTGATGATTTCATGAATGTATAATCACCTGAAATAATCTTTTTATTGTTCCTTCCTTGTATATCTACAGTGGAAGTGTTTCTACAGTAGCCCAGAACAGACAAACTAAATACTGACTCTAGGGGCCTTTCAAGTGTTATTTCTCATTTACACTAGGAAGGTGAGGGTGATGTGAGGAGATTACAATGCAGCAATTACAACACTAAATCTTACACACTGGACCTTTTAAATATCATCTGTCCCAGTATATCATGACACTCTGAAGCCATTATTCATGTATGATATGATATATAGTTTAGTATAGTATTCTAAAGTGTCATGACAAATTGGGCCACATTCCAACAGTTATGTTCTTCTGTAGGACACTCAGGGTTAATGATGTCATTCTGAACAGATGATGAATACAAGTCTCCAAGGAGAAGCTGAATGTTTTCCAAACTGTATTCAGAGGTTTTAGACATGCAGGTCCAAGATAAATTATTTCACATGAATTGTCTTTTTATAGTGGAGTTCAGTTGGACTGTGTTTTCTGTGTTCACAGTTTGTTTCTAAATCTCTGTCTATGCATAGTATTGCCAAATATGTGTGTATGTCTTCTCAATGTTTGTGCCTCAGCTTGTATTGTGGTGGGCTTTCCCAGCCACCATGAACAGTAATCAACCGACGTTACATAACGTGAGCATTTATTGTAAATGGTTGTTGGGAATCATGAGGAAACCAAAATGATCGGTTACTCCTATGTCTGGGTTTTACAGATTTCTGTTGAGAATATAGGAAAAGACATTGTTGGCTTTTGTTTTTAGCGTGACCACAAATTGATGTCGTCAACATCAGAGGGAAAATTTGTTACTTGTAAACAAAGCTGCCAGCATTGTGCTGGTATAGATATAAAATGTGGGCAAAACCTTCATTGGGTGCTCACTAATTATCCTTTAATAAAATACTTCTAAAAGATGAAGAGATTGGAGACGGACCAGCCAGACATTAACATTAAAAACCACCAAACACTGACTGTTGACGACACAACAGAAACCAGGCCGGCAGGACTGTCCACTGCTGACGTGACAGAGGATACTTCATGTTGTTTGTATTATTTATAGAACTGATTTGTCTGCATGTGAAGGATGCAGCAACATGACGGATCTACACACTGACACAGCCATACATATAAACGCATTTATCTGCACATAAAAAACTGCAGAGGTAAGAAGCTTTCTCATAAAGCTCAAACAACATGAACAAATCCATCAGTTCTAAATGAAACATGAATTGCATCTTTAGCTTTTTTGATCCAATCCAGCAAAGTGTGAATGCATCAAAGTATTTGAGATGGACTAAATTTTTATTGTGGAAACCAACTCGAGAGGAGGTATGAGAGACATTCCAGCCAGACGTTGAAAAGGTGTCAGCTCTTCCATCATCTTTACTCCTCCTGAGTGTACCTTTATCTGTAAGCAGCCTCTGCACTGGAGCAGAGCTGACCCTGATTTACATGTATTTTGGGAAAACCAAGACGATTGGAGTCAGATTCATGATCCTGCCAGTGGAAACACAGAGATGTCCTGATGATATTCATGCTGCCTGGTACAGGCAATAGTAAAATTAGTAAGTGGAAATAGTAAAATTCAGTCAAATTTGTGGTGTACAGTAGAGAATCAATGAAGAAATGTGAGGGATGACGACACACACACACAGGTCTCTGCTGAGATTCAAAACAGGAATGTTACATTGTGTGGTAAGCATCTTAGACCACCACGTCATTAGGGCCCCTTATTGTCTTCATTAATTCCATAATGAAAGCCTATTTTCTCACAGAGTTCTGTCTGCTGACATTGAACGTGGTGGGCCACCCTGCTCTGTGCAGCCAGACCTAATAGAATTTAATTGTTGTGGTTTTGAGTGGAAAAGACGGTGTCCAGAGTTTACAGTAATTGAGCAACATTGAATATCTGTTTAGTTTGGAAAGCTGCTGGATGCTGAGAGAGCTGCGACGTCATCAGTTATTAAATTCAGTGCAGAAATATTAGTATTGTTGGCATTTCAGCTCTCATATCAGTCACTTTTTAATCTGTAGCTGTTTGTAAGACTTGTCTCAGCAGCTGCAGGATCAGTATGGATTAGTTTTTTAAACAACAGGACACATTCCTGCATGAAACGCTAACATGTTACAAATTTTAATAAAACCAGTATCTGTCTATCTGTCCTGTGCATATGTGTACATGTTTTTATAATTTTTCAAAAAGTACAATATATCAGATACAGTGTGGAGGTTCAGGCTGAGTTTCCACTCTGGTGTTTAGTAACAGTTAGTACAGAGTAATTAAGACAAATTGTAGGAAAGTTGGTGACTCAACAGATGTTTTCCAGGTTATTTTTGACACATTTGTGCTCTGTGTTTTTTCCTCCTGTCCTTGGTAATAGGTGCCAGAAGTCAGTCAAAGTTTTTTTAACATTCATATGGCTCCTGAGACACATTGCCAAGCAATAATACTCTAGACGGTATTTTACCATCATTAACAGCAGTAATACGGTCTGGTCACGTACAGTCATGTATACATAAAATATTTTGCTTTCATTTAATCCAAACATTTCCAATAACTCCAGATCATTGTTCAGCCTAAAAGTCAAAATTTGTTGAAAAAATGTGTTTTTGTTTGTCAAAATATTTTGCTTCAATCCATTTTAATTTCAAATTTAACATTTTTACTGCTGTCACAACATAGCACCAAATATTGACGGGCCGGTTCAGCAGCAATCTAACAGCACCATGAATTACATTTATTAAATAATGCTGATTTAATCTTTCTATAAATGTTACTTTAACAGCAAGAAGGTAACATAACATAAGAGGAGGCTGTAGTGTGTATATAGGTCCTGGTTTATTTTCATGATAACAGTATTGATTATTCTATTTTCATGAGCATTTGTTCTTTTTGAGTTTGACAGTTATTCATTTATTGGAGCCAACCATTTTTTGCTCCAGCTCTGGCAATAAAAATATTATAATGTGGAGAAGGCGGAGTCATATTTTTAGTGGTTAGCACAGTGTGATGTCATGTTGATTTCATTACATTCTAAATATCTAGTTGACCAAGTACATTGTTTTGTTAGAACTACTTGTTGTATGATGGCATATCGTAGTTATTATCCAAAACCAAAGAAATAAAAATGTGTTAGAGATGTTCTTTAATACTCAACAAATATGAAATCCAAACTTTTGTTTTGATTGACTTCCATGTGTCACGAGTTGGGGTAAAAGACCTCAGCCTTCTTCTCTGCACACATAAAGTTCATTTCTCTCAAATTTTGTTGCTCATTTATTAAAATCATGTCAGTGAGCACTTCTTCTTTGACAAGATAATCTATCCACCTGACCTCCTTATGTGCATGGGGCACACACTCAGGGTGTGTGCCCCATGCACAGAGGCACAGAGGCTCAGTCCTTGCTGCAGCAGCCCAGGGTTCGAATCCGACCTGTGGCCCTTCACTGCATGTCATTCCTTCTCTCTCTCTCTCTCCCCACCTTCCTGTCACTCTTCAGCTGTCAATATCTAACAAAATATATCTTTAAAAAAATGTGTGACATGACACAGGTGTGATTTGGACTGGTCACAGTAACATCCCAATCTAAAATGTGCAGTTTTATCACACAGCAGATGTCACAGGTTTTGAGGGAGTGTTCAACTGGCTGCTGGCTGCACGAATGTCCACCAGAGCTGTTGTCCGTGTATGTTTCTCTACCATAAGCCATCTCTAATGTCTTTTCAGAGAATTTGGAAGTAGTCACATTAAGTAAAAGTGAACCAGTGCAGTAAAGTGACATAGTAATGAGCTTGAGGGCTCAAGTGATCAGCAGTCTTAGGGACTGCAGAATGAAACCTGGTGGTGCAAGACCACAGGCTGAAGCGCCGTGTGCCAGATGGCAGCAGGCTGAGCAGTTTGTGGTTAGGGTGATTGGGGACGACTTTGATCCTGTTGGCCTTCTTCCTGCACTGCCTGGAGTTGAGGTCCTACATGGGTGGCAGCTCCGTCCCGGTGATGTGCTCAGCATTTTTCACCAACCTCTGTAATTCCTCATGGTTGAGAGTGATGCAGGATACTCCTAAATGTGCACCAGTGAAAGAATGTCCTGGAGTCCATGTTGCACCTTTCTCAGTCTGCGGAGGAAAAAGAGCCATTGCAGTAGTTTTGGTGTGTCCAGGTCAGGTCCTCGCTGATGTGAACTCATCCATGTATGAAAAGGAGAGGTGTGCATACACACAATCAGAGATTTGGTAATGTCCGTCGGCACAACCTGGGGTCTGTCCATTGGGAAGTTCATGATCCAATCGCATAGCACTATAGGTCTCTGGCTCGATGACACAACAGGATTGAATGCTGAACTTCAGTCAATGAACAGCATTCAAATATCAGCTCTACATACAAGTTACTGCATCTCTTAGTCTAAAAGGCGATTTTCACCTTCATGTTTTCAAAGGAGTTGTGAATGTTCTTGGTCATAAAAGTTTTCACAAGGGCCAAAACAACTCTTAAAGCCACATATTCTGTCTTTGAGAATGAGTGTTTTAATTTGAATCATCTCTCTTGCCGTCAGAACTGTCCAGGCGTAAGCATCAATGCATGGTTTCACTAAGTCACTCACCGTCTTGTGTTGTCTCCTGTAGGCATCTACCTGTTGGACATGATCTACATTGACTCAGCCTATCCTGCATCAGACAGTATCATAGAGACAGAGCAGCGGACCAATCAGATGAACAACCTTCTGAGGGTCATCTCTGACCTGCAGATGTCCTGTAACTATGGTAAGAAACAACTGCTGTGCCTCACATTTGTATACTGCGGTATTCACAACTGCTTCAGCTCCAGCAGCTTCCTCAGCCTCCACCTTTTTTCAATGCCAGTGGTGCCTCCCCTTCTGCTACGTAGCAAAAATTGCGACCACTGAGGGCGAGAAGTGTTCCACACTTAACTTTTCGTTATGCATACACCATCCGGGCACTCACAGTACACTTTTGACAGTGTGAACACACTTATGTAGAAATGTAAGAATGGAAGTATGTGAATTAAGACACTGCAAACATCTACATTATCCAGTAGAAACAGTATACTTCCTGTTTGCTGCTGATAATGGTATGACTATAATGGAACAGTTTTTTATTGCACACAGAGGAAAATGTGTGTGTGTTATGTTCTGAACACAGACAATGTAAAGTATCAGTGTCTCAGTGCATACATTCTTGTTTTGTTTCTTTTAGTCAAACTGATTTACAGCAAACATTCTGAACATAACATATGTGGAACATTTTTCCAACCGTCTTTTCTTCAGATTATTTGGTGACCCTGCCACATGTCCAGAAGTATCTGCTGTCAGTTCGCTACATAGAGGAACTTCAGAAGTTTGTGGAGGATGACAACTTCAAGTAAGTTTGATCTCACTTTCACCCCCCCACACACACCCACTTTTTGTCAGGCCCATGGAAACATGGAGGTGGGCGTGAAATTGACAGGGGTCAATGCACAGGAAACGACAGGCAGCTGGTTTTATCTTTCTCCACAGGGAGCTCCTTCATCCAGCAGGCACTGATGACTTTCTCAGGCCACGTCTCAGATCTTCAGCTTTGGCTGTCTGCCACGGCTGGTCACAGTTTGGAGTTAGCACTTGATTGTCAGGGTGGGACATCATGTCACAGATCTGGTCTATTTATTTCTCAATCTCACCTTCTTCAGACTCCAATTTTGGGTGGGACTTAAAATATGCTGAAATAATACATCAAACTTGATGAGTCATAATTCAGTGATTTTCATTTGGATAATAAATTCAGTTCTGAAAAGACTAAAAGGCTGCGTCTCTATTGGCAGACTTGAAGAAAGATTATATAAGTTCTGAAAGAAGAAATGAGACATTCTTCCTCTCAAATTAAAAATAGGATTTATATGGAATAAATCACAGCCAGACTCGGCTCAATACTGTCAATGCAGCATGTTAAATTGATCATTCTTATTGTGTGAATGCATGAATGTTTTTAGTGTTAGACACCTGAATGCGTCCAGACAACGTAAACCTATAAGACACTGCATTATCTGCCAAGGCACTACAAGTACGTCCTATCAGATTTCATCTGTAGGTTTCTAGTACCTGACGTGAAAATAATCCTATGTTTCACAAGAATTGTATGTTTTGGAGGATTGTGGAATTAAGAACACGAATGATTTGATGTAAAAAAAAAAAAAAAATGGTAATATAAAGTTAGTTTGGAAACACAGAGCGAGTCTGTGCTACATGAAACAGTATGATATCAATACCAGATGAGCCACAGCACAGGCCAAAACATACAGTAGCTATGAGATACTCTACTGAGAATACATTTGTTTTTGTTTTTTATGACTGTTGTTCCTAAATGTGGGCCTGTAAAACTGTGATGCAGTAATTCATAATGCATTGGTAAAAATGACAGTTAGCGGTCGATGAAGACATCGGCCCTCCTACACAGCAAATTGTCCCTGTCTCAACTCA
The DNA here is from genome assembly GCA_033000465.1 of Sciaenops ocellatus. Lineage (NCBI taxonomy): Eukaryota > Metazoa > Chordata > Actinopteri > Sciaenidae > Sciaenops > Sciaenops ocellatus. The sequence continues at coordinate 3,238,270 of CP136874.1, read as the reverse complement.
GGATCTACAAGCTCTTTTCACCAAGATAATAATGAGAAGATAAAGAAACGCAGCTCAAAGTTTACAACAAAGAGATTACATGCAGAGTGACAGTGACAGAATGAGTGTAAAACAGGGATAGAATGTCATAATTAATGTGAAATAAAACCCATTCATGAAAAATAAGATAATAAACGAGTAATGCATAACATAAAATGGGAAATGCATAAAACCTTCAGAAAAGAGGTGCAGCGATATCTTGTGATGGACTGCAAGTCTTTATGTTACCATCAGGGATATTTGGTAAATGGTAAATGGACTTGTACTTATATAGCGCCTTTCTAGTCTTCCGACGACTCAAAGCGCTTTTACACTACATATCTCATTCACCCATTCACACACATTCATACACTGATGGCATTGACTGCCATGCAAGGTGCCAACTGCTCATCAGTTTTAGGAGCTAACCATTCATACACATTCACACACCGATGGCGCAGCCTTCGGGAGCAATTTGGGGTTCAGTATCTTGCCCAAGGACACTTCGACATGCAGACTGGAGGGGATTGAACCGCCGATCTTCTGATTAGTGGACGACCCGCTCTACCTCCGAGCCACAGAAGCCCCCAAATATTTGAAAGCTGCCTTAGGTTTTTGTAGCAGTAGAACCAGCTGGAAACACAATACTGACATGTTTTCACTTTCTAAACTTATTTACACACAGAGCAACATTTGGAGTGGTGTTTGAGTCCATCTGATGAATCTCCGTCCAGTATTCATCCTTTTAGCTGTGTCCTGAGAGGAATATCTGACTCTGTGGCTAAATGCTTCACTGCATTCAGCCAATTACTGTTAACTATAACTGTGCCTGTTAAAAAACAGCTGCAGCTTTAATTGTTTTCAATCTGATGACGTTCATTTTGAGAACATTTAGAATAATTTTAGGAAGAAAGTTACCATCAAAAAGCCATCAACTAGGTTCAGGTCTGTTTAACCTCGTTCCGCGAGACCCTGACAGACTCACTTTGCTAAAGCGTCGATCTAAATGTTTGCTGCAGCAGTCTAAAATACGCAAGCGGAGAAAGACAAACTTCCCATGGGGAGCTGGAGGATGACCAGAGCCTTTCAGAGGGCACCATTAACCTGCACACTCTGACATCAGTCAGAGAGGAAATCCACTTTGCAGACCTGTGCGTCTCAATGTAAGATGAAATGTGAGAGGAGCTTTTGTGCACAACATGTGTGTAGGCGTGTCCCCAGAGTGTGTCGTCAGCTCTGTCTGTCAATAATGTGTTAAATCAAGAGTCACTCTGGGGTCAGCTGGCAACGTGCAACATGATGGAGGCACCAGTGAAGAGCAGTAAAGTTTAGTAAAGATCTGTTGCACCATTTTACATCATTAGACATGAAGAAATGGAAAAAATATCAAAAGGGATCAATAAGACCATAGCTTCAAATGATACAACAGAACATTCACAGATAATTTATGGATTAAATTCAAATTAACTTTTTATTCTTATCAATATTACTTTAAATTGACAAACATTAAGAAAAAAATTACTTTACTGTAGTTTGGAGATCACATAAAATCAGACATAACTGAGACAAGTGCAAGCCCTCGCACCTATCTATGTACTGTATGTATGGCTAGTGTACCACCTATGTTGATGGGACTTTCTGAGCCTTAGTAACATCAGAAACTATTGACAGTGCAACATGAAAAGATTTTAGCATTTCTGTTATTATTCTCTGATTACCTCTAAGCAGGTATCTCAGTTGAGGAACTACAGTTCCTATGATTTGGGGGATTTGGGGTAAGTAAACAGGAAGTATAAGGTTGCCATGGAATTAGTGAGTTAGCTGTAGGATACAAGTTGAGCGTTTTTGTCAACATATTAGCATCTTTCACGTTTCAAGTTTTTACAGTATATCCCAGGGGGAACATGGATGTCTTTATCATTTCAAGGCAGTCCATTCTTTTGCTGTTGACATATTTCACTCAAAGCCACAAAGATCAACCTCATGGTGGCACTGGAGACAAGGTCGTTAGGATTCGTTCTCTGGGCACCATAGATACCAAATTTCTATTCTAATCTATTGTTGAGATATTTCAGTCTGAAGTAAAGTGGCGGACAACCAGACTGACATTGCCATTCATAGCCATCGTCCATAGTAGCTGCACGGACTCAGTCCTCCTGGTGTTTGGACCGTCCTGCAGAGGACCTTGACATTTTCTGCCAAACTGCAGCTCACAGGGAAAGAATCCTGTGGGGGACCTTGAGATTGTCCTGCACAATAACAGACAACATCATGCAACCTTCATCATCTTCAACATTTTCCTTAACACCCAGGGATTAGTACACACAGGCTCCAATTAGTTTCTGGAAGGAAAAAAACTCTCATTTGTGTATTAACATCTCTAAAATATTAAGAATCAAAGTTTGAAGTAAGCAGAATTAATGTCATGAGGCATTTTACTTCCAGTAGGTCTGGATTCTGCTGTGTGCTCCTCCAGATTATACTGGGTGCAGTTTGATTTTGGAATTGAATGGAAAACTTGCTCATGGTCACAGTTACTCTGCATCAAAACAAAAGATGACTGGTAATGGTAAGATAATATGCTAAGGTTTAAGACTGTCATATAATTGTGGTTCATCTTGGGATGTCACTGTATTTCATCAGCACTATCAGGTTCATGTCAGGAATAAAGGGGTAAGTGCAGAATATTAAGACATCCAGAAGAATGCCACGTCTGTGGACAAAAAGCAGCTTCTCTCCAGTGTTCATTTTCAGCTAGTTTTCTATTTATTTATCTTTATATTTTATATATTATTATTAGTCCTAAAACTCATCAATATTTTAATTTTGGTTGTCGTCAAAGGAAACCGTTTTACTCTAGTTTGAAGAATAAATTCGAGACTAATAATAAGATTAGTTGACAAATATGTTAACTTAATATGTCAACATTGTAGTCTTTAGTAATCAAACCTTTTAATCAAACTTCAGTCATCTAATTTTAAGCTCTGCAGAGCAGGTGTCAGGTCTGATGTTATTCATTCAAGCAATATGTATATGTATGAACCATGTGAGAGGAGCTTTTGTGCACAACATGTGTGTAGGCGTATATATATATATATGTGTGTATATATATATATATATGTATGTATATATATATATATATATATATATATATATATATATATATATATATGTATATATATATATATATATATATATATATATATATATATATATATATATATATATATATATATATATATATATGTATATATATATATATATATATATATATATATATATATGTATATATGTATATATATATATGTATATATATGTATATGTGTGTGTGTATATATATATATATATATATATATATATATATATATATATATATATATATATATATATATATATATATATATATATATATATATATATGTGTGTGTGTGTTTTCTAGTTGTCTTTTTTTAATCATGTGTACATCATTCACATACCTTTGGAAAGAAAATGTTTGTAATGTTTTTGCCTACAACTGAAGTACTAGAAAGCTGCCCAGAATATTTTATTCAAACCCAAAACCAATTTTCCAAAATGCTGTCTTTTAATAATCAGAGGATGTCATAAATAGACTGCATGGAGCTGCACAGAGCTGATTAAAATTCCGGCTTTCAGATATGAGTGTCAATTCTGATGCACAATTCTTTAGCATGGATAGCATGTGTAACATTCATATAACATATCTAATTTATGCATCTTGAGATCTCTCTTCAGGTTTTAGTATTTCTCCTGACAGTAACACTTACACTACACGCTGCCCTTTTCTCTCCTCAGATCTAAAGTGGATCCAAATATTGATCGTTTTTCGAACAAAGCCCAAAAATTTTAACTAAAATAATAAAAAATGTTAACAATGTTCCACAGAAAGAAGTTTAATTAGAAATGCATTTTCTAACATGAATGAGTTTAGTTGGCACATATATAAAATATATATAGTTTTAGATATAATCTGTGTATTGTGCACTCTGGAAAGTGCTGATTGTGTTGCCAGAGATGAGATGATGAGATTGTCACGGAGCATAACTAATGACAGCAGTGATGAGAGAAAACACATGCACAGATGAAACCAGGCTGAGGTAGAGTAGCCAGCACTTTAAACAGTCATTCATGAACACAAGCAAACCCACTCTCACTAATTAATGACCATTTTACCCACAGTTTCTTCCACCCACAGCGTTTCAATAAATAGTTTCCAAATGTGGTGATGAGGAACAGAATTTACTGGGACTATTCCATGTGCTGGTAGACCAAAATGAGCATGTGCAGTCAGTATGAGAGACTTATAACGTTGTTCTCAATCCAGAGTGTGCCAAGTTTGGTCTCATGTACTCAGGACTTTAAAGGCTGAACCTCTGATGGTGGGAGGATGCAGTACAATCAATTACCAACTTGGAGAGGAGCGTTCCTGTTGACAGCAGCAGCCCAGCCTGGCTCTGGTGATTACACAACTGTACCTTACTGTACGCTAACAAAATCATCAATCAAGATGTTTTTTTCAGAGCTTTCATTAGCATTGACTGTGAGATGCAGTCAAAAGACACACCTGTTATCTGAATATTAATTTATATTTTTAAAAAATCAGTTTATTTCCTTTTATACAAACAGTATTTACTGATTTTCATTCAGATGTGGTGATCTGTCAGCACTGTTGTACTGTCCAATGAAAACATGACACTTAACTTTACTTTCAGCCAAACAAATGTGGCAGCAATATCATCTATTTCATATCTGACAGCAAAGTTTATATTCCACCAGGAATTATAGCATACATCAAAACACTACAGAGACATCAGAGCCAGCACTACATTATCAAAAGGCTGTATGAGACGACATGAGACTGAAATCTAAATAGTTATTTTGATGCCTGGAAAAATATTTGAATATTTAACACGCGGTATGTACATTTGAATTCCATTAGGCATCTCTCACATCAAAACGGTAACAAAAGATGTAGTTTAATGATGTTAGGTTATGTTAAGTCACAATCGCTGACTTCCTTCCTACAGTAACTAGAGGCATATGAAATATGTTACCTTAAATAAGGTTTCAGACTTTTCTGGGTGTGGACATTGTTGGAAACATTTAGGGTAATGTATGTGACAAAATATGTAATAAACAGTAGGTCTGTCCAGCTTTAGACATTTAATTGTGGAAATGTTACAGGTACCTTTAATTTAGTGACTCAATACCACAGGAAGAACTGAAATGAGAATTTGGTGGACTGGTTGATGCCAAATGCACTCTGGGATATTTGTCCACATAAGTCAGCTCCCAAAGTATCCTCAATAAAACGAGTGGATCAACAGGATTTCTGTTTATTCACACTGTACTTGGCTAGATGTGGGCTTGCTCAGTTGAGCTGCAAACTGGTGACATTTCACAAGAGCAGCGCAGAGCACTGACAACACGTCTGTGTTGAAAAGCAGGATGAAATAAACATGGTATAAAATGTATGAACACACTGTGTTGTTGACTGTCAGGGCTACTCAAAGGTGAAATGTGTTCCACTGAAATCACATTTAAAGAAGATACTCATAATATTCTACAAAATGTCTGTTTTTCTTTAAACCTAATCATGTGAAACGATCTCGAGTTTTTGTGTTTAATGACATTCAGCTGATGGAGAAGAAGCAGAAAGAAATGGAAGCACATGGATCTCAGCAGGCGGATGGCTCCCAGTTAGGGCAGAACCCGTTCTAGTTGTGAAAGATTTAGCAGCACAATGAAGCATCACAATTAAAATGTTTAAAGAGCTGTTCCTTCCCACATGGTGTGTAAAACTCAGCCAGATCTCAGGAAGTGTGCTTCTGGAACAGAGTCAACCCAACCCAGAGACTGCAACCAAACATGCATGTGCTGACAGGTTATATGTTGTCGCTGATATCAATTATTTCATTAGTTCTATAGAGTCATATCCTGAAAAAATAATGCATGACAGATGGTCCCGTGTTTACAAATATATTTAATTACAATGTGTGTACTGCTAATCTGATGGTTCCAAGATGTTAAAGCAACATTATGTAGAAATTGGTATATTTGTGATTTATTGTCTCAAGTTTCAGAGTGTAATCCCACTGTTGTAAATATGTTCAGCTGTACTCGAGTATTTGTTCTGATTACATTACTTCTGATCAAAAACTAGCGAGTCGACAACTTTGCTAACAGCCAAACATCAACAAGGTCAACAACAGCAGACATAGCAGCCAGCTAATATTACTGACTAGTCCAACAGCAGTCAGCCCAGCTCGGCGTCTGTCTTTCAGCCTTTTATTTCACCAAGCTCTCACCAACCACTAAAAGTCAGTCCCACATTTACTCTTGTCCGGTGGTCTCTTGCTCGCTCACTCTCTCCTTTTCTCTTCTTAGCTTTCTACCTTCAGCGCCCTTTTCGGTCTCTTCTCCTCTGCCATTATGTCCATAGAGGCTGCTGGGCCTGGTTACATTGCCCACTTGCCCAGCTAAGGTTCTGGCACAACACTGGCTCTGCTCTCCACTGGCATTCCCCCGCGAGCCAGGCAAGGAAACCTCCTCTTCCCGGTGGTCCAAAAACTAACACTCCCCTTGTGCTCTGAGCTCACAGTCTGAGCAGCCTGGCTAACAAACTGAGCTAACATTTGATGTTCATTTTCCACCTGCCTCAATTCAGTCAAAGTGTCCTTGAGCAAAATACTGAACCCCAAATGACTCCTGATGTGTCGTTGGTATGTGGCAAGCTTAGTGTCAGTGTCACTGCCCTCAGTGTGTGAATGGGTGAATGTGACAAGTGTTATAAATCGGCTTTGAGTGGTCAGAAGACTAGATTTTCTGACATTGCACAAACAAAGTTTACTGTTTCTTAACCAGCCTAGATGAATAAAGAAATATCACAACAAAGTTTTGTCAAGAGTTTTAGGAGAAAATATATCTAAAGAGCAAATGTTTGTCTAATGATGGATTCTTAAATTTTCAATATCTATATTCAGAATAGCCATTTTATGGTCAATACATTTGGAACCACCACAAATCCGCAAACTGTCTGCTGATCACTGATATGTAGATGATAATCCAAAATGATCAAATCCAATATGACTTCTAATACAAATAAATTCTTGTATGACCTCCATCTGTCCACACAGGATGTGTTCAGGCACATGTAGTAGTTTAATGATGATGATAATCAACTGAAGGTCAGTAAAATGGCTTTGTGAGATTTTCAGATTCACTGTTAGTGGTTCAGAGCCAAAGTTTGGAGCCATACTTTCCGTATCACTGTCTGACTGATTAACCCTGTAATTGAACTGATGGAATTGATATCACAGCAGCGAGTGCGTGATGTATTTTTCTCTGTACAGTAGTAAGTATCAGCTAATCAGAGAGCAGCCGTGGGCTAGTGTGTCTGATGGAAACCATTTGTGTTGCAGGCTGTCTCTGAAGATTGAACCTGGCAACAGCTCCCCTCGCATCGCCTCTTCCAAAGAAGACCTGGCAGGTAAGACACACATGTGGTCAAGCTACACTCATTCAGTACTCTTCCACTGGTTTGCCCTTTGTCACATACCAGATGGTTATGTCGTTTTTATTAGGATCATTAGCTTGAATTCAATTGTTTCATGATTTGTTCTTATACAGGATGTCAGGAAAACAAACCTTTCCAAACCTTTATGTAACTAAATATAGACACACATTTACATAGTAATAATTACCTATGAATTGTAGCCTGTAACAGAAAATATGTTTTCATTATTTATATGACTGTATGATACGTGTATTTCATCTTCTCATTTGAGTAGAGGGTCTATTATAATGACAATGAGAGGAAAGTGAGGTATTGTCTTCATTCTTAAGTGTGATGTGTCTGTCCCATCGACATATTCAGTAAACACAGAAATAATTTGAAATAAGCTTTTTTGATTTTGTCTCGTCATATCCATCATGTCTGTACATTAGTTATCAAGTTATGGCCAGCAGCCAGTTAGCTTAGCATAAAGACTGAAAATGAAGCACATTTTGATACATTTATAATAATACTTGCTTCATCAATGTTTCATTGATTTCAGTTCATTGCAATAAATAATAATCTGTTGTGCGTCATAAGGGGTTATTATCTGAGAAGCCAAAAGGCAGAGAATGATATATTAACAAGAAAAGGACAAAATGTGTTAATTCAAGCTTTATTTTCACTGTGGGATGAAAACACTGAGTTGTGATGTTCTAACAGACCATCAACTGTATGAAGCCACTGTTACACCCATTACAACTACCCTTCACAAACACCTATACGCACAGCTGGGGTCAACTGTGGCTGGAGTCTCTCAAGAATTTTAATGTTTTTTCATTTCAAAATGAAAATAAGACAAAATGTAACTGTTAGATATAACACTGTGAGCTGCAGGTTATTCAGACACAAAGCTAGCTGTGTTCACATGATCACTGTAATCAACCAAAAGCTCGTACAGTAAATCATACTGAGGTAGTGTGAGCTAACAGCGTCAAACACACTGCCAACACACAGTAATGTGGACTGCTACCACAGTGAGTGCTATACTGCTGGCATGCTAACGTGCTAATCGTGTGTAGTGATTGCAACCAGGTGGTCTAACTGACACTCCATCAACTGTGTACATTTATATAACACTGCCAGTTGAGCTGCTGGCTATTCAGACACAAAGCTAGCTAACAGTTACATAATTCCTGGGTGACTCCAGGCCATAGACTATAGATTAAAACATGGACATAGCCTCCGTGACGTCACCCACAGGTTTCTGAAGAGCAGTTATGAAGCTCAGTGTGGTGGCTCAGGCACAGGCCGCCTCCCATCATGGGTAAAAGATGTGGAGGGTGGGTGGAGCTGAGGCGCATTAAATAAATCCTGGGTGCTCAAACAAGCTACCTGTGATGACACTCACCTGTCAGTCAAAGCGTCCATGCTCTTAATTCTGCATAACTTTAAGCCTTAATATCATTTGAAAGGTGAGTTGTATATAAATTCACCCTCAGTACAGTTGTCATGAACGGGGAAATTAGCTATAGAGACCAAAACTGTTTTTTGTACCAGGCTGTAAACATGTTTATTTCTGCTGTGAAGTTGGACATTTTAACATGGGGACTTATGGAGACTGACTCACTTCTGGAGCCAGCCTCAAGTGGACGTTTGTGGAACTGCAGTATTTGGCACTTCTGTGTTGGCTTCCTTTCACAGCCACATGAGGCTGCTGCTTGCTCCAGGCACAACTGAGCCCAGCTGTGTGTGCATACCTGTGTGAGGGTTGGAAGTTTCATAAAATATATTTCATTTTTATCATGTAGGTTTTATACTTTACGGTTTAATTCCTAAAGCAGAAAAAATTGACTTTGAATTCTCTGCTCCTTACATAGTAATTACTTATGATACAGCATAAATTCTTATAAATGCATGAAAATACCTCACACTTTACTGGACACCAGCAATGATGAAGCATGTATTATGCATGCATGTTTAAATATTTTCTTCACTTTACTGAACACATAAAATGATAACTCATGATACTGCATGGACTGATACAGCACACTATGAGTTCTTATGTCAGCTGATTGTTTAGGTGTGTATAGGTAGTCATAATGTGTTATAAGCCTCATCAGTCAACCTAACTAGTCAAGAGAATCCATAGGACAGTTGAAGTTATAAGTCACATCTATAATGTTTCATGACTGATAATATAGTGTATCTGAAAGCATTATGTGTGTTTATGAGTATGGTCATAAAAAGCATTATTAATGCACTGGTAGCATACCAACTCCTGACACAAGCTGTGGTCATCTCACAACTCGATTATTGTAACGCCCTCCTGATGGCCCTCCCAGCCTGCACAGTGAAACCCTTTCAGATGATCCAGAATGCAGCAGCGTGCCTTCAATCAACCCAAAAGGTCACATGTTACCCCGCTGCTCATCGAGCTCCACTGGCTACCTGTAGCAGCCCACATTCAATACAAATCAATAAAGCTGACTACAAAGTAGCACCCACCCTCATACAGACACGTTACCTCCTCCAAAGAACAATGCCTGGCTCTGCCACCTGTTCGTTCAAGGCAATCCAAACTTTTCTCGTCTGTTGTTCCCCTTTGGTGGAACTTCCTACCAGTTCCTACTAGATCAGGGGCGTCCCTCTCTACCTTCAAAAACCTCTTGAAGACCTCAACACTGGACATGATAAATCTACCCCTCTACAACTGTCACAGTACTTATTGCTGCACTGACATGTCCTAGTAACACTGTTCCTGAATTGCTTCCCATTTTGCAAGATGCTTTGGATAAAAGCGTCTGCTACATGACTAAATGTAAATGCATTATAATTCACTGTGAATCCCCCTGTAATGTACTATAGATGTGGTCTTCATAGAAAGTGTGACAGCTGGTTTGCTTGTCGACCTCATTGTGCGACAAGACCACAGAGAATGAAGAAACAGATCCCTGTACGACGCCTGTAGTTCATGTTTTACACAACATCTCCAATCAGCATAGCAGTGTCATGAGGGGCTGTAGACGATGTGAGAGGACAGAGGTCAATCACCCATTCAGATCTCTAGACGACAGATAAAGAGACTCTGATCTACTGTAGGAAACAGAGCATGTTAATAATTAGCCTGAATCTCCCTCAAACAAGCGAAACTGTTTGATGAATAGTGTGCATGCAGTGTGACCATAGTGTTTAGACCATAGCAGAGTAATAAATAATAACCCACAGCTTGAGTTAGTTACATCATGTTCCTGTATTGACAGTTGATTGATGATATTTTGATTGTGTTGGAAAAGAAAACAGCAGAGAGTCAGCTAACTACGCAAACAACCAAACTCTCCTCCGTCAGTGTCACTTCCTGCTTATCTTCCATCCTCCCTGACCTCGCTGTGTTTTCTGAGGTCATCCAGGAAGTGAGGAGGCTGTAACGAACACACTCTGAGAGCTGCAGAGAGACAAATGGCTTTCCTCCTGTATTTGTAAAGTGTGCAGACAGGCCTGTGCGGCGGTGGGGCTGAGTGAAAAGTTCCATGAGGACATGCTGCAGAGAGCCAGTCCACTTCCTTTATTTTCCTTTCTTGTGCCGTGTCGGGGGTTTGGAAGGGTTCATTTGGAGCCGAGCTGAGATGATGTCATGCAGCACGAACACGCCGAGAGCTGGATGTAGGTCAGGATGATAAAGAGGGATAAACCCGGAGCCACATCAAAGCGACAGCACGGTGTGAGCTGTGCTTCAGCAAGCCTGTTTCACATGATCATCAGCACGATGGCTCGAAGTTCAGATGATGTCTAAAACATTCACCCTCATAAAAATAACTGCAAATTAGATCAATACTGAAATCATTATAAGATTAGTGAACAGATCCATTTAGATCATTTGATCATCAACATTCACTCGCATGTTTGCTTCAGTTTAGATTTCTTTCTGTCAGTTGTAGGTATGTGTAGAAAAGTCAGATTTGCATCTGACGCAACAATGCTTTGCTCTTAAATATTCCTTCAGTTACATGGAGACTCATGTCTCACTCTCTGCATACTTTTGACTCATGATGCACTGCTTCACTTTAAATTGAATGCATCTGAGTTGGACTATATATGTCAAACAAAATAAGCCGTTTGTTTGTCCTCAGTGGACAGAAATATGCATGCTTCTCATCTCCATGATGGTAGAGCACATGAACGATGATATAAACCATGCAGAGCTCATTAAAACATTCCTCTGCAGTGCCAATCGTGCTCCATCAGGTAGGTTTTCTTTGCTTTGTCGCTGGTCGCTTTACCTAAAAGGTCTGCAGTGTCTCATCTGAACCGTCAGTCTGTAGCAGTCATCGTCATTCTGATGAAGTGCTTCGAGAAACTGTTTCTCCAGCACATCAGACAGTTTGGATTGGCTCTCACACCTCCTCCTCTGTTCTAATGTTGAACATCCCAGGGCTCCCCCAGGCTGTGTGCTCAGCCCTCTCTTGTTTCATGCTGTTCACTCATGACTGCAAACCCCGACATGAGGAACTCTGCTGTGAAGTTTACAGACACCACTGTCATCAGCTTGTGTTGTTGTTGTGGTCGTTGTGTTGTAGAGACAACACTAACAAATAAATGATCAACAAACAAATGAATGTAGGTCAGAGGATTTATCCCTACAGGAAGAACAGGTGGCTATCTGGAGGAATTCTCTGATATATAAACTAGATGATGATTAGTGGAGTGTTGCACTAATTGGCTCAATATGGAGTCATCCATTTCATTCAGTGTGTTCATCATAAACTGCTCATTCACCAAAAGCACCTGGATGCTCTTGAAGAGTTGTTGATGGCTTGTGAGTGTGCTTACCTTCCAGTTCTGTTTTCATTTAGCTGAGTTTGTTTTATAAGGATTTGTCAGACTGGCAGACAGAGGAAACCCACAGACGAGGGAATAAATCGACTCATTTTGGTGTTAAAAATTCGACACCTCAATCAGGGAACCTGGCAGACTGAACAAGCTTAGTTTTTAAATCAAGAAACTCAAATGATTCACGGCCGGTTAGGCGAGTTAACTTTTTACTTGAACTCAAAGTCATGTTGGCTGACTAAAACGTCCCATGAGCAAGTTAACGATGCAGGTAATAGCAGACTAACAGCAGCAACATGGCAGCCATTCCACAGCAGCGTCCTCTGGGACTGAACACATTGATCTTTTTCCATAGAGTCATTTTTCGTGGGCCGGCCTGCCACATGGTGGGATTTATTTGTAGTGGTTACCATGGTCACCACTTATCGCACAATTTTGTAGAATTACATTTCACACCATTTGTTCTAATCCTAATAGAGTGGCAGAGTCATTAAGTGCTTGTCATTGGACTGACCGGAGGGGATTGTGCAGTAAGACGAAGGAAAAGTTTCAGTTTCACTGCATATTAATTACAAAAGCATCTGTCTGTGCCAAGAGTGTAACGTCACCGTAATACACAGGACATCAGTGAATCATTTGGGGAGGAAGCATGTGTCTGGACAATTACAGTACATGGAAATGTTCAGTTGGAAAAAAGGGTCAGCGTTTGGTTTCTGTCACCATGACAAAAAAATCTGTTCACTTTTTCTTTTTTATATATTTTTATAAAGAGATTTTCTTCTCATTATGACCCTCCAGCGTGTTCTGTAGTAAACATTTCCCTTTGTGTTGGTATTTGTGTTTGTTTGATGGACTGGTTCTTTTAGTTATGATTTGTTATCTGCATTTAGATTAGTGGCCAAAAGTGGTTTGGCCATACCATGTCACGCCCCCAAATACATGTGTATGCATATACATGTATGTATATTATGGAATGGAACTGTTGGGTCTATGTAAATAATATTACAAAGAGTACAGTTTAGACCTGCTCTGTATGGAAAGTGTCATGAGATAACTTTTGTTATGATTTGGTGCTATATAAATAAAATTGAATTGAATTGAATATTGAGTTGCATTATGGGAAATGTAGGATCTCTAGTTGCTGTTACATAACCCAGACACTAAAAGTCAGTTGATCTGTTAGTTGGGCCTGTGCTGCTTCAATTTTCGACATTATTTTTTAATCTGTGTCACAACCTTTTAAAGGTTTCATACTAAATCACTGGAGTACATCTTCCTCTCACTCTTTTTTTAATGCTTTAACTTTTGTTCAGACTTACTGTCTTTTTCAGTGTGATTACAAACAGTGATCTCTTAAATGTAGATATTTGGAATATATAGATAATAATGACCATGGAATGGAATGCTGAAGGGAAGCGGAGCCGGGATGAGCGAGCAATGTAGCAGCTTCAGTTTGGTGGATGAAGAAAACAAAGAGGTCTTTGACAGATGAAGCTAAAAAAGAGAAAAGGACAGTGACTGAGCAAGAAGCTGCTAGACAAAACTGATGACAGTTTTTTCTATTTTTTTGTATCGTAAGTAATCATAACAAATACACGTGTGCAGTGGTCAATGTTTAACATATAAAAAGTGGGATTACACTCTGACAAAAACACCTGATTCTAGGTTTGGTTTAATGTGAGTGATTGAGTCATTGTTGGTGGCGAATAAGATGGTGGATTTTTATGCTGCCTGTATGATATAAAATGTAAAAATCAGGGTGTCGTTTAGCTCAGTGGGTAGAGCCCCATGTACAAAGGCTCAGTCCTTGTCGCAGCGGCCCAGGGTTCGAATCCGACCTGCGGCCCTTTCCCGCATGTCATTCCCCATCTCTCTCTCTCTCTCCCCACATTCCTGTCACTCTTCAGCTGTCTCTGTCAAATAAAGCTCCAAAAAGGCCAAAAAAAATCTTAAAAAACAATTCATCAAAACTTTAAAGGTTCACTCAAACAAACATTCAAAAACTCGACTCAAGCAAAAGCAGCTTTTGTTTTTACCCAGTGGACTGAAACCGTCTGCATGTGTGAGCATAACTGATGAAATCTGTGCATGGAGGTTTCTCTTTTGCCTTTTTATTTTTTTTCCACTGTCTTGATATCAAAGGGGGCGTGTTGTTCTGTTCCACATATAGTAGTTCTGGCTTGAGTGAGGTGTGACTGTCAGGAATCAGGAGTGTCCCAGTAACTGCCAGTGGCATTCTCCACGTGCCTGTCAGCTGGTCATTATGTGTTATACAAGATGGCAGAAAGAGGCCGTGTCTGGCTGTGTCCACTGGTCAGTTGGCTCACTCAGCATAAACAAGTGTCGTGCCTCTCACACACTGCCAAACAGAAGAATTTGGTTTACTCACTCTCTCCATGTGCAACAAGTGAATGTGAGAAACCATGCTGGACTGAACAGAACATGTGCAAAGGCAAAAACAAGAGAAATCCCATGTGACATGATGAATTCACACAGTTCATACATCGCTGTGCGCGAGCAGGGAGACAGCCGTGTGATGGTGTTTCTGTATGTGACTTCAGATGAGATCATCCTGAGACTATTAGCTCATTTATATGATTATATCCCGTAAATCATCTATTTTGGGAAAGCTTGACTGAGCTTCTCGTGACTGAACTTTGAGACCACAAACTGGCTAATTCATCCAAGATGTTTTGTTATGTATGAACAGCAAATAGCTGAATAAGCACTTTAGAGGTGAGGTAAGAGCTAACATTGATCAATATGATTTCTCAAATGTCCGGCGCAGCTTTCCTGTTTTTCTTACTTTACTGAACCATTGTGTTTTAGCCTTCCCATGAAGACAAATATACCTACATGTTTTATTAAAAAAACTGACACTTTAAAAGTCACCTGAATACAGGTAGATGACAATAGTAATAACCAACATAAAGTGTGTTAGCAAGGTTTAGCTCCACCACGGGCCTCCAACAGCAGGCTGGAGGGATGAAGAGCATCCTTTAAAGATCCCCTCATCTAGTGTTTTGGGTGATGGTGAAGGAGAGTGCTGCAGTTCTCCCACAGATCTTCATTTGGGTTGAGATGTGCTGACTGAGGCCATGTGAGTCACATATTTTCTCTTTCAGTGGTCGAGGTTTGAGAGCTTTATATTAAATCAGCTTATTAAATCTAAATGCCTCCACATTGCTTATTGTTTTAGTTTTGACAAATTCAACTCTGATCTGTAATCAGTTTTTGTTGGCTTGAAGGCCCAAACATTGGCAGTTGTTCTCAACTTAGAGCTACAACCTGAAAATGAGATGTTGACCAAAAAGGTAAATGTTGATTTTGCTTACCTCTTTTGCCGCCACCATTGTTGTTTTCAAGTAAACAGTCACTTCTCACACAAGTCGTCACACACCTACCATTAAACCATGCCAGTAGGATGCTAATTGGTCTGAACCACTGTGGTTCGGACAAAAGCAGCTTGAAGCCTGGCAAGATGGTTCTTGTCAATCTGTAATCTTCTGAATCCAGCTGCTTTACAAGGTTAAAACTTGGAAATCAATCGAGTTGTTGTTGAGACATTTCTCAATGTCAACCTCATGTTGGCGCTAGAGAAAAGGTAAGCCGGCAAGTGAGAACCAACTGACCAACATGTCCATCCACATACTGATGCTATGAAGAAAATATAAAGGAAAACACATGAAAGATAATTCTTCTGTCACTTACAAATACTCTTTGCAGTCAGGCTTTGCCGTGAGCACATTAAGTAGGCAACAGCCAAAAGTTTGTTTTGGCCTTTTGTCAACTTACTGACAGAATTACCTTTAATTAGCTACAACTGATGTATGTAATCTACCATGACTGTTAGCACCGACTAAAAATGAGAAGCCTACTAATGTTACCTAAACGTTTTGTACACGTTTTGCTAGGAAAAAGAGTGAGGAGTGCTAGAAGATTCAATGACAGATTCATTAGCTCTGGATCTTGGCATATCCAGGAAAGCCCACGCTGTTTGTCTGCAGCAGGACAGTATAGTTTTCCACATTTTCCACACGGTGTCTTATTCTGAAAACTTCTTTTAGCTCAGTATCTTTTTTTTAAGTTTGGACATTTCTATATCACCACAGAATGTTTTTTTTTGCACCTTCTGGACTCGTGGCCTTGTGGGTAAAAATCCCATAAAATGTTGTTATCTCACTAGATTCATGCTTATTTATTGAGTCTTATTATTGTAAGTTTTTTTTGCAAAACAAAATATGATGAATTAATAAAATTAAGCTTTTAAAAGAGTCTTTTAGACATTAAACCTTAAAATTATGAGCTTACTTAAACAGTGTCGAATCTTAACAGAAGTTATCTCAGGGCACTTCCATGTAGAGCAGAACTAGACTGTACTCTTAAGAATATTATTTACAGAAACCAAACAATCGCCATGGTTTCCCAAGTGGTTTTGGTGAATCAGTCACTATGTGGAAAAGTAGAATAAATAACCTTTGTCTACTTAAAGTAAATATTCATGTTACCTATTTTGCAGAGTGTGTAGCACTCCAGACAGCAAGCTGCAGCAACCCAACACGTGTGTGTTTCTTTACAAGCTAATAGAAGATCCCAGAATGATCACATTATCCTGTCACATGGATTCCTGTAATTCTGACTTTGCCACATTATTTCTCGTGATTACAAAACTGCAGAGGAGTAAACATTTCCCTCTCGTTTTTTAGGAAAGATTCTAATTTTAACAAATTCCATAGTCCATCATCAGTGAGAATGTATCTGTTTTCCGACAGAAACACCGAACAGGCTCAATCACACACAGCTGTCTGCATGTCCTCTGCACTGTTGGAGTGTTTAATGCAGCAGTTCCTACTTTTCATGGGGCTCTTAAGGCTCATAGTACTTTGTACCACAAAATCACTTTAAACAAGTCTGAAGTATTTCAAGCTGAACATGTTAAACACAGACTGCCCTGCTAGGTCCAAACTGGTCACATCTAGCTGACTGAATGGGCCCCCGTGGGTTTCCAGTGAGAGGGAACAGAGAGTGACTCAGAGGTTCCACTGGCACATAATGCACATGATAACACTGCGTCAATTCACCAATTCAGCACAGTCGTGCCAGAAGGCAGAGCTGTGGCTGGACCATGTGGCTGGACTGTATGGGCAGATCTGTCACACATTCACATATTGACTGTACAAAAAGCATCCTGATGTAAATAATGGCTTTTATGTCGAGGCTTTCTGTGCCTCATTGGCTCCGTCTGGTGGATTATCTGGCAATAATTTTTAAAGAAGAGTTAATCCACATATTCCCATTCAATATCTACTATATTTTCCCTGACAAAAGGCTGGATTACCCAGCAGGCACAATAATGCTGGTAACTTAACAAAACATGTACTGTTAATGCATTAAGTCTTCTTAGAATCATTTCTCATTTGTTTTTAGCTACTTTCTAATAGATAATGTTGTATCTCCATGCTAAAGAAGGAGCACTGTGCTTTATTGTGTTAGGTTTGTCTAAATAATCTGTGATGTAATTGCACACATAAGCTAAAATGGGATTACAATATTTTACAGTATTGTTAGACGTGATGACGTGTTTTCTGTGTTGCAGGTCTGTCTGAGGTATCTGCCTCTCTGAGGTATAACAGACGGCCTACTTGCCCTGACGCCTCTGTTGGGGTTCATATCCCCACACCCCCACCCTCTCACCACAGGAAGAGCCACAGTCTGGGAAACAAGTGAGTGTAACAGGCCTTTTCCAAAGTTAGACTGTGTTTGCTGTATGAATCAAACCCTAAATATGTCGAAATCCATGTTACAGTCTGACCTGTGAACTCTTAAGGGAGCAACTGTAACAACGATGATGAACATGTGTCTTCCTCATCAACTCCCAGTGCTTAAAATAACACCATTATTTCTGTATTGAAAAAATGTTGTATCAGTTAAACACTGATACAGACCCAGCATTTCTCAAGTTTATATTTTTGTAAAATGTATGCACGCCTTTAGCACTAAGAGCAAAAAGCTAAAGGCTGCATGCTTCACATTCAAACTTTCATAGACAAACACCATGTGCAGGACAAGATACAATGAGAGTACAGCTGGGATCTTAAAGAATAGTAATTGACTGTAATGTACTCTGAAGTTTGTTGTGCTCTGCCGTGTTTCTACAGTAACAGGACCTTAAAGTAAAAGTTGCAACACTAGATTCAAAATATTACTGAAGTATGGAAGTATTATTGGAAAACAGTATTAAGTATCAAAAGTGTAAGTACTTCATGACAGACAGAAGACAGTGATACAGCAGCATGATCGAGCAGTGCACAAGTGGCTCGACAAAAACAGGAACATAAGTACAATAAAACAGCAACACTAACCAACATTCAATACAGGTGACCATGCAAGCAGCACAAATCAATAAAACACAGCCGAGTAAGACCGTCTTTGACACGTGCAGAGAAGCAATCGGAGAAAACAAAATATGACAATCAAAATGTTTAAAGGTGCAGTTACAGGTTAGTAAAATGAATAAATCAAATAAAATACAAGTAAATATAGCACACACAAGAAAACAATAATAATTATGCACACACACACACACACAAACACACACACACACACACAACCACAAAGGTATCTTCACTTTGACGGCTAATTAGACGTCTTCTCTCTGTGGGGTGTACAAAGTGTATCTGAGGGTGGGACAAAATCCTGTTTTCATTATTAATACTGCATTGAGTTTGGTGACATCAGGGTAGGACTTAGATGTTCATGTAGCTCCTAAACATCTATCTCTATCAACCGATGACCAAAACTACCCAGCATGCACCTGAGTACAGGTCTAATCAGCTAGATGAAAACACCTGTGTGGGTGAACATCTAAAAATGAAACCTAAGAGTTAAAGGTACTGATTTGTCAGAATCAGGTTTATTGCCAAGGAATTTGTAGTAAATGTAGTGAAATAGAAGTATAAAGTTGGATACCATGGAAGTACGTCCTGAGTTCCATTCACCTTGCTCAAACATTTTCTGTTGTCAAATGTACTTTCAAATAAGTGATCGAGATCCAAACGAGCTTCTGTCGTTAAATTGGACTTCAAAGGTTTCATAGCAGTGTGAGCGGGTGGTGTTGTGTCCATGTAGAACCTGTATGTTCTCAGATCTCAGCCATTACATCACCGGGTAAGATGATCTGAAAACTGAACTGAAAGAAAACAGACTAAAGTTGGAAAAAATGAGTGTGAACTTCAATGAATGAATGTCCCCATGAGTGTGAAATACATTGTGACAGCTTTGCATTCACCATCTGTATGTTTTCCTTGTCGTCTAATGGTCGATCTCTGCCCGCAGTATGATGTGTCAGTATGGCATGTCTGAGAGCAGGAGTGCCACGTTTCCCATAGAGAAAGCACGACACCTGCTGGACGACAGCTTCTTAGAGTCTCAGAGTCCAGTCAGAAATGATCCACACAGTACCTCTGTGTCCAATGGTCTGTCATTAGGTATGTATATACTGTCTGACCTTTCTGCTTAGGACTGTAACATTTCATGATGTTCTCTTCATGACATCTACAGTTAAACTGCTTCTCAATTAACTAATTAGCTTTTCTCATAAACTTGAGACCAAAGAATAAACCTGTGCTTTATTCTTGTTCTTTTTTTCCCTTTTAGGCAGCAGTGAAAGCTCTTTTGGGGAGGAGCTGTCACCTGGAATGGAGAGGTGAGAGCCAACCGTCACACACCTGACAGAGAATCATTTAATCCTTCAAGGTTTTGACAAATAAAAAATGCTTACAGCATTAAAGTTGGTAGGTTCAATTCAAATGAGGCTGACTGTTTTTCTTACAGTCAACAAATCACGTGAAAAGACTTATCCAACAATGTGTTAGCCCACCTCTCCCTACCCTGCTTCCTGCAGCTCATACATTTATAGTTTGATCCCTATTTGATGCTCTAGTGTGTGTTTGGGGCAGCAGGATGGAGGATTGAGTCAAGTTAAACTACAGTATGTGTGTCTTGTGGGCTGGGCGTGAGAAATGTTTACCTCGATAACAATGATAACCAATTGACAGTTTTCCTCTGTGGATAGATCTAACAGCCTGTCACACAGCAGAAATAAAGCAGACAACAGCCAATAAGTGCAATAAAATGGAGGTAGTGTGATCAATATATGAAACGGCTGTTCAACAAGCAGAAGCCAAACTTTAGAAACACCGCAACTCTTTTCCATCTGCTGACAAGATTCCATCCCAGCGACCACACCATTATTTGAATACAAGGCTAGCTAACTTGTATTGTTTGGTTACAGCAGATGAAACTAAGTTTTACATTCAGATTTCATACATTCGTTCATCACAAGAAGACATCAGGTTTTGGTGCACACACAATACCTGTTAGATACTGTTGGCTTGGGTCTGCACATGCGATTTGTGGATGATAAGAAAAATCTAAATATCACAAGAGGTCTTTTTTAATTTAAATTAGTCTTAGACATGTTCTTCTGTGCAGCCAGTTTGCATCTGTGCCTCCAGCATATCATTATGCATATAATATCAGTGTATTTGAATGTTGCTACCATCCTGCATCAAGTTATTCATACTGTATATCTCTGTTTGTCCCAGCAAGAATACAGAACAATTATTAGATTTATGCAGTGGGGAGGTATTCAACATGTCAGCATTTTTATTTCATTAATCATAT
Organism: Sciaenops ocellatus; assembly: GCA_033000465.1. NCBI lineage: Eukaryota > Metazoa > Chordata > Actinopteri > Sciaenidae > Sciaenops > Sciaenops ocellatus. The sequence continues at coordinate 3,217,224 of CP136874.1, read as the reverse complement.
GAAGAGCTGCGGTGGTTAGCACTGTCACCTCAACCATGAGCCCTAGAAGAGCTTCACAACAACATTGTTGACATAAATTACGACATATTCTTCAGCTCCTAAATGCTCCTGTGAGCACTGTTGCGGTCATTGTTCATAAGCGGATGAAACATTATTCCATCATCAACCAACCACACACAGGAGCTCCTCACAAGATTTCCAACCAGGAAGTAAGAAAATTAGGCGAAAGAGTAGCCAGAGACCAACTCAGAGAGCTCCACAAAGACCTGGAAGCAACAGGTATGGTTGTCATAGAGAAAATGATAGGGAGGCGCTCCACCTCCGTGGCCTCCATCACCTTAGCTGTACCTTAAGACTCCATTACTGAGAATGTAGAGAGACAAAAAACAAACTTTTTGGCATCAATTCAATGAGCCACCTTTGGAGGAGAAATGGGTCTGCATATGATCCTAAAAATACCATTCTGAAGGGAAGATGAATGGAACCATATACAAGGAAATTCTTAAGAGAAATCTCTTGCCATCCACCAGAATGATGAGGATGAGATGTGGGTGGACCTGCCAGTGGGACAAAACATACTCCAAAGGAGAGTGTGCGCTCCAGAGGAGGAGAATTGGACTGGCCCAGTCCATCACCAGACTTAAACCAAATAGAACATTTGTGTAAAGAACTGAAGATAAAGATTCACCTGCAGGCTCTGAATCTTCAAGATTTAAAATGGGCCAAAATCCCACCTGAACACTGTGAGAGAGTGTCCATCAGCGTACAGTACATCTGCAAAGTGCTGAATGTATTTCATTTAGTGTGTTAAACAGTCCTTCTTTCACTTTGTTGCACATATCTTTTCTTTATGGACAGGAATATTGGAAGGTCTTTTATCTGTCTACATTTATTGAGTTAATTCCAGTGTCTGGTTATTTCAGGTGAATAGTTGCTTTGGAAATATTGTATGTTTAATAAAGAAAATGTTGACATGTCGAATACTTCCCCCATCATATCTCTGAGTGTCAGATTAAAAACAGGCTGGGGTTGATTTGGATTTGGATTTCTTTGGTTTACCATTGAGGGTTCTTCTGGTCACATGAGATACAGTGAACAGTTCTGCTAACAAAACACCAAGCCCATGGTGGACTGACTGTGACAATGTGTGACAAACAGGGGCCGCATGTACGCAACACTGGGCCCCAACTGGAGGGTCCCTCTACGCAACTCCCCACGGAGCCGCAGCTATGTTTACAGGTACAGTGAAGTTAGACAATAAGAAGTTCATATCACTTAAGAATGATCATTAACGATGATTAACGAGGGAATAGAAGTCAGTTGCTCAAATGTGTTTTATCTCACCTCACTGGATGCTGGTGGAAGTCAGGTGTCACCTCGAACGTTAAATGGCTGTAACTGTGTAATATAGTAGAGTCTAAAGGGTCAGTTCACCAAAAGAAAAAAACAAATCTGTTGGCAGAACACGCTGTAAAAAGATTTCATTGGAGAACATTTTTTCATAAGAAAGTAATTGCTATAATAGCAGCTGAAAGCGTCTGCTGTTGTTTATCTGGAATGACAGGGCATGACATGATATGATCTTGGAAAGAAACAGTCAAATCAGGCTGTGTGTTGTTCAATGTCAAATGTTTGAATTCAGTGCCACTAAGATATCCAGCGCTAAACAGAGATTTCTTAACACCTGGTCAAGTAAAACAGAAACTCTCTACATGGCTAAAAGTAAAAAACTTTTTTTTTTTTTTGTTATCGGGGTGAACTGAGCCTTTAACTGAAGTTACATTAGTGAAAATGGAGGTGTAGGGTTAGGAACCGTCTGACATTTTGGGAAATATGTTGGCTTGTCATCTTTCCCAGTATCAGATGAGACTTCTGATTGAAATTTCATCTTTTTGGGTTCAGTACAGAAATACTGTAACTGTAGGAGGTATTGAGCTTAGCTTAGCAACTTTAAGCACATTGAAATGCTAACTGCTAACGCCTTCAATTATATACAGCTTTTACACAGAAAATACTATCTTTTCAATTTCAGTCTGAAACTTGTCATTTAATGATCACATTCTTTACCCCTGTTGATTTTTAAGAACCCATGATGTTTATTGTAACGTCACCTTTACTAGCCCCTAGATGTGTTCACACTATACTGGGAAAAACGCTTTTGCACTGCATGTACTATATTGTGGAGATTAGCAGTTAGCAAATACGTCAATATATTTGCAATTTTTGTAGCCCATCATTGTTTGTTATGAGATTGATCATCCCTGCTGTACGACGTGATTCCACATAGTGCACCATATACATCATTAATGACCTGTCACACATGTCACATGCAGAAAAATTAAGAAGCAAAGGCTATTTCTGCTATAGTGTGAACATGACTGAAGGCTTTAAAATCATCTAAATGAGTTAGTCACTGACCTCAGATCAGATCAGATCATGACTTTACATCACTGCGATGACAGCTGCTGTGTGTTTGTATTCATCTTGTGTCTGTCTTACTATGCTACAATAATAACAGTTAACTTTGGGGACCATAATGTCAGTGTTGATCTCTATAAGAAGGTGATGGTCATGGTCATTGTTGTACACTGTTGTATGAACAACATTCATTCCACTTTGTTCACATTGCATTTATTCTATAATATGATATGTGGATATATATGGATATCCGTTATTATCAAGGCTAATATTATAGCATCAAAAATATAATATTACTTCCAAGACACATACAGTGAGTTGCACACACTGAACACTGAGCGAAGCCTTTTTCAGTTGCTGATGATGTTTTGTTTGGCTTGCCTCCTTTGCATCCTTTCTCTACCTCCCTACACTTTTAGCTCCTCTGCTGCCAACTCCTGCTATGGATGCAGTGAGGCTGGTGGTGTGACCATTGAAGGACCGCTGCGCAGGAAAACACTGCTGAAGGAGGGACGGAAGCCCAGGGTGAGGGGATCTATGATGTCATCATGGCTTAAGCGCTGTATACTATGTCAGCAAAGGAATTATCTGATGAGATGTTTTCAGCATATCCATTTATTTGGTGTGTTGCAGTTGTCATCATGGACCAGATTTTGGATCACGCTGACCGGATCAACACTGACATTCTATGGGGCGAAAGCTCTGAGGGCCTCTGAGAGGAAACATGTAAGTTTAAAGCTTACAGAACAGAAAGAAGATGAAACTTTTCAGAGTTTGTACTGTAAACCTGCCGTCTCATGGTATTTAAAAACTCAAACTCTGTGTTTTTGCATGCTAACATAACTTCCACATCAGCAGATACAGTACTGAACAAAACTGTAGAAAAACTCATAGAATGCATAAAGCTGTAGCTACACGGCGTGTCATGATGTACAGCAGCTTCCGGTGTAGTTTCTTGGAGACAGGGTTGCTTTGTGTGTTGCTGAAAAGTCGACGAGTCTTCTGAGTTCTTCAACCTCCACCGCCATCAGACAATTGATGGAGAAAACACAAGCATCCCACACTGACCAATCACAGTTCAGTCTTGTGACGTCAACACGTGAGCAGCCCCATAGTCCACAACAATGGCACACTGTAGTGTGAAAAGTTTATTGTTATGACAAAATGTTTTCATATCACATTATACCCCATAATCCAGAAGTATACTGTTAATCTACCTAAAGTGTAACTAAAACCTCAAACCAGTTTTTCAGATGAAAACAGTGTATTTGTGTATTTAGGTCCAAATCGCGACAGTTTGGTTCAAAGTATTTAAATCCCACACACTGCGTTAAAATATGCCTCCCTCTGCTGGTTGAAACTTGGCCATTGCAGCTGAATTGCTATTGGCTGATCTGGAGGCAGGTGACGTATGGTGGCAACTTTTTGTCACCCGTCTCCTCAAACCAGTGTGTCCTGAATCTGCTGACTGTGGCCTGTTATGTAACCTCTCTGAGTTGCTGTCTTAGCTATTCAAACGGCCATGAATGTGTTTGGAGTGACTGTTAAAGCTACAGAAGACTCTCTGTGGACACTGAGGCTCTGAAGCACACTCTGATCAGTCTCCCAATTCACAAACTATCTAGCCATGCAGCCATGCCCTCTGTAGTGACTGTCTACCAATGAATAGACTGTGACTTGCTACATTTTTTCAGTTTGCTGGGAGAGAGGGAGCTAGCAGAATTTGGGGGTTTAGTTACGCTTTAAGTGTCTGTCCTTGTAAACGATGGAAGTAATGTCCAAAACGCAGTGAGCACACAGGAAGAAAGAGAAAGCTCAAATCTGTTTAGCTTTCACACCTTTATCCTGAATCTGATAGTAATCTGGTGTTTGCACAGTATAAGTCCAGCCCCTGTAAGAAGGTGTGTGTTACTGGGTGGATGGTGGTGCTGCCAGATGACCCGGCCAGACCCAACATCTTCCAGCTCAATGATCCAGACAAAGGTCAGCTTCACACCAACAGAGCGCCCGCTGTTTTCTTTTTCCTTCATTTAAACTTAGATAACCGTACAAACCGTCCATTTGTGTCCCTTCACAGGCAATGTTTACAAGTTTCAGACAGGATCCAGGTTTTCAGCGATCATCTGGCACAAAAACCTGGAAGAGGCTTGTAGAAGCAGCAGACCTCAGGTAAGTTCAGTACTCACACTCATGGGTCCCTTTAGGTCAGATGAAACAACTTTTAAATGAAAATATGATGCATATGATAGAAGTTGTAACCATAAAATACATAATGAGCAGAAACAAAACAGGGAGACCCAAACAGACTATGGACTCTTTTCTCCACCTAGAGGAGCAAACTAGAGGCCACTAGAGGAGCAAGTACTTTATTTTTCCCCAAAGGGAAATTCTTTCGTTGCAGCAGCATTAAAAAATATACATAGGAAAAATATACATATGGACTCGTGCAATAACTTGCAATTATGTTTCAAATTATATTTTATTTTTGAGGCAATGTCCAAATATTTTGGGAGAGCCTCTTATGTGCTGGCTTAAGAAGATGGTGATCAGTTTAATTTTTGTGCAGAACAGAGCCCTGCACATGGTAAGCCTTGTTTAGAGCTAACACTGTTAGCTTAGCAACAGCAAAGTCAAAATACAGTGCATATATAATATATTCCAACAACTTTAACACATCTTGATTTACATTTTGTGCTGGGGGAACAAATGCATGCACTACAAAGCGGCAGTTACACACTCGGTGCTTTAACAGATTTTTACGCCCTCAGTTCCTCTAGCTGCCAGCCACATTTTTGCAACACACACAACGGCCACATTGTGCAATGTCATTTAATTTAACACACAACAACTGACGTCCATAGCACATACAGGGTGTGTCGTGTAGACAAATACTGTAAGACACGTTTGCCCATGACCATAATGTGAGCATCACGGATACAGAGATAAGCTGCTGAACACAGTCGAGCATTTAGCTAAAGAGGCAGATCTGTTTCTCAGAAAGAGGATTTTGCTTTGAATGTGCTGAATGTGTAAGCAGGTTGGTTAACACATTCACTGTAACAACTTTCTAAGGTGATAATATGTCGGTGTTTTTCATCTGTCACTGAAAACGGCTTCATACAGACAGTGACAGAGTGAGCAGCTGTTTAATATCTGTGTTAAATCTCTGTTCTATTCTCTCAACAGATACCAGCAAACCTCATGTCATTTGAATGAGAGCAGACGTTAACCTGAAGGACATTAATGTGCCAAAACCATTTGTTTGGGAAGTATAGACTGAGTGGTGGAACACAGTGCAGTCTGATGGGATCTACTGAAATGGGAGAGTGAAGAAGTGTCTGACACTGTAAAAGAAGCTCTGTGATACTGGACGTGTGACTGCTGTCTTCTTCATCAGAACTAAGTGTAACGTAAACCCAGTCAGTGGAATACTTTGGTGAGGTTGTCCCTTCTTTCTTTCTCTAAGCTTCCTTGTTCATGGTCATTCGTTGCACTGCTAAAAACATGTGAGCGGGCACATAGGGATTTTTGTTTGGCCCATGTTAAGTTTCTGCTCGGGTGAAGAGATGTGTCATTGCACAAACGTGGACAGCAGTGTTAGCTGACTGATGCTGATGTTCGGTTTGCAGACCAGTGTTATACGGCCTTCAGATGGAGCTCAGGTTTTAAATCTGAAAGGTTGAAAGAGACACCCTCTGAGTTAAAGTGGTTAAATTCATTCAACTGCTATCACAATGTTTTTTTCTGCATCTCAACATACTGAGGAGAAAGAGTAGACAACAGTATCAACACACATCCCAACCTGTGAATCTGGATCTGCTGGACAAACGTCTGGAGGCGCGAGCATGAAAAACATGACCCTGTTCAACGGCCTCATTAATACCATCAAAGATCTGCACTGCAGCATGAAGGACAGATGATGAGACTTGATCACCTTCAGCGCTGTGACACACAGCAAAAAACAAAAAACAAAAAAAAAAAAAACAACATGGAATCATGAAGTTGGCTTTAAGAGCCTGTGTGGAACTGTTGGCCCTGGATCAGTTCACCTGTTCACCCCTCACTACCTCAGTTGGTAGTCAGTCCTCGTGTAAAAAAGGTGTTTGCTGATGTACATAACAAGGTTTACAAATAGTAACAATTCATATTTTGTACAGAACAAATCAAAATTTGTCAAACACCGTGGAAACGAACCCAACACGGTGATAATTACAATCAACGATGCAGAGGACAGCCAGCTGTTGTCTACACCAGTAATGCCACGAGCTGCTAGTGGAGTGAATTTAAAGCAATTTACGATGAAGTACCAAGCTTTCAACAATCATGTGTGTGTGTGTGTGTGTGTGTGTGTGTGTGTGTGTAAATAGTGTATTTATTTGTAAAAGAGTTTATTTTTTGACAGTTGGCCATCAAAGGGAAGTGGTGCGATGGATTATCTTCGATTCACCACCTGCTACAGGAAGATGCTCCTCAGAGAGACTCTTGGTGGGAAGCCACCCTAAAACTTTGTTTGAAGGACACTGGAACAAGGGAAGACTCCATTAGCATTGGTACTGTTAAATAATCATGCTTTAAAAGCAAAACATTGAATTTAAAGGATAATTCTGCTTTAATATGATGTGCATTAGACTTTGCATGTTTGGGCATCATTCCAAACAGTTAAACGTTAACATTGTTCTGACTGAGATCTGAGAACGCTGGAAATGAATGAGGGTTAAGGGTCCATCTCATGCAGTAATGTGGCAGTTACTGCAGTGACGAAGGGACAGGACTGACCTGTGGACGTGAGTTTTGCATTCTGACTAAACACATGAAATTATGGGCACAAGATGAAATGAAGGACTTCGTCAGGGTGGCTCATCCTTGGAGATTAGAGGACGGCGTCGGGTCACACTACAAAATAACTAGTTTGTACAATGTTGTCCAGCCATGTCTAAAGGCAAAAGTGTTCATGGCTGTTCTGAATGAATCAGTCAAAGGCAGAGTGAAAAGCCAGCAGATATGTAATATCGTTGAATTATGTGGATAACGGTGCATACTTTCTGACAGTCTCTCCTGGATGATGTTCATCGTGTTGCACTTGCTCGTTCACATGAAGACAGAAACAGGTTTAGATTTATGAATGAAAAACCGCACACAGCCTGCTGATCACATCGAAGTGTGTGAACGCAGCGCCAAAAATCACACCCGGCTGAGTGTGTGGAGGTATGAGCAGACCGTGAGTCTGATGCAAGTACAAGCGAGTGCAGCTCCATGAACGTCTTCCAGAAAAGACTGTTGAGAGTTGTGTGTCTTTTTGAGGCCCTGAACACAGAATCCCCTCAGATTTTCTAGGAACAGCTGGGGGACATGACTAGGAGTATTAGCCTACCTTCACTGCGACCTAAGCCTGGATAAATGGTGATATATGGTGATGGATGGATTACATTACAACTTTACTAAAAAGAAGTCTGATGGGTCAAGAACCATGATCAGACAAGTTGGAGATTTTCAGACAAACTTATCAGGAAGGTGAACTTTAAAATGTTCATCCAGACTGTGTGTTATAAACATCCAACACAGATTAGAGACCCACTTCCTGCTTCAGCTTTTATCGATAGTATTTCCCATAGTTTAAGTTGGGACAGTACAATGAGGGATACAATAGCAACAACAACAACAACAACACTCTGAGTCTCCTCTCTAAATGTAATAAGTGGATAAAGGGTTTGTTTGCTCTAACCTGTCTGATGTTCCCAGATCTCTCTATGACTTTAGGTACAGTGTTCTAATTGGTAAAATCAATGGCTAAAGCTGTCAGGTCGAAGTTGTAATGCACTAGAATTATCCTTTAAGAGTAGAACTCCGAAAAAAAAAAATTGAACTGAAGTTGGGCATTTACTAAGAGACGTCATATTTCTAATGTTTCCCTGTTGTAAATCATGGTAACTGTCAATCATTTATGATATCAGTTGGTGGTAAAAAAAAAATCACTAAAAACACGAGTGAAATCATCACATTGTTAAGAATCTTTGAGTTTAGTGTTCTTTATGTTTTTCAGAACTCACTCATGTGTCGTCTTTAACTAACATTTTAGTGGACTTCAGTGTTCAGTCTTTATATGAATGCAGCCATGACGACCCCGTGTGCTTCACATAACAGCTGATCACACTGCACTCTGTACTGTTTCAGGCATTCAGTGGAGAACATGCTGAAATAAGGGGATGAACTGCAGCGTTTTAGCTTTGTGAGCGTGTGAGCATTAGTATTTAGCTCAAAGCACTGACAAAGTACCCGGGTACAGCCTCACAGAGACTCCCTACAAAGAGTCTAATAACACCACTTGACTTTAAATAAAAAAAAAAAACTTGATACAGATATTTATCATTTATTTATTGAGCACATTTAAAATCCAAAACTGCTTTATAGAGGTATGACAATTCCAAAAAAGTAAAAATTCAGACATAATTATGAAGATAAACTATTAAAATAATAAGAGGTTATCAAACAGGTTAAGTTATTAGTTATTAGTACTGGCCAATGTTACACTATTGTTATGAGCTAATGTAGTGCAGACTCTTCAGTAGTCCAGATTTCATGTAATGGATTACACACCCAAGTTTCTACAGTCTGCTAATTGACCAGTTAACTTTCAACATCAATGGAAACCAATGATTGCCTGAGACAGTCATTTATGTCTATAATTTTCCTTTGATCACTGAGAAATGTTAGACATGAATATACCATAAATTCCACTCTTATTACCTGTGAATGACTGAGCCTGTTTGTGTTTCGTATTTAGAATTGTACTGTTTCGTACTGCGGTTCAGCTGAACGAGGTGTTCTGTATTGTTTGACATTGTACACATGGTGATTCATTTTAATGAGAGAAGACACATTCTGCTTAATGTCCATGAAGTGAATAAGTCACAGTAAAGGAACAGTCAAACATATTAAGGTAGCAAATGCTTGTTTAATGTCTTGACCAGAGTTGAGTTAGGTAAAACTCAAAATTATTCATTTAATCTGTGCATGTCGGTATACACATACTGTGATTTCTTATTTGTAACCATAAACCACTGTACTGTTTGCACCAGTCATGTCATATCATGAGATTTGTACACATATGGGAGAAGTTTCCTCTTTGCTTTCTGACAAAGTCTTGAAGACAAAATTCTCCCACATGGAGATTTTAAGTTTGTCTTCAGGACTTTCTGCCTGAAAACCAAAAGTCAAGATTGACTTATTATTTTAACCCTAACTATGATCTTTTCCCAAACCTGGGTGTTACACGCTGTGTTTGACTCATTCATCCACCACAAACTCCTCTTTATTACATGATCTGACTTTCTAAAAGCTTTTCCAATTTGTCGCCATATATCTGCCATTGCAGAGTACTACTGTGCTCAATCAAGTATGTGTGTGTGTGCAAATTTTGTGTTATCCATACGCCCTAACAACCCCCAAGAGTAAGGTTTGGTAGTCTGTGAGGGGGTGTGCCATTAAGTCTAGTCTTCAGCAAGTGAAACATATGACGAGTTGGATTGAGGTCCAGTAACTCTTTTGCCATAAACAGAATGTTTCTGTGTGATCACTGGAGGCGTGCACTTTAACCTCATAGTGATTGCTTATTGTTCTATTATGCTTGAGTTGAAGCAAAACAACAAAAAGCCCAGTCACTGTCAGGAATCCTTTGTGACCACGCTGTAGGTCCATGATGTGTTCAGCAGGGGGAACTGCTAGCCTGACGAGCTGTCTCATTTACATGTTAGCGACAAGTCACCAGTGTTATGTTCATAGTCACCAGTGTTCAAACCTGACAGCCCCACTGTGGAGGAGAGGACTTCTAAATGCTTTGTGGAGGATGGCTATCAAACCTCAATACTTTTTTTTATGTCGACCAAAATATGTCATTGAAAAGTAGTAAGAGTTGTACATAGTAAAAGTACCAAGACTGAATGTCTGTTCAGCTTTGTAATCTTGACCTGATCAGGTTTATAATCTTTACATCAAAATTTCGAATGCTTTATTTGGGCTTTGCAGCTGCTCGTGCTTCACTAAATTTGAGAGCTTTATTTTAAAACATGAAAAATGTTTCTGCATTTTTAAACGAAGCTATCTGTTATCTGCTATCTGTATTGTTGTGATGTCAGTACAGAAACTTGGGTAGTATTTTAGTTCTTAGCTGCGTAAGATGAGTGTGCCCAGCTTCTTTTTACATCTCTATTTCTACATAAGATGTGTGAACATCCGACACAGTCGATGTGTGAAGTTATCAGAATCACTGTTGATGTTGCACTGCTAGCAGTTCCTCTTCCGCTTCGAGTCTTGAAACATCTAACCCAGGTGGTCTGGACAATATTTACAGAGATGATACGTTGATCTTCTCATCTCCAGAATCAGATGAGACCACAGGAGTTTGATATACTTGAGATATGCTTTTTACCAGCGTCGAGTGTGCATTTAGCAGGAGTAGGGGTGGACAACATGGAAAATATACCATGTTACATTGAACATTTTACATTTTGATACATATTTTTGATTGTTTATGAATAAAACATTCATCCACAAATCATAGAAAAATCCATTATTGTCATAAGGCGGTCCTGCTCAGTGACGCCGTCAGCGTGTTCGTCTGAAGAACACTTTGCCATGATTTAGTTTGAATTGTTCGACACTGAACTCAGCAGTTTAAAATGCCGCCATAGTTTTCTCTCTATAGAGTAAGTTGTTAAATAAAGTAAATGTGATGTTTTTTATAGAACATTTTGATGGCTCTTTGAATGACTGATCAAAACAGCAGGCAGCCTAAATGTTTAGTGCTGCCAAGTTTTTCAAGTGAACTGTACCTATGTCAGTTAAGTGGGCTTAAAATGATTTTCCATGATTTGTTCCCCAAATATTTCCAAACATCCCACGACCATGTCAGCATGTGCCAGTGAGTTCTCCAAAGTTCAGCCACTGTTAGTTGAGACGCAGCTTGATCCAACGTTTCTCATAGCAGCATGAGAAAGCAGTGTTTTTTTTCTATGACTCCGTATCCAATGATGCACATGTAGTGTATGTTAGCATCAGTGTGTACATGATGGCATCATATCACTCTCCAGTTTGTTTTCATGAAGTATTTCAACAAGTATTGCTTTCATCCTTTCTCTTGTTTTGATAGCTGTACATGTCAGATCCATACATCTTTGTTTTTATCCTCTGAGCAAAAGAAAAAAAAAAAAACGGATCGTGTTCTACGGGACATTGCATGTATTTTTTGTGTACAAAATTTCTAGTGATGTAACTGTGAAAAAGATAACCACTGGGCCGTGATTATCAGTCTGTAATTATTTTGCTAAGTTATTTTTTACCATGGCATTGCTATATGTTGCTGTATTTACAGCTTCAGACACTGAATTGAATTGGGAATAAAATTTCTGTACAGAAAGTTGTTGGCTGTGTGTTACCACTATGAAAAACATCCAGATTGTGCAAACTGTAGGAGCTAAAGATTAATGTCCTCTTCACCTCTGCCATTCTGGCAGCTTGCCCTTCTCTGGCTCTACACCTGCATTCCCCATCAGCTTTCCCTGTGCCCTGGGCCTGAAAACCTCTTCCTGGCAGTTAAACGCCTGTGGTACAAAAACAGAGACACAGCTGGTGCATTTGCTACTTTTATTTATTTGAAAGACTGCAATATTGAAGCTGATTGTAGATTGATGCAGGTGACTAAAGAGCTATGACAGTGCAGTAGACAATTCTGTGAAATAACACTGTCCAGAGCTTGAATGCAGTGGCAATTAACTCTGAAGAAATACATCAAAAAAAACTTTTCATGTCCCCGTTCACGTTTCTGCTGGCCAATTCCAATGTATCACTTTATATACAAATCATATTAGGGAGGATATAATGTGGTGGTATACTGGTGGTGTTTGAACTAAGAACAGTCTACACCTGCTGTGCACATTTGAGAAACAGGTTACGGTCTGTAGATGCAACGAAAAAACTGATGTGTCATAGTTGTGGTTTGGTGCACATGAATACCGTTCAATCTGCGCTGATCTGAGGCCTGCCTAATGCAAAGGAAGACATCAATGAAAATTCTGGGAAAAGCACTCATTCATGATTAAAGTTTCAATGTTGAAGTAGAAAACCAAGTGGAGATGTGATGTTAAAAGTGATGCACAGAACGAGGCGTTGTCTCGCATCATTTCTCTGGTTACACCAGGAAAATACATCTCCATTCAAATGTTCTAACTGCTCACAGAACACGCTGCTCGCAAGTCCCTTCCTCAGCTGTGCGATGCATTGAGGCCTTTAGAAAAATAAACCTGATGTTTTACACAGTCAATGATTCATAAAAGCAATTCACTGAGCAAGTCATGTCAGGTAGGTAACTATAAAATTACAGACATCTAGACTGTTGCACAGTAAATATGAAAAATTCAACATAAAATAAGATTTACAGTGCAGCCATCACTTTACTGCACCGGAGTTCAAGAAATTCTAGTTTTGTAACATCAAATGAACTGAAAAGGCACGTCACATTTCTCAAGCTGACATTTAAACCAGACACCCCGCATATTCAGGGAATTACATGAAACCTCACAATGTTCTACGTGGTACACGACGATGTACCAGACCACTTTCCAACACACGGTTCAGCACACGGCTTCAGAGACAGTCTGTAAAAGAACCTCGAAGGAGATTTCCGTTGATGTCACAATCTGATGTCAGAGGGGATGTTCTCCGTCATTCACAGCAGCTGTGTTTAAGGCAACCCTGCTTTTCTTCGAGGAAATCAAAGTTTCAGCAAATCAGCTCAGTGACCAGCTCAGCATCCGGTGTGTTCGAGCTACAGCATGTTTGATCTTCTCCTGGTGAGACAAGGTCAATGCCCAAAGTTGGCACCCAAACTATGGATTAAAAGGTTGGCTACAAATATGAGTGCACGATGCTAAAGTGATCAAAGAGCAGATCTGACTGAAACATTTACACATCCATGTTCAAGTCGATTACAAGACAATTTCTCTGGCTGTGTTTAATTTGAACCTTTGATGTCACCGACTCGTCTTCAAGAAGTCTGTCTTCATTCTGTCTTTGACCGAGATCAATAAGAGGTTTACAGGTTTCTGCACAGATCACGTGCTCATCTAGCACCGACTGCAGCACGTCAGTAATAGTTGCATCTTTTCTTAGTTTGCCTTCAATTTCCATCTGTGAATGTTTCTGTCTAGAGGAGGACTGTATGCGGAGGAAGAAACAGATAAAAACAAAATGCTTTGGTCCATGCACGATCTGTCTTGGCTGTTAAAGTTCATATATTCCAGAGCACACATGATTGCGGCTCATATCCTAGAAGTCTGGGAACAGGAAGTCCTCGTCTGTTCTATCCGTTCTCTTTCCACAGTACTAAGTGAATGCTATGATCGGGCATGCTGGTGGCAAACACCAGTCCAGAGTCATTGTCCCCGTCCAGGCCGTTGAGCCAGGAGGTCACACCGGCCAAGAAGCTTGATCCTCGTTTGGACTTTCTGTAAGCAGGTAGAGGCCAGCGGCCCGAGATCGCCTCTGTCCTCAGGTCCATCACATACAGGAAGTGGTTGTCGAAAAGGAGAGCGAACACCTCACCATAGCTGAGCAGGGACAGGTTAGCTGGGTCCTGCGTTTTTATCACCCTGGAAACGTAAAAACAGGCAGAGTTTGATCATGTGCACCGGTCTGAAACCAAAGCAAAGAACCCATGATGGGTCTATGGTAGGAGGGGTGGATGAGCTGGATGAGGTGGTAGGCTAAACTATTTTACCTGAGAACCTCAAAACTGGAAAAGTCCCACTGATAAACTCCGAGGTCGGAGCTGCAGATGATGTAGCGTCCATCAAACTGCAGGCGAGGCTGGAGGCTGATGCTGCGGTCCTCGGACACTGACAGAGTCTTCAAACACTTACAGTTGATTTCTCTCCCTAAGGGCCAGACCTGCAGAGGAAACACAGCGTTTGCTCCATCTTACAGACTATTCAGACCTTCAGATGATTTTGTTTCTTTACTCTTCAAAGGTGAAAAATGACGTGAAGAAGCTGGAGACCGGAGCATTACCTTAATTTCATACTTATCAGCACTTAGGAGGATATGATCACCAGGACTGTGCATCATAGATTCTACTTCACTCTTCTGTAGTATCACCTGATGGGAGAGAACAACAACTCTGATCATGTCAGCTTGTTAACACTTTCATTTCTCCTTTTTTTAAAATCAGTTCTGGGGAGCTAACATCACATTGGTGACGTTTCAATGTTGTTAAAAGCTGGTTTAATGTTAATGTGAAAAAAAAAGGCATCAATAACATTAAACTCGTTTCTTAAAATCAAACGTTAAGTTCACATTAGCTGACCTTGGTGACCCACTCGGTGTGTCCGGTCAGAGTGTTGAGACAGGCCCCGGCAGACAAAGCCCAGACCTTCACAGAGAAGTCTGCAGAGCCGCTGACCAGCAAGTCCAGCTCATCGTTGTAGTCCACACTGAAGACTGAGAGCACACAGTGAATGTTTCCACGTCTTTCAAAATCAGGTGCATGAAGGAACATTTATTCAAAGTCATAACACAAATGAATCCATGTATGTCTGAAGATGCATCATACAAGCCAAGCTGCTGGTGTTTTTGTGTGTTTACTGTATTACTGGATGTATTTCATAAACATTTAGAGCTGAAGCTGTAACTACACAAGTAAAGTTTCACTTCTTTGCCGTATTACTTGTAATAACTAATATAAATAAAGAAATAATTAGCCATAATAACCCCTGAACAAATACCTGCTGGACATTTAAACCCACCTGCTCCCGTGTGGCCGCGGAACTGCTGGATTTTAGCTCCTGTGCTCCATTCCCAGCATGCAATAGTGTTATCAAAGGACCCAGTCACCAGCTTCTGTTCATCAAACTTTACTGTTGCGCAGGTGTGTGTCTGAATCCCATAAATACACTGCCCAGTGCGCACATCCCATAATTTGGCAGACAGGTCATCAGATCCTGAAAAACAAGAAGAGATCCACGTTAACGACGGGACTCCATCATCAGCTGACCCTCCTGCACACTTTCAGGAGGAAGTCCTCTACACACAACACAATGCACAAAGGAAATGAGGTTAATTCTCACACCTACAAAAATATTAGTATCTACATGAGTTCAAAGTTATGAGTCTCGAGTATGCAATGATTATCACAGATTACTCATCAGTTTATCGCAGTGGAGGCTAATCACACCCTCTGCCCCCGATGCAAAACTCTCTAACAGACAGACAGACAGACAGTATTTCACACTCAGCTAAAGGAAAACAGGAGAACACTGAAATCATTTTCCAGGACATTTAAAATGTTCTCTCATTTTCCATGAAGAGGAGTGTGTTTTTCAGGTTTTCCAGGATGTGTGTGAACTCTGCATGCTACTTGTCACATTTGCTTGATTAAAATTGGCCCTTTGGAAATGAATAAAACAAAGACGTCCTTTTCACAGCACACATTTTAGCTCATGATAGCAGGAAAAGCACAAGTGGAATTTAAACTCTTCCATTCAATCATCACAGTGAGCTTTACATCTTTGTCTGCTGTCAGAAAAACGCACTATAAAAACAAAATGTAACAAAATCAGCGAGATGTCAGTCAAGCACAGCGTGCACACACAGCCCTGAGGAGAGGTCTAATCAGGGAATTTCAGTGAAAGCACCTGTGTGGGTAAACATGGAGGTAGAGCATTGTGGTGCACCCTTCACAGATACTCTGTTACCTCTTTCCTACGATTAATGTTCCGTAGCAGGGAGATCTTTTCAAAGTTCTGTTAAACACACTGTACACAGCCTGCTCAGCATTAATCAGCAGACAAACAGTTAGCTAGCGAACACAGTGGAGTATTCCGCAGCTAAAAAGCCAAATATCTTTTCTTGGAGTCCAAAACACAGCTGAAAGGAGAAGGACACTCTGAATGGATGCTGAGTCTGCAGGATGTGCAAAGAGTTTGCTGCAAAGGTGATTCAATTCAGGCAGCGGGTGGATGTAATAACTTTGAAACTGCTTGGGTATTCTGTAGTCCAATAGACCCATGCATGTGAAATTGATCGGGTGTTGAGTAAACCAAACAATCAGAGCTTTCTAGACAGATTGTAGCTCAGCTTTTTCCAGCCTCAGTGTACCTGTGCAGAGCAGGCCGTCCTTATAGTACAGGGCATACACTCGAGCACTGTGGCCGATGAGGGACGATGTCTCAAAGGCTTCCTGATCCTTCAACTGCATCATACGCAGTTTAGCCTTCAGGTAGACCCCCTTCCAGTGCGGCGCGTCTTGAATGGACTCATCAATCCTCCAGCCGAGCTCCCGACACACACCCTGCCACACCTCTGTACATGAGCTTATCACCTACAGGGAGAGATGCTTGTTAGAATTTCTGAACACTGTAAACACAAATGACACTTTCAATTCTGAGCTGGTGAGGTAGGATTCAAACCAGGAAAGAGCCGAACCAGAGATGCCCATGTTGGAGAGAATCGAGGGATTGTTGACTGTGTCAATTGGCTACTCTTGATCATTTATCATATTATATTTATATACCATATTTTTAACATTGTGCTGTCTGCTTTCAGTAATAAAGACAAATGAATTATCTGTCTGTGTCATTTCAATTCAGTCAGATGTGATGCTGCAAATCTGGTTGAAATTATTCTGATTTCTAGGTATGATTCATAAAATTATTACAGGACTTATCAATCATTACCTGGATTATTAAATGAGGAATTCACAAGTGAAAGAAGTATAAGTGCTTTAATAATGAATTAAAAAAACAAGCATTGCTGTTGGTAGACGTGGCTCATATGCAGTCAGCGTGAGCAGTGGAGTTCACTAACCCACAGTGTTTTGACTGATCTGTCCACTCTGTCTCAATGCAGGTTTTTGTGGGAACAAAGAGAACACTTAAAGGATGTTGAGCTGTGCAGCCTTCATCACAAACTGACCTCGGGTCAGACAACTAACTGAACTGTATACCCTCACACATCTTACTGCCAAACCAGATCTGGTTTTTGGTACATCCAAACTGATTTTAGAAAGTCTGGACAGCAAAAACATTTTTTGCACCACATCTAGAGGTGGGTCTCTACAAATGCATCTCAGTCCGGCCGCTCAAGCCGCTCAAATTTGATGTCAAAGTGTTGTTGCATCATTTGCAACAAGACGCACAACGACAACATCAAATCCAGAGTGACTGAAGTGTTTCAGAGCTGTGGAGCAGAATAATGCTGCTACTAGCAGAACAGTAGAGAGACAACACAGTTTGCCTGCCGTGGAGAAATTCTGCACCATGACTTGACAGAGTGATTGTTTGACTGAGGGTGGACCGTCTGTTTTAAAGATCTGATTAGAGAAATAAATCAGACTTGCCTGCAGTCGAAACAAAGCCAAAGAGGCGAGGAAACAACGCAAGAGAGGTAAACCATGGGAGACAACTGAGAAGCACGCCATGACTACACTATTATGACTATTCACCTTGTTCCACTGTTTGCAGACCAGGCAGCAGGTGAGCAGGGTCTGAGGATCCAGCCAGCGCAGCAGGTAGAAGGCCAGCTCCAGAGGAAGGAGGCGCAGGAAATCACGCTTGAGCAGCGTCTCCAGTCCATTGGACAGATGACGGAGCTGGACGGCACCACTTAAAGATATGAGGTGGTCCAGAGACTGGTTGCGCTGCTGGTCGTTTAGAGTAAGGAAAGTGGCGGAGACTGACTCCAGCCACCCCTCAAAGGCCGCCTTCTCCATGGGCACATGAGAGCGACCTGCAACACCTACAAGAACAATGCAGGGTCTGACTTCAGCATGACTCATGACTCCAGCAGCCAATGATATGTTTGGGATAAGTTAATATGATGTTTTACCTGAACATAGCAACATTAATTGTTAATTGTCAACTGTAACTGATCATTCACTGTTGATTGATTAATCAATTCTGAATGAGATGACACAAAAAAATAAAACAGTGTGAGACAGTGAAATTTGATGATTGTTTAACTGAAAATGTACCGCTGTAATGTTAATGAGTTACAGAATGGATCAAGTACTTCAGTAAATAAATACCTTGCAACTACAGATTACCTGATAGTAATTATGTCAATACTACAACATAACACATTCTTTAAACACTTTGAACCACAGCTTTTACAGAAAGCAAAACACAACCATCATACTGCAAAAATGAAAATGACACAAGATGTGTTGATTTGTCGATCACAGAACATTAATCAATGACAATTTTCAAATTCATTCATTATTAAAAGAATCTCAGGTCAAACTGTCAAATATTTGCTGGTAACTGATTTTAAAATGTAGAAAATGACTTCCTCTGTTTCACAGCTTTACTATTTAATATTTTTTTCACAACTGGCCAATCAAAACAAACATTCATCAGATTTTCATGACGCAATATTATTACTGATCACATTTATCTCACTCTTTTCTAATTGTTACATAAGCCAGACATGTAGCCAGAAAGAACTTAGTAGATACAATGACTTCATAACAGAAAGCTGCAGTCATCTGCTGTCAATCATGTGTCGTCCAGAATCTATAATTCACAATCCATCAGTCTGCCCTCAATACACACACAGTCCATGTGTTCCATCAAGCATCAGTGTTACCGGCCTGACACAAACACAGCACGGCCTCACGTCTCTACCTGAGCTGTTCAAACAGTGTAGATGGAGAAGTTCACACTGTTAGAGATGGAAACGAGCAGCTGAAGGCTTTAACGTCACACAGCTTAACGTGCCGAGCTGCAGCACGCCTCAGGCCATACTGGCCTGTTCAGTAACTGTGTGTATGTGATAGCTTCAGTCTATTACTTTAGCCAGCAGTAGTCTCTGCTTCTGCATTCAGTCTGAGTGAGCTACCTGGCTAGTTAGCAACTTTTGTAGCAAACGTTAGCTTAGTGATAACGTTACAGTTAAACTGCAAGTTAGCTACGACCGGTAACAACGAACCAACAGTGTGTGTGTGTGTCAGTGAATAAACCAGCTCATCCAATATAAAGTGAAGATGTGTACCAACCAGAGAGTTGCAGGGAGTTTCTTTGCTGGCTCAGTTAGTTCACATAGCGAAGTTAGCTGTCGTAAGCTAACCTGTCAGCGAGCAAGTTGAAGGGATTGTCCAAGTAACCTAGCCTCGTAGCTAACGTTAGCTAACCACCATGTTAAGAGCGCCTGACGCTGTTAATTATGAATTACATAATGTTCCTAATTCAGCAGTCTTCTGTTCATCCCCCGTGCAGTGAGTTTTAGGTGGTAGGACAGAGGATGTCAGTGTGACAGCATGAAGAGCGAAAGATAATGGAACGCTATCCCTGCATTTCTGTTACCTTCACCCTCAGCACTGTCGTACAGGAGGCGCCGTTGGAGTATTTGCTAACTCTTCCCCGAAAACAAAAGCAAGTACGTAAAGATCACAAATATAGTCCTTATAAACGTGTCCGCCACAGAGATATATTCATTTTATTGTCGCTTTGCAGTTATCTTGTCATTTTTCTCTTCAAAGGACCGAGTGTGCCTGTAAGACAAAGCTGCGGGCAACACAAATATAGCCTTATCCCAGGTACAGTGCTTCCGGTGTCGCGCACAATGTGGAACGGTGACCGGGAGGACCTGTCTGCGCGTGTCCCTCTCTCAGTGGTTCCGTTATGTCTGTAACGTTACCGGGCCGGTAACACACACGTGATGGTGGTTCAGTTTGAGTGCGGTGGAGCTGAAATATCAAAAACTGCTGTTTAATGCCAGGACTACTTTTCTCTGTGACAGTAGGCGCGAGTATCAAATCACGCGAGACAAGAACGTGTCATGTACAGTAACTCGTCACTTAGGCGTAAATGTGTTGGAGAGTAATGACCACCAGAGGGCGACAACGCTTCTGTCCTACACTCCATGTGTTCATTTTACATCAGTCAATCAATCAATTCATTATTGATTTAAATAAATGAAATAATTGTACTTTTTTATTATCTAAAAGTACTATAAAATTGTATTTTTTCCATTTAGCCTAATTACGTCCTATGCAAGATGCTATTTGGGGGCCACTATATTGTCAAACTCTGAGGGAGACATTTTCAGTCTTTTCAGATGATCTGTGGCGATGTAACAGTCTGTTACATTCTAAGAGGAAAACAGGCTTCAATACATTAATAAATGCAACAGATGCAGCATGTTCCTGAAAAATGTTTATGGTAAACTTTGAAACAAGGTGACATAAAAACTCTCCCCACCAACCCAGAACAGTAAAAAAGAAATAACTTACTTAAATGAATAAATATACAATGGACCAGCCTCCATATTAATGTGCAAACAATAAAAAACAAAAACTAGTAAGAATAATACTGTTTCAGAAACATTTACATGTAACACTGCAACCCCTTCAGCACCATTTTGGATCTGTTTCTGTGATTGTGGTATGTAGAAGCACAAGTCTGACTTATATGCCTTTGTATAGGTTATAAGTGTTTCACACAACAAATGAGGGGATTCGCCTGGCTACAAATAAAGACAGGTACTTTTAATTCTCCCAAAATAAATTGAGGCTGAACTTGTCCCTGATGGCTGCGGGGCTCTATTCATCCGTATAGTCCCCATATAGGAAGAAACGGCTCTGCCACCAGGTCATCTATTCATATAGATATTATATATATTAGATTTCTAGAGCAGGATGATATTTTTAAAAAGACATTTCCAGAACAAGACGTCTAACGGTTCACAGCTTGAATGCATTCATGAATGCTTCCTATGTTCATAAAGATTAGCACCTTTATGGAGTCATAACTCATCGTGCTATTATTGTGATTTATTTTTCAGCTCCACAATATTGTCAAAGTTTTATTCTGCAACACATTGTCATTAGTGTCATGTCTAGTGAATAAGTATCATGTAACTCTGTTTTTTTAGTGTGTACAAATGTAGTGGTGTTCAACAAACAGTTTATGGATGCCCCCCTGATGACGTCACGTTTTCACTGTTGGTGCTGGAGTTTTGTTTCACTGAGCTCACAGCTTTTTAAAAGACAGTGATAAAATTTATTTTGATTTCTTGAAACCAGGTTTTATCAGTGAGGGAGCTTCAGGAAAATGAATACTGATCAGCCTTAACCCCCCCCCCCCCCCCCCCCACCACCACCACCACGATGACGTCACGTTTAAAAACTCAAACCCCCTATGCACGAGGACAAGTGTCGCCGGGTGCGGTGGCGCGCGCCTGTAATCCAAGCTACCGGGAGGCTGAGGCTGGAGGATCGCTTGAACTCAGGAGCTCTGAGCTGCAGCGGACTATGTCGATCGGGTGTCCGCACTAAGTTCGGTATCGATATGGTGCTCCTGGGGGAGCCCGGGACCACCAGGTCGCCCAAGGAGGGGTGCACCGGCCCAGGTCGGTAACGGAGCAGGTCAAAGCCCCCGTGCCGCTCAGTAGTGGGATCGCGCCTGTGAATAGACGCTGTAGTGCAGCCTGAGTAATACAGCGGGACCCAGTCTTTTTACACTCTTTGTACCATTCAACAAACAGCTGGGTCAACAACAACAAGCTCTCTCTATGTTCAACAGCTTCATCACTGCTTTGGAATTTTTTGTTGCCATGAAAAACCTCCAGAAAGCACTAGTGTTTGTTTGTCCTACAGCGCCTCCACCTGGAGGAGAGGAGCAATGAGCAGCAGTCACAGCAGTCAATGGAACAGCACACAGTCCGTAAACTAACAGGTTTTTCTGTCAGTCCTTCAATGAGCTTCATCCAGAGAGTTGGTGTGGAGCAGCAGGAGGACAACAGAGCAGTAGCAGGAATTTCACAGATTTCCACAAAGAGAAGGAGAATAATTGTATTTTCAAATGACTGAGTGCTCCATGAATGCTTATTTTAGTCTGTCATTAAAGACCATAAGAAGAACATAACCACTAGATGATTTCTAGATTTTTCTATATAATATTTTTTTTTAACTCAGAACAGGACTTCCAGGTAAATGATTTCTGAGGGATTTTGTGTCTGTCCTGTGTGTTACTTTTTGAGTCTTCCCAAGATTTCATCCCTGTGTTAACGTGATTGAAGCCTAAGAGGAGAAGGCATCTGCGTAATTAGGCTGTAGTGAGTTAGTTGTAGTTAGTCTGTAATGAAGATTATAACTAATTTAACTGTGTTGAGTCAGAACAACAAGAGTTACTTCATCTGGAAGTGAAAAATAGAAGCAAAGGTTTGATTTGAATTAGACTCTACTGATCTATCGATCACTAGGATCTAAATATTGGAATTATTCTCCTCCACAGTTCTTTGTTTATTTGGCCTACTTTTAACCGTCTGAAAATGATGGTGGATCATCTGGTGTTAGTCTAGTTTTTAAGTTAGTGCTGAAGCCAGTGTTATATGGATTTTAAGATTGCAGTGAATCTATACCAAACATGTCATATTTTACTGGGAAAAGTTGTCTTTACCACGAGGTCTGTGAGCCCTCAATGATTGCTTGTAATATTTGCCTTGCTGTCAGACAACTGTTGGAAGTTCTAAAGTTAGCGCCAAATTAAAAGTATGTCCGACAGCAAGGTTAAACATTGAAAATATTAATATGGTGTACACTTAAACAGATATTGATTTTTTTAGATGAACCTTTTTATGTGGCAAAAATCTATTTTTCTGCTGACCCTGTCCACAGCAGTGCATAGCTCTACTTCTCTACTGTTTTATTGTTTTCATTGTTAATGGGTGAACCAGTTGTAATGTAGCTTAAATGAACCATTCCATGAATTTCTCAGTTGCCGATGACTGTGAAGGACAAAAAAAATTTAGCAAAAACAATTGATTGTGGAAATAATTCAATATTTGAATGAAATGTAATGTCATCCTAAATCGAGAGAAGACACAGACAGACCAAGTTTCTGCAAAATATACAAAATATAACAATATCTGAATTTTTTTTAATGTTTTTTTTTTTTTTTTTTTTTTGCTTGCTGTTTTGTTTTTGATGTAGGGGACTAAAACTTTTTTTTTTTTTTTTTAACCAGAGCACCTGGAGAAAACCCACAAAACTTGATGTTACTTTAGTCCTCCTTCTTCTTCTTCCACCTCTCTGGTTTCCTCAACCCCAGAAAGTGACGGGTTTTCTTCCAGACAGAAGGTGGTTCTGCCATCCTGTCTGGAACATTTCCCTGAGCCTCTTTCTGGGATTCGAGTGCCAGTGCAGGACTGATGGTGTTCTGCTGCTCGAACTGCTTCTCCTCAGCGACTTCAGCCTCCTTCGGTGGTTGGTTGTCATCACGGCCGGTGATTTTTTGGAGAGCCTCTCTCTCAGCCTTGAACTCAGTAGAGAGCTTCAGGTTGAGTGACATCTGAACACTGAGCTGAGTTTTCAGCTCGTCCAGCTCTCTTCCAAAAATCTTCTCACTCTCAAGGGCATTTTGCTGCAGGACAGTGATCTCCTCTGCCATCTTTTGACGGAGGGCTCCCTGCTCAGCCCTCAAGTGGTGGATCGCACGGCAGCCCTCTGACACTGAGTCTGCATGAGACTTGATTTCCTTGTCAAGCTCACTCTGAAGGGTGTCGGCCTGCTGTCTGACCATGATGACATCGGTTTCATACTGCTGGGTAATCTCACCGTGTGAAACGAGGATCTTGTCCATTTCTTGCTGGAGAATCCTGTTCTTCTCCTTCTCTGCATCCAGCTCAGCAGAGAACTTCTCCTGCTAAATGATGAATAAATATACAATGGACCAGCCTCTATATTAATGTGCAAACAATAAAAAACAAAAACTAGTAAGAATAATACTGATGTTTCAGGTAGTAAGAAACATTTACATGTACACTGCAACCCCTTCAGAACTATTTTGGATCTGTTTCTGTGATTGTGGTATGTAGAAGCACAAGTCTGACTTATTTTTATAGGTTATAAGTGCTTCATACAACAAATGAGGGGACTCGCCTGGCTACAAATAAAGACAGGTACTTTTAATTCTCCCAAAATATATTGAGGCTAAACTTGCAGCTTGGGGGCCCCCTGGTGGCTGTGGGGCCCTGTGCATCCGCATAGTCCGCATAGAGCAAGAAACGGCTCTGTTAATAGTGTCTTTTAATTAGACCCTCCCTCCCATTTCCTGCTTGGTAAGCATCCACATCATTCAAAATCCACATGTTCAGTTTGGAGACTATACATCTATAACAGATTCATTCATTCATTCATCATTTTGTTGATTTTGAGGGACGATAACCCGTCTGTGCTACTGAAAGTGCTCCGACAAGCCATGCCTTAACAAAAGCATATAACACTGTAACCTGAACCTTACAGATTAGACTGAGTAAAACTAAAATATAAATAGTAATTGAAACCATGTTTTCTAGAAATAGATGCAGTTTCATATTCATCATATTCATCTCCTGAAGCTTGTATTTTGGTCGGGTAAGGTATTCACTAAACCAAATCTTTTGTTTCGCCAAGAATTCACATTTCTGGGCTTGTGTCCAAATCT
This sequence comes from Sciaenops ocellatus, assembly GCA_033000465.1. NCBI lineage: Eukaryota > Metazoa > Chordata > Actinopteri > Sciaenidae > Sciaenops > Sciaenops ocellatus. The sequence goes on along the minus strand of CP136874.1, from coordinate 3,192,337 downwards.
AATTTGTGAAGTGGGTAACTGCTCTGTACCCTTCTAACACCTCTTTGTGTCTGCCAAGTCATGGAACTACATCTACAGCTACAAAGTCGTTCCAGTAAGCTGGACATTATAATAGCTGATTGACAACTCAGCATGAACCCTTCCTATACCAATGGTCAGATTAACCTGACTATGGTTCCGGGGCAAAAATGTACTGCTGGGTCCGAATTAACCTGTCTACACTGAGTGAATGAATACAACTGCTCATGGTTGTAAAACTGGAAAATCACAGAAGTGTCTACTTTCTGATGAGCTACCAACAAATGACAGTTTTCTAAATACATTTAGGGACAGTCCATACACCTGAGTCCTCCAATCTATAACCACAGTTTAAATGGAGGTTCAGACAGTTCAGGAGTCTAAAAAGTTGGTTGATTCATGATAGAACTATGACTAGATTTAATCTGCTGCCATCTATTGATGTAGTAAAACATGGTAAGCAGCTTATTATATGTCTGCTAACATGGTCATAAGTCATGCATGTGCTGTTATGCATGTGGCACAAAGTGTCACGTCCTGATCAGCTCATCATGGTAAACAGGAAACTCGTTTGTAATGCTGACACTAAAAAATACAATTCTGGACAAGACAGGTCAGTGTTGTCTTTCAGATGACACAATGGATGACTAATAGATGTTGTTAAAAACACTAAAAACACTCCATGTGTGGTTTACCGCTTCATCCTTATCTAGTACTGATTATGAAGGAACCTCTCAAGGACAGAACACCAGATCTGCTGCAGTAGTCTGTTCCCTCTGCGGACATCAGCATGTATCATGCTGTATTTTAGCACATGTACTGAACAACTTCTATCACACTAACGGGAAGTTCTTCAGTGATAATGCATTTGCGGGGGGTGAAAGTGAAGGTTTATACCTGTTTTACTGGCCTGTGACGAAGCCTGTCAATGTAAAGGATAAGCCCACTGCCTCGACATCACAAATTTCATCTTGACACAGATAAAAAACACATGATGCACTATGATTGGATCTAAATAAGTACATTTTGTGTCTGCATTATGGACTGTCCAGTACTATGTGTAGAGAATGATGCAAGGACAGAAAATGATTTTCCATCAATATTCATGGTTCACAGAAGATGACTACACAAAGGAGGGTAGTACAACATACATATGACCCTACGCTCAGGCCTGATCAGGATAGTGGACGCAGCAAAGGAAACACAGTATAAGAGTATCAGTACTCAGAGTTATAGTTCCCAAACTTGGTCAGGTCATTATCAGAGGATTCATCTCTAAAGATCAGGCGAATTGTGATTTGTGATTCTGGTCTATAAAAATAAAAAAATACTTCACATGACAATCATGACAATCCATCCTCTAGGATAACAGAATATAACATGGCACATTTCCATGAAATTTCTTGAACACCTTTGTGCTCCTGATGGGGATTAACCCTTTTGATTCTTTTGATTCCCTCAGTGCCACCCTGACGACCAATGTTTTTTAACACTGCAGACTTTAGGCGCCACTGTCGGGCCTTTAGATGTGTTCCGAACAACTCCTGAACTGTATTGATAAATGCAGAGCGTTATTTAATCTGTGTGAAATCTGAATGAAACACACTGAGGTGGCCGATCAAATATGTGCCAGCACACATTCTTCACATTCCACACATTTCTAATGTGAACTACTAATGCTACTGTTTACCTCATGATCACTGAAACACAGGATAAAGTTATTGTCATAAAATTCTGTTTTGGTGTCTGATAAGGCTTCAAAATCATGAATATGCAGTTTTACACAAACTTACCTTTTTGGATTGTTTTTCATCTCCTCAACACGGTGCAACACAACAACACTCCCATGTAGTTTTTTATTTTCAGGCTGTCTAGAGTTTAAGTCTTGGCATTGTTCACATAAGTGTACCCATATGCACAATACACAATATCCTTATCATGTGCCAGTTACTGTGGGTGCAAATCTGTCCGGTAGGCCATGGGGTGTCAGGCACAGCTGGTGTTTGGAGAGGGGGGGTAAAAGTCTCTAACAGGCTAAGTGATGGATGTCTGACTGCTAAGCTCCATGCTACAAAAGAGCCACTAAAGCGGCTGAAGACACACACTAATGAGCCAGTGACTAAAACCTGGCCTGGATTCACTGGACTGCACAAGTCAGCACAACACCAGAGGCTGATTGGTTCACACAAGGACATCCACAAGGATTTAGAGTTCCTTAGACAAGACCAACATGCCTCCAGTCAGTGTCTGAATATTATATTATGTTTTTTAACATCTGGTGCACTGGTGTGTAGAAAACTGTTTGAACTTTTTAGAAAAGTAGTTTGACAGTGGAGACATTTTGGCTTCAACATGCAAGACTGCTTTGCCTTTCTAGTGTTATTATTTCTCTTTTTATCTATTCTGAAAATGTGAAATTTATATCAATCCATCAACCGAACTCTTTTATTCTGGCTAGGCTCATTGAGCAGAGTGAAACCCATGCTCTCACAATCCGACCTAGAAAAAATAACCCATACCTTCATTTTCTCAAAACTGGACTATTGTAATTCACTCCTCTCCAGTACAACAAAAAATCGCTCTCATGCCTCCAGCTTGTTCAGCACGCAGCAGCTCGGCTTCTAACCAGTTATAACAGACGACATCACATCTCACCAATTTTAGCCTCCCTACATTGGCTTCCTGTGTGTTTTAGGATTGATTTTAAGATTTTGCTGATCACTTTTAAAGCCTGCAGGGGTCTTAAATATATTGCTAGCATGCTAATCCCCTATGAGCCAGCTCGCAGCCTTAGATCCTCGGGCGGACTGGTTGTTCCAGGGTCGAGGTTAAAAACTAGATTTATCTATTTTTATCCTTTAATTTTTTATCTTTTCATCTATTAATCTTCTATGTTTATTTATTGTCCTTTTATCATTTCTTTTTTCTATGAATCTGTCAACATGCAGTGTCACAGGTTCTTATCTTGTGTTGCCTTCTGTTGGGTCTACTGCTCTGTAAAGCACTTTGTAAAACTCTGTTTTTTAAGGTGCTATATAAGTAAAGTTATTATTATTATTATTATTATCCCCCCCTTCTCTCTCTCTCTCTCTCCACCTGCTTTCCTGTCTCTCTACAGCTGTCCTATAAAATAAAGCCATAAAAGTACTTCATAATAGAGGCTCATAATGATACACTTATCATTTATCAGGTTTAATCAAAGCATTTGATAAGTTAAATGGCATAAAACTGGAAAACTCTACCCTTAATCTTGGTTGTTGCCTAAGAGTTCAACAGTATACTTGTGATTAATGTGTTATTTTTTTGAATGTGTTTCTATTTTATGGTTCTCCTTATGCAGTTTGTGTTTCTCTCACAGTGACACTGTTCAGTGTGTCCAGAGACTGAGCATCAGTATTAGCACATGTTAATCCAGCTCATGTTTTCCTGTCGTCTTTCTGCTCTCACGGCTGATTACACTGTGTGAGTCCAGAGCAGGGAGGGCTGTCTGTTTGAGTCCAATGCTGCACTCATTAGTAGCCAAGCATGGACGGTGTGTAGCATGCCAGTCTCTAAACACAGGGCAACAGCTTCTTTACCTCACAGCAGCATGTCAGTGCTCTAGGACTTTTTCACTACATATTACCTCGTGCTCTCGTACAGACACAGGTCAGAGGTTTTACAATGGAGCTGAGAAAACTTCACCTGAATCTAAAGACAGTGCTGCTGACGATGATGATGTTCAAATGGGGTGAGTAACAGTTCTGTTCTATTTTTACCTGTGTTAAAGGACAGTTTGAAGATTTTCTTTACGATGATCATTTGTGTAGTACTGAAGACAAAGTGTATAAATCTGAGGAGAGACTCAATGTGGTTACATACTTGTTAGTGTTTAATCCTTCTGTGAAAGCAACAGGTTGCATGGAAAGAGTAATTATAAGTTGGAGCCATTTTACCTCACATATACTGATCGTGTGTTGATTTACTAACAAGAAACACATTCATGTTAGTCGTTTTGTCATTTATTAGATAGCCCACAAAATCTCTGAGGATTCCTTGATGTAACGGTTCACAGGAGCAGATCTCAGGAATGTCATCAGCGCTCTCAGAGATGCTGCTCCATGAATGAAGTGGCTGGGAGGTGCTTATTGGACTCATTTGTGCTCCCACTGTATAAGCAGACTCAAACAGATGGAGTTGAGGGTTGTTTGTCACTTACAATAATGATGAGGGGATCAGCTCGTATGAAACCATGAGCATCTGCAATTTTATTGCTGTTGGATGTTTTAATATTCTTAAACATATGTAGTGTATGATTGGGTCATGAGTGTTAGGAGTGTGTAACATGTATTTCTACTAGCCCTCTGTGTTAGATTTGACACATGACTGGTTCAGAATCAGAGGCGGTGCTCTCTCAGGTCATGCATACTCAAACAGAGCAAACAGGGATGAGATCAGCAGAGAGAAGCTCATTCATATCTGTCTGTGCATGAATGGAGGTACAGAATGAGGTCACAAAAAGTTGAGAGTTTGTTTCATAAAGTACAGTTTACTTGCTCATATCACTCTGTTCTATGTACTCTCTGATTTGTAATGTCACAATAGAACATCAGTTAGCAACAGTGAAGACATAACACTTAATATATCTAAAGAACATACTATGTGTAGTTGTATGCAGCTATATGGACATTTGTGTTTATTAATAGAGTAACTGTAAGCAATTATAACTTCTCTTCTTATACAGAGGAGATACAGAGGTATATATAGAGGAGGTTGTCCACTAATCAGAAGATGGTGGTTCGATCCCCAGCTGCTCCAGTCTGTGGGGAGAAGTGTCTTTGGACAACATACTGACCCCAAATTGCTCTCGAAAGCTGTGCCATCAGTTTGTGAATGTGATCAGTGACTTTCTGATGGGCAGTTGGCATCTTGCAGCCTCTGCCATCAGTGTGTGAGTGTGAATGAATTGGTGACGTGTAAAAGCCCCTTGAGTGGTCAGAAGGTGCTATGTACAGTCCATTTATCATATACAGTATGTATTTACTTATTTACAGCCTATTCTGTATCACAGCTGTGTTTTACTTTATTGTCACCTATGTTGTTTGACTACCAGTGAGACCAGACACCTAATAACTTCATGTACATGAGCTGTTCACGTTGTTTTATAAAGTAAATATTTCAGTGTGCTCAAACTGTGAGGAGGGTCACATCTGTTGGAGCGTACTGCAGACATGTGACTGGGAGATGATGAAAATGTGGAGCAGGTGGAAACAATACCAGAGCAAATTCAGGCAGCAAGCATGTCATGTGAAGTCCAACATGTTTGACTTTTGATGGAGGTGATGCTCATCATCCAAACCAGTCATAAAAAATATAGTGAAGCAGATCCTTCCCCTGGGTTCAGGAAACGTGCAAGACATATTCTTTATAATAAAATAATGTGCAACTCAAATAATCTTTATAAAGTTAAACTGATTTAAATATTGGTGGAACATGATGTTCAAAATTCAAACATTAACAATCAATTGTAACACTAAAACATTCTGCATCATATTAAATATAAACATAACAGGAATACTTTATTATTTTACTCTATGAGGAAATACAATAGTTATTACAGGAGATTGTCGACAAGCTCTTCATTCAGTCTGTTTAGACACTGTTCATGCTTCATGCTCATCATTTCATTTCCTTTTCATAAAAGATAGATTAGCTGCTAATCTGTCTGACCAGAGACAAAAGACAGATTATTACAGATAAAGAGATGATATTACTGAGTGTGTGAATGTGTCCAACAGACAAATGCTCTCTATGTATGTGTGTGTGTGTGTACAGGAGAAGAGAAGAGAAAGGTGTTTTTGTGTGTGTGTGTATTTTGTAATTGCTGAATTATGAATTTATTGGAGGCATAATTGGCAGTTGATGGTAGAGAAACAGACAGAAAACATGAGGAGAGACAGGTGTATAGCGTGTGTGTTGAACACACTCCGGGTGTGAGTGTATTAATGAGTTGTGTCAGGTGAATGTCACCACCTGTCTGTGGTCTGTCCACCTGGCTGTCATTGTCTGATCTGTCTCCTCTGCGTCACATCTGATACATACACGTGCCCGTACAGTCAGGATCAACCATACGTGTGTATTCTGGGGATTACTATGAATGACGGACAGGCCATAGTGACTCTGTGCTGTGTGTCTGTCTGGGTTCATGCTCCAGTTTACATTTTGGATTCAAGAGAGGCATCTGAAGAAGAACTGATTTTTTTCTCTTCACTCGTAAAATTTAAATGTAAAAAAACAAATTATTCTCCAATTATTAGAACTCTCAAAGGGTGTTTCAAATTTTCCAGTAGATTTCCTGAACAGTATTGTTGCTCACTCATCATTGCTTAATGTGTGAATGATCAACTATACATCCATGTCCCGTTACAGCTATTTTCAGGCCACAAGCTACAGATGCCTGTGAAATGTAAACTCTCTTCAACGTTATGTATCTATACGTTGCTTAACATCCAAATGACAACCTTAGTGAAGCCAACGAGGAAGTGCATTAGTAAATTTACTCGAGTACATGCACTTTACTTGCTCCATTTCACTTTCACCTCCTGGGTCAGATTAATCCTACACAATACAAACAACAAATAGATGATGATTTGTTATTGTAGGTTATGATAAGATAAGGCTCCCAGCAATATATGAAGTAAATAAAATTAGCTGCAACACTAAAGTGATGTATCCATATTTATAATCCAGTAATATAATGCAATACATTATTCTTTAAAGAATCATTCTGCATAACAGGGGATATTTTTGTACTTTCACCTGAATTGTGAATGCAGGACATTTACTTACTTGCAATAAGATATCTCTACAGTGTAGTATTACTACTTTTACACAAGTACTTCCTTTACTGGAGTAGGACTGCATTTACTGTGCATTGTCTGCAGCATCTATGTCTGCTGCATCACCTCCAACACATTGGTTGAGTATCTATTACCTGTTTGTGATTTGGGATTGGATGAATACATAAATAAAAAAACAGTTTTAATTATAAAAGTTCCAGGACTCTCCTTGTGTCATGCTGTTGATTACAATACTACAATTAGTTTTGAGAATGTTGTGAATGTCTGAATGAATATAATGATATGTGTAATATGAAACAAATAGATCTGAAGTCTGGAAAATATGAGTGAGATATGAAGATCAACATCAGTCTCATGTGTATGGTTAATGAATAGACTTTCTATTTTATAGATTAATATATATATATATACTGGTCTTCCAAAAACTCAAAGCACTTTTACACACTGTGCACAATGTCACAGTCAATGGCAGAGGCTACTCATCAGGAGCAATATCCAAAATACTCGCATAATACTAAGCTAATCTATTATTAAGCTAAGCTAATACTAAGCACTCCCATACATACCTGGAATCGAACTGGCAATCCTTCAATTACTACACAACCCGCTCTACAACCTAAGCTACAGCCATCGTGTGTGTTAGGCACAGAGAAGTCTGCAAGTGGTTAGCCTATCTTAGCATAACTGGAAGCAGGGTAAATGGCTGGTCTGTCTCTGATATTGATCTTTTCTTCCCACACTTCCCCTATATTGATAAGTAGTACAATTATGAACCAAGTTAGAGATTAAATCATACCGGCTCACTAGTCCTTAAGTGTTTGTTCTAAAAACCATATCTGATCAAATAGAATAGGCAAAAGAATCAATATTATAAACTAGTTTATGAACCACAATATATTGTTTAAAGGTCCAGTGTGATAGATTTAGGGGCCTTTATTTACCAAAATTAACACTGACTCTACACAGGGCCATTTGTGTTTTTACATAATTTGTAGTAATCATATGTTCTCCTTCACCCGAGGAAGGAAATAGTGAAGTGAGGGGTTTACAATCAGTAACTATACCCATAGATGCCACTAACTCCTACACACCAGTCCTTTAAATCTATAAATGTTATACTAAAACTGTAGTGCCACCTAGTGTGTTATTCCACTGTCACCCAGTCCTGGGAATCCTGACAAATGTGACACATTTCACGAGTGTTTGTGGATTAGAAGCTGGTGAAATGTGAGGTCAAAGTGACAGAAGAAGATGAGCATGTGAGTGAGAATATGGTGACAGAGGGGACACATGAGGTTGAAGCTTGAAGCTGTAATCTGTGCAGGTATCCTGCTACCAGCAGATTAGACGAGCAAGGAGATTGGGCCAAAGAGGCCAGAGGGATTACAACATGGAAAGGCTGTGGAGGTTAGGGAGGCCATCAAACCTGCTCGGGTGAAAGAGGGGGAGGGAAAGTAGGATGAAGAGTAGAAGTGGGGGGTCGATAAGTAGAAGGTGGTAGAGAATGGGATCAAAAACAGAGGGGGATGGTACGCACAATGAAAACCAATGCAGTGACAGAGAGAGACAAAAAAAAAGAGAGAATTAAAAGTAACAGAGAAGATGACACAGGAAACTTGCACAAACCCATAAATACATAAATATTTTGATCAGAACTGATGTATGATCAAAACTTTCTAATGCATTACAGTTCAGTCAAGCACATGAACTTCCGGATACACACTTCCATTCTGATCCACATGAACACTGTAGACTAACAGCAGAGGATCACCTCTTCACTCACTAAATCAAAGTGTTTGTCCGGTCTCTCTTTCTTGCATTAAGTAGACTTGAACCTAATCTTGAAACCCTCAACAGCCACCTGGGGTTCTTCTGGTCTACAGGTGGCTAACACTCTCCTGCGGTCCACAGTAATCTGTATCGTTCAAACATAGTTAGTATGTAGAGTTCAGACTGAGGGGAGGATACACCTCAACCAGAATTGGAGGTGACAACTACCTTCTGTTTCGAAAAGGGCAAAAAGAAGCAGACCTGGGACCAGCTGCCAAAGAGCAGATCAAATATATTTCTAATGATAGATTAACAAATGGGTTATGGTATAGGACAGTAAGGTGTTGTAAGTGTCAATTTGTGGTCTTTTTGGAATTATTAAAACACATCATGCATGTTATAGTTTATATTTGATTGCATTAACAGTTGAACTCCTTTAACACGTGCTTCAGTGCCACAGTCTATCATTCAGAATCCAATCAGCTTTCAACATAATCCACAGTGTCCACACAGTATAGAGAGGATGGATTAAGGAGAACAGGTTATTACACACTACACCGGGCTAAGGTGCATGTTCATCCATTAGTGCTTTTGACAAAACTTGAACTCTTATATTTCTTATCATTATAACTTTTATTAGATATTTAGGTAAGTCTGTTGACTGGGTTTTTTTCAATAACATGTCAACTGACTGAACATTGATGTATTCTTTATTTAAAGTCTCCATGAAGTCGAACTTCATGTTTGTATGTTTTTGTCCCATCTGTCCTCTGTCCTCAGTGTCTGTCCAACACTGACACAAAGTCATGTTTTCAGTGTTTTCATGTATTCTTCATGGTATTTTAGAGTTTGTCATTTCTTGACAAACCATAAAAAGTTGTTGATGATGTCATCCTGCACTCGGGGGCGTGTACTAATTTTACATCCCAATGAAACGAATGATTTCTCTCTTATGCAGCTGCCGGAGTGGAGTGTTTCCTGTTTGATCCAGTCTGTGAGTGATTCTGGGGGCACAGCTTTATAACTATTCAGTGATTTTGGTGAAACTGGATCATATATTATATTTATCTGGTTTGTCTTTTTGTTCAAGAGGAAAAATATAGAAGTGTAGAAAATATACCAGACTTCTCCTTTAAGAAGCCATGACCTGCTCCTCACTCACAGATCTGTGTGGCCATATGCTTCGATCAGATTGACAGCAACACGAGCAAACAACCCCACATCACATCTTAGATTGTGATTTTAAAGTTGCTAAATTTTGAGTGTTGCAGGAAATATGTGAGTGAATGAAATCTGCTTCAAACCACTGAATAGAGAACTGAAAAAACAAAATCAAAAATACAGAAAATGTCCAACTTTTTATGTATGACTTTTGCATAAATGATGTGTTGACTTCATCACTAAGAGGCTGTTTCAGAAAATGGATTGTGGCCTTTAAACCAAATGGATTGTCCTGATTGATCTTTGGTGTTGATTATAACTGATCTTGGAAAAGAATACAGATGTTTTTGGATTGACTATGCTTGGTTTCAGACTTAATTTATGATTAGTCTTTGTATGTTTGCCTGTAATTATCAAACACATTTCTGGCCACCTGAATGGCTCAAAGAGGAAAACAGTTGTCAAAATGTGTAAATGTGTAATCTCTGATGTTCTCCCTCTTTTATTACTGAAAGCTTTTGCAACAAATTATAAGTGACTCTCTTTCTCACTACTAATGTTCATCTCATTAAATATTCTCTCTCCTTGCCTCCCCCCTCTCCTCCCCCATAACTCCCTTCACTGTTAATATCTTCCACTTCAGTGAGAATTTGGAAACGGGACACTGATCAAAGTGTCGGGGGCTGGGGGGCTGGGAGTGGTGGATGGGGGTATTTTGGACAGGGAGCTGAGAGTGGCCTAATAAAAGGAATGTGGACTGATTCCACAGAGAACTCATGGCATTGGCTGCTGAGGGGAGACAGCGTATGTATTGTAAATCCACGCTGACCTATCCCCTCACACATCCACTCTGTGAAATGACATATAGGATGCCCCCACAGACAGACAGAGTGGCTGTTCATGGAGGATAATTCACAATACAGTCATTATTTGCACTGGCTACCAGCTAATTGAGACAAGAAACACAATTGTTTATCTAAGAGAAGGAACGGCCTGCTGGGATGGCTCAGTGCTCATTAAGAGTGAACATGCATCTTTGTGAAACAAGAATGAAATCCCACTAGTGGCCCCTAGAGGCAGATTACGACACAATGGACCCCTGGACACACACATAAAAGGTTAATCTGCACTCTCAAGTTCTGTTGTTGGGTGAAAACTGCTCGTGCTACAGATGAACAGAGGCTACCTCCCATCCACAGCTTCCTTCCACAGCAGATCCACACTGACACATGAGAATATTACCAAAACATATTGAAGGTAACAAAAAAAACATGTAGCCACATAAAAAAGGTTCACCTAAAAAAACTGTTTCAACATATTGTTTAAACATACACCACAGTGAGCATATTCTCAGTGTGTTACCTTGCTGTTAGATCTTAGTGTAATTTGCTGTGTGCTGCACAGTTTGGTTTAGATGTAGGAATATGTGAGTTCCACAGTTAATGCAGTGTCAAAGGAAAGCGCTGTCTGACAGTCATCCTCCTTATAATGCAGCCTCACTGTTGACTTGGTGGGTCATATTAATAAAGTAGACAAATAAAGGCAGATGTAGTGGGCTCTATTTAGAGAAAACGGCAGAAATGAAACATCCATCCATTATTTGTAACCTCTTATCCTCATCAGGGTCACAGTGGGGATGGATCCTATCCCAGCTGACACTGGGTGAGAGGTGGGGTACACCCTGGACAAGTCACCAGTTCATCACAGGACACATAGAGACAAACACCCATTCACACTCACATTCACACCTACAGACAATTTAGAGTCACCAGTTAACCTGTTAAGGTTCATGTCTTTGGACTGTGGGAGGAAGCCAGAGTACCCGGAGAGAACCCACGCAGACAGGGGAGAACGTTTAAACTCTACACAGAAAGGCTCCAACCGAGGTTTGAACCAGGAACCTTCTTGCTGTGAGGTGATAGTGCACTGCACCAGCAATGCAATATAATATTTATAACTATGTTTTCAATAGTGGATAATCACCCGAAAATAAGAATCAATATGTTTGTTACCATAGAATGAGACTTTTCTATCTACAGATGTTGTGTATCATCTTCCACACGGCCCATCATGTTTCTACAGAAGGACCTTTTGCCCTTTTCACCCATTACGTACATACTGATAAATCCTTTGAAAAAATAAACTGACAATTAAACAAATTAGTAAGTAAGGAAGCATTTTAATAAGAAAATAAATACACATCAAACTATTGGTCTGACTCAATAGCTTTTATCTAAATCTCACGGGTTACTGTAAATAATATAACATGAAAGAAATAAAAGAGGAAAAATAACTGTAGTAAAAATGTCTGGAATGTATTACAAATGAAATGAAGTTGCACTGGAGTTTAATTAAATATATTACATTATAATATAAAACATGTATTATTATAATAATATTACACCTTTAGTAGCTGGTGAGGTCTTTTAGTTCAGAGAATCTTAGACATGTAGAGAAAATGTTTATGAAATCATTATGGACTCATCTGTCACAGTCAGAGTCACAGGAAAGGCTGAAATGACCTCAGTCAAGAACTTAACACAGCTGACACTGGGACGTGTGTGTCGTGCAGTACATGTCAGGATTAACACTTCTGCATCTGATCGTCAGACTCCCCAACATGTCTAGAATTAAAGTGAGAGCAGATTAATGTCACAGTGAATGAAGCGTAACACGTTTAAAAGCAGGTGACCTGTTTTAGTGGCACTTCACTGGTCATTTCAGTTCATCCACCTGTTGGCTGCTGTCAAATGGAAACATTTAGATAATGTCCCAGAAGCACACTGTTAGTCATGTGACTGAACTGACATGAACCATTGTTGATGATCCCACATTAGTCCGAGTCACCTGCAGGTTGTATGTACAGTACTAAAAGTCACATAGATAAAGTAACCACTGTAAGTTTTTCTAACAATATGGATGAATAAACAGAATGTGTGCTGAACCTGCAAATACAAAAACAGTACAGAAACAACATTACTGAAAATTAGGGTTAGGGCTCTGTTCATAAATCCTGATGCCTTTTTGAAAAAAATGAATTCAATTCACTTTTATAAGTATATTTTTTGTTTGGCAAAGAAATACCATTATATGAGAGATTCCTCAAATTTGTAAGTTGTAAGGTGAGGTGCAGGGTAGCATGGCACAACACGAGGAAGCAAAAACATCACACTGTTCTCCCATTAACACATGTGAAGCATGAGCGCTCGTCTTGCCAGTTCAAACTGGCCAATCAAGTGGAACTCCAGAGTGGAGACTCGATAAGGTTACAAGAAATATACATTTTCTTAATTTGCGCACCAACAAGGACTTGATTGAATCATGTCATGTTTTTAAACTGTATAATATCTATCTTTTATGAGAATGGTCACAGCCCAGCAACAACAGGAAACAACAGGACCTTGTTTAAAGTCAGGATTCACAATGATTTTTGATTGGTTGATGTGAGCACACCTGTGGTTACTGCTGCTAACAATGCTGCTAACAATAATCAAATCTGATGCTGCATGCTGATCACATGTTGAAGGTGTATTTGAACAACAGTGCCAAAGAGAAAAAGTATAGATGATTTGACCCCTTGGGGAATCCTGAGCCCTAGTTTGGGAGCCCCTCCTCTGTAGTAGATAAGTTGTTAACATGCATTCATTAATCCTCAGCATAACATTTGTGTTATTTTTCAGGAATCCTCTGCTCAGCTGCATCAGACAAATGTTTGTCTGCACCCTGCCAGAACGGAGCTTCTTGTGTGGACACCATGGATGATTATGCCTGTATCTGTGTCAGAGAGGGGGTCAGATACATGGGCAAAAACTGTGACGAACTCTACGACGCCTGCTCCTTTGACCCATGTGAAAACTGCACCAGCATCCCTGGCACCACAGAGTACCACTGTATCTGTCCAGATGGACTAACAGGTGATAACTGCACGCAGGAGGTGGATGAGTGTCGGAGCAACCCCTGCTTCGAACCCCGCTCACTGTGTGTGGACCAACCCAACGGATACTTCTGCAGATGTCCTGCTGGGTACGGAGGACAGGACTGCAGGACACATGTGACTGACTGCATCGATGAACCCTGCAGGAACAATGGGACATGCATATTACAACCAGAGGGCTTTGAATGCCTCTGTGCGCCAGGGTTCGAGGGGAAGACCTGTGAGGAAGACGTGAATGAATGTTCATCAGAGCCCTGTCAGAACGGAGCTATCTGTGTGGATGCGGTGGCAGCATTTGTGTGTTACTGTGTGCCTGGTTTTCAGGGCTATAACTGTGAAATCGACATCAATGAGTGTGCTTCAAGACCCTGTGAGAACAACGCCACCTGCATCAACGAGAAGGACCACTACCAGTGTGAGTGCCTGCTGGGCTTTGCAGGTACATCCAAAACGTGACACATACACACACACACACACACATACACACACACACACACACACACACACACACACACACACACTCACACACATGTAACAACACGTAACAACACGTAACAATGCTTCTTGGCAATAATTCTTATACTATTGGAAAGCCTGATTATTTCTCCTTTAATTGGTGCCACATTTGTAAGGAACATGCATTTGTGGGAGCAGAGCTGAGTATGTGGGTTGCGCCCATGAAAAACTTGCCAAATCTTCTCTGAGAAACAGCTTTTCTTTGCTGTTGATTCTTGCTTAGTGGATTGGATGATTGAAGTCTGAAGAAACAAGATGTACTGTATTGGCAATTTAACTATTTATTCATTTAACAAACAGGAGCTTGAGTAGTGTGTGGAAGAACCATACACAGCCACAACAGCCTGGCACCTCCTCCTCATGCTGGTCACCAGCCTGGTCACACACACTGCTATGGGATGGCATCCCATTCTCCAACCAGCATTTATCGCAAGTCAGCCAACGTGGTTGTGTTGGTCACTCTGGCACAAAGAGCGCGCCCAAGCTGATCCCACAAGTGTTCAGTGGGGTTGAGGTCAGGACTGCTGGCAGGCCATTCCATCCTCTCCACTCCCAAATTCTGGAAGGGAAATAATCAGGCTTTCCAATGGTATAAGATTTATTGCCAAGAAGCAACAAATAAATAATCTACCAAACACAAATTTCCTTAATTTTTGTGTGTAGTTGTCCTTGAGCAAGATACCAAATTTGCAGCTAATGCCATCATGTATGATATGTATGAATGTGCGTGAATGAGACATGTAGTGTAAAAGCACTTGAAGTGGTCGGAAGACTAGAAAGGTGCTATATAAGTCCAGTCCATAATGTCATCGTTAATCATCTCCTCATCAGCAGTGAGACAAGAACTTTCTGCTCCCTGACAGTACTGAGTTGTTCCTCAAGAGGCTTTTCTACTTCTTGTTCCTCACTGTCATTTCTTAATTCCAAGCTGTTTTGTTTGTTCCTGATAAACTGGGCACGAGGAGTATTTTAAGTGCACGCTAAGATGTTTTCAGTCAGGCGTCTTATCAGTGGCTCATATAGGGTGTGAGAGAAAACACTCCTGTCTTGCTTTTCTTACACGCCTTTCTTTCTCCACAAGTCTGCTCTGTGTCAGAGGAGCTTCACGTTATCTGTGAGAGGTTGGGTCAGATCAGCAACTGCTGCATTCCCCTGTCACTCAGTTGGTTTGGAGAATGGAAAGAAAGGCTTTATCACCACCAGAATAGACGCACTGATATACACATTTGGGCATGTCTGGGCAACTTTCATTTCACTATCATCATCATGATCATCACTGCTATTCCACATTTCTCTCCCAGTGCTTTCTACAGTAGCGTCCTAACTTTCCCATCCTCCACCAGGAGTCAACTGTGAAAATGAAATCAATGAATGTGAGTCCGGCCCCTGCCTCAACGGAGCCACCTGCCATGACCTGATTGGCCTGTACTCTTGTGAGTGTCTGCCCGGGTTCGACGGCACCGACTGTGAGGTTGATGTCGATGAGTGTGCAAGTGAGCCCTGCCAGAATGGTGGTTTCTGCCATGACATGGTGAACAGGTAGGTTGACTGAAATGGTGAAGAGAGATACCCCTGGGTAGCTTGTGCAAGGTGGAGCTGTGGTGCATGTGCTGCTCCATCACATGTTCTTTCCGGTCATTATTGAGCCTCAGTGCCTCTCATTTATTTTCACATAATGTAGCAAACAAGCCAAGATAGCCCTCCAAGCTAATACATGCTAACTACCCTAATGACAGTTCAGAAATGTGCAACATTTTTTGCTGACACTAGATATCAAACAAAAGCCAGAGATCTCATATTTACTTCCTGTGGGCTATAAATGTACTACTTCTAAGCAAAAGACAGAAGATAACTATCTCAGAATCTGACTGGGAAAAGCTTCTCCTCCTCCGGGTTGCTGGCTCAATCTGTGTCCGGATCCACAGCTGCCTCTACCCATTCAATTCAATTAAACGTTATTTATGGATCTTCAAAACATAACAGAAGTTAACTCATGTTTCCATACAGAGCAGGTCTAGACCATACTCTTTATAATATTATTTACAGATCCAACAATTTCCACCATGAGCAAGCACTTGGTGACTCCCTCCAGAACCAGACTTAACATAGTGGAATGATTTTAACCTAGAGAGCAGAGTGAAGTTCATAAATCTGGGCTTCGGAAGCAGTTTTTAATAAATAAATAAATAAATCATTTTGAAAGTTTGGGTTAATGAATGGACCTATTGGGCACAGAAGTCAGGATTGACAGACAGATTGAATTATCTAAAAATGCTCATTCTCTCATTGATAGTCTGGGCCACAATCACAATTGCAAGTGTGTGAAGCTTTTTGCTCTTTATATCATAGACTGTAGGAAAATATGAATGTAGTCTAGATGTAGACATCTATTGATGTCATCAGTAGACGTCTTTTAAAGACTGGAGACTGGAAAATCTTTGTTTCTGGAATCAGAGAAGCCAAAGTTTTAGAAACTCCAGCCTGCAAAACATCGATCAATATCTAACCTCAGTAATTAAAAATCACCAGACACACACCAGAAGTCAAAAGTGACTGGAACTGTTTTGAGTTAACATTCATTATTGGTACCTCATCTTTCAGCCATACTATGAACATGTTCACATTTTCTATTGCATATCAGTTGAAACAGAAGAAATGGCAGCTCCAGCCATGGAGTTCAATCATTTCTCTTTGTTGGAATTTTGATCTCTTGCTGTATAAAAACACATCTGTGTCTCTGGCAGCTATAAATGTGACTGCAGCGACACAGGATTTGAGGGGGCCCACTGTGAAGTGGACATCCCTGAGTGTGCCTCTGATCCCTGTCAGCATGGTGCAACCTGTTTAGAGGGAGTCAAAGGATACACCTGCCTCTGCTGGCCAGGTACTGAACTACACCCCACAACAAACATTTCTGTACAAACATAATTTTGCAAAGGTTGTGAACTGAGTCAACTCTCAGGATTTCACAAATACAGACACAAACTAAAAATCACCAAAGATAAGATATGAAAAGATATGATAAGATATAAGATATCAAAGTGTTGACCTGGCTAATATGCTAGCTAAAAGTTGCTAATGGTTAAAAAAGAAAACATCACAGGGGGATGAAAGAAAGCTACTTTTCTGATTTCATTAATATGTTTTTCTAATGTAAGTAAAGATTCAAAGGTTCCTTTTTAGTTCTCAGTTCATTGTTAGTGTGACACAAACACTCTTCCTCACAATTTGTACCTGATCTAAAACGTATGGAACACTTCAAATGTCTTAGTGTGTTCAATTTAAGTAAAACTCATCCTGTGTTTTCTCTAGGTTATGAAGGACCAAACTGTGAGGTCGATATAGATGAGTGTGCCGAGCAGCCGTGTGAGAACAGCGGGGAGTGTTTTGAGCGTTCAGATCCGTCTCACTGGGAGCTGGACTGGGAGCTCAGCTTTGCAGATGCAGCTGGATATATCTGCCAGTGTCAGCCGGGGTTTGCAGGTCAGTCACGCTAAAGAAACTAATAAAGCAAAAAGAATCTTAGTTCTCACACCTTTTTAAATCTTCTGACAATCATTGAATTTATTTTACATTCCAGGAGAGAACTGCTCTGTCAACATTGATGAGTGTGAGTCTGAACCTTGTCAGAATGGAGGCACTTGTGAGGATAAGATCAATGGCTACACCTGCACATGTGCTGTTGGATTTCTTGGTGAGTTTGTGTAATAAGTGGACAGAAGCATCTATTGCGTGTTAAATTTCAGAATATATATAGCAAATTAAGGCTTTTTATCAGTGGCAGTGCTTGCTGTCTCAACTTAAAGTTACATTTAAAATGTTCTGATATAATAGGTGAACATCAGCAATGAGACATCTACTCCTTTTAATCCCTTAAATCCAACCAATTCACTGGTGGGGAACTGATGCTGTGCAGCCAAACATCGTTCAATCCCAAGAAAATGAAAATTCTAGTGGAGACTGCAAACAAGCCAGCGGTCAAACTACAATAACCCCGTATCGTATCGTTAACTTTTTAGTGTATATATGGGAACCTGAACCCTAACATTTCTTTAAGGTTCATCAGGAGTGTTTACTTGTGACTGACAGGATCAAGGTAGCAACCTGAAATGCTTTGAAAAAAAAAAGAATCCATGTTGAATCAAACAAACAGCAGCATTATCTTCTCTTTCTAGCAACCATCCTGCCACCATGTCTAACCCTCACTGTCGTCTTCTTTCAGGTGAGCTGTGTGAAGTGAACATTGATGAATGTGAGAGTCAGCCATGTCAGAATGGTGGCTGGTGTGAAGACGGCAGAGCATCCTACACCTGTCACTGTCCTGAGGCGGAGCCAGGTGGACTTCCTTGGGGAGGTGATCTCTGCCATGTAAAACTCTACGGCTGTGTGGACCACGAATGCCAGAACGGAGCCACCTGCCATCCGTGGCTAGAGGGTGGAGAACACGGCCATACATGCTTGTGCCCTCATGGCTTCTATGATGAGCAGTGCTCCACGAGAACGACGTTCTCCTTCTCCACCCCTGGATTCATTCACATCCAAGTTGTTCTAGAAGAAAGAACCCGAAGGGAGGTCGAGCACCATGTTCACCATGGTCTTGGTGTACAGCTACGGTTCAGGACAACTATACCCAATATGTTGCTGTTCTACAGAGGGAATGTGGACAATCACCTCCTCCTCGAGATTGCAAACGGTGGTCTTCATGCAAAAGCCTTTTCTGAGGAGTCTGAAATGGATGTAACATTTCCAGGTTTTGTTAGTGATGGAGACTGGCGAGATGCTCACGTGTTTGTAGATAATGATGGTCTGGTTTTGATTCTGAAAGGCCCTGGCTGTGACAAGGATGGATGCAGAGTTATAGACAGTGATGAGCCACCTTTCCAGCCCTCTGAAGCCTTCTCTAATATTTATGTAGGTGGAGCACCAGAGGAGCTTTTAGAGTACTCTGTAAGTGGTGCAGGCTTCATTGGATGTATGGAAGACCTGATGATTGATTCTAAGCCTGTCCTACCTCAAACACTTCCAGAGGACCAAGGCCATGAGCTAGGATGCAGTAAGACTGAATGGTGTAAGCCCGACCCTTGCAATGGACATGGACGCTGTGTGGACCTGTGGACCAGCTATCAGTGTGACTGCTACCGTCCCTTCCACAGTGAGAGCTGCTCTGAAGGTAAGCACCTTCACTAGTAGCAACCTTTTGATACATCTCGTCAAAGCAGTGCTAATTGATGTGATTTACTTAAAAGTCCAATGTGTAGGATTTTGTGGCATCTAATTGTGAGGTTGCAGACTGCAACCAACTAAATACCTCTCACTTCACCATCCCCTTCAAAACATTTAGGAGAAACTATGGAGGCTGCGATACTCAAGAAAAACATGAAAAGCACTATCATGAGTCAGTGTTTGGCATGTCCTTTCTGGGCTACTGTAGAAATGGCAGTTCAGCATGGTGGCTACCAAATGGAAACCGGAACCCATGATGTGTCATATATGCATAAGTCACCACAGAGATACAGGTTCAGTATTGAGGAGCAGTGTTTCTGACTTGCTGGTGTTGTGCTAGATGGGAAGCCAGAGAGGGATCATGACACAGTATGTTAAATTTCATCTGTTTCCTTTTCAATTCAGTTACGCATGACACTTTCCATATAGAGCACCATACATTTATAATATCATTTACAGAGACGGCACATGGCGACAGTGACAAGGAAAAACTTCCTTTAAGAGGCAGAAACCTCGAGCAGAACTGTCACAGCCAGTTGAGTTTAGAGAGGGAAGGATAGGTCCTGAACACAAACTAGGGTTCATGGAGTTACGGAGCATGGAATCTTTCGTTATTTGACATAAAAATCCTCATGGATGCAACTTCACTTGAAATGTTGCAGATAATGGGAATGATGACTACTTTGATGATGTTCCTTCTTTGACACTTGGCTTGTATTTTCATGACTTGACAATGTACTGTATGTACAAAAAAGTATGGCACTTTGTGAGTGATGACAGCTCTTGTTTCCTCATGACAGGAAAAAACCCAAAAACAAAAGCAAGATATGATTGGCTGCAGCACTGACTGCACTCTGTTTATGACTGCAGAAATAACTAAATCCACAGACAATAAAAACGTACTTATTTCACATTTGATGGCCACCTGCAGGAAAAGTCTTGATTTTCACAGGTTTGGCATCTTAAAACAAGTTAAGCTGCTGTGTGAACTGTGAGCTGCAGTGGCATTCCTGGTACTGAAGTCCTCTTACTTAATGTTCTGGTCTTATTTTTGGTTAATCCAAACTTCCATTTGTCCCCTGACAGAATTCCCTTCATGGACATACAGCCATGAAGACACAGTGAGTTTCAGTTCCTATGATGTAGGTAAGAGCCACGGGAGCAACTTCAACGTGTCCTTCTTCCTGAGGACATTAAAGCCAGACGGGCTGCTGTTCCAGCTCAGGAGATCCACAGAGGAAGAGGGGGAAGAGGTCTACTTCTCAGTCTACCTGGGCATGGGGAGGGTTTTTGTCAGTTCTCTGCCCAACAGTGCCCCACTGACAGCTCCAGTATTTGTGACCACTGGTGAGAAGCAGCTTCTACAGGTGGAAGTCCGACATAGACAGGTGATCTTTGAGCATGCAGGCCTTCGCTATGGAATAGGAGAGATCCCTGAAGTGAATGTTAACAGTGGGGATCAGGCCTATGTAGGGGGACTTCCAGGAGACTTGGACGCTGATGTATGGGGGGGGCATTACAAAGGATGCCTGCAGGACCTTCGATTAGACTCTGTGCATCTAGACGTGGATGCCTGGAACACCTCGGACGACAAGGGAGTGTATTTACCAAGTGATGCTGAAAACGTACAGAAGGGCTGTGTCAGTGATGATACCTGCAAGGTAGGAAATAGTTCCTGATTTTACTTTGTGTTATGATGCAGAACAAAGTGATGATGGCCTCTGCTGTAGGCCCCTTTATGGGCCATGACATCACATAACTTGCAATACCTTGGTTTGCCGCTGAGCCGTTACAGGCGTGCAGGTTAGAGCTGTTCCTGGGCGTCTGCACTGGATTAGAGCAAATATCAATCAGCTAATACAAGCATGAGTTCCATGTTCTGTCTGAATTAACACTATCTGGTGTAAATACAAGGCCAACAATGGGTGTAGCCATCTTAGAATAATGCCGCCACAAGTCACAATAATGGATGTTGAATCTGCAGCTCCTCCAGATGAAACGTCTGCAGAACACCGACCAAACTAAACACACAGAGAAGTTGTAGATGCAGAGCTTGAACGCTCTAAATTATAGCAAACTTATTTAGCATTTAATTTCTTTGCCATATTTAGAGGGACCTTTCCAACCACATCAATTTGTTGTGTGTGTGTTAAAATAAGTATGGGCTCTTGATCAAGTCATAACTTACAAAGGCTAACACTTTCAAACTTCAGTTTTAAAACTGTTCTGGAGGTTCTGTTTGCTGTCTGAGTGTCTTTGTGTCTCGGTGCTTCCCTCTGCAGATGAAGCCATGTCAAAATGGAGGAGAATGCACCATCACATTCAACGATTTTACGTGTTCTTGTTCGGAGGAATATACTGGAAAGACCTGTGAAACACGTGTGTGGTGTGTCAGTGATCCTTGTGTCAATGGCGGCCATTGTGTGGACCTTCTTGATGGATATGAATGTAAGAACATCTGCATCATTTTAGAATTGTGGCTCATCATAAATTGTTTTGCCAATAGGAGTGCCCTTATTCATACATTATATCCAATCAGCTGTCTTGACTCTGAAACACTTTTCCTGAAGTCAAATCATTTATGAAGAACTTTTTACTACAAACAGCTTGGACTTACCGCAAGATGCCCAGTACAAAAACCAGTTGATATTCCTTTCTTCACAATAGAAAGGTGGTGTATTGTTCCAGATGAATGACAGAAGAGTAGATTTTAGTGATTAAGAACTAGTGTGGCTGCTTTGTTCTGTGTAATTTCAAGTATTTTTAGGGATGATTTCGCATCAGAGAGTAAATCATCTGATTTAACACCCAATAATTTGGTTTTAGTGAGCTGCTTAACTCATATGTCATCTACAGACAAGTTGAGCTCAGTGTTATTAGTAAGAACATTCCTACTAACAAATACAAAATATTTAGTTTAGGCAATGTTCAATACTCATTTGTTCATCAGTTCCTCTTAAAAGTGCAAAAGAACCTCCCTAAACTTTGTCGCATTAGACAATGATAAACATCAAAATGCAGAAAATAGCACATTTTATGACTAGGTTTTATATGTATGGGTATGTATGTATGTATGTATGTATACTAAATAACTTAATATTATGATATTTACTAATATGTCATTTACATAGTAGTCTTTAAATAAACATGGACAGGCCAGTGACTTCAAAATAATACATTTGTACCTACATGTAAAATGAAAATAACCAATAATCTTCATATAATCACATTCTTTTTGTATAGTGTGGCCTCTTGCCTGTAATGATCAGTATTACACACAAAGCAATAATGTTAAAAAAGACTCTTCAAACTGTCTAATAGATACACAGATACACAAACCAAGACATGATATCTCAGTATCTGGTGTCAGCCATGTTTGTTTATGTGAGTTATACATATCTGATATCAGACTGTTAGTCTGTCTGAGCTGTTAAATACATATTTGTTCTGTAACAAACAGATGTAAATCAGTGTCTCCATGTTGACCTTTAGGTGTGTACAATGCCACATTTGAGAACAACCCTGTGCACTACAGTGCTGGAGGCTCCCTGGCTGAACCTGTCTCCAACATATACATGGAGCTGCGGACTCGTTCAGAGAACGCTGTGCTCCTGAGAGCTTCCTGGGGCTCTGACCTGCTTGTGGTGGGTCTGCTGGACTCTTCAGTCCGGGTGGAGATCCATATTGGCAACAGTGTTGAGACGCTGATCTTTACAGGAGTTCGTCAAGTGGCGGATGGGAGCTGGCATCGGGTGAACATCTCAATGGCTGAGAGGGAACGCAAAGCCTCTCCCTGGGTCATCACTGTGGATGGAATCACAGACGCCAGCAGTGTGCCAGAGCGCACAGGAAGCCTTCGCTTTCTCAATCAGAAGGGCGCCACGTTGGCTATCGCAGAGAGCTTCACTGGCTGCTTGGGTGCAGTGAGGGTCGGAGGAGTCTACCTTCCTTTTGTGGATGACTACAAAGCCCCTCAACCATCTCAGTTCCATTTAGATGGAAAACCAAAGATTCATCTGGGCTGCACCAGTGCCCCTGTTTGTCATTCAGATCCTTGTCTAAATGGAGCCACATGTGAAGACCTCTTTAATAAATTCGGCTGTCTCTGTGACTTGGGCTGGGAGGGAGAACAGTGTGAAACAGACACTGACGACTGTGCGTCTCAGCCCTGTGTTCATGGAAACTGTAAGGACTACTTAGCTGGTTTTGAGTGCCATTGCAACCCCGGATACATTGGAACTCTCTGTGATGAGGATGTTGACGAGTGCGAGCATCATGCCTGTGAACATGGAGGCATCTGTCAGGACGGAATCAACATGTACACCTGTACGTGTCCTGAGGACTACAGAGGCCCTCTCTGCCAGTGAGTAGTCACGCCTCTCTCCGTTTATTACTTTAGTATACAGTGTCCATTTCATTCATTCATGTATTCATTCATTCATTCTGAAACAAAGTCTAATTCTTTTCCACCAGGTGGGACTATCCTCCAAAACAGTGTGATAAAGATGTGCGGTGTGTGAATGACGGTGTCTGCAGTGACGGGCTGTGGGGAGCTAACTGCACATGTGTGCCAGGTTTTACAGGCAGCCGGTGAGTTCAGTGTCTTAAATGGCCAGTTCAAGATATACATCCTTCAGTTTAGTGGTGTCTGCTTAAGAGGCCATTGTCACAATGATGTGTTGTACCTTGTTTGACTCCCTCCAGAATATGAATTTGATGCATAACCATTTTCATTGATTTGACAAAGCAAGGCCCTTCAGTCTCTCTGGTGGTAAATCTCCCTAAAGTGGCTCAATGATACAACCTTCACTCTCCTGCTATAGACACTGAAGGGTTTGCTTTCCTGGCATCAGATGTGTAGTGGTCTTTCTTTCTTTGATTATTTATACACAGACACTAATTACAATCAAACAAGTCACAGGTATGGAAACTTACCTTTAATAATCATTTAAACCTGTGTGACAAACATTCAAGAGGATGTCAACTTTTGATTGGGTAAAAAGTCGCTTATGTCTGAATGACAAACTTCAACAACAATGTATGTTTTCCACATCTTAACTCTACTAACAGTCTTAAAAGGCAAAAATTAAATTCAATTTTACTTATATAACGTCAAATCATGACAGAAGTTACCTCAAGACTCGTTCCATACAAAGCAGGTCTACACCGTTCTCTTTATAATATTATTTACAGAGACCAGACGATTCCCACTGAGAGCAAGGACTTGGTAACAGTGGCGAGGAAAAACTTCCTTCATAGCACATTTCATACATAAAGGCTATTAAATCTCTTAAAAGCCATGATTATTTAAACTGCCTGGTTTTCCATATAACAGGAACACTGTTTCTAGAAGGAGTTTTAGATGTAATTTTTCTATGCTTTGAGTAGCAAGCTTTATTTCATTCAACCTCATTGTATTGTGTTGGAGGAAAAAAACAGAACTATCTGCATTATGAACTGAGTTTTGATATTAATAAAGTAATAAAGACTTGATTCCTCAGATAAATGTTTAAATGTAACATAATGTTACATCATGTAACTTCATGTATTTTGTGTCTTGCAGGTGTGAACATGAGATTGATGAGTGTGAGTCTAACCCCTGTCGAAATGGTGGTTCCTGTTTGGATCGATTCAACATGTTCGTGTGTGAATGTCCGCCTGGATACAGTGGTCCAACCTGTGACTTTAACGTATGTTTGTTACATTATTTTTCTTTATGTTGTATTTACAGGTCAAGAGATGTCTGTTTTACACTTGTCGCTTTGCAGCATCTAAAACATCCAAACAAACATTCAATGAACTAGATTCTTAAAGAGGAAGCTGAAGCATCACATTTAAAAACAAACTGAACCTTTCCATTCCAGACCACACCAATATGGAAATAGATTTACAATTGTTTATTGCACGTTATGGATGAAGGTCAACCAAGATGATGTACTGTAGTAGGGATGAAGGGATGAAGGATGAAGGGATGAGGGTCGAGGGATGAAGGGTAGCTGGATGGAGGATATTGGAGATGGGCTATGTCATATTTAGAAAAAAGGGGAAATGGGATGAGTTACAGGCATGCTCTTTGTTCCTGAGCCTTGTCAAAAAACTTTATGGATGTTCTCTTTGCAGAAACAAGCCCATAAACAGGTGGTCCCCTGGCTGGTAGTTGCCATCCCGCTGCTTTGCTTCTGTGTGCTGATGATGATCATCGGTTTGACCTTGATGGTGCTCACGGCGAGAAAGAAGCGCCAGTCAGAGGGCGCGTACAGCCCCAGTGCTCAGGAGCTGGCTGGAGCTCGGCTGGAGATGGACAGCATGCTCAAAGTCCCACCAGAGGAGAGGCTCATCTGACACAAAGGCTGAGAAATGAAAGGCGTGAGGGGATCCGAGCACCGCGGGCAGGTGCACAGGACTCACTGTGAAACTTTGGATCTTCTGAACGCCTGCACTGAACCGAACAGTATGTTGTAGGATAGAGCCCCCTCCTGGTGATGACCAGGTACTGACCCAGTGCTGCTGCTCCATTTGTCAGTGCATAAGACAGAAATGTTTTAATCATGTAGGTGCTGTGTTGTGATACACGTCATCTGAGAAAACAGCCCAAAGACCTTTGCAGAAACTCACTGATAGGAAGAGGGAACAAGAAAGTACAATATAACTCCCCACACTGTAGTTTGTCTGAGACAGACTTTGCCTGTTTTTATAGGACAATTTGAGGGCTTTATTTCAAGAATGACTGTACAGTCAAACACATGCACACAAACTGTAGAAACTGGCTTGTGGTGTTTCCGTCATCAGAAGATCATGGTACACTTGTGACGCTGTTCGAAACTGGGTCCAAGCAGCACCAAGCACAGTCAAGCCAGTACACAGGGCTGTAAAGCTGCAGTTCCTCTGCAGGCAGTAGATTCTAGCTCTAAGAGGCTGGTATTGGTGATCCAATCTGTTTAATAGAAGGTCAGCACGATTTATTTTTCTTGTTACTTTTAACGTGGATCTCGCTGATGTCTTTGCCAAATGCTGTTCCACTTAAAATGCAAGATGCATAACTAAGAATGAGTTTGTTTAATAAAATGCATTTCCATCTCCAATCGGTGTTGCACACACAAAAAAACTGCAGTGAAAGCGATTTACTGAATAAATGATGAAGAGAGGAGACTGTGACCTGCCTCAATTAACATAGATGTCATATTTCCATCATGTTTTCCATCATTTGAGCTTTGAATGAAGTTCTTTCAACATCATCTCCTTGTGTCCACTTCTTCAAGAATTAGTTCCAGCATTAGTTTATTTCCATCAATTTTCAGGAGGTAGATAGAGAGTAGCATTACCATCGTAAAAACATCTGAACAGGATACTACAGACTGCATAGGAACCCTGGAAACTCTGACACACAACATTCCTGTTCAGTTTTCTCACCAGTGAAATTGGTGCTCAAATAAAGGACACAACTGCACTCCCCGTTAAAAATAATGGCCTTGTACGTGTAGTGTGGAAGCAAGATGAGGCTCCAGCACTTTTTAATTTCACTAAGTGACAAAAATGACAGCTGGTGGTAAATCCAAAGTCCAAGTCCTCTCAGTGGGCGACGTCATAGAAAAGTGGAGCTGTCAAAACAACTCTTTCCTCTGCGCGGTGGTTAATGGCACCATGATGATCTGATGACAAAGCAGTTTGGACCCAGAGCTTGTGAGACAATAGCACGCCTGATTATCATGAGCTGATCTGGTCTGGAGAGAGCTGCAGGACAATGTAAACTGCTCAGTCAGGCTGTGGCCACCTCAGTGTCTCTCACTCCAGGTGCGATGGTATATATATATATATATATGGTATAATAGTGGATTCACTAAGTCACTCAGAGTGGATCCAGCAGCTGCTTTTGGTGGAGGTTGGAGGTTTTTGGACAGCTGTCACAGGCTCTCTCTTCTTGTTCAAATCAAGAGCACTCTTGCTGAATTAAACTGTTCGGGTACGCTGGGGCCAAAGGTGTGACCCTCCACCTATACTGCCATCTGTGCACTGAGCATGCCCAGAGAGTGCAACCAGTTCCCCTGTGTGAAATACAGAAACTACCTGTCCTCATGTTTTCTGTGTTATTTCATTTGTGACAATTTGATTAAAGATAATTATGAACATAATGAACTAATAAACTAAAATGGTGAATAAGATTTTCTGGTAATCCACTTTACTGTAGCTAATGTTGTGCTTTAGTGGATCAAATTCCCAAAATGATTTGGATTTAAGTAATAAATCACCAAAAGCAGTTGATATGTAGTGAACCTGAGACTTTTGGGACTGCAGGGCTTTGCTTGCTTTGCCAGCTTGTTAATCCGGCCTCATCTCATACAAGGTTGAACCTTGTTGTGTTAATGACATCAGTCTGCTCTGATCTCGTTAGGATCAGACCATCAAGTTGACTTTTTCAGAGCTGTTTCTCTTTCTGTACAGTTTATATATTTATGTTGTTTGAACTTTTGTTCACTACTGTTAGCGCCTCACATGTGCACAAAGGGAGCGTCTGCTCATGTTTGTCTCGGCTCCTTCAGTAACAACTTAGCATTCTTTTACAATCAGTGATAAATACACAGCATTGAACTCACTGGGAGGTGAGAACAAAGCACTTCTGTAGATGTGATGTTCTCACTATGTAGAAGAGATTTTTAGGATGTAAAGTTGAAATATTGCAACAGAACACATAATGAAAGGAACAAAAAGACCTAAATGTACATTTGAGAGGGAAGACAAGACGTATCCTGTAACATGATGTACAGTATTAGTTTTAATGAACGTGTAAACATTTTAAAGGTATTGGAGGCATGCTGTCACTGTTTTCTTTTCTTTCTTTGTTCTTTTGATGTGCAACATCCAAGATGTTTGATTCATAATGTATTACCCTTATAATAACTTTTATATTTACTTTGTGCATAATTATTATTGGTTATTAAATGCCAAGATAATTTCTCAATGATCTGCACCCTCACAGTCACAATTATTTTGGTGAAAATTGTCAATTATTATGACAAAAACTGACAGACCCCCTGCATTACCTCTGCAGACTCCCTAGGGGTCGTGGACCCCTGGTTGAAGAATTTTAATTAATTAATAGACAGATTAAAGTTGGATCTGTGTCTGAACTGATTTAAAATTAATCTGTGTACTTGCTGAATTTGGTTGTCTTAGCAACAGTTTAACTACATTTTATGACACTTCAAACTGACTGACATGAACCAAACATCAGTGATTTGAAAGAAAATCTCACAATATATAGTGTCACTTCAGACTTCTGACTGTTTTATTTAACATCAGTGCAGTTAAGTTTTCAAAGTAGAGTGACAAAGTCAGCTCAGTGGACTGACATGATGGTTTATTTATGTGCTTCAGTTTACATCCTCGTTCAGGACGTTCATATTCAATGTTGAATTTGCTCAGAAGCTCGTACTTACCTTTTTTTTTTGTCCATGTGAAGAAGACGGAGCTCCAGAAGATGTCGTCTGTTAGGTCAGAGTTTGGTGGAGTTTTTTTTAAAGCTGCATTATGTCTAAAATGCTCCTTTGAGGAGCTTTCTTGGTGGTGAGAGTGGAAATGGCTTTGTTTTATAGTTCTTTGCAGCTTTTTGCCATCTTCCTCTCTCTCTCACCACACATTTCCTGCCCTGTACACGAGGGGTCGACAGCCCTGCCAGACGCAGAGGCTGCCCCACAGAGTTAAATAAGTTTGAAGTAAAAATAAATAAATTTTTGTAACTATTTACAAGGAGATGATGGGTAGCCCCAGTGCAAGATGTTACCTGAATCAGAAACAGACACCAAGATCAAATATACAAATATTTACATGAAAAGAATTTTTGAAATGTACGAGATGATGTGCGTTAATGTACCTGGGTTTTCATAACCATCCTCAATCCGAGTCGCTGTCATCGGACCAACGTGGCACCTTGGCAGCAGGCTCCTCCTCCTCCTCGATGCTATCCTACCTGCGCCTCCTTCCAGAGGAGCCAAGGACAGGAGTGGAGGGCACTTCTGATCCCCTAGGTTAGAAGATGAGAGGCTGTCCTTAAGGGAGGGAGATCTGACGAGGAGGAAGTCGTCCTCATCAGAATCCTCAAACAAATCAGCCATCATTTCACCATCAAGATCATCGTAGTCAGAGAGAGAGTCAGAGGCAGAAGAGGAGGCAGAAGAGGAGGCAGAAGAGGAGGCAGGAGAGGAGGCAGATGAGGAGGCAGGAGAGGAGGCAGGAGAGGAGGCAGATGAGGAGGCAGGAGAGGAGGCAGAAGAGGAGGCAGATGAGGAGGCAGAAGAGGAGGCAGAAGAGGAGGCAGGAGAGGAGGCAGGAGAGGAGGCAGGAGAGGAGGCAGATGAGGAGGCAGGAGAGGAGGCAGATGAGGAGGCAGGAGAGGAGGCAGATGAGGAGGCAGGAGAGGAGGCAGGAGAGGAGGCAGAAGAGGAGGCAGGAGAGGAGGCAGAAGAGGAGGCAGAAGAGGAGGCAGGAGAGGAGGCAGATGAGGAGGCAGGAGAGGAGGCAGGAGAGGAGGCAGATGAGGAGGCAGGAGAGGAGGCAGAAGAGGAGGCAGGAGAGGAGGCAGATGAGGAGGCAGATGAGGAGGCAGGAGAGGAGGCAGAAGAGGAGGCAGGAGAGGAGGCAGGAGAAGCAGAAGGAGAAAGATGAACCAGAGGGAGATCAGCAGGAAGACCAATATGATCTTCCTGCTGAGGGAGAGCAGCAAGAATATCTTTAGGACAAAGAGCAGGAGGAAGACTGTCATCATCATGATCAAAAGGATGAGGACGAAGAGGCGCTTGAGGGAAATCTCCATCTCGCATATGTGCAGGTCCAGTTATTAGACCAACAAAGTCACCTGTGAGCATGCGATGACGTAGGGCGCACGCCCCAGTATAAAACCCCCACGTCATCACGCAATCTGTTCGTTCTATCTTCTCGCAATTGAGAAAAAACTGATAGCAGGTCAGTTTGGCTCATCGCTGGTAGCCTCGTAACCTGAGGGTTGGTGCTTCAGTTAGTCATCCACCAGAGACTGTGGCAAGCTGCTTCTTATTTCAAGTAAATTGTCTGTTTCTTTCGGATGAACAGCGGTGATCTTGCCGTTACGATTCGTACTGAATGCCTGCAGACAGGTAAGTAAGCTAAGTTGCTTTGGTTGTTAGCCGATGCTAAGAGCCGGCGGCTCGCCGGTCTTGTATTTGTTTTGAACAGCGGTGTTTTTCCCACATGTTGTATTACATGCTACGTTGCTTGACTCTCTGCTTTCGGTGGGTTGTAGCAGCAGTAAGCACGCCATTAGACTGGACAGTCAGAAATATTACTTTAAGTTGTCGGGCAGTGCTGAGTGCACTGACTCGTTGAAATAAATGTGTTTTTGAGGCACGCTCCGGCGCAGAGGCGTTTGAACTTTATTTTTGTGTAGGGGTGCGGCACAGTGTTTCCGCTGTGACTGTCTTACACTGTTAATGAGATAATTGTGCAGCATAGTATTGACTGTATTATTCTTTCGTGCTTTTTTTCGTAAAACAGTCCACTTAATGACATGTTGAGCTTGCATGTCTGTAACTCTTGTACGGCCCCCCTCCAAACGGAGGACGGCCACGATCAGTGTCCGACCTATCTCGGGGTTGAACACCTGAGGACGGGTATATCTGACAACCCATGTATGAACTGTAGGTTTATGCCAATGTCGGAATGCAGACCCGACGGCACCTAGGGGACGTGGACGCAAATGCAGTACTGCCTCACATGGGCCTCCTCGCAAAGTTGACACTCTTTCATCTGAGTTTGCCCAGATTAAGGAGCTTCTGCTCAATCTGCAGCCTGATAATAGGGGACCAGCTTCCAGTGGTGACTCCGCCACGAGGGGCTCACCATGTCGGGACACTGATGTGCTGTCAACTGCAGTTTGTTTGATGATGAGGGGGAAGGACAGGATGAGGATAAAGATCCAGTCTCTCGAGCCTCTGATGCTTTGTCTCAGGCGTCTGATGGTTTGTTGCGTGGATCAGAAGCTGGCCATGCCACACTGAAACCAGCAGTTCAGATGGCTTTAGCACGCCTGGGGCTGGATGATGTTCCCGTCACAGCAGCTCCTTCGAGTGCTTTTTTTAGGCAGACGCCACAGCCTGCAGCTTCTTTCAGTCCCTCCTTCAAAACCCTATATTGAAGAGCTCCAGCGCTGCTGGGCAGATCCAAAATTATTGTCTCATCACACCAGTGATGGCAGGAATTTGGCGGCCATGCAGGAGGCAGGCAGCTATGAGTTGGATCGTATGGCCCCAGTCGATCCTACCATTGCCTCTTTGATAGTCTCACCTGATGAGGCTCTCAGACCTGCTGCCCGCTGTCCCCATCCTCAGTGCTGGCTGACCGATGATCTCCTTGTTAGGGCTTATAATATAAGGTGGGAAAAGGAATTACCAATACGGCCCATGCCACCCATTCCCACCTTATCCTGGGCCTGTCTCAGATCCTGCAGGAATCTGGTGTAGACTCCTCTGCCCAGGCCCTCAGTGATGCATCCCTTCAGACTTTTGCATTTATGTCTAGGGAGCTCAGAAGATTGATGGCAAAAGAAGGGTGTTGCCGTATTCTCCGTTCTCTTCCAGTGGTTCCAGGTCACATGTTTGGGCCAGCTGCCCAAGTGGACCAGGCCAGGCAGCGGTTTGCCGGTCTGCGTCGGGGCCCAGTTCGGGGGGGGGGGGTCAGACCTAAGGCTCAAAGGGCCGGTGTCGGGCGCTTCTCTCAGCAGCACATCAGCTACTGGGAGAAGGAGACCACAGACCCTTGGGTGGCGTCCACGCTGTCCAGGGGATACACACTGCAGTTCCAACGCCAGCCACTGACTTTCTTTCTTTACAAGCCAGGGGTTTGACGGTCTTGCCGTATCTGGACAACTGGCTAATTGTTTCCCCAACTGCAGAGCAGGCAGTAAGAGACACTGCTGTGCCCCTTGGACATGTGAACCAGCTTGGCCTCACAGTCAATTACTCCAAGAGCAGTCTTACACCCAGTCAGAAGGTAGATTACCTGGGCATGACTCTTGACTCACTGTCGATGAGAGCCTTCCTTTCCCAGAAAAGAGAGGAGAATATTTTGCAACTCATAGGTTGCTTCCAGAAAGGCAGAGTATTGAGATACGGCCTCTTTCTCAAGCTGCTGGGTATGCTGACGGCAGTATCCATGGTGATCCCCCTGGGTCTCCTTTCCTTACGGCCCCTTCAAATCTGGGTCAACACACTTCACTTGGATCCCAAGTGGCACAGGGGCAGGAACGTCAGGGTATCCAGCCCTTGCTGTCGAGCCTTGAAGCCTTGGAGGAGAAGGGGGTATCTGGTCAAGGGGGTTCCCCTAGGAGTAATCCCTGCCCACAGAGAGGTTGTGGAGACAGATGCCTCTCTGTTAGGTTGGGGTGCAGTCTGGCAGCGCAGGACCATCAAGGGCAGATGGAGCGCACAGCACAGGTGGGCACATATAAATGTGCTCGAGCTCAGAGCAATATACTGTATCTCGCACTGCAACATTTTCTCCCAGTATTGGATGGGCGGCATGTTCTCGTCCACACAGACAGCACCTCAGCAGTATATCACATAAATCATCAGGGTGGCACCAGGTCAAAGCAGGGTCTGCAAAGCAGCTACTTACGTGGGCATTTCCCCACTTCCTGAGCCTCAGGGCCGTACACCTCCCAGGCATACAGAACAGTGTGGCGGATGTTCTCTCCTGCCAAGGGCCGCTGCAGGGCGACTGGAGACTCCACCCAGAAGTGGTGGAAATGATTTGGAGCTGATATGGCAGAGCAGAGGTGGACATTTTTGCCTCAGAAACATCCACACATTGTCCCCTTTGGTACTCACTGATAGAGAGGACCGGGCAGGGCATCTGAATCCGGATCGCCTTCAGTTTTGGGTCTGGCCATTGGGAGCCAGGACCCACTCCTGGCATCCTGTGACCAGTCAGTAATCCACACGGTGTTAAGTTCCAGGGCTCCCTCCACTAGGTCACTCTATGCTAATCGGTGGAAGCTTTTCTCCCAGTGGTGCCAAACACAGGGTGAGGTGCCGAAGAACTGCTCAGTGGCCATCATTCTGCGTTTCCTGCAGTCATTATTGGACGCAGGCGGATGTGCATCAACCTTAAAGTTATATGCAGCGGCCATTTCGGCAGGACATGCCAGAGTGGACAACTGGACAGTGGGGTCACACTATTTGGTTAGTCAGTTCTTGAAGGGCGCACAGAGGCATAGGCCATCAAGGGTCACTGTAGTGCCGTCATGGGACTTGACATTGGTTTTGAGGTCAGTGTGTCGGCCCCCATTCATGCCCATAGGAGAGGCAGAATTAAGGTGGCTGTCTGCAAAGACGGCATTTTTGCTGGCAATCACATCGGTGAAGTGAGTGGGTGAACTCCATGCCCTGTCAGTGAGCCAGATGTGTATGCGTTGGTATCCGGATGGTTCGGGGGTTACTCTACTACCCAATCCCTCCTTTCTGCCAAAGAGGGTGCCTCCCTCATATGTAAACCAAGCAATTGCGTTGGCAGCATTCAGTCCACCAAGCTCGTCACGGCAAGCAACAGAGCTGTCAGAGCAGCCTTGCCCTGTTCGGGCACTCAAGGCGTATGTGGGGGCTACAGCCATTTTTCGTAAATCTGACAAACTGTTTGTTGCTATGGGGGTTGTAGGAAAGGTCAACCTCTGTTGAAACAGAGGCTTTCTAAGTGGATTGTCAATGTGATTTTACATGCTTACAGGTCGCAGGGCCTACCTGCGCCTAGTAACGTGCAGTGCCACTCTACTCGGAGTGTGTCCACGTCATGGGCAGCCTTGAAAGGGGTCTTCCCTGCAGGACATCTGTGCTGCAGCGACCTAGGAATCCTCATCTACCTTTGCTCGCTATTATCGCGTCAGTGTGGCTGCTCTACATGCTGTGGCAACGGCTGTCCTATCAACAGCTTCCATGCCTTAACGCGGTAAGCATTCCTCGTGACTTTGTTGGCATGAGTCATCCAGTGCTGAAGCACCGCCCTCTGGCGGTCAGGAAGAATGAAATAGAACGAAAGTTACGAATGTAACTACGGTTCTATGAATTCTGGATGACCGCCAGAGCTGTCGGTCACTCGGAATCTGGGCGAGAAGATTCTGTAGGAACATATTGCGTGATGACGTGGGAGTTTTATACTGGGGCGTGCGCCCTACGTCATTGCATGGTCACAGGTGACTGTTGGTATAATAACTCGACCTGCACATATGCGAGATGGAGATATTCAGTGCTGAAGCACCGCCCTCTGGCTCAGCAAACAGAAACTGCTGAGTCACTGCAGGTCACACCATCTTGTCCCAAACAACATAGTTGCATCAACTTCATGCATTTGTTTGTAATTTTAGAGACAAAATAATGAATAAAAATCTCTGCAGTAGTACCTATAAACCAGTGCATATTTCCATCAACTATGGGAATATATAAACCCAGAGGAAATGACATCATTTACTTTATTTAATGACTTACTTTATTATATAATTGACTTTATTTACATAATTACTGTAACGTGACTTTTTGTTTAGTTTTAGTGAATTGATGTTTTCTGATCCTCTTTGTCCTTTTGCCACTGAGATCATAGATTGTAGTTCTTTCTATGAAATGATCAATCATGTATATCTGCATACTTGAAAGGTGTATATGACTCTTTCTTGATCAAAAATATTGGCACCCCTGCACTTCTGTCACATAATGCACTACTTCTCCCAGAAAATAAATAAAACAAAATAAATAAACGTGAAAATATCCCAGTATTTGTGACATTTTCACGTTTATTTATTTTGTTTGCAGTGGAACAAGATTTAAAAAACCCAAATCTAGAATATTTTACACAAAACTCCAGAAATGGACTGGACAAAATGATTAGCACCCTCGACCTAATATTTGGCAGCACACCCTTTGGAAAAAAAGATCTGAAATCAGTTGTTTCCTGTAACCATCAGTGAGTTAGTTTCACCGTGACCTCTGTAGTGGAGTTTTGGACCACTCTTCTTTTGACAACTGCTTATGATCTTTCAGATTTGAAGGGTTCCTTCTCTGTTTTGAGATCTCTTTACAGGTGCTCTCTGGGATTTAGATCTGGACTCATTGTTGGCCACTTCAGAACTCTCCAGCATTTTGTTAAACCACTTTTGGGGGCTTTTTGAAGTATTCTTCTGGTCATTGTCCAGCTCTGTTTTAGTCTCCTCTGTCCACAGGACATTCACCCTGAAGGATTTTTGGCTTCCTCAGATAAGTTTTTGGCAAACTCCAATCTTTGTTGCAAAGCTTTGACAGCAGGTATCGAATGGAGTACTCACTTGGTAGTACTGGGTACTGGTGTCATCATTTTTAAACTATACCTAGCCCTGCAGTTGATGCAGACGTACTGACTTTAGCTAACTATGATCTCCGGCTGGCTTTCAGCCAAAAACCACTCAGTAATCAACTGCACAGGGTTAGCTTAGCTTGACAATTCGCCGCGCTAACAACTTACATTTGTCTCTAAGACAGCCAGACAAAGTGGTGCACAGCGCTGTGGATTTTGATATTGATTTTAATATTTCTTTTGTACAAGTGTA
Organism: Sciaenops ocellatus; assembly: GCA_033000465.1. NCBI lineage: Eukaryota > Metazoa > Chordata > Actinopteri > Sciaenidae > Sciaenops > Sciaenops ocellatus. The sequence goes on along the minus strand of CP136874.1, from coordinate 3,156,282 downwards.
CATTTTGGTGTGATGGCGGTGTTAAAGAAAAGACCAGAGAGTGAACAAAAACATGTTTCATCCTCTGAGAACCACAAATTATTCACAGTCCTTAATGTTTTTGATACATAAAGTCAGGGACCAAAGTGTTGAGCAAGTGGAAATATGTGAAAAGGACAGGCGCTTTACAAGTTCAAATAATTAGGACTCATTCTGTGAAGACCATGAATTTCCATATTAAATGTCATGTGAATATGAAGCAGCAGATAAGACACATGAACCAACAAACAAAAGTAACAATGAGGTCATGAACATGTCGTGATTAGCTCAACACAATACAGAGTGAGTGAAGCTGGCAGGTTAGGATGAAAGAGTATTTTAAGCAAGTGCAGTAGGATACTAGTCATCACTCTTTAATCAGTCTTTGAACAAATATAGTGTAATCTGTACACCACACGCACGCACACACACACGCACACGCACACGCACACACACACACAACAGCATATAGACCTGTACAGCACTTTGAAGCGATTAGGACTTTTTGGCATTAACGCCCCAAAGATCGCCTGGAGAGCAGTGAAGGCTGCCGGGGAGCACACTGTTTCTGTTGTTGAAGTCAGAAGAGCTGAAACAGAAAGTGGAGCTGCTCTCTATGCACACCTGACATCACACTGTGTAGGCAGCCTGCAACTCATTAGCCAATCACTGTCATCAAACACAAAAAACCCCCCAAAAAACAGAAGGAAACGAATAGAGTTCATATATGAGCAGCAGAATTGGCGAAAGGAACTCTTTAAAACAACACATGTACAATAAAGTGTTTCAAAGTCCCCGTATATTTAATTAGACAGAAATTAAAATCATTCCAGGGACATTACAGTCTGTCTCAGGCTCGCAGGTTCTCTTAAAAAGTGTCTTTTTAAAAAACAGTAGGAGGCAACACATTTTCACAGGTCAGAGAGAGAAGCCAGAGGATTCACCATGAAGGCCAAAAAAACAAAAACAACTAACAAACTTACTGCATGAGCGAGATGCACCACACTCTGTAGCTACAGTAACATAATGCCATTAGGATGTTCATCACTATAGCAGACAAGCTACTGCTAATAATAGAAGCTAATGTTGACATCAGTAAGACGTACGCTGCTGTGAGTGTGACACTTTCAGGAAATACTGCGTGATACTGAAGTCACAAATCCATACTGATCTATACTGAGCACTATGCTGATGTGGTGGCATTAAACACGGATGACAACGAGAGACCACTGCAAAGAACTGAGTTACAGACGTGTTGGGCTGAGAGCTGCTGGCATCTGAACACCTCGATGCAAGGCCTGCTTTGTGTGGGATCTCCTGGGTAGAATGGTGGAAAAATCAAACTAAATATCAAACTAAATATGATGAAGGATGAGACAGTCCACTAGACACACACTCTTGTTTGTCATTGGTCAGCAGAAGAGCTGATGGTAGTGGAGAGGGCACGTGTGTCGGCATGTGTGTCACCACATGACCATTCCTACCAACTGGATCAAGACCTTCTGTCACAGTAAATGGTACATCATTCCCTATACTCCATATGCACGACACAAGAGCAGAAGACATTATAGTCTACAACAAAAGTCATGTATCACAGTAAAAGTGGCAGGAAGTAGGATCATCCATAAATGGACCTCCGACAAACTGTTCTGGTAATAAAGGCTTATTTTTATTTGAAGTTATCATCTTTAAGATTTCAGTCCTGGTTACTTTGGGGTTATTGGTGGAGAGCTGTTTAATTTACAGTGCCATAATCAATACACAGATATTTGCATATGAATGCAGAATCTGTAGGCAAGATGAAAATTTTGGCACCAGAAGCTTTCTGGTTTCTGTTTGTAGTCCAAGAAGTACTGACCAATCATGTTTGAGCGGGCTTTGGTTGCTCTGTGTGTAGAACAAAACCCATCAGCTATCGTCTGACTACGATTTAGCTTTTTATTAGCATTTCTAAGTTATCTGCATTCATATGTAGACTGCTGAGGAATCCATTCTCCTGATAGTCCAGAAACACTGGCTGTGGCCCTCTGGGACTGAAAATAGCTGATGGGTTCAGAGAGTGACAGCGCAGCCAAACAAACAATGGAAGGGAAAATTTGTTATGTCCAGTGTTGTCCAGTACATGCATGCATATTTTCTTGTGAAACCCTCTTTGTGGGTACAAAACTTGAGTCATGCACTGAACAGGCAGACTCCCACAAAACAATACAAACTATACAGAGAGGTGATACAAATACAATGACTGACCTGAACATTTCTGACCAGAACTGGAAATCTTAAGGATTATAACTCTGATTAAAGGTCCAGTGTGTGGGCTTTAGTGGCATCTAGCAGTGAAGTTGCGGATAGCAACCAACCGAATACCCCTCGCTTCACCCTGTCCTTTTAAGTGTGTAGGAGAATCTGCGGTGGTCGTGAAACACAAGTGTTGTTTGATCCATTCCTTCTGTAGAAACATGCCAATGCAACGAGGCGGACTCCATGCAAGAGGACCCACTGACTTTTTAGGTTTAAAAAGCTCAGAGGAACAAACACAAAGATTCTTATTGACTGACACTATTTCTACACTAATAAAACCCAATGAATATTATATTCCATTTCTGCCATAAGCTCCCACTAAATCTTTCACTTTGGACCTTTAAATTGTGAGCAGAGGTGCTTTCAGACAGCACGGGGTGACAGTTATGCATTTCAACTGGACGGCTTCAACTGCTTACATCCGGACACACTAACAACCTGAGCCATATGCTACAGGCTGCTGCTATCAACCTACTCTCACCTCATAGCGTGGATCTTAAAAGGAGAAATGATCAGCAATATGACACACAGCAACTTTAACTGTTTGTTCTGACGTGTATGATTCAGGGATAATTCGGCAAACTGAAAAAAACGTTTAGCCATCGTCAACTCAGACGGCAGTGGCAGATCACCGTACACGTTCATGAGAGCTGCAGTATCTCTCTCTTTGCTGCTGGTATCTACTCCTGCTGACTTGACAATGACAAAGATGAAGGTGGCAACGGCAACCGCCTGCTGTCTAAAAAAATACTTTGAATCTTTGCAGGGGAAATGGATAATGTAATCCTAATTGACTAATGTTTCCTGACTAATTTCAGCTTGCTCGCTCTTTTTTTTCATCCTCGGCACGGTTTGAAAATACACACAAAATTCATCCATCCATCATTTTGGAATTGACGATTCTTACAGAACTCTCAAGTGTTCCACCATTCCTCAGAATGTCTTTGAGCTCATAACAGCTGAATCACTTCAGCTATTGTTTTTCTATGATTGTGAGTTGCATAAGCAGAGTAGAGTGTATTAGAACTAATGCGGTATTAACTGCAATAGAAGGTCATGATACATTAGTGAGGGAAGTGTGGGTAGTGACAAAAAGGGGCACCTCAGTACTTATTCACAGGCTTCAGTCAAATGTTTCCCACCTCCTGCGGAGGTCCTCCACCTTTTTTTTGGGGGGTGCTGCTGGCTTGGCCATAGTCACCAGATCCCCAAAAGGATCCTGAGTCATCTGACTGTCTCCCTCAGCACGAAGTGGCTTTGCCAGTTTGTTCATGGCTGTGCTGGGGGTAGACATGGAGTCCGCCAGGCTGGAAAGAGCGTGATTGCTGGCAGAGGAGTGAGGCAGGGAGGAGACTGAGGAGGGGAAGGCTGGCTGGAGCAGTCCATAGTTGGGTGGCAGAGTTGAACTGCCTGGTGAAGGCTGTCTGTAGAGTCCCGGTAGTGTAGAAAAGGACTGTGGCTGGGGTGGAGTGTGTAAGTAAGAGCCTGGTGGAGGCCCGTACACTGCACTGAAGGGATTCCCGCTTACAGTCGGTGAGTAATGCATTTGAGGGGAGGTGTGCTTCAGAGACTGGGCAAAAGGGTTGAGTGATATATGAGGATGCAGTGGAAAAGGTGGCAAGCCCTGTGGGTAAGACCTGGGTGGTAGTGTTGGTTTGCAAGTAGATGATGGCGCACCAATATCTACCCCGTCACTCAGTGAAGTGGAACTGGTTGTTGCTGAACTGTTAAGGGGGTCTAGAAGGCTTATCAGATCCATACTGTCCTCAGCGTTCTTGTTGGGCTTCAGCAGCTGTCCATCGGTGGTCATGCTCAGGGCTTGTCTAAACTCTTGTCCTCCTGACATTGTCCCTCCTTCACCAGCTCCTGCTGGTTTAGAGCGCGACTGGGCCACAGGGGGTGCGAGGACACTACCAAGCTCGGGCGTCTTCCTTCCATGGGGCCGTGGAATGGTAATGTTGCCGGGGGTGGAAGGGTCTAATGGGTCGGGGACCAGGCTAGAGATTTCACGGCTCGGAGAGTGGGTCTCCATCTGCACAGGAAGTTGGACAGACGGAGGTCTATCGCAGGTAGGAGGCACACAAACAGGCAAGGCCGTTTCATCCTGCCCTATACTCCACAGCTTGTTGTAAGGGTTGGAGAGTTTGAGGCCTGGAAGTGTTCGTGAATGTTCACCGACATTCAGGTCCATCCGCTGAAAACACAAGAAATAATTCAGACTTTAAAAGAACTATAACTATAACTAACTATATGTGCAAAATAATAACAGAAACCCTTCTATAGCCCAAAGAGCATAATAAAAATCAAACACATAAAAATTTCCACCACTGGTGCCCGATGAAGGTTTATGTGGTCAGCAGCAATCCCTAGGAATCATCCTCTGAGGACCATGAATATCCACAACAGATTTCATGGCCATGTGGACATTTATTGACAAGGTATTTTGCTCAGGTTTTAGTCAATCTGAACCTCTTCTGGACTTTGGAAACAACATTAAGACAGAATTAAAAGACTTTTGGACCTCTGACCTGGTAGGTGAATTTCGCTTGTAGCTCATCAGAGTCTTTAGGAGTCCTCAGGTCTTCGAGACTTTTAGCTAAGGTCATTGGTTGGCTGTCCGGCTCGTCCTGGCAGCCAAAGATATCGCCGAGCAGGTTGACATTGGAGAACTTCTCGTTGACTGGGCTGGGAGGGGCAGTGTGACTTTCTGCACCAAAACCAGGATTGTCCCCTTCTATCAACTCCACCTCCTTCAGGGAGCGGTACGGCTGTGGCCTGCAGGGACAGCGGTTCACTCATGGTTATTTCTTACTCTCACATAAGAGGTCTTCATGGGACACAACACTGCATCCAACCCATAAAAAGGGACTACTAACCTACAAATAAAGATGCACCTACATTTTCATTCTTCTAAGTCTGTGGTTAACACGCTGTTCTTTCCAGCACTCACTTTGCTTCATTCATTTAGTTGAAGGAGAAGAATTTTTTCTTACCGTCAACAAATCCACTGAAATTTATAATTTCTGATTTCTCTTGATTTTGAGTCAAATAACTCAACCACACCAAATCCATGGATGAATACTACAACAATATATCTACAAATATATTTGAGTATGTTAAACTACAATGCCCACAGAAATATTGGATTTTAATTTTTTGGACCTGTTTACATGCTGAGTAGGAAACAATGGGCTGAGTGGACATTACTCTCTAGCTCAGGAAAGGTAAAGTAAGGAAGCCAGAGGAAGAGGAAGCGAACCTTCTACACAACTTCAATTGTACTGTTTTCAATAGAGTGAATGGCCCCAGAGAGTCTGTACTGAAATGTAGTGTTGAACTGTATACATAGTAAATTAAAAGTAAATGAACAGCATTGGTAATTACCAAAATCATTTTTGATGTTTCTGTAGTGGTTAATACAGCAGTATGTAGAAGCTCTTTAACCAAAATTATATTTTTAATGCTAAAATATAATTATTATTGTTATCCATGAATTTTCAAATTTACTGTTAAACAAAAAACTGAAAAAATATTAAAGCACATTTCTTGATTAAGATGTCAAATTATAGTTATTTACTTGCTTGATTAATTTCTGACTTCTCCGATGAGCCAGCTCAGATTTGGTTACAAAAATGTGAATTCAGTTTGAAATTCCTCATTCCTGTTCAAAACGGTAAAACGTGGAGAGCTCACTGAAAATGAAAGAGTCCGCATTAAAGCACGTCATAATGCTGGATGGTCTCTGACAGGTGGTCTAATACATTTGTTAAGCACTGTATATAAAGTTAGACAGTTAAAATAACCTGATGGGAATGTCTTTTTGGCTAGTCCAAAGTCAGTAGATCACAAATCATAAATCTTTTCATCCCACTGATGCAAAAGTTTGCTGTAAAGTGGCCCTGCTCATAGTTTTGCAACACTACTGGCAAAGGAACCTCAATGAAATAGTAAAATCTCTACCATTTGTCATGGTATATGTATTTTGTCATATCACACAGACTGGGTCAGGTTGGGTTTTTGCCTTCTGAAGACTTCTATCAGACAAGACAAACCTAATTAACTAGTAAAACCAGGATTTTCTCATACAATGACAATAATGACCCCCAAGTGAAGCTATGAAATACATACACACACACACATATATAATTAGAAAGAAAAGATAGGAGTTGAGAAAGGCTTATTAATGAGTCATTAGTGGAAAGCCAATCAGAACGATGCGTACAGAGGCGACCACTCAAAAGGGACGGAGAAGAGAAAGCTGTCAGGAAACCCAGAGATGGAATCATCGTCGTACTGGAGCTCGTCTCCGGACGAATCCTCAGAGAGAAAGACTGTGTAGTGACGAGTAGGACGGATAGAGCTACAGTGAGGAGAAAGGAAGAGGAACAGGAAGTTCACAGCTCATTACAGATGTGTTAATTAAGTCCACTAAAAAGGAACAGGAAAGGAGGAAATGTAAGAAAAGACGGCTGAGGAACAGCAGTTTGTATTTTGTTTGTGTATTAAGATTAGTTTGTTACTAGTTCTATTATTTGATTTCTCATTTGAATGAGCCTAAAGGAAGCTGTGCAGTTAGCTGAAATGGAATTACACCACATACAAAGACAACACCACAGAGAATCATTATACTGTGACAACTAGTTTGTCAGTCTGCAGGCACGATTCTTAATCTTACACTTAGAGATTAAGAGATAAAGTTTATAAAATGTGGTTACCTTTCATATATTTTCACTGTCTTCATAGATTTCTGTCAGTTATATGTTTAGATTTTTTATGATCTCACTGTATCTTTTCTCTGATGAACCACAGTTAAAAGGCTTCTCAGAGGATGTTAAGTCAGATGAATGGTATGAAGCTGGTGAGCACTTTACAGTGAAGCAGCTGCAGGTAATGTTAAACATCAACAGTGTATTTAAATGGCAAGTTAGGAGACTTGAATAATTAAGTAAGAACAGGAATTACACTCACTCCTAATTTATGAACTAGTTAACAAGATGATTTATATTCACCAGGCTAATATAAGTTTGTAATGTTACATTTCTTGCACTCATCTACAAACTCAAATAAATCAATAAGTAGTTTTTACCTCTCTACTGTAAAGCTCATGCACTGGCATCTAAATTCAGAATGGAGATGTTCTTTCTTAAGTGCACCATGTACAGTGGGATATACTGTATATAATGGAGGTAGGCTTACTGGTCAATGCTGCTTTCCAGACTCACATTGCTGCTTGGTCTCTTCAACAGCATTGGTGGCCGAGCCTGAGGAGGTGGAAAAAAGAAAATAAAAAAGGGAACACAGCCTACCTACCTACTCAAGACGACACGCCATACACTCTGCCTGAGAATCATCACGTTTTCAAGCTGGTTCAGCATCATTTTAATGCCACAGTATAAACAAATATATTCTAAAGGCTCATTCATACATTACATTAACATTGTGAAACTTCTTAGGAAGTCTTTCACTCATATTTCCCACCTGTCCAAAGTGCACAGTGATTGGCCTGTGATCCTCCAAGGTTCGTAGTGGTCCCTCCCTCCTGACTGCGCCAGTGGAAGAGGTGAAACCCGCCGTGTTGTCTTCGTCGATGACACCCGACCCCACCGTGGAGAAGCCGTTTTCTGCCTGCTCCTGCAGAGGGGGGGCACAGGGAGGTGGGGGTTGACATGTGCGAAAGGAGTGATGGCATTGCGGGGGGAGGGGGAGGGGGAGGGAGGCTGCACGCCATGGCTGGGGTGGTGGGGGTTCATTTAAGGAAGTCGAGGTAAGTCAGAATAGTGTTTGAGGTATTTTTTTGTGAGGGAGAGACCAAGACCTGTCACCACCATAGCTGCTGGAGCTTAAGATTCAAACATGAGCAATAAGAACAGAATGCTTTGTCAGCAGTGTGGAGGTACGTACCTTCTGCTTAAGTCGGCTCTTGACCTCCTTGATGCGCATTTTTGCATGATCCTTAGCCTGTCGAACAAACAAGCCGGATCATTGCCTCATTGTCTCATTTCTAACTAAAGGTTCATATTTAAAAAACAGAAGTCAGAGACATGCTTACAAACTTATAAACAGTCTTCATGGCTGGGTTCGCCTTGGTCTTCACTGTGTTGAAGATAGCCCCGCCCCCTTTCTGTCAAGAAACATCATCATAAAATCTGTTAGTCTTGAAAGGAGGCGGTGTATTATGAAGGTTTGCTCTCAAACAATAAATGGACACACTTTATGAAAGTATGAGTAAAGGTCTGAAGCCCCATGAGCAGCACCCAGAGGTTGCAGTGTTTATTAGAGACACAACAACACAACTTTAAAGCAGAAAGAATTACATTGATTTTTCTGAGAGATGTAAAGTGGGAAAAAAAGTGAGACATGTCCTGATGAAGGTGCTGTAAGGAAGACATTAATGTATTCATCTTGCCGGGCTTCAAGCTTTGCACTTGTGTCTGAACACATTGGTTATGTGTGTGAGAAGTGACCATTGGCGGCTGCTAAAGAGCCGTGTAGATGCTGCTAGCATCAGCTACGCCTATATCATGAATAGATGCCCATTAACAAACAGATTCCAACAATGACTTCCCAGATGGTTCTGTGAAATAATGGACCAAAATATTAGCTGATGGGAAAATTTGACCTGGTGCTGTTAAAGGTCAGGGGGTCAACAGAATCATTAGGAATATATTCTGCAGCATTCATATCCATGTCCAAGTGTTGGATTTATTGATTGACATACAGTATGCACTGACATCACTGTCCCCTGTTGATAGCGGGACAAACTCTAAGGACAGAGTTGCATTGCATTCTTGCTGTCTATCTGGGTAATAGCATTAGTAGCTTACCTTCACAGTGAACAGCCACTGGTGGTAGGTCTTGTCACTGCCTGTGTGGGAGTCACAACAATAAAAGATCAAAAACATCAAGCTCTGAGCATGCTGGGTACCAACTGAGGAGTTCTAGGAAATGTAGTCTGGATTGTAATGTAACACCACTGCAGTGTATAACCAGTGAGCCACAGAGACTGTGGTGTCTTCAGCAACAAGAATGTGCTCTGACTCCATTGTTTTGTCCTTTAACTTCCTGTCTATGCAGTGTGAATGTGTCACGTTGTGTAGATAACATCTGCTGCTCGTGATCACCTTCCACCTGCAAATATCTTCTGTACACTTCTGTACACTTCTGTAATAAGATGCACAGTATGAAGGACGGACAGAGCTGTAGGACAATGACAGACTTCTACCACACAGCTCTGGGACCAGCTGTGATCTTTCTGTTAGAATAGTCACAGTGACTGGCCAGTGTGTTGGTATTTGTGCGTTTTCATGTCATGAAGTTGTAACTGTTCAAACTGTGTGTAAAAAATGAAAAATAATATTGATAACTTCATCTCATTGTGCCGATAAGTTAAAGCAACATTATGCAAGAATTGGTATTTTTTTCTCAGTCCACATGACCTCCTCATAAATATGGATATGTGTTCGCCTGCAGTAGCAAACAGAAGTTAAGAGACAACACATCAAATGGAACAAACAGTATTGGTGTACTCCATGATGCTTCTGTGATGTCAACATACCTGACTGATAATGAACTCATAGTAACTCATTAACACATCACTGCTGACTCACCTGCATACTCGCCCATGTTGATCTCGTCCTCAAAGATGTCACTGAAACCTTCACCGGAGTTCAACAGATCCAAACGGCCGTCAATGAACTGCAGGTGGAAGATAAGGTAAGAGTGTAAGAGGAAAGGTGAAATTCAGGTCTGTGTGTGTGTGTGTGTGTGTGTGTGTGTACCTGTTTGAAGAGCTGCAGCTGGATGGCATTCTGCAGGAACTGTTTCATGGCACTGGAGCGATGGTTCAGAAAGGTTTCCTCATTAAATGTTATTGGCTCGCCCTAAAAATGGAGGAAACACACCAACTGTCAGAGTACTGTCCAACACTCACACACCCCAGTAGTCCTGGTCTGTTGCTTTTGTTGATCTGGGGATGTGGGCTCTACAGTATGTACTGACCGGCTCAATCTGCAGAGCGTTTCTGTAGCTGCCGAACAGAGCTGCCTGACTCTTGAGGAAGGCTCGAGCCACACCGTCCCCAGTTGTTGTCGAAACTTTCTTCAGACGACTCTTTAAAGATGAAACCTGTGGGACATGAAGTCATTAGGACACGGTTTCATCTGGGAATGTTTACCTCCATGTTCAAAACACCCTGAGTACTGTACAACAGTCCCTCACCACATCATTGGGCAGGCTTTGGAGGTCGTCATAGGGGGTTTCCAGGGTGTTTGTGTCCACATTCAGGACCACCACATCGTCCAGAGCTAACCCCCGAACTTTCTACAAGCCACAGAAAGAATACTGACAGTCAACTAAAGACACAAAGCTGTGCTGTAAGACAGGTGACTAGTATACAAATAAAAAACTGTTTTCATTTCATTATGAGCTGCTTCCTGTTGACACCTACCTCCATCAGGCTGGAATGTACTCCGATGAGGTAGGGCATTGGGGCACTGAAAAAAAAGAAAAAAAGAACCAGTTTCATAGTTACTGAGCTGTTGTTGCGCCAAGGTGCTTCCACTTCACATTAATAGCACTTTTACAAACTGACTAAGTTGCCATTCTATGACAGTGCCATGTTTAAAGTGGCTGAAATGCCTGAACTGAATAATTAGCAGAGGTGTCCAGTGATCAATCCATTGGTGCCCCCGGATGTTTAGCTGTTTAGCTGTGTGTGTCTTGCGTTTAACACAGCAGGTTCGACTCACCAGCAGTAGTCTAATAGATGTTGAGGCAGGACAGGAATGTAAACATGTTGCCAGTGCATTGGATACAACATGGCTGCAGATCCATGGACACAAGCTGTTAACTGCAGACACAGACACACATCAAAGTTTAAAAAGTAATTCAGGAATAAAGAGCATGACTGAAACTCAATATTATGATATATACAGTACATATAATATAACATTAGGTCTAAATAATATCATAAATATCTTAGGTTGTATGTTATTGTAAGTATACAGAATATATTCCCATTATATCAAACATAATCCAGAATCCAGCATGTGTCATGGAGATAAAAATGACTCAGTGCTCAATGGGCAAACATGAGATGAAACAATAGCTGACCCACAACCTGTAACCTGAGTATCTGATGCTATGCTGCACTGACAGTGAGTTAACAGGCGAGCAGCTGTGTTTTGGTGCTGAGGAGCCAACAAATACTAAATGAATTCCTTTACATTTATATTGTTGATGTGTATTCATTTTCCTGTTTTTACATCCTCTTTTATAAACAGTCATGATGACATGTGAATGTTTCAGCGGCAGTGCACTTGTATTTCTATAGCTCATATAACACATACAATCACACGCTGACGTCACTGACATCAAGAGCAAGGTTCCAGGAACACGGATGTGATCCAACACCACTATTTTGTCCTTTAACTTCCTGTCCACACTGAAAGTGTCAATGTGTCATGCTGTGTAGATAGATCTGCTGCTTGTGATCACCTCACACCTGTTTAAACAAATATCTCACCAATTTTACAGAATAAGGCACAGAAAGAGCTGCACAGGCTCTCTTCTCCAGCTGCCTGACAGTTCTCCTGAACAGCTCTGGCATGAATTTATTCGTATATAACAAGCTAATCATTCAAAAGTATAAATATAATATATTTTATATACACATAGTTTGGTGAAAGGGTTTGTTTTAATTAATATTTATAAATGAGACATCTGACCAACAAAGTAAAAGCAGCATGATATTATCGAAACATCAAGCTAATGTGCTGTTGCAACACACAGTAAGTCTTTTTAATCTGACGTCTGAGGTGGATGCGGTGCTTTCATAAATGTGTGTTTGGTGTGTTCCCAACACTGACAAATCTATATCAGGCCATGTGAACTGATCAGGACTTTTGACTTGTATTTATCACAGACAGCAACACAAACTGGAAGCTAAAAGACAAAACAGGAAACGGAACAAATAAGAGCTGCTTGTATTAAAATCCATTTTGTTTGGAGTTTGGACAGAGACTTATGGATGGATGGATCAACAGTTAAGGTCATGCTATGTTTCTGTGGCACATTTTTTCTCCATGACTCCCTCTGGTACAGTTTAGTGGACAAAAAGCCCATTGACAGTAAAGAAGGAGGTGATAATGATGAACTAATGTGTAGGATGGAGGAGACCTCTTCATAGTACATAGAACTCTTTATAGTTGGTGTATGGCAGAGTTGTGGTGAGTATGAGCAAGTATGAATGGAGACGGACAAATAAAGTGATGTGTTGTCTGGCATTGGTTTATTGATACACAGACTGGTTGACTTTGTTTTGTCTGAATAATATTTCAAACTCAGGGTTTTACTTTAAAAAAATACTGCCAGAAAAAGTCTCAGTCTAAAGTCTGAAAATGACATCTTGAAGAAAACATTTTCTTTTTAGAGACCTCACAGGGGAAATGCTGTGATCCTGTAAACTACAGATACTGACAGACCTGCTCATTACTGAAACATTTCAAAAGAGACCAAAATGGGCAGAGCGGTAGATGAGAGAAGAAACAGGAAGTGGACTCTACTTACAGTGCTTAGTTTGCTACAGCAGATGAGGATTCGACGTTCATAAAGCATACTAGCGTATAGATGAAGCATGTTATTGACATCTACTGCTACAAAGTACTCTGTTAGGTTTCTCTGCAAGGGTCAAACACAAGAAGAGAAAAACACAAGAGTTAGTTGTGAATGTAAAGACCGTCATTTCAACTGTGGTTCAGTCATAAAACTCAATATCACATACAAAGTGTCCAGCAGCAATGCATTCTATGAAATCTGGAATACTGAAGGCAACAAGATAAACATAACTAAACATGATGATAGTTCTCAGAATTCATAGTTATGACTTGCTATCTCATCATTACCGTTAATTACACTGTGGGTGTAGCATTTCTCTCAAAGTCAACAGTGTGTACACAGCCACAACTGATTGATCATTTCTATGCATGCAGTTAGGTGTTGATGTGACAATGGGCTGCAGAATGTGTTCTGTTGGATGTTTTCAATCATGCTTTCAGCATTAAAATTTGAAAATGTCTTTTTGTACACTACATACAATGATCTGTCTCTAAAACAAAGGAAGGAAGTGAACCATCAGATTCCTGTTGTTTTACTGGTAGGCACAGGTAGCACAGAACACAGTGATGGCTGCTACAAAGACAATTTGAACCCACGGGTGGATTCTGTAAAGCAAACCTAGTGTATAGAAAAATCCTTGAGACAGGTTGCTATCTACTCCAGTTTTTCCTCTCTTAGTAGCTTTTATTAAATGTATTTATTAATGTCTGGATGATTCAGTTGACAAGCAAGAGCTCTTAATTATAAATAGACAAGTTGAATGGATAGTATCCTGCAGCAAACTTTTTACACCATGTACCACCACAGACTCCCCAAGTACCACAATAAAATCAAATTTGAAAAATATATAGAATAAAATGAAATAATAAAAATGAAAAATACAGTAGAGTAGGCTGATCCTATTTTGCTGCAGACAGTTTACGCAGGAGGCAGATTTATTCCTCATAAGATCATTTATTGTCAAGTGTTGATGAATCCTGAACAGAACCGCTTCAAGAACTTCAGTTTGTTTGATGGAAAAGGTTCACTCACAATAATTTAACCTCCACTTAGTATCTTGCCATCACACTTGCATCAGCTTGTTTCTAATCATGGATGCATGTGAGTATTTGTTTTTCAAACCTGTAATTGTACCACATGATGTAATCTAATCTCAGTAGGTCTACATTGAATTCACCTTTAATCTGTATTTTTGTAGTCATGGGGGGCACACAGGAGGCAGAAGCCCTCATGAACTGATTCCTTTCTGTCAGCCATGTTAACCAACTGGGCTGTTCAGACAGAGTGAACCACTCACAAACTACTGTGCCCGTCTGTTCTATTTTTCTTGTGCGCTCCAAGAGAATATGGCTAGAAAACAATGAAGAAAAAAACCCACTGCAGCAGGCTCGGGTTCAGAGAGGTGACCACACTGACCAGAACAGCAAGAGTTGGGAGTCATTTAGGGACTGAAGGAGAAACAGAAACCAAATGGAGACAGAGCAGACCGTCCTGGATGTTTGTTTGCATTGAGAGAAAATTATACTCATCACATGTTCGACAGACAAACAGGCAGAAAACAAACTGCCTCAGTTTGAGAAATGTGTTGATTTTTTCTACATAGATCTCTTTGGATTGACGGCCTGCTTTTGATAATGCATTAAACAGTTTAAGACGTGGGTGTTGGTTAGCTCAGTTGATCTGCCCCATGTACAAAGGCTCAGTCCTTGCCGCAGCGGCCCAGGGTTCGAATCCGACCTGCGGCCCTTTGCTGCATGTCATTCCCCATCTCTCTCTCTCCACACATTCCTGTCACTCTTCAGCTGTCTCTATCAAATAAAGCTTAAAAAAGGCCAAAAAAATATCTTAAAAAAAACAAACAAAAAAAAAACCGTTCAAGAAGTAACTAATACTAATTTGTGAGAGTACTTTTACTTAAACATTTTTTAACATCAGTAGTTTTACTTGTAGTTGAGTCGTGTCTCTGTGTACCCATCACCTTCTAGTACTCTGAACCGTAGCAAACCGAGGACTCTGACCAGACTGCTGCAACTAGAAGCTAATTCTACACTCACAATCAGGGGGTGTCCTTCTTAAAATGAGCATTTTCTACCCAGTACCAGAGATTCATGCAGTTTAAAGGCACAAAAACAACTTCTCATGATGATCTCCTCCTGACACACACGTGCACACACATCTGCCTGCCTGTACATCACACAGGCAGTGTGTTTCTGCTTGGCCAGATGTAATGGAGTTTAGAGGTTTGACTGGGATGTCATGAGTGGAATGACAACACTCACATTCTCAGGTATGCTGGGGAGTTCCCCTGTGTCGGGCACAGTGAAGAAGGAATGCTGGAGAAAACAGAAAGCAGAGGATCAGTTAGAGTTTGAATCTATCAGTGTGGTAGAATGATGTCAACTCGTCTCTCTTCTACTCCGATGAAACAGACATATATGGCCATGTCTAATAACAGTTCATAGTTGCAAAGTGACAGAGTGACTCAACATTATTTTCCTCTGAGAGGAAAACAGATCCTTGCAGTGTTTCCTGTTTAAACTGAGCTCAGCTGAATGTGATCTTGTCCAGTCAGACTCACCACACCGAGATGAACAGGGACTCCAGACTCAGGGATAGGGAGCGTATGTAGTGACACCAGGAGCTCCTGCCGCTGGCTTTCCTGAAACATTTCAAATGCAATGCAATGAATTTAAAAATATATGATCTTATGTAAGAAACACAAACATAAATTTAGAGTCTCATGAATCAGTTGGAAGATAGGTGCACAGAATAATCATACATACAAGACAGTGACACTTCATATTTGTCTTAAAACTCTGTGTCATGTCATCAGACAACAACATAGCTGATTACACTGCTGTGTCAGTTAATTATCTCTCAGATGTACAGTTTAGTCAGTGTTACAAATAAACAGCAGTCTCTTCCTAGTAGGGCTGCAAAGGGGCAGAAAGTTTCCAGTAAATTTTCGTTAACTTTCCAGAAACTTTTCATGGGAAGATAAGCGTGAGAATTTTGGAAATATTCCAAATTGGAAACTCCATGGGAATTACAGAAATTCATGGGAATTAACTCGAAATTGGGGTAATTTAAACAAACTGTATCAATTCAATTCAATTCAATTTTATTTATATAGCGCCATATCATAACAAAAGTTATCTCATGACACTTTTCATACAGAGGAGGTCTAGACCGTACTCTTCATAATATTATTTACAGAGACCCAACAGTTCCACCATGAGCAAGCAGGTATCATATCCAAACATAAATCAAAACATTTTGTTTTGTCATAAGCAGACATGCAAAATAAAACAATTTAAAAAACATTTCAACAGATTTATTAAGTAGAACTTTATCAAGTTTGAATTATTTTATTGAACAACATTATGTAGTCCACGAGCTCAAATGTGTGTCTTCAATAGTCTCTGTGTGCTCTGGGCTCTAAAGTGTGGTCCAGGTACAGAAATCACCTGTGCAGGTAGGGGGCGTGGCCTCAATAGCCCTGCAGTAAGCAGTGTGCTATGTGCAATGTTCAAAAGCAAAACACTATTGAGAGCTGACATCCAACCACATGTTCAGTCTTCGTATGTTGATGAGTCATCTGTCCATGTCTCACCTGGCCTTTGATGGTGTAATCTGCGAGGATATTGAGCAGCTTGTAGAAGACTTCAAACCAGGGCAGGTAGCTGAGATAACAACAAGAGAACAAATGTATTTGTATTTTTACAAAGCTCAACTCTTTACTGTTTGAGGCTAACAGTGAATCTGATGTATTGTTTCAGACTCCCCGCAGTGGCAGAGAGGCAACTTCACAGTCTGTGAAACATATCTGGATAATAAAACAGTGATTTTTATTGGGCTTTGACAATCTCATAGTAACATCCTTATGCTGTACATTTCTACACTGAGTTTAACATAAACACTGAAACTACAGAATGTTGCTACTGTACATGTTGTTTGTTATAATTAAACCTCATCCCTGTTCATTTTTGGCTAAATTGCATCAGAAGTCATACTTCATACCATAGGTGTTTTTTTAAACAGAAGGATTTGTAGCTTTTTATCAGCACATACCTTCCACATATCTTTCTTCTGGAAAGACCTTAATCGATGCTACAAGCAGACGACCTGCTGAATAGCTGCTGAAGCTCGGGGCAAACAGTGACACACACACACACAGACTCACCTGAGAATGCAGTAGCAGGTGTGGGCACCCGAGGAGAGGCGACAGAAGCCAAATCTCTGTTTGCTCTCAATGTCAGTCAACACAAATGTGAAGTTCTGGCCAACCTGGTTGACTGTCTGGCTGCAGGGTGAGAGAGGTTCAGAAGGCAGAGAGAGAGAGAGGGAAGAGAGAGAGGAGAGGGATGAAGAACGCAGAAACACAAAGAACACAATCATTCATCACAGCCCTGCAGGCTACCATGATGTCTGCTGTGTGCAGAGGACAGCCAGGACGTCACGTGGATCAATGAACTCTACTATACAAAACACAGTATTATGTAAGTGTAATGAAAAACATAAATACTGATCAAGCAGAGAGAGAGGTTGATTTACTGTGTGTGTGTGTGTGTGTGTGTGTGTGTGTGTGTGTGTGTGTGTATGTGTACCTGTCCATGCTGAAAGGGAAGCAGAACTTGGGCACAGTCTTGAGAGTTTCCTGTGGAACACAGATGAAGGATTATACAACCCTGATTAGTACGCTGTGTAACACACACATTTGAACTGAACACAGTGTAAAAAATAAATTATTTGGGGCACCAAATTTAGTACTTAATTTAATAGTATTTACAAAAAACAATTAAAACATTGAAAGAACATTATATGTCCTATACTATTTTTATATAGTAGTATACAGTAGTAGTATGGATATGTAAGAGTAATGCTGCATAGCATTAAAGTATAAAACTTTGGCTGGAACAGGTAGGACAAGGGGAGAACATGCAAAGCATACATAGACAAAAAATAAGCAAAGAAAATGAAGTCACTTGTGTTTTCAGACTGCCAAAGTGTTGAGCAAAACTTTGATATGAATAAACACAGTAACCAACAGTGCTACATACACTCAGAGGTCAGCCTGTGTACGACACACGAGAACAAGAAAAGAAAAGAAAAGGACTAAGTATGGGGTGAAGAAACAAAACAATGAACAGCTGGGAGGAGGGTGAGTGAAGCTAAATGAAGTACAGTATATAATGTGTGTTCAAACCTGGTCTGTGTAGTCTTCAGGGAACTGCCTTCGCACCTCCGGCCCTGTTAGACATGGACAGGCATGAAATAACTTCTGATTTAAGATGAGTCAAAATTCAAAGCTATCCATTTTTATAGATTGATATATAAAAGTTCTAGTCAGTAAATCAGTCTCTGGTGTTCATTCCAGGAATTGATTTGTATTATTGATTTCAAAGTCACATGGACCATGTGGTGTTTCCTGGTTTGGGCCCCTTTGTTCCAAATAAGGGAAGTCTTAAAGCTACAGCACTGATTACATCAACCAGTCGTGGCCTAACATGAGCCAGGCAGAACCCTCGAGGTTTCTGCCTCTTAAAGAAAGCTTTTCCTCACCACTGTCACCAAGTGTTTGCTCATGGTGGGAATTGTTGAGTATAGTATAGTATAGAATATGATAAAGAGTAGAGTCCAGACCTGCTCTGTATGGAAAGAGTCATGAGATAACTTTTGTTATGATTTGGCGCTATATAAATAAAATGTATAAAAAGATAGTGGTGAGCAGTATTGCCTCACAGCAAGAAGGTTCCTGGTTCAAATCCCGGCTGGGGGCCTTTCTGTGTGGACCGTCCGGCACTAAAAAAGTTAGACAACAATGTTCTTCCAATTTTGTAGCAACAGTTTGTTGATGTCTGCTTTAATCTGACAATGCCTCTGTGTAGAATCCCTATGAGCTCTATAAAGTTTCCCATGATCCCAGTGGTATTAATGATTCTGGATAGAGAGGATAGACAAACAGTCAACACACCACTAACAAATAAGGATTGGTGTGACAGCAGGAGCATTAAAATATGACCTGATGTGGAGTTATTGACAATGAAATCAGACTGCTCTTTCTACCAATGGAATTTACATCACTCATCATCACAGTGGTTTACATCCTATACCAGGCTAAGAAGGTTAAACACTCTTGATCACAGCTGCAGAGCCAAAACACTAGCCATGTTCAGGAAGAATGACCATCTGACAGAGATCAAAGTACATCAACAACTATGACACATGCCCCCAAATCATTTGTACAACAACAGAAGCAAATGTAATCAAAGAAAAAAGTTAAACAATTCCACAACCAGAAATCATGGATTACCAGAACCATGCGGGATGCCATAAACTCACACACTGCAGCCTGCAAATTAGGTCTGTAACACGGACAATTATAAAACAGAGGACAAGTGAGACTACAGGAAAAAAAAAAAAGTCGAGGGCAAAGTTATGGAATGGAGACACAATATTTTACAGATTAACAACAAACGTTATTGTCTTAAATGACATCAGTGCACTAGAGTACCTGAAACTGCACCTTTAAATACTTCTCTTCCTTATTTTACTACTTACTAGTATTACTATTGTCGTTGTTATCAGTTTATTAATTGCTATTATTGCTATGACTATTACTTTTTACAGATTTACTAGCATTATTTCCATGGAAAATATAATATTTATTATGTCTTCTATTCTTATTACTAACCTATATTACACTATTTTTCAATGAACAAATTAGAGCTTACAAAAATACACTTCATGATGGTTGTAGCTGTATGATTATGTGTAACTATGTGATTAATTAAAGCAGTAAACTTCATTTTTGATAGTATACAATATCATTTAATAATTAAATTAATTAATTAATTAAGTATACATAAAATAAAAATAAAAAATATGAATAGATGTAAATGACTGCAATACTATTATGTCCTGTAAAAAAAAAAAAGTTAGTTAAGTTTATATATTCCTGATTAAGGGAACATATACGCCGATACCAACCTATGACACATACATATGATATAAATGTTCTACCGCTACATACATTATCTTACTCTAGTCTGAGGTCATTTAGAAAACCTGTCAACATCACAAAGGTATTTACACTGTAAAATATAAAATAATAATCTAAGGAATCCGTATGAATATTATTTGTTAATGTGTTTAGGTTTAAAAATATTGCTCAGCTGATAGAGCATCATATTTCTACATCATCAGCACATTAATCAAAGGTGGTTCAATGCACATAAAAATATTACAGAAGACTTTTTCTTTCTAATTTATTTCGATTTTCCACCAGTAGAGATTATTCATTAAAAAGTCTGCTCTGGTTGTGGTTACATGTTCTGTCCAGCAGGTGGACTGAAGGCTTCATTCAAGTGTCACACTGTTGCATCGTTCAGAACAAGTGTTGGTAAATGTGAAAAGGCTGCAGAATACTGTTAGAAGTGCAAGGAATGGTGCAGATCACTTCTACACATCAAAACTGGATTGCAATCCTCATTGTTTGAGAGAAATATAATATTCAAATGACATATACTTGTTTTGCTGTTACAGAAACAAATGATCCTGCACATCAATTCAAACTTAAATGGTGGTTTGAAGTGATAGTGTGAAGCTTTTCTGTGAAGCAGACTGAAACAAAATGCAAAGAAAAGATTCCACATTTAAAACCAGGAGACGTTGTCAGACAGAAAAAGACTAGTGTGTCACAGAGATGGCTATGGCATCTTGCAGACTGAACAGGAAATGATGAAAGGCACAAGACTCCAACAGGAAGAAATTCTTAGAAGTAAAGCGGACAACTTCTCCTCAGTACCCAGGAAATTAGGCAAATGTAATTCGAAGAATTAAAAAAAGCCTCAGAGAGACGAGACACACCAACCACTATAACATTTAGCTATGAAGCAGCTGTTCAAAGCTTTTTGACTTATGATGTCTTACGATGTAAACTAATGAAAACTATCCAATATTTCACAGAAAAAAGCAAAACTTAAAGTCAAGTCAAAAAATGGATTCAATGCAAACATGTATTTATAGTGTTATGCAAGAACATTTCTGTATTAACCTCAAGTTCTTTCATTTTTTTCTGTGAGGTTTGCTCGTGCTTCAAGTCTGATTCAACAAACTCTGCACAAACTTGTGGTAAGCTGCTTGTTTCAGCTTGATGGATGTTAACTGTTCATGAGGACATGCACGTGATGACGTTTCATCGTTGGCATAACTGATGGTCCTGGAATTACCATCTAAGGTGGCCTGTTCTGCTCTGCTCTGTTTGTGTGCACTCCAAAGAGTAAGGCTGTCACGATGCAAGAATTTTAGAGTGTGATACAGTACCAGTATAAAAAAGACGATACTCGATAACACAATGGATCATTGACTTCTTTTTTTTTTTTTTTTTAACCACCTGTACACAATGCTGGTACAGACGAAAGTCCCTAAACACATTTTTAATGATATTAATAGTAATTCATTTTCTTCCCCGTCGTTTCTTCTGTGCAGCCTTGGGTTGAAAATCTGATTGTAGATCTTTTGTTTTGAACATATGGTATCGATAATTTTGACAAACTTTCCTACAACTAAAAGAAACTGTTTCACACCGCAGAGCTTCAAGTTTGTCAGAATAATCATTTTGATACAATGACCTAATGTTTCACTGCTGGATGCAACAGAGCATGATACTGGACAGTGACCTGCATTAAGACCCTGAGACAGCATCAGACAGAGAGAATCTTCTACTACTGAACCAGTATTCGTTCAACACATCAGGCACTCACACAGCCACAGACAACGTTCAACACTTTAGTCACACATTACTCATCTAACATTACAGATAGAATGACAACCAGTTCGGAAATATTCTAAGAAATAATAAAAATCCATCCATCCATTTTCTGCTGTTGTGGATGGATGGATGGATTTTTGGGTCATGGTGGAGCTGGAGCGGATTCCAGCTGACTTTGGGCGAAAGGCAGGGTACACCCTGGAAAAGATACCAGTTAATCACAGGGCACATAGAGACAAACAACCATTCACACTCACATTCACACCTATGGACAATTAAGAGTCACCAATTAACCTGTTAAGGTTCATGTCTTTGGACTGTGGGAGGAAGCCGGAGAGAACCCACGCAGACACGGGGAGAACACGCAAACTCCACACAGAAAAGGGTTTGAAGCAGGAACCTTCTTGCTGTGAGGCGACAATTGTAACTACTGCACCACCGTGCCGCACCATAATAATAATCATGAAGTCTAAAACACCTCTCATTTAACTGACAAGCCAAGATGATGATGATGATGATGATGATGATGATATGGTGAACAGAGTGATAATTTTGCACTGATATATACAAAAGGGTCACTGATTCAACACTGATTCATTGAGCAAGAGCTCAAACTGCTCCCAATGAGTGTGTGTGTGTGTGCGTGTGTAGGTGAGCTTAGTATTAGTGTGAAAGCTTTGAATAGGAAGTGAAGTAGTGCTCCTGATGAGCAGTTGGCATCTTGCGTAGTCCCATTTAAGATCTGGTGCTGTGGCAGGTTTTCCATTCATTTAAATGCAGGCCCAGCAAACAGAGAAGGTGAGCTGGATTAAACTTTTAGAGAAATGTAACCTGACATCACGGCGCAGTGACCAATCCAAGAATCTAATTGTTTCATAGAAGCTATACAAGTCTATTAACCAAGTCTGTTTAAGAGCTATTTGACAAATCCATGTATTCAGTGTGAATAATAAAAAATAATTTGCTGTACCTCCAGCCTTCAGGGACTTACCAGAGCTGTGTCTGCCTGGATGAGCCACCTCCAGGTACACCTCAAAAGTGGACTCAGGGCTCTCCCTGGAACAGAACAGTGACAGAAATCAGCCAAACTTTACTATTGATCTCCTAAACAACCACAAGGCTACTGCAATCCTCTCTAAGTGTTTACTGTGACACAATAGTTTTTAATTTCTATTCATTGGATGTGTAATTTGAAGTGTCTATGGGTTTATCCTCAGATTGTATTTGTTGTGCACTGAATAAGAATAGTTGTTAGACTGTTGACTGAGTCCTGAGACATTTCAGCCAAATTCCATCCCAACACATGATGCAGTCGGTATGTGTGCTTAACTGGCTTAACAGGCCTTTTGGAGCCCTTAATGATGGAACATCCGCTCCAGCAACACAGAACAGCAGCTACTCAACATTTCTTTCCATATGACCTAAGTGTACTGCTTACTGCCTCTTTAGTATATTTCAAAGTATGAAACATTTGAACCACAAAGTTTACTATATCTGCATTTTTCTGTGGAAGTGATCAGAACTAAGACAAATATGTCTTGATTCAATGATAACTTGGGAGAGGAGTGTACATTCAATAAATCAGATTGTGCAACCTGCACTGTCTCACACATCAGCTACAAATTCCCTGACTGGATGCCCAGTCAAACAAAGGGAGAGGTTTTTATTTTTTTCCTCTACACACATTCAATTTTAAACAGTACTAGAATAGGGTCAATGACATACCCAGTTAGAGTTCATTAAACTGCTTTAAACTGCTGTCTACACACATTAACACCTAAGTCATATAGCTAATTAGGGAAATAAGATAAACTAGAACAATAAACTCATCTTTTTTTCCTGAGAATTCTAACAACCACATTTCATCCATGCTTTTTGTCTGACCCTTGTCTTTGGGACATTGAAGGGTATAAGTCATCTTTTCCATGAAGTGTAGACACATAGTTAACATTATTGACAGTATGAAAAGGCAGTATAGCAGAAGTGCTCCTTTAACTGACTTCATGTGTCAAGTGTCACTCTGTGCTCAGATTATGAACAACAATAAATAATTAGTGATCCTACATATTTAAAGAGCACCACAAAAAAAACTATAACACTAAACTAAGCTAAAAAAAATGTGGTGTGGATGCCCTCTGCTGAAATGCCTGATGCAAAAATGTGACATGAGCTGAAAAACAGTAGAATAGTGTATTAAAGTTTAAAGTTTGAATGAAGTCTGTAGCTGAAAGTATGTAGAAGTAGTGGAAGTTGAAAGTGTTGATTGAAAGATTTGAAGGTTGTGCCATTCATTTTAATGTAAAATCTGAATATTTTAAAAAGTATGAAAGGGATGAATTAGTAATATACACGCCATAATCTGCTGAATGAGCTGAACGTAGTTATATTTGAATGGTTTCCAGACTACAGAGTATGTGGGAGTAGTTAGGTGCAAGAATAGTAACAAACATTTGAAGAACAGGTTTGGATATCCATACTAAATATATTTATTTAACCAGGAAAGGTCCCATTGAGATTAAAAAATGGAGTCCTGACAGAGAGGCAGCAGCACAGACTAAAGTTGAATGGCAGCAGTCATCTTTTTGTAGACATGTATGTACCTACTGTATGAAAAGGCCATATAGCAGGAGGGTTTATTTCTGAAGTCAGCAAGTTCCATTACATCTGTATTTATTTATTTAACAAATAAGAATTATTGTAGATATAGTACTTATTTTCTATGTTTATTTGTACATGACTGGCCCGCCACAGCTCTGTTTAACAGACAGCTGCAGGACGAACTATCTAGACCGACCAGGCTGACTGCTATCAGATCAGAACATGTGGTGAACACTGACAGTATGAAGAATACTGTTATAGGCTGAGCTGTCTTTCAATAAAATACTGGCGGGTCATATCTGGCTGTGATGAACAATAAAGACTGGAGAATACATTTCAGAAACATTTCACAACTCATTTATTTATTCATCTAAATAATAAAAACATTTAGGATACGGACCATAGAGCAGAGTGTGTATAGAATAATATGTTATATTACACGCTTCACTTACACTTCACATTTATAATTATGTTTTGATTTATTTAAGTTGTTTGTAGTCTACAAACAGTCAGATTTAAGTCTTGTCAGTCTAAAAATGTCGGGGTCAATTGTAAAACCCTCCATGTGTAATTACAGAATGTAAACTGTTTCTTGGCTTTTTAGGTTCCCACAAACAATCCCGAGGACGTGACCTCTAAGTCTGCAGTGGTGGCTACTGCTGTGTTTTAGAGTTGCAGTCAGTTGACTTAAGAAATTCTTAGTCAACACAAAGTAACTGCATACAGAGTGACATTTAATCCGAGGATGTCTCAGACCGATCCAATGGTTTGCACGTTGATGGAGATGAAGAAGACATTAGCTTGAACAGGTTTGGTGAAACATGTTAATGATCAACATGTCCCACACAGGGCTGTCACAGCAGAACCTCTATTTAAACCATGCTCAATCTACAAACATGTAGATTGTTTACTGTTAATTCACGTGGAACCTCTGTAAAAATACAGATGTGACAATCACGTGCCTGCCATTATAATAAATCACCAGCTCATTCTCCATAAACACACCATGAACAATAACGGATTAGCAGTTCTCTTTGTTTACCTACACACAATGACAGATCAGTTGTAGCCTTACAGTGTTGACATTATGTCAGAGAAGTGACATCAGGCTACACAAAGCATCGGGATTTCTGTCAAATCCCACCGTGTCTGTTCTGCACTTTAGTCCCGAAAAGCAGCATCCGGTTTACGGAGAAAATCTGATACAGTTCTCATGCCTCCAAAAGCTCCACACACACACACAAACATGTTTCTAACTCACTGCTGGTCATGTCTGTCACTACTTGTGCCCAGTGAGCCCTGTGCTAACATGTTTTATCAGCCTGTGAATGTCTAGAAGCCTCAGACCATTCAGAGACATTTAAATGCTTTGTTGTTCTGCTCCAGTGAGTGGAGTCCGTCCACTGTTTTTAGCCTGTGTCGCAACAAGTCAGGGCCTAGCACTGTTCTCTATCTTTCCCAATGACTCACAGGAACAAAGCTAACCCAGCTAACAGCTCCGGGTAAAGCAGCGAGTGAACGTTCTTACTTGATTCGGGACCCCATCCTTGATTCTCAGCCCGCCGTCGCTGTCGGCAGCGGATTACAGTGCGCAGACGCGTCTGTCCGGAGGTGTTTTTCAGATGCTAACCTGTCACACAGAGCTACACAGCGCCATGGTCTGACTACACGCGTAGGTCACGCTCTGCCCCGCGCGGAACTCTGGGACTTGTAGTTTAGTTGTAAAAACACACGTATATCTGTAATACGGACCGAACTAGAGCTAAAAACTACAGCTTCCATAATACATGTTACAGACGACGATTGGGTCCCGTGATAAGATATAGATTTGGTAGATACAGTCGCCGTTATTTACTTTACCCGAAGCCGAAGACAGTTATATGTGGACGGCAAACTTTTTCCTTTGGACGACCAAAACTGAAAACACCTGTTGGATTGTATTGTACTGTTATGTATTGTATTGTATGTGTTAAGATGAAAATAGCACTAAGTTTGCTCAACAAGTAAAAAGTAAAAAGTGTTGAATCAGTCATCAGAGTTACAAGCACAGCACTTTAAATAGTGAGTCTTTCCCACTCGCTTACCACACATGATAAGATAGATAGATAGATAGATTATTTTATTGATCCCCGAAGGGAAATTCTTTTGTTGCAGGAGCATTACAAGTAACAATACAGAACAGGCACACACGATACACAGGTATGAGGTAAAAATCGGTGACAACAGTATAAATAGAATAAACTCTAAGGCGGAAGAACATATGGTTCTACCTATAAAAAATATACATAAGGAAAATATACATATGAAAAATATATATATATATGAAAAATATACATATGGACTCTTGCAATAGTGCTATAACTTGTGCAAATGTGCACTGTGAAAACTTAATTGGAGAGAGTGCAAACTTGAGCAAGGACAAAGTGATGTGGCCATGTTTTATCAAACAATTAATTACATTTGATTAAAAGTGCCAAATCATAACATTATTGATAATTCAAGTGCCAGTGGCAAGGAAAAGGTCAGACAGGCAGAAAGCTCAAACCTGGTGGGTCGGCAACCGTCTGTCATTCTGACTGGGAGCCAGGGTGTATTTTTGTTATTGGGCTTCTGTGCTAGCCATGGAATAACAAACACCATGTTCAAACATAAGGTCATTCATAAGTGTACTTGGTACCAGAACACCTTAGGCCAAGTGTCTCAGGTGAAGGGAGTAGCAGAGCTGTCGACCAACCAACAACCCAAAACCTAAAGACATGTTTTAAATGACTGAAACAAGTAACAAATATCAGTTTCCTTTTGATTGACTAATTGTTGCATGTCTAAAATCAAGGCATGAAAGGGATATTGATATTCACACTGACACACAATACATTACCATTCCACTGTAATTATTTTTGCATTAAGCAAACTTTACAAACAGCAAAATAGTTTTCAAAGTCAACAAGTCCTGGCCATATTGGACCACATCCAACACAGTCTTATGAAGAAAGCTGTATGTCTGGACAGTGGAAGGTCTATAATAAAGACTAGCCGCTGCATGTGAGCAGATGATCCAAAGGAGCTGACAGCGTCTTTGCTAAGTTGGTGTTACAATCATTATTAAGATGGAGAAGTGAGTGGTATTATACACTTCCAGTGGCTTTGTAACCTCAGAGTATGTTTAATTAACTAGTATATTTATATATGCAAGGCTATTAAAGTTTCTAGCATGCATAGATATAAAAGACTCATGCTAAGGTAACAAAAACAATCAATTCCCTATTCCAGTTTAACATTAATAATAAAGTATTATACGCTTCCCATCTGTGATCTATTTCTTTCAACCACTCACTCAATAAACAGACCTTTATTGTCTTGTTCTGTACCACAGAATACGACATACTGAAGACTATTTCCACACTTCCACTGAAGTTAGAAATTACACTTCCTCCAAAATACAGAAGACATGATGTCAGTGTCCTTGGCCCTGCGGCACAGAAATATTTTCATATCCATAATTATCATTTTAAATTAGTCCTCTTCAAAGTGTATTTGGTTTTATGGTGGACAGGATTTTATGAATATTTGGATTTTATTCAATGTCTCATTCAGAAGGCAGACTTGATGATAGTTTTTCACAATAACAATTGCTGCACCACACAATCTATCACAATATAAATGGGTGACAAATTCAATGAAGCCAGCACAAAAGTGCATTCAGAACAGCGTCAGTGCTCCTAGTCAGAGATTCTCCAAGTGTATGGATGGAGCTCTACTGGAGGGATGAAGAGCATCCTTTAATCTGGTGTTTGAATGATGGTGGAGGAGAGCGCTGTCCAACATGTTACTCCATAATCTGCCATGGATGTTCTGAGAGCGTGGTATGATCCAGGTATATGATTCACATAATTTTCATACTGAGACTGAGACCTCATGTCCTGCATGGAAGCATTTGTTTTGTTTCTACACTCAATTATTTGTTCTGTTTTTTAGGTTCCAATTTAAGATTCAGATATGTCTCACCTATCTGTATCTGTGTACACACAGTTAATTTAATCGAATTTACGCACAGCAACTGAATATATGCACCATAACAAAAATGTCGTAGTCATAGTCATCAACCAATAAAAGGCCTCAGTAAAATGACATAACACAGGGGTCTTCAACCAGGGGTCCGTGACCCCTAGGGGGTCCGCATAGGTACTGCAGGGGGTCCGCCAATTTTTGTCATAATAATTGACAATTTTCACCAAAATAATTTGTGAGAATTAAAAAATATTTAAAAAATGACATTGAGTAAACTGCAAGCATTAATATGCAATAATAAGCTACTTTTGACAAAAACTATTACTATGTATGTATTTTTTTAAAATAAATTATTCCATTATGCATGAACGTTTTATCAATCATAAACACATATAGGCTAATAACCCAGTATATAAATAGGTTAATAAGGTGAAATAAAAGGTGAATAAAGTAAATATAAAAGTTATTGTTATATTATTATTGTTATATCATAGGCCAGGCTTAAAATGTGACACATTTAAAAAAAAAAGATTACATGTGGGGGTCCCTGTTCTGTTTGTCTCTCGTCCTGAAAAAGGTTGAAGACCCCTGACATAACATATACAGTATGTATATATACAGTGCATTAATGTGTATGCAGCATTTCAACATTGTATGCACTGTACGAGGAGTACTGACATCAACAAGAACTTTAGAGCAAGAGCTTTTCAAGGTGCTACTCTGAGCTATATAGTTACACATAGTGTCAAAATATATATTTTGATTTAGTGCTCTTAAAGAGCAACAGTTGAAAATCATGACTACAGTGATGTAGAAGTGTACTGCAGGGTGTGTCTGTAATCTGTGACAACACTTTTTCACACTTCCTACTACACTTATCAGAAGTGCAACACACAGAAGGTAGTCAGATGGATGGATTTAGTAATTCTTTATATGAATGGATAACACAACAATTAAACAAATGTTATATATATAATGGTATGATGCTATTAAGAAAAAGACTACAACAGCTGAATGAATTAAACATGGACAAGTCCCTGATTTCAGTGTATCACACTCAGACTCGGTGACTTTGACCAGACGCTTTTCTTATACTGTCACGTGTGTAAATACTCTCATATCACATGTCATCAAACAAAGGCCCCATCCCACATAAAGAGGGGGTGCGTGAGGAGAGAGGGAGCTGTGACGTTTGACCTACTTTTCAACAAACACTTGTCACGACCTCACCACCACCGCTTTACTACACACAGCTTCTGAGTCTTTGAAGTATCCCTCTACTCATTCAGTGAGTTAGCGGCGTGCCGTGTTGAGCAGCCTGCGTGGCAGCAGCGACACAAACCACAGAGACAGACAGACAGACAGAGAGAGAGAGAGAGAGAGGGAGAGAGCGAGAGAGAGAGAGAGACTCGGGGGAGGGGGTCTGTCTGTCGGTGTGAGGAGTTGCACAACAACCCGGATAAATGTAACTTGTGGAAAGTGTTCAAAGCTTTCAGGCAGGACATTACTGACTCCTCTCTCAGGTAAGACACGAAGCGCT
The DNA here is from genome assembly GCA_033000465.1 of Sciaenops ocellatus. Taxonomy (NCBI): domain Eukaryota; kingdom Metazoa; phylum Chordata; class Actinopteri; family Sciaenidae; genus Sciaenops; species Sciaenops ocellatus. The sequence goes on along the minus strand of CP136874.1, from coordinate 3,126,433 downwards.
CCTTCTGTCTCCAGCCCATCTTTGACGCGTTTAGAACGGCGTACGGAGTTTATGTATACTGTATGTAGCTTTGTTGACATGTACTTGTGTGTGCTCGTATCGCCTCTCAGACCAGGACACAGTGTGTTTACTCATGTTGGAGAGCTTCAAAACGTACCAGGCGCGTATCTAGCTAGCAACAACGTTAGCCCGCTGCTCCGCGCGACCATATGGAAATGATATTTACCCGCCGCGGACGGAAACGAGGCTGCATTGATTCTGTTATCTGGTTTGAACGAGTTCTTTTCTTTAAACTGAGCATGTGGGTGGGTGTGTGTGTGTGTGTGGCATGTGCTATGTCAAACTAATAAAGTCGAACAAAATATCACAATATTGAATTTCAGTTCACATTTTTCATTTACATGCCAGGTTAATGAAATGCTCGGTTGCCTGTCAGTCTGGTTAAGTTCACTTATGTTGATGTTTATCACAATATCATCGAGCTATTGAGATATTAATTTCCTCTTTGAAGGCTATTCTTTCATAACAGGAAACTACTGCAAGTCATTGCTAACTTCTGCACTGTCTGGGTATATTTCCTCAGAAAGGTATTATTATTATTATTTTTTTGGAATATTTTTTGAAGAACACAAATTTGGAATAGCACTAACTAAAATCCCTCTTCTGTCCTGTGATGAAAAATGTAACAATATCCAATGAAAAACAACATTTAGAGAGCACGAGGGATAACAGCATGTTAACGTGACACGTTTTACTTGTAGTGTTAAAGCAGAAGCGTGTGTGTGCGTATGTATGTGTGTGTGTGGTTTGTGGGTATATAAATGTACATTAAAGCATCACATGAAATAGCAGCAGCAGGGGTGAACGCTGGCTGCAGGGCGGGCAGGGGGCGGTGTCGCAGGGGTGGTTGGTTGGTGGTTATGAGGATGCCTGGGCACCCAAGGTCAAATAACTGGCTAAAATTAGTCACGTGTCAGCAATGACAGGGAGCCAGTGTCCTGTGTGACTGGGAGGGCTGGTTAGTATCCACCCAGCAGGAAGCCATGTCTTCACACGTCCTCACTGAATATTTTTACATGCTGCTGATCAGTTAGTGTTATTCTCTCAGGTTGGAAGAATGTGAATAAGCTGAGTGTAGTTAGATTTGGCAGTACGGTTATGAGTTATTAGATTTTGGAAGGAGGTTTTAACCCACAGATTATTATTCAAGTCAGCTGAGTGTCTTTGGCTTCCATTGGGCGACAGAAGAGAAACAGTGCAGCTGTAGACATGAATCCTTTTTTAAATTCCAGCTCCAAAATGTCTTAACAAAGGGATTTATCGAATGTGTTCCACCTGTATGTTTGGTGTTATGCTCCATAATAATATTTTTCCAAATCATTTAATTTGGCAGTCTTGTGCTGTCATAATGTGTATTTTAACATTTTTTAGAAAGAAGGCGTGTCAGACTTGTAAGACACGATTTGAACTTTAGCCCAATCAGGGGACAATAGTCAACAGTTAAATGATTATATTTTAGGCAGCTTATATCAATAATCATTTGACTATTTTCAAAGTCTGAAGTTAATCAACCGTACAGTATTCACTACTTGTTTGTTGCTATAGATAGTACATCACCTGGCTCCCTGAAGGCTTTGTCAAACTTGATTTTCTCACAGAGAATTATTGCTTTAGATTTCTGCACTGGTGTTACACACAGAATCCCCAAACCAGGCCCTGCCCTGCATGTGCATAGACACGTGTCATTACTGTATAAGCATAAAAGAAGTTCATTTGCAACACACAGTGCACACTGTAAATATGAATTATGAAAATGTAAAACAGAAGAACTGTTCTGCCTGTTTTATTGGAGTGCACAAAAATATGGTTCAGGAAAATAAATCATGTTTTTTAAATAAACCTTAGGAAAATAGGAAATGTTGTGTCAGCAAAATACCAGTGTGCCAAAACACAAAAACTATGAAAACAAATGATTTGTAAAATAAAACAAATCTATTTTGTTTCATCAACTAATTGGTGCTAAAAGAAAAACCTAAAAATCTTTTTGTTTTTTTAAACAACTGTTTGGTGGTCCAATGAAAATGATCAAGCAATATATCTGTTTTTACACTAAACCTTTAACAATAATATTTATTGATGTATTCAGTTCTATTTTTGACTTGTCTGATAAATTCTGACAGCATTTTGCTGTTTTTCTGGGGTCAATTAGTAAAAGTATTAAAAGTCATTGAATTTGTACTTTGTAAAGAGCATGCAGATACTGCTGAGGTAGTATGTCACATTGTAAATCTTTATTAAGTGAAGAATTTTTGAAATGAATAAAGACATAATCATTTATTATCATAAATAACCATATCTGTCTGCAGTCAAGACATCTGTTTACTTTGTTGATTTCTAATGAAATTCACTCAGATACAACAACGTTTTTTTTCAGTCACATTAAAACTATTTCAAATCAACATTTTGCATCAGATGTAGATTATTTCCTCTATAATGAGGATAACAAATTATAAATGACTCAACACAGAAGCCAAAGAGCAGATTCAAGACTTTTAGCTGGACCGTGGGACTCACAGTTACTTGTTTGGCCAAGAAATGTCAAGTATTCACTGAATGAGAAGGGATAACAACATGACCATTGGGCTGCTCAAATAGCTGCTGAGAGCAGTTAAAGAACTGGGTTAATCAATGCTGAGCCTTCATGAATGAAGAAGTTTGCTGTTCTGACAGTTTAGATCGATTAATGGCACAATCTTCTGTGTCCCTTTTAATGTGATTCCAATGATTCATTAAAATATTTAAGACTTTCTGTTATGGTAGCAAGGTACTGAGGACTGACAGAGGGAGGAACTAATTAAATATGTGAAACCTTTCAGGAACTTTTGGGTTGAGACACTGCTGCACCTTCAGCTTTATTCACAGAACAAGTTAAAACTGTATGGACATTTCGACGAGTGTGGACATTTCTTAATTGTATTAAATGTTTTGTTGTCAGCTTCCCGACTATTTAAGAAAAAGTGACAGAAAGGGAGCAGAGAGTATGAGCCAATGAAATGAAAGAGACAGAGAGGAAGCTGAGGTTGTTTCTAATGTGTAAAAATTAGGTTTCAAACGCTGCCATTGTTTTTCAATCTGCCCTGGGTGTAATTTGCCTAATCTTCACGGCTCTCCAGAAGTGGTGGAAACAAAAAATAGGGAACTTTTTGTTCCTAGTTTAGTTCCTGGGATTAGTTCCTCTGGTTCCATACTTCCTGGAACTTTTTTGTTGAAAAGGTGCTACACTCTAATGCGATCATCTCCTGAGAAGACATTGTGATGTTCTGGTGTTTTCAGGCTCCTTTTTATTCATTTATCTCACTCAGACATGAAAGACCCTCTACAGTAAATACATAAAACACAGAACTGTTCTGATGTTTCCTTTCGTGTGAAAATTGCATCTCAAAAGGTGGCATCATGTTTTTAATCCTTCATCAATATAATTTGCTTAATTTTCACAGTTCTTCAGATGTGGTGGAAACGGCTGATGTAGTTCCTGTGCTTCAAAAAGCATTCATCAGTCTTTTATTAGCTTTGATTCTCAAACAAACCTGAGTGTTACTGTGAAGAGTGTGTAAACCACAGGAAGGTTTTGCTCTGGTTCATCAGTCAGCTGGGATAAATAGTGACAGAAAAAGAGTCCTGACATAGCAGAGCAGAGAACATTCAGTTTATTTTGGAGGTGAATCCAGAATTCAGTAGGCAGGAAGCTGAAGTAAAACACCCAGTCTGTTTTGTCTGGTGGCTAATGCATGTGTGTTATAACTGGTTATCATGCATATTTCCTTGTTATTCCTATTTTAATAGATATTTTCTGTCCGGTTGATTTATCTCACGGTTGAACTTAATCTTTCTTATCGTTGAGCTGGCTGGCAGTCCTCTCCATGATGCATGCGTTGCTCCATGTAAACAAACCCCCACAGAAACACCTGGGAACTCTTTGCATTGGCTGATAGTCTTCCAGTAAAATGTCTGATTAAAGTTCCTTTGACTTACTGGAATGTTGATCGTGGGTGTTATCTCTCTAACTGCACTGGACTTGTGACTAACTGTCCAATGCGGGGAACTGAAGTGTATCCCAGCATGCTATGGGCAAAGGCAGGGTGCACCCTTAACCGGCTGCCAGTCCATCAATCATATGCATCAACATATTCACACTCACAGTTACATTGTTGGGTTTGTTTTATATCTGACCCTTTGTAATGCAAATTCTTTGGAATTTTCTGTAGCATTCTGAAAAGGCTCTGAGCTGTTTTTCATTGAGAGAGAAGACGGAGGAACAGCTGTGTGGGTTCAAGCACACACAGTGTTTCTCATTAGGGTCAATAACACAGGGTCAACAGTATCTCTGGAAAGCACCTCTCAGGTTCTGGCTTCAGCCGCTAATATTTCTTGGTATTACTCTGAATTTGGAAATAGAAATAGACAAATATACCCAGAAAACTTCTATAAAGTAAAAAAAAAACATGGTCTCTATTTAATTAATATGCTAAGAGTTCACTGTAATTTGTTGTACACAAAATACATTTGTATTTCAGTTTCCTGTGACAGAAATCAGTTGTTAAATAGCTACTTCCATAAAATGGAATGGAATCAACATTGACCATTAGTTTCACATGGGAATCGAACTCCAGCCTCATGCGTGAAGGTCTCCTGCTTACATGGACCTTTTCGCTCTTTATACAACATTTCCCTGTGCGCTTGTCATTACCGCCCCCTACCGTACTTAACTTGACCCAAACCAACCCAAAGCTAAGTAGTTGTGTTGCTTAACCCTAACCACACTGATCAGGTGCACCAATGAACAACCTCTATTCTGTTGTCGGCAACTGACATGCCTCCTTTTTCTGGTAACCACAGAAGTCTCTGAAAGTGTCACAACTTGGTTTTCACCGGGTCTGGTGTTTACATCACGGCTACACAGCAGCAATGCACATGGCTGAAAGTGAATGTAACGTTGCTGTTGGACGCTGTGGAGACGTCTTCTGGAAAAAATGGACCGACTAATGTGGAAGTGGTTTGCTAATTTTTTTTAAACTTCCTAAAAAAAAAACAGACTTCAGGATCTGATTCATCTGCGGTGACGAATCTTGGTCATGACACTCCACATTTACATTCCGGCGATTAGTCAGAGCAGTGTGCTGCAACATTGTGCAAAAATAAAACATTTTTTTACGTTCTGGAAAGAGTGGAGGCTACTGAACTGCAGTAAGTCAGCACACAGTTAGAGGAGAGCAGACAGCTGCCATGCAAACAGCAGGCTGAAGTTAATTTGTTTGTTAGATGTACAGTTTGCCTCTATGTCTGCACTGAGCTGATGTTAGTTTAAAGTTGGGTATTGATAAGTTGGACTCCCGTCAGTACAGCAGGTCAGTGAGTCACAACTCTTCCTCCTCCATCTGAATACACCCGCTGAAATTAGATGATTATGATTAACTTGGAATGATATTTATATTGTAGTTCTCTACACCATGTTGTCAAAAATATTGTTATTCCAAAAATACCTTGACATTATTTTAAGGCATTATCCCCCAACCTCTCCGTCCACACCCTGGCACAACTTAGAGAAATGTCAGATGACATTTCAGGCACTGTTAGACCCTCCGACAAGAACTTGAAGAATACAGAGGCCTTAATTGCACCAATAACTCGTTTCCACAGCAGGAATATTTTCAAGGGACCAGGAGCCATTTCAGGAACTCATGAACCATTCCTTTGTTTGGACTGGGGTCTAAATTAAATTCCTCTGCCAACGTTCCTAGTGATTAAATATTCTGCTTTAGGGGTAGTTCTTATGGCCCAGGAACTATCATGGGTAAGGTTTACAGTGATACACCAAATAAAACAGAAAGATTTAATACAAACATTGACGGTTCCCAGAGGATGAACCGTCCATGAGGTTGACAGAGTGAAATATCTCTTCACACACACACATTCAAGTCCCACTCAAGCCAATTTTTAATAACGTTGGTGATCGTTGACTTTTCATCTAGTGCCACCATCAGGTCGAAGGTTTAATTTGTCCTTTTGTCCTCATTACTTTTGTGTAAGACCAAAGACCAAAGAAGCAAACACTTTTGCTTTTGGATTCACCTTTAAAGATAAAATAGTTAATAATAGGACTTCTTGGATTGGCACTGGTACCACAAACACAAATACCTTAACATACACCTGTCTATAGGGCTGTTTCTGGTCTGAATGTTGAAGGGACTTTTGGTTCCTCGTGGTTGCTTAGTTGAAAAGATGAAAATGTGTCACTGCTTCAGTGGGATGGGAGTTGAGGAAGATGATTCAATGAGCAAGGTCTTTATGAAGAGATATACCTCAGGCCTCTTTGGTACGGTGACTTTGACAAGATGCATGCATGTGTAACAGATGAACTTTGCCAGGAGTCATAGTAAAAACAAGCCTAGTTATAACGGAAAGCGAGGCTTGTTTCTAAAATGAAAATGCAAATTTCAGTTTCAAACAGGATTTCTTGTTGAATCTGAGACTTAAATGAAATGGTCATGAGTTACTGTAAAACCTCAAGAGAAACATGTCCATCGTCTCATTTAGTTTGTTCGATGACGCAAACAGTGCACCTTTTGATTGTCACAAGTAGAGTCTGGATTGTTAGAAGATTTTTTTCATAGACTGGCAATCCTTGGGCATGTTGGCTAATATATAGACGTGTTTCATTAATGAAGCCATCCTCCCACCCCTGCATCCACATACAGGCTCTGTTTCTTCAGGATCTTTACTTGACCTTTCCCTGCTCTTGCTCAGGCTGGTTTGAAAACTATGTTCACAGGGAGTGATTGAAACAGAGCCCTGCTCTAAAATATATCTGACAGCTCTCTGGCTGAGACGTTGTGTAAGAGCCAGCAGACCTGTTATGAGAACAGGGAGGCTCGTGGACCACTGAATCACTGGATTAGAAAAATTCATAAATCTGAGACATTTGTTGTCAGGAGAGTTGATTCCTTTTGGTGATTTTTTTTCTCTGCAGGGGTTCTCCACCCTGCCTCTGTATTTCAGTGTATTTTAGTGGAAAAGCTTGCAGCTGGAGGCCCATGGGGTCAGGCAACATACCATAGACCTATGTTGAGAGATTTCTTAGCCTTGAATGCCAACAACAGCACAGTCCTCATTATGACAATTAAGAGCAGCCAGACATGCAGTATGTATGTAGCACAGATCTGGTGTAACCTAAGTCATGGCACAAGGCCCACTTGTTATTACTCACATTTTAATGGTTAGTAGAGCTGGGTCCGTTAAGGTGAGCGCAAGTTACTACACGTACACACAGCTAGCTGAACACTGGGGGGTTGCTTTGGGCTGTTGCTTTTGACCCAGCTTAGACAGTTTAACAGCTATTGTGCTCAGAACAAGTCAATACTTCAGGACTTGGCAGTGAGAGTCACAGTTGTTACCGAGGTTGTTTCTTCAGCAAAGTTGGGGTTTTGGAGAGAGGAGGCGCAAGATCATGCTCAGATGACTCAGCTAGTCACAAGAAAAGCCAAGAGGACACCACCAGCTCACTCCGTGACTTACTTTCAGTGATCCACTTGTTTGGAAATGTCTCTTTTTCATTTCCAGTTTAGACTAGAGCAAGGTCTCTATCATCATGAGTCATGACCACAGGCCCAGCAAGCTTTAACTGCACTGTTAGAACAGAGCGGTTAGTACTCGTGTCCAAATTAGTTAGTTAGTTCTCAGTACATGAAGCCGAAACTGAGGCAGCTTACAGCTTTTTGTTGTTGTGTGTTTTCTTGTTTTGTAATTGCTGCTCATAGTCATGCATTCATACAATGATAGATTATTTGTTATTTCTTTTCTGTTTACTGTATGCACTTAGTTTTTGCTTGCTCTTCTGGTGGGGTAAAATAAAGTATAGTTTGGTCTCAGAATGGCACTACAGAACATGTTGTGGAATTATTAAATTCAAAGGTTGTTTGTCCTCTGATAATATGAAGGTGCTCAGCAGAGTTATTCAAGGTTTGTCACGATAGGCCCTGGATATTTCCTGAGCACATTCCACAGATATGTTTATGAGGCTAAGGTGGTAACTAATAAACTGGGGGGGGGGGGATAAAAGGAATAAGAGTGTAGAAATGTCAAAGGTATTTGAAGTGGTGTCGAAACAGCCAGTCATTTTTAAATGTCCTGCTCATTACATGTCTTGGTCAGCATTTCTCTCACAGCCAGTATTGGATGGTTTTGATTGCTGTGAGTATGTTGGAAGCTTGAAATTTGCTGTTTAATGTAGGTGGGTGAACATTTAGGTGGCCAGCCAGGTCTTTTACTTCTCTGCCCACAGAGGAACATCTGAACAATAGAACTCTGCTGACCACTACTTAAACCTCCAGTCAGTCACCCTTCTCTCTGTGATGGATCAGAGAGTCATTCTATAAAGAATTATCCTGTGGGGTCAAGATTATCCACAAATGTCAACACGTCAGTAGTTACATGGCCTGGACATTCAATCAACAGACATTGTGGCAATGCTTGTCTGTCTTTTGAATCTGTTTGTTTATAGGCAGTGAAGTAGAAAGAGAAAATACCCAGAAGTTTCTGTTCTTTTGGTTTGTTAAATAACAGATTTCAGTTAAATGTGGAGGTAGAAAGTTTGGCCACTTGCTGAGGAAGATCGCCATGTGCTCATTTATAAAATCTTTAGGTTTTCTTTACTCTAACTCCTCAATCTTAATTAATAGAAACAGATGGGTTTTTTCTTGCTTCTGTTGCTTCAACCATCCCGATCATTTACAGTTTGAACTTTTTTTTAATTTTATGTCAAAACACAAACACTGAATGTTAAATCAACGAAGAAGCCGTGAATAAGGGACTGATATGTCAAGCAATGAGCCGGATTAAACTTGTGTTATATTCCTCATGTCCTCTTTGTTTTTGTTGTTAATCTTTGTCTGTCTTTGTCTAATGACAGTTTGTGTGTTCCTTCACTTGTTTTGTAATAAAAACAAAACAAAACAAAACAAAGCAGGAAAAGGAGGAATGCTGATCCTGAGACATGTTCTCACTCTCTTTCTTTAATTTTTTTTACTAAACTACAAAACAAACAAAAAAATGCTGATTTTTATACATCTGTAGTGTTGTGAAATACATAAATGTGTCATGATCATGAAACTGGGTTTATTTCCTCAGATTATAATCATACTATCAATTTCTTTAATCATTACATCTCCATTTGCTGAAATCTCAACATACTGTATGTCTGTTACCATGGTTTTTTGACCCTGATCTGAAACTTGATCTGCAGGTCTTTGATACGTGTAGACAGTTTGGAGGATGTGTGAACTGTCCTGCAGTATTATGAGTGGCACAGCTATTAAACATTCTGTGTTACCAATTTCATGAAGTAGCTTTAAATTTAGGAAGATTTTCCTGTTGATCTCTCTGTGTCAACAACATAAATACTGATGAGCGTCTGTGGTCTCATTACTGAACTGTAATGTTGTCAGTACTTACCGCAAACAGACACACACACACACACACACACACACACACACACACGCGCACACACACACACACACACACACTTTCCATTGGCATAGTCATTATGAAATTTGAAATGAGGTGTGCGCGGTGTTTTCTGCTGTAAGTCACGCAGCCTGTTGTCTGTACAGTCGGTCACCTTGCGTTCATACTTTATCTCTCATCTGCCTCTTATCACCTGACTTGTAGAGTAGTAGAAAGTGTTGTTATGATCTGTGAAGTAAAATGCTCTGTGACTGTAAATGTGCTAAATAAATGAAGATTTCCCTTCTTTGTTACAGTGTTGCTGTGGGTGGGTGTGATGCCACCATGGAGGCGCAGAACAACAACCAGCCCACCTTAGACAACCACAACAATCTCTACAAGATACCTGGTCAAGAGGATCAGGTAGGACGTCTTACCACTGTGTTATTAGACAGGTTCAAAGTACCTGTAATAGAGAACATGTTCAATGATGTTCTCAAACATGTGGTATCATATTTGCCATAACAGTGTAACTGTGTCTTGCAGTTATGTCTACAATAATCCACAGCATTGTTTGAACCTTTTTCACCTTAAAGTATCGTCACTAGCACTTATTGTTGCACTAACGCTTCTTATCGCACTGTACCTTGATTGTTCCCTTTTCTGTAAGTCGCTTTAGATAAAAGCGTCTGCTAAATGACTAAATGTAATGTAAACGTTTTAATGTGGTTTTGTTGCACAGAAAAACATGCCAAGCTGTAAGTACTGCTGCACTCTGGCAAACTTCCGGATTGAAAAGAAGATTGGTCGGGGCCAGTTCAGTGAAGTCTACAAAGCCACATACCTGCTGGAGGGACAGCTGGTTGCACTCAAGAAAGTCCAGGTACACACACACTCAAGAGTGTGTCTGACAGTGGTTTGAATATTCTTTAAGTTCATACAGAATCACTTGGTTTTACCAAATGACTTGCATGTTGGAAATATTTTATGTAACAAGATTTTATCCACTGGCATTCTGAATGTATTTAGAATCTTATTGACCAATAAAAAATGTTTTGTTCCATCATGTATGTAGGATAGACAGAAGGAGGAGAGCTTTGGATAAATCATGTTTTTGAGTTTTGATTCAAAGCTAGACGATGAACTCTGTGATCTGGCTGAACTGAGTCAGACCGATGCACACACGTCAGTGTCAGATGGCCATTAATCTGGATTCTGCTGATTTCAGTCTAAAACAGTAAAATATCTTTGATTAAGCCAGTGTGCTCCGTGGAAACATGTAGGACAGCCTTGATATTGATAGTTTACCAACTGGAGAGTCGAGGCTCAGAACCGCCTGCACATCATTAGAACCATTTATAAAAACAATCCCACAATCCATGTAAATCCATTTCAAATATGAAAGGGTGTAAAGATAGATTTTCACTTTTTTATTATCATTGAGTTTTGAAGTTTCTGAAAAAACGTCTGATAACATCTGCTAATCTGATAGATTGGCCATATATTGTTTTTTTTTTGTTTTTTTTGCATAAATAAATAACAGTAAAGAAAATGATAATAATTTAAGAAGTTAAGATCTCTTAAATATTAAACAGAGTGCAGTCTAGACCTTCTTTATATAAATGTGTCATGTGATAACTTCTTTTTATGATTTGGCACTGTATAAATAAAATAGAACGAGTGTTGAACATTAACTTGTCACTGCTCTCTGGTGGACAAACTATGTCACTGTTTTTAAATGATCTCAGACACATCTTCAACATTTCTTCTGACTTATCAGCTGACATAACGCAGATACCGATATCAGTGGGATGAGCTAGTGTTTGTCCATCTGTTGGCTGTGCTGATTTACTGGTTGGGCTCTAGTTCAGATAATTTTGGGCAACCATCTTGAAGTCAGTTTTGACCTCTAGAAGGACTTTGAAGGTAGATTGTTTTTATGTTAAAGATTCATATTTACTCACATCTTTGTCACTGCAGATCTTTGAGATGATGGATGCCAAGGCTCGTCAGGACTGCGTCAAAGAGATAGATCTACTGAAGGTAAAGTTGATCAACCACAGTCATTGTGCTCAGTGGGTCAGTGAGAAAAAGAAATGATTGATAGGTTTCTCTGCATTGTTTTAGAGGAAAATGTGACAACAAGGACAAAAAATAATATGTCTGTGTCTGGGAACAACTTTTTTTCTTCTGTTTGTCCACTGCAGCAGCTGAATCACCCCAATATAATCAAATACCTAGACTCCTTTATTGAAGACAATGAGCTCAACATTGTTCTGGAGCTAGCAGATGCCGGAGATCTCTCCCAGATGATAAAGGTCAGGAATAACCACAAAGTGCTCTGAGACTCACTTACCTCACTTACCCCAGATTAAAGAGGTATCACCCAGGAATTCTCTCCAAAACATACTCCATTTTACCAAGATCCATACTTTGGATACTAATCCTATTAATGTACGATGAGATAAGAGCAATCCTTAGTCTTGACACACTAGAACCTGTTCTATTTCACATAAATATGCCACATGTAGCACATAACAGAGGAGCACTGTGACTTTTAATGACTAACAATCCTTCCTTCTATCTGTTTAGTACTTCAAGAAGAAGAGGCGGCTAATTCCAGAGAGGACTATATGGAAATATTTTGTGCAGCTCTGCAGCGCCCTGGAGCATATGCACTCACGCAGAGTAATGCACCGTGGTAAACAACTACTCCCAGATTTACTCTGTCCTCATGAACACCATGCACACTTTATCATCTGGTCAAGTCTCTTTCTACTGATATATTTTTTTCCATCCTTATGCTTCACCGAAACCAGCCTCTCATCTCATGTTATTCACACTCATATTTTTAATTTCAACCGCTTTCTTACTTTTGTTGTTATTCTAGAGTCAGAATTAAAAGACAGGAAGGCAATGTATTTATTTAATGTAGAGTCCAGTCCATAACATGTGTGACCAGAGCTGTCTCCATCTTACTCTACAGCCAACAATGTTCTCATAAGTTCTGCACAAACAACAATAACGATAATTATGACAACAACAACAACAACAATAGAACAGTAAAAAGAAGCAAACATGAGCAACAACAGAACATGAAAACATGAGACAATATGAAAGGACAGTTTGAATAAATGGATCTTGAGCTGCTTCTTAAAGACTTTAACAGAGACCACAGGACATGAGTCTACAGTAGAGCATGAGGGACAACCAGTAAGCCCTGCTCGGAAGACCTAAGTGACCTACTGGTGATATAAGGATGGAACAGATCAGAGATGTATGCTGGTCCCTGACCCTGCAGGGCTCTATATCTGAAAACAAGAACTTTAAAATGAATCCTGACCTTGATGGGAAGTCAGTGTAAAGCAGATAAGATGGGTGTGATGTGAGATTTTCTTCTGGACTTGGTCAACAGTGAAAAGAAATACCTTTTAACTTGCTAACAATGTGGAAGGGAAGTGTATATAAGCCAAATAATAAAAGACCCAAGGCAGAACCCTGAGGCACAAACAACAGGAAGAGAACCAGTCCTGGGTGATCCCAGAAACACCCAGCCACCCTCTAAGCCTTTCAGTCAGGAGCTGCACTAAGATCCAGCAGCACCAAAACAGAGCATTGACCTACAGTATATCTATCAGAGGTCATCACTATATCATTACTGTCGCTCTAACATCTAAGCTGTAAACAAGCGCAAAAGCTACTTATGTACGACCCGCAATGTGTGAAGGACCAGTTACATATTAAATCAAATGAAAAAACTCTAACATGAAAAATATTAGCAAAGCTGCAAGAAACATCATTGACATGAATATTAAAACTGTCCAACCATAATAACTGTCCAACCTGTTGATAGAGGATGAAAAATCACTGCATTCAGACATAAAAGAGAGAAGGTGAGCAAATTAAAATACAATTAAAGAGATTTGAATGACTACTGTACATCTGCACTTGAAATGAGGAAAACGTCCCTGTGCTGACCTTCTGATTGGAAGGCGTCGATTAGGGGCCGTATTTACTGCTCCTCTCAGGCAGAAACAAGAAATCCAAACTTCTAGAGATGACTAAGGCATATAAAATTATGACAAATGGTATGAATATGTGTGTGTGTGTGAACCAGATATCAAGCCAGCCAACGTGTTCATAACAGCCACAGGGGAGGTAAAGCTCGGTGATCTGGGATTAGGCCGCTTCTTCAGCTCTAAAACCACGGCAGCGCACTCCTTAGGTAAAGCACATACACACGTGTATATACAGAACACACAGACATGCAAACACACAGACACACATTTATACATACACATTTGTACATGACTGCATAACATGTTTTCCTTTTGTATTAACTCTTAATGGAGATGTGTGGTTCATGAGAAACAACAGATGATGAATAAATAAAAGAACTATTTTAAATTCAAGGTATATAAAATCTGATCAATAATATGTCAGTGACTATTAAGAGTTAATGCAGTGATGGTTAATATGTACTTCTTTGCTACAATTAGGTGCAACACTCATAGTTTTTCACTTTTCTGAAGAAAAGTATCACTTTATTTATTTGTTGCTCTTTGTCTCAGTGGGGACACCTTACTACATGTCACCGGAGAGGATCCACGAGAACGGATACAATTTCAAGTCAGACATCTGGTCCCTGGGATGTCTTCTGTATGAAGTAAGCTCACATACACATACACCTTTATGGATAAATAACTTCCTCACCCCGCATGCAAAAAGCCTTGCTAGTGGCTCCTGAAGGCTGCAAAGTTTATTACACTCCAAACAAACAACATACCAGTAGTGGATCTACTGGAACAGTATTTTGGCTGTGATTTTCAGTGAATCAATTCAGTTTTTTATTTAAAAGAGCTCTCATCACAGGCCACATGATGGTTTATGTTTTACGCAGCGCTTTTCTCGCAATATGCACATGTACATTTTTACACTTCAAGTCTCTTTTCATTTGTTTTACTCAACTGATTACAGTGATTGTGTATTGCTCTCACTGCTCTGCTAACGTGCTGATGTTACTACATAGCCCATGTACACATTGTGTAAAAATAGAATTTGTCCTGAGGGTGGCATACAAAGAAAGCCTTCTTGGCAATCTGGTAAGTAGTCACCAGATTTGACTGGACTGTTAGGGCTGATTTAGACCACATCAAGCATTGCGGTGAAGGAGGTTGGAACAAATCAACTCATAGAGAAACCTGACATCTCTGCAGTGGGCACTCAGGTGATAACACTGCTCCACAGGTGGAGTTTAATGACAAGCAATTATACTCTCCAGGTAGTGTCCTCTCTGTGTTTATTACGTGTTTATGTGTCTGGCTCGCAGTCTATGCTGCACACAAAAAGGTTTCCTTTGGTTTGTGTCAGTTTGTTTGAGAGAGAGAGTTGTGGTTAAGTGACAGAGGATGAATGAGGAGAGGGAGCGCCAGTAGCAAGAAGGCGATTAAGTTTTGGTAAATGTTGCAGTAATCCTGGTCAGAAATTACAGTTCTTTTCCTTGGGTGCCAGGCCCTAGTGTTGTGCATGCTGGCTCACTACGCTTTGGACATTTAAAGGAGAGTTTCATATTTTTTCCAGTGATGTTTCCAAAATGTTTCCAGGGTTAATCGGGTTAATTTGAGGTTCAGCAGTTTAATGTAAAATTCCCTCTTTGTGCTACCATCTCTCCACTGAAGCTCAGCACAGAAACAGTCTGTGAAAACACAAAGAGGGAATTTTGTACTAAGGAGTCAGGCAGCCTCGTATTAACCTCAGATAAAGTTTGGAATGTAATTTTACACGGAACAAGGACTGTGGATTGTCTACATACACTGTTGGTAGTTACTTAGTGGACTTTAGGAAGGGATCTCTCCATAGTCAGTATGAACAGGAAGAATTATTACAGTATGCAAAAACCCTCCAGTGTTTTAAGACAGACCTAAAGAATTGTGGACGTATCCTTTAAATGGAATGGAGCTATCATTAATGTCAACACTGCATTTGTGCTTCCCTTTCTACGATAAGTCAACATTCTCATTATTCATGCTGTTTCTGTAGCAGCAAAGCTAAATTCTTGAACTGTGTGTTAGAATACTTTGACACCAGACAAATAGAAATACCTGTGTAACTGTTACACATCAGCTGTAATAAACACACCTTGGACAGAAACACTCACAGCAGCTGTTACATAACAGCTGCTCACTATTCTTCAGTCTTTATTCTTAATTTGGATCCTCCACTAAAGTGGACACTAGTCTTCCTGGCTTCCACACAAGAACAACAACAATAATGAGACAACTATTTAAAATCACACAATATCAATAAAACAAGAAACTGCAATATAAGCCAAATGTGAATCAGTGAAATGACTCTACACATGAAAGAATAAGTAACAGTAACTGATAATAGAAACAGAAACAAGAAGTCACCAACACACAACATAAAAAAAATCAAAACAAAGGAAAAGGAATCACAAAAAAAAAACAAAATAACGTCTCAACATTTTTGTTTTAGTGACTTTTTGAACGAAAATCTGAAAGAAGCTCTATAAAGTTCTATAACTCTATGAACAGGTCTCATCATACAATTTGTGCATGGATTTGATACCAGATGACCAGTACTCACTTGACATGTTATATACCCATACAAAAACCAATATTCATTTTTAGGTGTATTATTCCAGATGACAGTTTGCATGAACAACAAAAGACAAGATTTTAGTTGAGCCTCTACTGTTAGCCGAGATAATTGTTTATGCGTCTTACACAGATAAGTATGGAAGGAACCGTGAAGGACTAAAGTGTAACTGCAGACTGGTAACAGAGCGGCTCCACTGAAGCAGCTGTGGGTGGAGAGCCTTACTCAAAGCACCTTAACATATCAGTGTTGTTGACATGTCTTTATTGTTATTCTGTCAGACAGCATTTATGCTTTTATTCGATAAGTAATGCATAACCTTACTCCTCGTCCTGCTGTTATAACAGAAGTGGTCAGAAAACATATTGGCTGTTATCAGAGGCCATCAGCTGGTCTTATCCTTGTTTTTGGTCTTTAACAATAATAGAGAAAGGAAATCAGAAGGGGTGGGGCAACATCCTCTCTGGCAGGAAGTACAGGGATGGAATGGAAAACATATTTTTACAGAAAACAAACCATGTAACATTACAAAAGCTTAATACCTTCAGTTTACAAATGTCCACCATAACACTGACTTTTAAAGACTGAAATCATGTGTGAGCGTCCAAATGATTGACAACAGCTGGCAGACTGACTCCATCAGAGGAGTGTGTTACGAAGCAGTTTGACAGAGTCAGACTGTGTTTGCCTTAGCTGGCTCGACAAAACATCAAACCCCAGTCAGAGGTAATGGACATCACAACGTTGGTTGCTTCTTTGTTAACTCAGGTTTTCTTCCTGGGCTCTGTGTGTTGACGCACAGTTTGACTCTTCATCTGGACCGTACTTACCAATCACATGCCTACCTTGGTATAATGGACAGCTATGAAGAATAATGTTCAACAAAAAGCAACATTCTTACCTAAGAAACTCTTCTAACACGATAGCTGCACATTGGAGAGCTTTATAGGATATGTTGAAGTCACTTCAGGTTTTGACCAAATCAAAGTGAAATGAATTTTATTCATTTTAAATCATCTGTGATAAGTAGAAATTCTAACACACAAATCAATGTACTAATCTGTGTGTAAAATGGACTTCAGTATTCTTTTAGTGTCTCGATGATATGCTGTAGAACATTTAAACTGTTAATAAAACCTGAAGGAACAGTAAATCATATTGTCTAACATAGTTTTGTGCAACATAAGTGCGCCGGGGGCGGGGCTGTGGCTCGGCGGTAGAGCAGGTCGTCCACCAATCAGATGATCCCCGGCTCCTCCAGTCTGCATGTCGAAGTGTCCTTGGGCAAGATACTGAACCCCAAATTGCTCCTGAAGGCTGCGCCATCGGTGTGTGAATGTGTGTGAATGGGTGAATGAGATATGTAGTGTAAAAGCACTTTGAGTGGTCAGAAGACTAGAAAGGTGCTATATAAGTACAGTCCATTTACCATAATTATGAAAACAATTTCATTAATATACAGACATAATTTTGAGGAAACTCCTGTAATTAACTACATGTTCTGGACCGAGCAGACGATATCAGCTGACTCAGATTTAATGCTTAATTTATTTGTATTTCCACTGAAAAGTAACAAGAAATGTACAGACATGAGGTTTGTGCTCATTTAGAAACGGTCACTGTTGTTTATGTTAAGAACATCACTATACATTTTAAAAGTCCAGCCTCGAAGTATCAGTCGGGCTAGTCGGCAAACTGACGTTAGCAGTGAACTTTTTAAAAATCCAGCTCAGGACAAGACGTGTGTTCATGTTTACAAGTTGGATAAGAAGGAAAGAAAGATGATGTGTGTTGTTGTTGTTGTGTAGCTGACTCTGTGAACATCTGCTCTGCCTGTGATAGAGTACTAATATTACTGCTGTATGCAAATATAGTTTAAAATGAAGCCTTTTGATGGAAATACGTTCTCCATCTATGAAAGCGGAGACCTAACAGTATTCTGATGAAATAATGTGAAACTAGCGGACACCATCATGAGAAAGAATAATACATTTCTCACATTTGGTTTTTGATTTTTTCTTAAGGAGTAGATGGGGCGAGTGATTCACAGAGCACAAATGTATGCTGCAGCAGACAAAAGAATTCAATTTTATTTCAGCTGGCCACCACCGGAACATAATAACCCCTCGTCTTAGTCATATTTCCTAGTATTTCATTGGAATGCTGAGCCATTGTCGAAATAGTCATCTCCAGAAACAATGCTCTCACAGTCCTCTGTGTTCTGGAGATTCTCTGTGCATGTGAGAGGTTTCCACATGCTCACAGAGGCTGAATGACTGTCATTATCTGTCTGGCTGCATCACCTCATCAGCCACAAGATACACTTTCTCACTTTGTTCCTGACATCTTTCACATTTTTTCAACATTGTTTCTCTTTTTTACTCTTTCTTTACTCTTGTTTTACTTTTTATTGCACAGCTCATAAAATGTGACATGTACTTCACCTCTTCTACCCTCAGTGTTTTCTACTGACTTGTAAAAGTAGCAGGATGACTGTCAGGGACATTGAACTCTACTGTATGTATGTTGCTATCTTGGTACTCCACACTGGGAATGCATAAATATATCCAAATGTATAAATAAAAAAAATGTAAAATGGCAAATGAATTACCTTTGCAATATACAGACAGGTGATACATTACAGGACAAATCAACATAAAGTGTCTCAGTAAAGTGCTTGGCCACAACATGCTGCCTCAGTGCACCTTAACATTGATCCTACACGTCTCTGAACTGTACTGGAGGGTTAGAACCATTCTCCTAAAATGTAGTGTTTTGATGATGGTGGTAGAGAGGGCTGATGTGATGAGATGTGGTGACTGTGAGGGTCATAGCATCTGATTCACATTTTCGGACTCATCAAACCATCCAGTGAGCCCTCATGCACTGTGGATGCCCTCACAGCATAACAGAGCCATTGGATCTCCTCTCTGTGGGCGTCCAGCATTCACTCACCCACTTGTGGAGAATCTGGTGAAGGATGACTCATGTGACCACTTTGTTCCACAGTGTCGGTTTTTACACTGATGAACTCTCGAATGTGTGTTAAACTTTGTAATGAGGAACTGCAGGCTGACTATAATATCATATCGTCTCTGTATGACTGTCAGGACTGTTGTTGCCGATCACATCCTTTGCTGACATTCTCAGTCACCTGAGGAAGAGTTGCTCTTCTGCGTTTCCTCACATATAGCTCTAATGCACGAGCGTCACACTCATCAAATGTGTGCTGCCATTTTACATTTTTAAACATGCTGCAGAGCATGATTCAATTGTTTAATTGTCCTCCATGCAGTGCAAAATGTAGAATAAAAAGGATATATAGTCTAAATGTAAACCTTTAACTTTGCAAACATGTTTTATCTGCCTTAACTAAAACAAGTTAGCTTGCTTTAACTTAATAACTTATTAACATAATAGTGTGATCACTGGGATGGAACCTGGAAAAGATGAGCTGTTTTTCCAGTCTTGGTTGGCATCGACGGACAGCATATTTTGCTGTATTTTGCCATATAATTAACATTTTGTTATTGTTTCATCGATAATTTGCTCAGTTTTGGAGGAACACAAGTTCACTTCTTACAAGCTCCATGTGGCTGTAAAAGGGGGTACACACCCTGCTTCAGTTCCCCATCATGAAGAGCTGTCTGACAGCAAAGTAAAGTGGTGAAAATATTCTAGATACAGAGTACACTTATATTGATACACTGATCTTGATAATACATTTTGCTGCTCCCCTGTTCACAGCAGTACATTGCTTAGAGTCTAGGCTGATACTCAATGAGGGAAGTGTCCATCCAAACATGATCTGCCACGCCTACACAGTGCTAAAAAAAAAAAAAAAGATCTAAACAGATTGTCTTCCTCTTCCTCCAGATGGCGGCGCTGCAGAGTCCGTTTTATGGGGACAAAATGAACCTCCTCTCCCTCTGTCAGAAGATTGAGCAGTGTGACTACCCTCCACTCCCAACTGACCATTACTCTGAGAAGGTAGAGCTACACAAAACTTTGCTGAATGCGGGGTTTGATTTATAGCATTTGATTTATGTGATTTCACATATGCGCTTTCATGTTTCCTAGCTTAGCACAGACTGGAAGCAGATAAAGCTACTAGACTAACACAATTAAAGGTGGAAAAACAGGCTGTTTAGCTATCAGCTATCTATCAGAGGACACAGCATGCAGCAATCCTTTGTGTACTGTCCAGTGTAGTGTTATTTCTTACTTTGGAGTTGCTAGAGTAACTCTAGAGTTTCCCTGTTTCTTATTTTTAGTTATGTTTGTGATGTGGATTCTTCTTCTTCTTTCTTCGTCATCACATGATTAAAAACTAAAGTGAGCAGCTGTTTTAGGAAATTACTCCATCAAATAAAATTAAAACTGTATTTGTCAAGCATTTTCAATTCAATTATATTTGTATAGCGCCAAATCCTAATAGAAGTTATGTCATGATTCTCAACACTTTCCACCATGAGCAAACACTTGGTGACAGTGGCGAGGAAAACCTTCCTTTAAGAGGCAGAAACCTTGAGCAGAACCCGGATCACGGTGGACAACAAATGTCTGTCTGATGATGGTTTCAGTTTTTTCTCAGGATTTGTTGACAATGAGAAACATTTCCGATTGTTATCCTTTAAGCTAATCAAACTCACTTTTCACAGCTGCGGGACCTGGTTAGCATGTGCATCAGCCCGGACCCAGATCAGCGGCCGGACATTGTCTTTGTGCTGCAGTTCTCCAAACAGATGCACATGTGGACTTCCAGCACCTGAGCACCATTTCTGCTCTCAGCCCCCCTCCTCTCTGCTCAGCCTGAGGATGTCAAACTACTAGAAGGAAGCTCTGCCTGGTGTTTGCCTTGCCCTCATCTCGACAGGAGGAAACCATGGAAACTTACACAAGTGGGCCGTGATGTTTTGTCATCCAGGCACCCGCTTTTTTTTGTGTCATGGAGGATGTGAAGAGGTGCATTAGCGGTGTGGCACTCGTGGAAAATGGAGTTTATGAAACCACACTCGTTCATGTGAGGGGCGACTGCATTTCTGCCCTTTTCTTTAGTTAAAGACGGAGAGTGTGTCTCACTGACGGCAGGTTTCTCTAAGCTTTCTTTGTATCACTCCACAGGGGTTTCATTCCAAGTTCACACCCTTTGTGTCAGGTGAAGTGTGTGCAGCAGAGCTGGGCAATCTGAATATCTATCATTTATTGTCTATCATTGTAATCATATCCATTTTTTTATCTTGTCATTTTAAGCACATAGTTTAGGGGTCGAAATGGACAGTTAGTAAAGCCTTATTAAGATATTAATACTAAATCCTTTGAGATGATTTCAGACAGAAAGCAGCTTGCAGTGAGTCTAACTATGATGGAGAACAGCTGGAAAACTCCATGTGAAACTTGTATGTATTTCTATAGGAAGTTCTCCTGTGTGAAAGCCAGAGTGACTGGTGATTTAGAAGTGTTCGCTATCTCAACATAATCGTTTCATTATTTCATTCACCTTTTTGGCCACTTGGAGGCAGCACAACAAGCTGCAAACACAACACTGATATATTATAGTGGTGAACACGTTGGCAAACCGTTTATTTTAACATCAAATAAATAAGATAAGTAGGATCAACCACTCATCATTATTCTGATGACTGTAAAAGACAATCATCCGACCATGACACATGATGAGTGTTTTTGATAAAGAACATATTTAGACAGCGTCTCACGTCTCGTGTCCCTCTGGAGGAACTTTATCAAATCTAAATCCTGATGACACCCCTGTGATGTCATGACATCAGGATTATCTCAGTTTGGGCTCGTAGACGACAAATTTGTTTGTTTGAAACAGGCAGGGAGATTCAGTTGAGTTGTATTGTGGGAAATTTAGGACTATAAATCACAATCTCTTAGCCTCTGCTGCTTCACTTCTCACCATCAGTCATCATTTACAATCATCATCACCATCACCACAGCAGCTCTTGGCTTCCTGTATGTTTCTTATTGCCCAGTCTCTCAGCGTGTGAACTAAGTCCTTGCTCCTGGATGTAATACTCAAATGCAAACTGTGCCAACCTCTGAGTTTCTTCTTTTAAGCTCCTTAGTTAACTCAGTATATTTTGTATTTGTGATTTGTGACTTTCATATTGCCTAAAACTTATATTTTGCATATCATTGTCAGTGTCGATAAAGAAGGAAAGTAAAGGACAGACCTGTAATCAACCAGATTTGAACTTAAATCATCATCGTCATCACTGGGTAACTGAAGAAAGAGTGTCCTCTGCTCAATCTGTTCATTACACACACACACAGAGGAGTTGTTGTAGAATAACGTGGTGGTGGGTGTTGCTGGGAGTAGAGTTTCAAAGATGTTGCATATGATTGCAGTGTAATGTGATGCACAGCACCAGAGTGCAGTTGATCTTGCTCAAAGTGTTTAAATGTGCAAATGTTGACCATTGTTACTGTGAACCGATAAACACACGGTGAGTGAGATGCTGTGAAGTCATTTATATGGACAGTACAGAAGAATCTGCGGCATGGTGCCTTACTGAACCTTATTTCATTCATTTCTTAATGACAACTTGTATTCTCTGCTAATAAAGTGAATGTTACACACAGGAAGAGGAAACGTTTAGAATTCTCATCATGTTTTAGACAACTATGTTCATCCTCCATCTACTGTACTTACTGAATTGTGCCATTTTGTTTTTACCAACTCTACTTTTCTGTGGAACGTGAATTCAATCCAGCTCTGTGGAGTCACTGTCACGTGCTTCCTCTTTGCATTGGTAGTAAAAGTGTTTTAAAAATTAAAGATGAAAACATTGTAGATGCAGGAGAGTCTCTTATTACAAGAACTGTGCCTTTCACCTGTTATTCAACCTATACACACACACACACAGCTGTTCTCATGTCAGATGGTGTTTGTTAATCTGACAAACTAACCATGTTGAGAGAAGATGGCCTGCAAAGCTCTGTGGAGTCACGCAGTCATCCACAAGACTTTCATTTGGAAGCTGACTGTATTTCATCCTCCAGTAAACAGCTTCTTAATATTGACATGGGGTGTATCTTCAACAACTATCCTGTGGACATGCTACGCCCCCTTGAGGATGAGTGTGACATGGGCGACAAATAAAGTAAAAACTGATTTTTGGATATATTTTTTTAAATCTGATGAGACCTTTAACGACTGTTTGACAGATCTTTTTTTTTTCTCTTGTCAACAGATTCACATTTTTTAAGTCTGTCTTAAAACAATAATCAAGAGCCTGTATGAACACTCAAACAGTAATCATTCCTCTAGTTCATACTAACCATTAAGTGACCACACATCTCTCTCTACATCAGCTGAGTTGAAGTGGAGAAGATGAACAGTTTTAGCTTTCTGGGAATCAGAATCACGGAGAAGCCCTCATGGACGTCACTCAAGCTCTGTACAGCTGTATTTCTTAAAGAAACTTTCTGTCCTAAGTTCTTATCAACTTCTACAGAGGGCTGATAGAAAGAATCCTGACTGGAAACACTGCTGATTGACATGGTTTGTACACCACCCAAACAACACTGCACAGAGCAGCACAGAGGCCAGAGGATATTGAAGACAAACTCTCCCAGCCACAGGCTGTTCACCCTGCTGCTGTCTGACAAGCGATACAGAAATATCTGCTGCTGAACCACCAGAGTGCAGAGCAGCTTCTTTCCTCAGACTGAGACTGTACAAAGATAATAACAATACAGAAGTGATTATGGAAGTAATTTGAGTAAATCGGGAAGGAACTAAATAAGTTAGTCACTCTCTGCACACCCTCTGTAGCATAAAATAGTTTTTTTTGTGTAGCGTGACGGGCTTTTCATTGTACAACCGTGTTCCGAAAGATCCAATGTAAAGTCCACAGTCCTCGCTCTGTAAGCATGTAGTTAATATGAAGTTTTTTCATGTCAGATTCTCTCATCTTTAAGATGTCATGAACAAAACATGAGCCAACTCGAACACTTTTATTGTAAATCATGGAAAAAACATGCTATTGTTGTTAGAACTTCTGAGGGTAGATTGTTACATCAAGAAACACACAGTACAAGTATTTTAGGAAGTATCCATAGTCTGTACAGTTTCCTCCACAACCTCCAGGGCCAGCGGGGTCACCACCTTCGTCAGCACACCGGTGGTTCCTCTTTTGTACTTGTAGTCACCAGTTCTACGTGAGGAGATAAGACACGTGGAAAAAGAAGTTTCAATCAAACCTCGGGCTGAACAGTCTGAACATTAAACAAGTCTTTGCTTGCTTGTTTAATGTGGCTCACACACCTGAGAGTTCAGCACATCAAACACACACAGACATGCACATTAGCTGTCCAGAGTCAAACTGAGTGACAAAGTAGTCAGATTTCTAAAAAAGGGTGTTAGTGGCAAATTCAGATCAGCGGGAGAGGCGGCAGTGGCGGCAGCAGCTGTTATGTCTGCACTCTACCACATCACTCTACATGTGTACTCACAGCTGCACGGCTTCAAGCTCAGTTACTCTTCAAGCAGAACAAGCAAGAAGACATCAAGTCAACTAAAGTTCTTCAGGTTATGATACATAAGTTCATGATTCAAGATCATGACGATGTCATCATGCTCTGTAATGATGTGAGACACACAACAGCGATCCATCCCGCAGCGGTCAACAGCTGCCAGCGGTCATCTTGGATTCATAACGTCACATCAGAAAAACCTTTGCCAACATGCAACATGTTTAGATGTTTGTTCATTCTACATCACTGGCTCATGCTGTGTGTTCACTGAATGTATGATTACAACATGTCAGGGAGAGTCTAAGCCTGACTAAATCTGAGAAAGGAAACTGACTCCTGGTCCTAAAACAACTAAACTACAACATTCTTAAATGTGTCAGGAATCAAAACATATCCAGGATGAAGTTCAACTTTTTGAAGAATCACTGGTGTAGTTCTTACCTGACCCCCTTCTTGTTGGCCTCGTCATGGGGCCGGATGTAGTCCACCTTGCCCTTGGTGATAACGCATAGGTCGATGTTGCTGCCGGAGCCCAGGTCATTAAAGATACCTGCAGCGATGGCGTCTCTCACCAGCCGCTTGGCGTCCTCCTCCTGTGAACAAACAAACAACGTTGATGCTCAGCAGGCTGTTTGGAAGTGTCAGCCTCCACACAGGACTGTGTGTTGAGTGCTGTGCTCACCCCCATGTCAGGCTTGTAGCGGTCCTCAAACACAGCCATGGCAGCCAGAGACCCAGAGCCTGTAGAAGAGACAAGAGATGCTTCAGTGGATCACTGACATGACCACATGTTCAGCTCAGACTGAACCATTGCTGCTGTCTGAAGACTGGACCAGATCACACTTCTACTGTTCTACACTTGTGTGTCCCTTGTGAGGGTGACAGGCGAGGGTGTAGGTCGGGTTAGGGTGTACAGATCAACTTCTCCAGTTACATTTAGTTTTCTTCACAGAGATGAATGAAATGCTGAGTCATCAGCCAACTGCATGTTCTTAAAAACTTTTCTTACACCACTTAAAGAAAGTCAAGAAGTCCTCGTGGCCCTGGTGAACCCCACTAGAGGTCGCCAACCACTGATTTGGACACATCACTCTTCATACAACTGATCATGAATCTGAGGTTTGTGTTTTTTTTTTACTTCTATGTAAGAAGATGACGTGAATGAAAAGAACAGCATGAAGGTCAGAGTGTGTGTTTTGAAATGCAGCTGACAGACACACACTGATGATCCTCCATGAAGACATCGAGCTGGAACTGAAAGAAGAGAAACGTGTTGGAGACTGACCCATGGTGACGTAGGGCAGCTTGTCAGTGGAGCCGTGAGGGTAGATGCTGTAGAGGTGTGGACCATTACAGTCCATTCCACCCAGGACCAGAGCAGCCCCGATGTAGCCCTGATACCTGAGGAAACACACACAGCAGCACATTCACATCAGACCTGTTTCATAATAGGTAGCACTCCTCTGTTGTGTGTGTTTGGTCCAGCGTGATGAACGTACCTGAAGAGCATTTGTTTGAGCATGCGGTTGGCGGTAGCCACACGTGGCACCCTGCCTGTGGAGAGCGCGTGCAGCTCCAGGTTGGAGGAGATGATCTGAGTGGTCATCTCTGTGTCTGCAGCTGTTCCTGCTCCACAACAGCTGGATGACAACACAATGACACATCAGTTAGACATCAGCTCCACTCCCTCACGTGAAGGTTGAAAAGGATGAGACTGGAACACGTGACTTCGTCTTTGTTTGCAAGCGACATAAGAGTAATGTGAGTCCCAGGCAAACAGCTGACCTCAAGTCTGCAGTGTGTTACTCACTAGATGTTAGGGGAGATGTAGTGGATCTTGGAGCAGTTCTTGTCTGCCACAACCATGCCCTCAGTGGCTCTGGTGTCAGCCCCGAGGACGACACCATCCTTCACAGGGAACACAAAGCATCACTGTCAGTCCTAGTTAGAAATTCTTTGGACACGCTCTCAAAAGTGTCTCCCCATTTCATATTTGATCAACTTTATGCTGTTCATGGGTCAGTCCAATTGTTAGGATCTGAACCAGTGACCCTCTGATAACTAGACGACCTGCTCTACTACCTGAGCTGCAGTCATGTGACTTGCCACCTGTCACAACAGTAGCTCAGTCTGTAGGGATTTGGCTTGGGAACTGGAGGGTGGCTGGTTCAAGTCCAGTATGGACCAAACTATGGAAGGTGGACTGGTAGCTGGAGAGGTGCGAGTTCACCGGGGTACTGCTGAGGTGCCTTTGAGCAAGGCAGAAACCCCCAACTGCAGAGTGCCACTCTGTGTGGCTGCCCATCACTCCACCATCTCTCCACATTTGCAGGTTTTTGTGCCCTTTGTGTTTGTGCGTGTGGTTGTATTTCAGGTAAAAATGCTTAAAAAAACTTGAAAAAAAGAATTTCCCTCAAAGGATCAATAAAGTATCTATTCTTGTCAAAGCCAGAAAAACAGAGATGGACTTTACAGTAAGGATGGCTCAGTTCCATTAAGTGTCCCAGTGACAGTGAACCAGCAGCACAACAGCAGGCGCTCCGCTAAGTGGAATGCAGCCATCATTAATACACCTGTGAGTTTCCTGCTGTGACATGTAAAAATGTTCAATAAGGACGAGACATTCATAATCCACAAGAACATACACTCGCACCTCCGCTCCACATTCTATTCATGTTGTAACAGCTCACTGGTTTCTGTCACTCACCTTGAACACCACGCCACAGATGGTAGTTCCTGTTTTGCGAGCAGCAGGCAGGCTGCATCCCACTTTGTTAGCTTCAGCTTCCAACACTGCATTTCTGAAAATGAATCATAAAAAACACTTCATAAATAAATATGACAGTACTAACCCTAATCAGTCTTCAACTCTGTTAATAACCTGATGCTGCAATTCAAAATCAAATCAGTGCAGTCAGACCATGACAGTGCAAAAATAAAAACAGATCAATGTTTCAAACATATGGATGCCTTTGACATGATGTCTTTCAATCAATCAGACTTTATTTGTATAGCACAAACATGTAACACAAAGTGCTTCACACAAACCCGCCACCTCCCAACCCAGCAACCACCTCCACCCTATTATAAAAAAGGCACTATGCAAACTGAGGAAGCGCCATCTCAACATCTTGAGACTGAAATAAAATAAAATTGAATAAAAATAAAAATAAATTAAAACCCATTAAAATGCATAATGGTAAAATAGTAAAATAAATAGATAAAATAAAAGTATAATATATAAATCAATATAAATAATATAATATATACAGACAGCTAAAAATAAAGGTTATGATCTAAATATATATATACACACACATAGACAAATAAATACTACCCAAATAAATAAAAGTGAAATTGGTTACAGATTAAAATACATAAACAGAAACTTTATGTTCTGATGATTTTTGAGCGTTTTAAACTTTATCTTAAAATCTTAAATCTTATACAATTCCTTAAATTTATATTTCAGCATCCGTTAATAATGGTACAGTTGGTTGGAGCTGAGGTATAATATCTGATTACATTCATATTTATACGTTTGAGACTTCTAACTGGACCTTTAGTGATCATAACAGTACAGTAACACACACTGAAAAAACGTTCCGCCCTGTTTTAACTGTAAAACACATATTTAAGAACATACTAACGTATAAAATAAAACAACACGTTATACAGATGTTTTTAGATGTAGCTCAGAAGGTAAGTGAACGTCAGCAGTGAGTTAGCGTGGAAACGCCTGAGTCATTGTATGGAAGCCAAGTTAACACGAGCTAGCATCACCAGGAAACCCGGCTAAACACGCCACTTCTACGCCTGTCTACAGATAGCGGGTACAGGCGTGTTAGCCTCAGTCCTGCGCTCTTTCTGCGCTGATTTTCATCCGCTCTGAAGCTCTCACCTCTTACAGTTTTCGAAACTGAAACCCGCGAACGGAGCCCGGCTCACTGTCAGCGTCGCCATCTTGGTGAATGAAGCTTTGTGTTTCCGGGAAGTAAAGGAAGGGGCGCATTAGAAATGCTGCGTTTGTGGACACCCTGTACTTTTGGGTTCCATAGCTGAGCAAAGGACCCATTTTTTTTGTAAGATTACACCAAACTAGACCCCGAAACGGTCTTGAGTCTACCCCTTTAGATACTGTTATCCTGAGATATAAGTTACTGAAGTAACGTTTGTTATTTTTCATATTGTCCTCTAAGCGGTGCGTAAGCTCAAAAGTCCTGTAGTGGGCTTTAAATGTGAGCGCCCCCTGCTGGCTGCTATGTCTTATTACAGTTACACATCATGATGTCTACTCACCTGTGTTGGGTACTCCATAGTCACTATGGCATAGTGTAAAAACAGTGGTGCCTGGAGCAGTGTGTATACTCTTAATTTATGCTTCGTTTTTTTAGAGGGGCCCATCTAGCAAAAGACACACACCCTGTGTGTAACAGTGACATATACGACGAGTGACATTACTAAATAGATATGCATTTTGAGTGAAGTATTCCTTACTACTCCATACACTCGTGACAATTGGACAACGGTCATGCCTCAGCTCACAGAACACTCCTGAATGATGCATCAGTGTGCCTGTCTGAGAGATGAAATGATAGTTTGAGCAGTGGGAACTGAAAAGTTTACACAAACTGAAGGGGACAGAAGCCTCTGCAAATGCAGTGAAGCTTGGCCATCCTAAATCCAGCCTGCATGTTGTGATAATATTGTGGTATTTTTAACACAAGACTTATATTTTAACAGGTTCCCATAATTCATGGCAGTATTCTTTGCACTGTTTTATTTTTTTGTAAGTGAAAATCAGACTCTGCTTCTGGTCTGGTAATGTTGTGTATTTAATCATGCTGCCATGTTTTGTCCTCGAACAGGACGGATGCCAACTTGATGCCAGCTGGATGTCAAGGTCGAGTAGGAAATGGGCTTCAGTGAGGTGGATAAGATCAGATAGGGCGCCTCCACACAACAAGATGAGTGCATTATGTTGATTAAGCCTTTCATTAAAGCATGGTGGGCAAAACAGGTGGATGAAGGTGTAATCGGTGGGATCTCAGTGACCGATAACAAAGGTTTAACGTGCTCTGACTTTAACCTGCGTCCACTGCCTTCATGTTCCGAAACGTTATCTAACACACAAGCTTCACGGATCACAGCAGGTGTATTCTGACACGATGTGTTATGAATGTCTGCAAAGAACCAGAGCTTGTTTCCAAAAACTAAAGTTTGTGTTCATGCGCACCTATTGACCTCAGCATCATTAACCTCTTCAGCCCTGCTGGACTGACCAGCAGCTCAATCCAAGCTTTTTGAGAAATGATACATTAGACGTGTAAGGTAATGATGTACTATGCCCCCATAGAAAGCGCGGTATATATGTATAAACATTATATTAAAATTAAGGTTGTAAAAAGCAGATACAGAGGACTCTGTAAACTGCATGCCACACATGCAAAAATATAATAACCTTAAAGCTTTTTAAAGCAATTATAATCAATATTTCTATATTAATAATGGATCATATGACTACTCATATGTGAAAGTAGTCCCTTGTAGTGACGAACGCACAGAGAAATAACCTCTGTTTTAGTTTTCCAGCTTGTAACTTTGTTAGCTCATTAATCTGCTTTCCAGTGAAAAAGGTTTGATACATTCACTGTAATTCACAAAGTTAGTAACTATTGGTGAACATGGAGCATTTAGCAGCTCAAGTCAAACGAGAGTGAATGTCAGATTTATTGTTCAGGTAGCCATCATGTTGATTTGTGTCTGCTGAATGTGGCAATAACAAACTGTTATATATCATAGAACTATACAGTATATTCTAGTTGTAGTTAACATTGTTGTTATTGTATAATCATGAGCCGGTTTCTGCCTCTTAAAGACCGTACCACTGTCAACACTGACAACATCAACAGGGAGAATTTTGAGGGTAATGGTCAAGTTTTATTGGTAATGATTATAATTATGAAGACTAACACATGGTGCTCTCCTGTCCTTTACCGCATGATTAAACCTGTCTGCTCTCCGAGTCATGCTTTTGACTCCCAACCTGGTCATACTGAGCCCTGACAGTTACTATTGTAAAGCAACCATGTTAACTGTTAACTAATTAGTGGAATTAGTTTCAAATTCATGATCACCATTGACCATTCCACATGAAAAAAAAAAAAAAAAATCCAATTTAGTAAGATATCCGATCAGATATGAACTTCTGATAATTCTGACATTATTTATATTTTTTATCATCAGGACAGTAAGATTCAGATTGTGGTGATGATGATGACTGTGGTGAAAATCCTGGAAATAGTTTGTTAAATGATGATGATGGAAATTATATAACACTGTAAATAAAGATGATCACTATCAAGGCATTTGGAACGTCTTTCCCTCAGCCTGCCTCAGCTGCTGTCTGACATCATGTGACTGTCTGACTGGGTCTTGAGTCCTGTAATGCATGACAGACTCATATTGGCCATGAAGCATGCCATGTTGTCTTGAGGTTCTAAACAATACACAAATTAAATATTAACACAAAGATCAATACGAGTTTTAAAATGACTTTATTGAACAGGATAGGATGGAGAATGGGCATATACAGGTGTACAGGTGTTCTGTGGAGGATCTGAATATTATTTACATTGTCACTGTGCAATGACCCAGGTACACAGAGATAAATGGACACACTGCACTAATTTTCACTATGATCATCCCAGTTCTTTTAAAGAATGTTTTAACCTGTTCTACATGTTTCATATGAACTCAGGCCATCTGTACACAGCAGTTTGAGACGTCCAGTTTTGCTGCTGCTTAGAAGCACAACCCACTGCAGCACAAGAAGCACAAAGAATGACTGATCTAGTCTAACATGTGGGAACCATTGTACACTGTTACGGAGCAGCTTCCTGTCTCTGCATCAGCTGCACAGAGATTAAATTGATATCATGTGATGTGTCAGGTTTAATAACAAACAAACAAATATTTGCCAAATATGTCATATTTCTCATTTCCAGGTCCAGTGTGTCAGGGGGCTGGATTTACAGAACTTAACATTCATAACTGTATTTTCATTAGTGTATATTCAGCTGACAATAAGAAGGTTATGTTTTTGTTACTTTAGAATGAACCTTTTAGACTTGCAAACACTGGCTCTAGATAGGGCCTGTCACACTTTTTGTGCATTTTGCAGCCACCATAGTTTCTCCTTCATGCTGTGGACGGAGAGGGTGAGGCGAGGGAGTTGCACTCAACAACTACACCACAAGTGTCACTACATCCTACTCACTAGACCTTTAAGTAAAATGTTACCAGTTTCCGTAGCTACAACTCACATTGCTAAATTCAGTCTTACAGCACACAGCATATCAAGGATAACCTCACTGTATCAGACATTCATCACAGCTGCATGCTTCCTCTTCATGCCAAGCTGCACTTGGCGTGGAGCATCTCCATGAGCAGGTTGTTGCAGGGCACCTCACCGCTCAGGTGTTTGCAGTGCAGGTAGTCTTCAGCGAGGGTGCTGAGAGAGCGTAACTCAGACAAACACAGCAGCAGATGAGCAAAGCGTCCAAGAAGGTGAGAGGAGGTGCACAGTGTGTACTCCAGCAGGGCTCCTTCAACCTGCTCCTGCATGCTCTCCACAAAATGATGGTCTTCAAGATGTTTCACTTCTGGTGAGAGGGAGAAGCATCATTGCACAGATGTCTGCATTATTAGATATTGAAGGTTTCTTGGCTAAATTCACTAGGAATCAATTCAATATGTTTTTATGAAGCTTTATGAATAAAACGCATCAGTGGTCACTAACTTGGATTAAAGAGGATGTGGAACTTGATGCATGCAAACTCTTGGCGGTCCACTTTCAGGATGTGAAGCTTCTCAACCAGCTGCTGTCCTCTCTGGACTAAGCTGGCTAAGATAGGACCAGCATGAGAGGCTATTTCTGACAGCTCCATCTGAACCAAAGAAAGCAGGTACTGACATTAGGAACAGTCATGGATGGATAACCTGCTCCATGCCACTTTATGATACTACACAGGACAAGATATAGATTGTTATGTAAATAAAATAAAATATTAGCAGCAGTGTTGGAAATATCCTAAATCTTCTGGTTTTGTAGAAAGATGAATAAATATTGGTATTAAATGTTTAACCTTCAGAGACATTTTGGATTGATAACTGATAACAAGATAATAATTGATAAGAAGAAGTAACTTGTACCTTTGTATGATAAGATTGGCTCCACTACTGAAACATCGTATGGACATAGTTATGGATTTACATGTGATGGAAATCAGATCACCCTTACTCCAAACAACATGGATGCTATCATACCATATCTGGATAAATTGAAGGACAATATAAGAATATAATGCAGCTATGCAGACGGTGAATGCATACTTGGTCACCATTCTTTGTAACCACTTATTATTTTCAATGTTTGGTTTGTAAAAGATCTGCTAAAACATCAGTGCTGCAAGAACAAATCTGAGATGACTCACCTCCTGCCCAGTGACCAGGAGCAGTCTGCCCTCCTTGCCATAGAGGACTTGTCTGGAGACGACGTCCAGGAGCAACAGATCACTCCAGCAGCTGTGCAGTAACTTCATCTGGTCACTCACCTTGGTGCACAAAGACAGTTTAAACCATTCGAGACCCTTTCACCTAATGTAAGCTAGCTCCAACTTGGACAGCTGTCATGGTGAGTATGCTGACATGCTCACAGTGACATTGCTCAAATGGGCAGGTAAACATGGGTAGCTGACTGACGGCCATTTCCTATCATAAAGCATCATCATCATATAAACCACGTGTGCTCTGTTATCTGAAATAAGCACTCATGTATTCATTTCTTGCTCATTACAGCTCAATCCTCTTACTCCTGTCAGCAGAGTGTAATAACTGTTGAGACAGTGTTTCAGTCACTTTAATGTGATCCATCCTGTCAGCATGTGCTCATTACTGTCAGCACGGTTCAGCTCCGAAGCACAACGCAAACACGAGAGTAGTTGTTCTGATGTGTGTGGGTGTGTCTGTGTGTGGGTGTGTGTGTGTTTGTTTGTGTGGGCAGGTGTACGTCCGCCCGCACTCACATCTGTAACTGTATCTGTAAGAGTACGACCTGCAGTCACGCTGATATGAGGGTTGTGTCATGTTGCAGTATAACCACAAAAAGTTCTGGTCAGTGTGGTCAAATGTTGCTTCTGTTTTTATGTTGATTAAACAAGCAACACACAGTGTGTTAATTAGTGGACTTTAGAGGTGTGATATGAATGTTTTGGGCAGAGTTTATAATCTTTGGATAGTTGCTTCCCCATGCTTCAAGTCTTCGTTATGCTATGTCATGTTCCATTAAAGCATGTCACTAATTTAGCTTCTTCACCAGAGTTTTTCTGGGGATTGTGGTTGGTGCGGTTTGCCTGCTGCTATGGTCCTGATGACATGCACTGCATCCACTGTCAAATTCCTATCATAACTATAGATGTAATTATTATTATTGCTGTTGTGGATGTCTGTTTCTCTCTCTCTAAATTCAACCTGTCATGGCAGGTTTTTGTCCACCATGAGCTCGGTTCTGCTCGAAGTTTTTCTTTGCCACCGTCTCCAAGTGCTTGCTCATGGTGGAATTGTTGGGTCTCTCTAGATAATATTATAAAAGTACGGTCTAGACTTGCTCTGAAAAGTGTCATGAGATAACTTTTGTGATTTGGCATTATAGAAATAAAATTGATTGAATGAAAAGGCTGTAGTATTTGTATTTGTGTTTAACAGACAGATGTTGAACTATTCCTTTAAATTCATCTGGAGAACAATGTTTACAGTATCTCTAGATGATCTAATCACAGAGCAGCTAAAATAATTTAACCTTACATTCAAACACACACAGAGAATCTCACAGATTTTCAGCTCATACTCAAACTAAACTAAACTAACTCTCTCTGTCTCTCTCATGACAGTTAGTGGTCGTGCTTTAAATGTAGCCTGTGGAGTTTTTAGCACAACTGCACGAGGATGCACATGCACAAACAAGCAGATGATGCAATACACAGTCCTGTTAACAATTACAGGCCATTCCATTGATCTGCAGGTGGTGATAATTGTTGTGGTAATATGGTGCCAAGAAACAGGAATGTGCCAACAAGGACAGGGAAGAAGAAAAGAAAAGAAATCAGCTTCACAAATGTTTTCTAAAGAAGGAAACGTATCAGCACATTTGGTGCTCTGTATTCTAACTGAATGTGACACAAGTATGACACATTGTTTTCTATTGGAACACAGTTTTGAACTGAACTTTTGTTGACTGTTGTGTTTCTCTTTATTCCTGGTGCTTATGTTGAAAGCAGTGCATCAGGAACATTCATGAAGTTGAAACGAGGAGATATCTACATGATACCTCCTCATTTAACTTAGGTCATTTAACCAGGTTAAGGTCAATGGCATCACTAGTGTCACAGTGTGACTTGTAGTTTACAAAAACCAGGATCAACAGGAGGGATCTTGCCTTAAGTTGTTTGAAGAAGATGGATGTGCGAGCCCACTCCACGATGGAGAAGAGCGTCTGGTCAGCCATGAGGCACATCAGGCTGAAGATGCAGGGGTTCCCTTGTTCCTCCCAGCCTGTCTGCTCCTGCAGGAGGCGAACAGCGATCATATCCTGCAGCTGTAACTCGTCTGGCTCACAGCGCAGGAACTCCATCATGAGCTGAGGCATTCTGGGGCAGTGTGGAGAGAAAGGTCTTGAGTACATCTTGCCTGAGCTGGTTCCTGCAGCAGAACCCCGTGAGCTCATACAGTTGTTGGTGTGCTCTGACTTGACGGTCCAGTTTGAGAGGGAGGTGCACTGGTACTGGGTGGCAACAGGTGAGTTGGAGGGCAGGAATGAACACAGTGGTGGAGGCTGGTAGCTGATACAGTCGTTGCTGTGAAAGATGGGAACTAGGTGGAGGTCACCAGGAAAGCTTAATTCTCTCTGCTGGGTTGAGGAGACCAGATGAGGACTGCTA
Organism: Sciaenops ocellatus; assembly: GCA_033000465.1. Taxonomy (NCBI): domain Eukaryota; kingdom Metazoa; phylum Chordata; class Actinopteri; family Sciaenidae; genus Sciaenops; species Sciaenops ocellatus. The sequence goes on along the minus strand of CP136874.1, from coordinate 3,090,815 downwards.
TCCGCCCTGAATCCACCAGCTTGTATCAAAGCCTTTCTCTGCTGCTTGAGGGCACGATCACGCTTGTACATGGGGCCAAACTTGTTTCTGCCGCCTCGCATCCGATCTGCACGAACAGCTGATGAGAAAAGTTGATTTGTTTTGAGCAGCTTTCAAGCTGATTTTCACAGATATCACTCTCATTGTTCACAGAGATGTCAAAAACAGGAAGAAGAATGTACAGCAGAGTTTTCTTTGTTTGAGGATGTGTGGCTCTGAATTAAACTGTCTTCCTGTTATTCTGAATAATCCTTGCCAACAGGTTAACCAGTAAGAAACAGGATGTGGAGATTATGGGATCACTTCTGCACACACACACACACACACACATGCACACACACACACACACACACACACAAAAAAAAGTCAACATGGAATATTTTTTACAAGCATTTAAAATGCAGGTTTATAAACTTACCCTAAGTACTTACAGTGTTATTTATTTCTAGGTTTATAATAAATCCAAATGTGTTACCCTCATCTACTAAATCTACTGACCAGTAGGAACCCAGTAAGTACATTTATTGGTCAACTGCTCAAGTGGACTGAAATTGAATACATTGAAATTGACCCATTCACACACACATTCATACAACGAATGCCTCAGGCTGCCATGCAAGGTGCCAACTGCTCATCAGGAGCTTCCTATCCAAAAGTGCACAATAATACACACACATTCACAGACAGACATCACAACCACCTGGATAAATTTTATGTTCAGTTTATCAAAATATAACTTTCTCAGTCTTTTTAATTTTTTTTTTTTTTACTTTTAAAATGATTCAGAATAGTACACCCCCTCCTCTGAGAGGATGAGAGTGCTGGAAGGACTTACTTGAACATCTAAAGCAGACTGAGTGCCGCATTTTAGGAAGACAAGTCTTTGGATAATATTAATTAGATATTCTAAAGTGTGAGCCCGTTTTAAGTGTTTTTGAAGGTTATTAGCTACGACAGAGACGCTGCGCGCTTTTACGCACGAGGAACCGCAGTAACTTTTGAAATATTTATTTGAATCACTTCGGTCAAGATCTAGCCTGAGACACTAACAAAAAGGACTATTTCCTCTCATATGTGTTGGTTGTGAAATCTATTTCTGTCTATGTAGACATTCAAATAAATCAACCATGCCGTAAAGTATGTTACAGTTTACTATGTGCGCGTGGCATGAAGAAAAGTTTTTCCCGTCACATCAACAGTCCCTGCATGTTCAGTGCTCCTCACCTTCCAGTCGCATCCCGACATGAAGACACTTCTGGAACCTGCAGAAGGGACAGCGCTTCCTCTGAGTTTTATCGATTCTACAGTCCTGCTGTTCTGCACAGATGTACTTCTTGTTGTTTTGAACCGTTCTCTTGAAAAAACCCTGCGAGTGGTGAAGAAGAGGGAGACAGAAAAGAGTTCTTCTGAATATGTTTAACAGTACAGGGGAAAAAAAGCTAACTTTTGTACCCGGCAGACAACAATAACACTAAAAACAAACTGTACCTTACAACTCTCACAGGTGAGCAGACCATAGTGGTACCCAGAGACTTTATCTCCACAGACTGGACACAGCTCCTCCAAACCCGCGTCAAGTCTGCACTCCATTCTGGAAAACGGACCTGAAAAAAGCACCACTGTTTGAACTCACTTCAACTCAGGACATTAGAAAACGATCTGGGTCAAATGGGAAATAAATATCGAGCATCTATCAGGACAATTAAATGACAAATAGAAAACTATTTCACCATGTCATACCCACAGCTTCGCTGAGCGCCCCACCTCTTGTTAAATGCTGTCGCTGTAGAGTGTGTAGTGGCCTGTAATCACAGTTGGTTTGAATGCTGGGTGTTGACCTGCAGACTGAAGTGGACTGAAGTGATCAGATGCAGTGATCACAGCATCATCATCATCCTGTGGAGGAGGGACGCTCTCCGTGGTCCTGAACTATGGGGTGCCGTTTGTAAAGCGGCTCACGCTGAAAATAAAAGCAACATTTTGTCACATTTAGCTTCAAACAATGCTTAAAAAACTGGTGTGAATTTTTGAGAGTCACTTTTTTGCACATTTACAACAATATTTGTCAACTTAGAGATATTTTAAATAGTTAAATCCAAATATTAAATGTTACACTTAAATGTTAAATGTTAAATCTAAATGTTAAATCTAAATGTTAAATTTAGATCTAAAGCTAAATGTTAAATCTAAATGTTAAATTTAAATCTAAATCTAAATGTTAAATCTAAATGTTAAATTTAAATCTAAATCTAAATGTTAAATCTATATGTTAAATCTAAATCTATATCTAAATGTTAAATCTAAATGTTAAATTTAAATCTAAATCTAAATGTTAAATCTAAATGTTAAATTTAAATCTAAATCTAAATGTTAAATCTAAAGTTCGACAGAGCTGGGCAAGAGAAAAACATATGCGTAAGATTTCAGGATGAGCCTCCATATCTGTCACAGACATCAACCATATCTGGGAAAATCTGTGCCAACTTTGTCTTCGAATAATGGCATCTAAATACAACTTTAAACTGTATCAGGGTCAGGCGGGCACAAATAGAGGTTTTGTGAATGACCTTCAGCGCAGACTCCCACCAGTCTTCATTAAAGACCAACCCCAACTCACGCTCCCAAGTCTCCCTTGTTTTGGTGGGTAAATGTTCATCATATGATTGGATAGAACTGTAAACCTTTGAGATCAAAAACCTTTGTGAGGGATTAAATTGTAAAAGTTCACCCCATGGCTGCTTAGGTGGGAGGTGAGGGAAGTTGATAAATAAGGATTTTGCACAGTTCCTCACGTGGAAATATCTAAAGAGATGAGAGGGTGGAAGATTGAATTCAGTAACTAGATCTGCGAAAGAACAAAAAATCCCTACCCTATAAAAATCCTCAAAACATTTCAGTCCCTTATCATGCCATAAGGAGAAAGTGGGATCAGTAAACGTTTAATTTACCTCATAATTCCATATGTGTTATTTCATAGTGTGATGTCTATGATGTAGAAAATAATAAAATAAAGAAAAAAACATAGTTGCGAAGGCGTGTCTTGGAATTACGTGACAAAAGAGAAATAGTGTCATAGAACAAAGATCACACACATAAACAAGATCGACATAATGGACAGAAATTCAGACAAGTAATCCTGAGTTGGTGTGTGGTTTAACACATTAGCATTATTGTATACATTATAATATAATAACTCACCACTCACTATAAATAATATAACCTGCTATTACTTGATTTTATCTGAGGTACCCAGCCTATGAATGCTGCTGATGCTTCTAACCTCATTCATCACACCACCAGCAGAGAGAGCCAGAGCTGTCTGCCGCACAGCCCTGTGACAAAGAGACAATCACTGAGGTGGATAAGAAAGCCATGATGATAGATGGAAAAATAAAAATCAATCCACTTCTCTTCCTGACTGGTTCAAAGGATCTCATACAGCAGACAAAAGGAACTGTACAAATGATTTTCAATTACTGGATGCAACAATTAAACTTAGAAGGGGGTTAACTGTCTGAATACAACACCCCACAACTCCAACATAACTAACCTCAGAGGGGACCTCTACGTCTATTACAGGAGGCTGAAACTACTAGATTACTATTAGGGCACGCAGAGGCGAGAGCTGCGTCTTATTCTCTGGACTGTCCTATTGGAAAACTTGTAGGGAGGACTCAGTAGGCCCTCATGCACACTTTCTACAACATAACTACTCTCAGAGATAAACTGAGGGACAAGATGCACTCCGACCAAGAACTGACTCCCCACACAAAACAGCCCACAGCTACAAAACTCCTCGGTCCAAAAAGCCATCCATTCTTGGCTCAATGATCAGAAAAAAAACACCTCCTCACTACAAAAACAGATCAGTCGTCTCCTTGGAGGAACCCAATCTACCTTACCAAATGCTCTGACTACTTTCCCCTCACATAACATCAGGATACTGAACTACATAATCAAAAATGCCAAACAGCATATCACCCGCCTACCATAAGCACAACAGTACCACAGGAGACTGAAATTAGCAACATATTATGAAGCTTTGGACAAACCAGACACCCCACTCTTAAATCTTAAATCCCTGTTTGAACCAAAGGATGAGTGAACTCTTGACCTTGATTGAGGAGGATAAAGGATATATCGCACTTAAAAACAAATGTGAGTAGCTAATCTATCCAAAGCAGAAGAGGAAGCTTTACGGTCCTATGGACCCTAACCACCATCGTCCTCAAACCATCAGACAAGTGCTCAGCAGTGGTCATTATGAATAGGAACGATTATCTCCAAGAAGCCCTACAACAACTATAGAACACAACCCATCAACAGCTGGACAAACCAATCTACTCACACACAGTCACCTCCTCCATCACAGTATTTCTATCTCCTTCCCAAAATCCACAAATGCCCAGATTCATGGCCAGTTCCCCACAAAGTTCCCCCAATAGTCTCAGGCTATGGCATTGTACCATTGACTTGATTACCATGGTCAAGGCTACTCCCTCCTTGCCCTAATGTGATGGTACACACAATGGGCGGGACCCTGACATGCATCGCCTTTGACGATATCCCAAACCATGCGAGTTGTTATACAGTTTGGGGAGAGTCATCACGAAACATTAACCTGAACCCTTTTGCAACGCACAAGTATGTCACTAAATGAGAGTGTTTTTTTTGGGGGCATCTCACTTGTATTGAAAGTTTTTAATGCACTTGAGGTTATCAATTGTAAAAAACATTTGGGTAATAAGTTCAACAAAGCACTGTGCAAGCTCAGCTGGGACTATGCCCTCAAACAGATCATACAACATCAGGGAAAACCCTGATTTGACAGGGAAGTCAGCAATTCTCTCTGTGAAAATGCTTTTTTCCACACCAAAACAGCTACATCCTTTTGCCTGTGCAGTATTTACATAGACTTGATGAAGCTCTTTGTTTCTGCCCACTGAGCTGTGCAAAACCTACAGAATATTGGCTTGAGAAACTTTCCACAAAGCCGGCTGTTCCATGTGCAGTGAGGTTGTCTGACACCACACTCTGAAGTGTCCCCTTCACAAATGTACCCAGCTGTGAGACAAAAACACCCTGCTGCTCCAGGGTAACAAGGTCTTGGAGTAGTGGCTCCAATATTTTGCAATAGCCAAAGGCCTTCACATCATCACTTTCACATTAAAGAGCCGGGTATATTGGCGCTAAAGAGGAACAGCTGCCAGGAGGCAAACTTCGTAAAAATCAATAGACAGCACAGAGTTTGTGCGTTTAATTCAGCATATAGGCAGATAGACATTCCCAGGACAGAAAATCATTATTGTTTAAGTACTGGCTATCTTCAAAAAATCTATAATGTAGGTCCCTCATTAACCTCATTTGGAACATACTGAATACTTGTTTAAGCCTTTGTATCAAGTATATACTCAACTGGATCTATGCCATTAGAACTGAACACATTTGAAATGATCTTTATAATATTGCTTCTGCTTCAAAGCAGTGGAAGTGGTCCATCATTTCCTAAAGCTTTTTGACAGAGGGTTAGATGAATGAAGTCCACAACTCTTTGATGAGCAAGTGGTCAAGTTGCTGGGTATGGTTACTGAATAAATCAACGAGAATGTTGTTAGATACAGGCACCAGGGCAGAAGCAGCTCCTCAAGCAGAGCTTGGTACATGGAAACAGTTCTAAGACAAATACTAATTTCTGGTCATCAGATAACCTTTTAAGTGCACGTCTCTGGACTGTGGGAGAACCCATGGGAGAACATGCAAACATGCTTTCTTATTTTGTGAGTTTGATTCCATAAAAATAAAAAAAAAATAAAAAATAAAAAATCAAACATACAACAGTTCACAGGTTCCATGTGTTTTTCGATGACTGTTAACATTGTTGTACAATATACTGATCTTTGAGATGTCTGATCACAATCTGATCAACATGTGCATGGACAATTTAAATATGTGCATGAATAAGGGTGCATGTGGTCAAAGTGGCCACGTTTGATCATGTAGTGCTTCAATAACTGAATTCTTGAAGTTGCTTCTGCAAAAATACGATCCATGTACAGTATTAGTTGTATATTAGTTGCTACTTTATTGTACCCCACATTGGTTTTAATCTGAATAAACTCTTCAGTATACTATTAATAAATGCAGACTGTCCAGCCTTCAGGTTCAGAAATCAGACAAGGAGACAAGATGCCTCCCCGCACTAACTTACTAACTTACCATTACTTACATAAAATTACTTCATGATTTAAGCGGTTAAAGCCTTTTATAAAACACAGCTAAACTGGTATCTAAGTATTGAGATTAATGAATGATACATAAGTGGAATTTCTATACGTCATGTGACAACACCTCTACCTGGGCACTAGGTGTCGCTGCTGCTCTCTGTTTGCTGTGTTTTGCAGATGCTGAATGGACGGTCATCATCTGCATGAGTTTCCCTTCATGCCTCCCTCACCCTGCAGATGCTCTTGAGCTCTCACTCTACCTAATAAAGATACAAAAGAAAATTATTGTTCTTCTACAATCAAATCCCTGGTGGGTTACAGTTAGGGCTGGTCATCACATTCACAGAAATATGGATAGATCTATTATACACAGTATACACAGTGCCATGACATAATTTAGACCAAACTCAGTATTTCTTATGAACACTTGTGGTAACCACAGACCTTACTCCAGACCATGTAGCAACCAATAATGTAATAACAGCCAATAATGTAATAATTTTAAATGTAATAAAGCCAATAAAATAACTAATATAACTTGCCAATAATGAAAAAAGTTTTTGAGCCAATAATATAATAAATTATAATAATGCAATAAGTAACAATATTCTAAATAAAAATTGTGTACAACCAATAATTCTCAAATTGGTTCTTACAACCATAATAAAGGAGAGAGAGTGCTGCATAGTACGTACCCTTGATGAATGAATATGACGACTATGCCATCCACTAAATATATTTTTGATGAGCAAACTGCACAAAAACTGCAAAATAATCTTTTATTTCCAAGAAATGTAGTTCTGTTCATGTATTATTACATTATGTTATGGGCTGCAGTGATTATATTTTCAAAGGATTTTTTAATGCTACAGCAATAACGTAATAACTTATTACATTATTGGCAAAATGTTATTATGTTATTGGCTCAAAAACAGGCATGCTACAAGGCATTTATCCAAAAGCCTACTGACTTCAATGTGAGGGACCCAGAAGTGCAAAATGTTAACACATACACAGGTTTTAGGACCTGTTACTGGTTTAAACTGCTACAGAAACTCACTGATGGTCCTGTGCATGCTGATATGATGATACAGTTGCCATAGACATTAACAGCAAATAACAGGGCCACAGCTTTCTTTTTTGCTCTGTACAAATGAAAACTCATGGACATGTTTGCTTCCCCATGTCACAAAAGTTAGGTAACTACTTTCCTCAAAGAAATCCATAACTTATATACATAATCATAAAATGTGGCTCATACTATACACACTTGCCAGTTCACTTCAGGGTCATTGTCATGTCATTTTAGAAAGACTTAAAACTCTAAAAAACAAACAAACTCTGAAATACATATTGATCCTCTTCATCAAATAATGCTGTTTTTAGGGGAGGTCGCCAATTCAGCAGTGTAGTTGCTACTCTAATGCATTTCCACGTACTAGCATTATGTTAATTGGCTAGCTAGCTAGCATTAGTTACCATGTGCTCAGATATTGCCCATACATCTGCAAGGACTGCACACTAACACTTTCTACATGCTGACACGTCAGCTTCATAGACTGCATACAGTATATTCAGATTCACAGATATTTTTGAGCTAAGCATTACCTAATAATACATTATGGCCCAGTTTGCTCTCAAGTAACTCATCTTCTCCACACAGGAACTACTTGCCAGCAATTTATCATGACAACTGTTACAACTTAGCATTTCTTGTACAAAACAAACAAGTTCCTGTTGTTTACACACATTACAACTCTTCTTCTGTGGTATTAAAACCATAGTCAAACTCTTAAGAGATGCAAAAATGGTGGAATAGTGAAGATACAAAGAAGATCAGGCAGCAGTAGATGTTTGAACTTTTGGTCCTTCCAGTGTGGATCTTGATAGGAAAGCTCAGTGCTTGAGCATCTGGATGGAGTTCACAGGCGGTCAGAGCATCTGCTGGGATATGGGGCAGCTTTGCGTGATCCAGGAGCTCAGGGTGACTGCAGGCGCTTCTGGCAGGAGCTGAGGCACCCAGTGTGCTCAGGGCTCCTACAGAAAGCATATTCAAACATCCTTCACCGATGATAGCTATATACAAAGGTAAATGCTCTTCTCCTTCTGTTTGAGCTTGGAATGTAAGCAGAAAGTCTGCCGTGGTAACCAGCATGCTGTTGTACTAATCCAATATTTAATCATGGCTTTTTAATGTCTATCAGCTGTTTAGTCATATTTATGGCTAGGTTTAAAGTTATCATCTGGGTTTCCTAAAGGTGTCTCAGTCCAAGAAATACACTGTAGCTATTTCATTTCACTCTAGGATTCTGTCACATATGACTTAGCCTAACAGACATCCCAAACAGACAACCCAAACCAATCATCTTTTCATTAAATAATAAAGCATTTCCACCTGTTTGGAATAAGCACATCTTTTCATCTATATTCCTGTCTTACTCACCAGATCCCTGGGTTTGTGTGTGTGATCCATGCTCAAAAAAGGAGGAATCTCAACTTGTTGCTTCAGTCCCTGCACAGTCACTGTACACACAAAGGACGTATAAAGGATGAGGACTGTTTTGTTATTGCAGGAAACATACAGTTGAGGTCTAATGTTTACATAGACTTATATAATGGCAGTATTTGGATGACAAATGTGTATATATACATTTTTAGTGAAAAGTTTGGGCACACTCAATTAATTCAATGGTTTTTATTTTATTTTTATTTTTTCATTGCAAAGTTCAAGTAGAGGAGAATGTGTCAGGCCTTCATGGTCAATTTTCTTTAGAAGAAACCTCGACTGACTTTGGTCTGATAAGTCCAAATTTATGATTTTTGGCCCCAAAAGTGGGACACTGAGAGGGTGAATGGATGGTATCTGCATGTGTGGAAGAGAGGTTCTGATGTCGTTGAGGCGCTTTGCTGGTTATACAATTCATGATTCAAAATTCAAAACTGATCTGCTTGCTTGGGGTCCATTTTTTCTTTCCATTCATTTAGAGAAAATCATTATGTTGGTTCAGTATCTTGCTCAAGGACACTTCGACATGCAGAACCGCCGATTATCTGATTAGTGGACAACCCGCTCTACCTCCTGAGCCCATAATAATACATCCATTATATGTAACCTCTTATCCTCATCAGGGGCTGGAGCCTCTCCCAGCTGACACCAGTCACCAGTTCATCACAGGGCACATGGAGACAAACAGCCATTCACAATCACAGTCACACCTTCTTTGGACTATGGGAGGAAGTACCCAGAGTACCCAGAGTACCCAGAGTACCCGGGGACTAGGCCCCACCCAAGGTTCAAACCAGGAACCTTCTTGCTGTGAGGCGACAGTCCTAACCACTGTGCGACCCCTTATAATAATGATTGTCATTAGACTGTGTTGTCATTATGGGCACACAGAGCCCATAATGGCAACACAGATTTACAGAGACTTTAGGGGAACCTGTGGTGGTTATGTTAGGCACAGTTAAAGACTGATTAGTAAAAGTCTGTTTTACGGGACTCTGATGGTGGGAGGAAGAGTATTCCATAGTTTTAGGGCAGCGCCTTGATTGACAGTATTTGCATGTCATGATGAGTAATATCTAGAACTTGAAATGTGAAAGAAAATAACAGTTCCATTTATTTTCTCTACAACAGTGTGCTCTGTGCCAGTGAGTAGAATGCTGGCAGAGCAGAACAACATCTGAGGAATTGATCCAGTTATTTATAACACACAGTGAATGGTGACTATGACTGTTCCAGTGATTTATATCTCCAAAAATGAATATGAATGATGTAATGTAAAAGTACACAAGTGTCAGACTCTACCGGCTATATGCCAGGATTGCATGTGATGCATTCTATAGTTCAACACCTGATATTGTCTATGTGTGTCTGCTTTCTCTGTGTACTTAATGTGGAAATTAGCTGATTTGGATGATAGTGAAGGAAAGAGTTTAAAACAATATCAGAAAACAACTATGTACAGATACACTCAGGGGTCATACAAGGTCAAAATGTTCCTAAGAAGCAGAGTCTGAATCACTGAGAAGCTCCTGCAACTGTTAGCTTGTTACCTTTGTAAATCACTGAACTAAAAGGTATGTCCTGTGGAGATTATAAATGTGCTTAATGTTATGACAGTCTTGGGTGCAAAGCTAAAAGTTTGTCTTAAGGGTGGCACTAGGGGGAAGTTCATGGAGTATTTTAAATGAAAATGTTTTGTTCTCTGGGGAGAATGAATGTCAGTAAACCTCAGTAAATCTTATGGTAATATGTTTGTTATATTGGAATATATGTATGTATGTGTACATGTGCAAAATTAGACCTACTGGTGTCGCTAAATTGACAACTAGAGTTAAAGTGGACCATTGTGATTCATCATCTGATCACAGCAAATTAAAGTGTTGTTCAAGAGGCGAAATCATTATGAACTGTCCTCGAGGGACCATGAATATTTACATACTAAATTTAATGCAATCCAGTTTTGAAGATTTCCCGGACTGCACCAAACTGTTGGATAGATGGATGAACTGTTATTCCTTATCCAACCAATAAATTGGTTGGTTAGGACACAATTTGACAGAACCATGAAAATCGCTGAGTATTTGTCTTGTACAGTTGCACACAATCCTCAATTTTCTGAGAAAAAGTAAAGGTGACCCCTCAATTCTGTTCTGTTGTTCTATTATACTTTCATTTTAAAGGCAGAGCAGCATGAGTATGCATCCACTGCTCCCATGTCCTTAATGCTTTAATAAGAAGCTGAGTTTGTCTAGGGGACAAGGGCTTCCGGAAGGAGCCTCCCTGTGTATCTAACTCGGGATTTCCGCACTGAAGCACTCTGTTTGAGAAGCACCTAAGTGGCATTTAGAGGAGAAGATATGAACCATGTGTTTTTAGATGAGTTCAGTGCAATCCAGCTTTCACTATGTTTATGTAGCCTCTGGGTCGTGTCGGCTTTTTGTCTCCGTTGAAGTCAGAGTACCTTAGATGATCTGTGATTGTTCAGGCCTTGTCAGACACTCATCACATTCATAAAAGTCAGTGTGAAAGTAAAGGTAATCGTTAAAAAAAAAAAAAAAGTCCAACAGTCCACATGGGCACAGGATTGATTGGTAGAGAGGTGATAACCATGACAGCAAAGGAAGCAGTGTTCCCTTTTCATGTACATGATTTTTTTTCACTAACCTTGACCAAGTGTTTTAGTGGCCTAGCACTGTTTATCTTACGCTGAAAATGTCGTCATTGAATGTATTCCTGCGTTTTGGAGAATTGCCCAATATTAAGAACAAAGAAGGTTTGTATAGACAGGCATCATCAGATTCTGGTATTTCATTCATCATGTTCTATTGAATTATTTAAAAAATGGATAAAAAGTAATAATAGGACATAAAAGGAGAATAAGGAGCAGGAGTTGAACGGTGGTGCTAGACTAAAAGTCAGAAGTTCCAGGACCACAAATATCTCTACATGATGTAATGGTATTAAAGAGATGTGGAGACATTCACTTTGAACCAAAGTGTTGTTCAGACAAACAACAATGGCTTCTTGGAGGGTCAAAGCATGTAATAAAGTGTTTGACGTGATGATGCTGTCATTGCTGGAGTTTACGTGTATATGTTTCAGTACTTTATAGACTTATAAGAATCCTGCCTCAGAATCTTTTGTCAAGTATCAAAGCCGACATCTTCAGTTACAAGTTCCATCTTTTTCCAGTGAACATGTTTCAGTCTTCCTAGCTTAAATATTTATTTGAAAACCTTTCGCTTCTCTTCTCTAGAGCTACCAACTAATAATAAACCAATCAATACATGGAACAAATGTAATGCCTCCGACCGCCTCGGGATTCAACCTTCCTCTGCTTCAAGTGCTTTACTTTGGTTATTTCTGCACATAGAGAGAGATTCAAAGTCTTTCATTACCTCCTCACCTGAACAGTGATTGAGCTGAGCATGTATGTGCTAAAGACCCCCCCCCCCCCCCGGCCGAAAAGTTTTATAAGCCTGTGAATGTGAACACTTGCCTTGCATGTGTGAGAGGTATACTCATCTGAGACTTCACTTGGACTTGAGCTCACATTGAGTCTTGACTGGACTCAACAATGATTTGTGAACATCTCTGCCATGTTCACCAACTGGTTGCTAACTGTATCTGTCTGCTGTTTTGTGGTGAGCAGATATTTTCATTAAAAACAGCTTCCTCTTGCTACTGGAGGTTGATTCAGCAGGGGGCTGTACCAAAGCTAACAAAAAGAGCTAAAAGAAACAATCCATAGGGCTGATAGTAACTGAACGGTTCTGAACATTTTCAACTACATCCATCATTTTGGGCACTCTCAGATTTCAGCGTTAGTTTGTGCTCTAAGTGTGGACCTGGTTGCTAGGGAATATATGAAAAACACAAGTAACCTAGCAGTCTGTGTGTCAAACATCTTTCAGACTCACCTGGAGCAGCAGGTTAAAGGACAAGTATCTCATATACACTCCTTGCATGCTGCTGTGTAGCTGCAGACAGGTGTCAGGCATCTTTAATTTTTATGACAGAGCTCTTTCCCTGTGTGCTGCTGATGTCATCACGAGCCTGCTGTTATTAATGAATAATGTCTGGCAGCAAGAGCTTAAGTTTCAGTGCAAGCTCATGCCTAAAATGATTCAAATGATCTCAGCAGAGGGAGAGAAGTAGCTCTCTATAAAACAATAAACATATGAGTCTCATAAGTCGGGGAAACAACTCATATTACAGGCCACAACACGGCCACAGGGGCCTCATGCAATGACAGACTGCAGAATGGGCTCTACTGATTGGTTGTGAGCTTCATGCTCAAATATTCGGTTCATGTAGTACAGCACTATTTTCTTTGGAAGTGTATGCTTTATTAAAATAACATTCTTATACACAATTCAGATGCAATTTAAGATGAATAAAATTAGTTTAAATCTTCTCTTTCTATTGCTTTGGTAGGAAAAGTCAGAGCCTCTAGGTGGAGGCATGGTCTGAGGAAAAGAGAGAAGAACAACAGCATCAGTCATTCACACATCTGTTTACATTCAAATGACAGTGCCCACTAGTGTTTGAAGGAGTTACGAAGGGAGCAAAGGAGGGAGTCAGGTGACGTTACTATAGAGACACAGAGGACACCATCGTTCATTTCTAATTTCCTTCAGACAGTCATTGTGGGTTTCTTGATCATGATAATTCCCTAATCTTAATCAAACATTATTATTGTCATCATGATGGCAGAGGTCCCTTAATCCTGGTCAAATCGTTTAAAAAAAAACACAAGTTGTTTTTTTTGTGCCAAAACTGAGCCAAACTATGACATCATTCAGAACATAAAATGTATTTTGTAAAATGTTGGAAAGCACAGACAAATGACATTTCCCTGGACATCAAATCATAAAACCCTAATGTGTCAATTTGGAGGGCATGGCTTCAAAAAAATGAATGTTAATTAAATAATGAATGTATTGAATGTTGAAGGACACAATTAGGAACAACGTGAAGCAAAAATAGCTTAGCTAATGTGAAATAATCAACTGGCTGCTGACGTTGCTAACAGCTAGCTGTTTTGGACCAGGCTATTTGCTGGAACAAAAGGGTTCATTCTGAAAGCGACATTGCTGATGCTTGACATGTTTGAGTTAATGCTAAACCTAAGACAATAATAAGAAAACAAAAGTTTGACAATATTTTTCTCTTTAAATGAGAAACTGAATTCTTGGTAGTGACTAACCCTTATCTTCCTGTCCAGGTTCAGTGTGTCAGATTTTGTGGTTCTAATTACAGAATTGGTCTATTATCACCTGAAAGAAGAATAGTTATGTTTTTATTAGAATGAGCCATGTTTGGTTGAACAGTATCAGAATGGACAAACCGAACACTAAAAATAGACGGGGCCTGTCTTTCACGTGTTTTATGTCCACTGTAGCTTTTCCTTCACACTTGCAACAGGAAGGCAAGTAGAAGGGGAGTGCAACTACATTTCCCAGCTACATACTGATACTTGGATGCTATATGGCTGTGTAACTAATGAACATGGAGACAAGAAGAAAAGTTGAAGCATCTGGACAAATACAATGAAAAGAATTGAGGTCTGTAACCGCTTATCCTCATCAGGGTCACAGTGGGGCTGGAGCCTATCCCAGCTGACACTGGGTGAGAGGTGGGGTACACCCTGGACAAGTCACCAGTTCATCACAGGACACATAGAGACAAACACCCATTCACACTCACATTCACACCTACGGACAATTTAGAGTCACCAGTTAACCTGTTAAGGTTCATGTCTTTGGACTGTGGGAGGAAGCTGGAGTACCCGGAGAGAACCCACGCAGACACGGGGAGAACATGCAAACTCCACACAGAAAGCTGAGGTTCGAACCAGGAACCTTCTTGCTGTGACAGTGCTATCCACTGCACTCCACTGTTTTAAATGTCCTATAATAGATATAACTATTAAAAGTAATGTGTGTGTTATGTATGAGGATAAATCTTTGGCACATTCTTTTACAGAATGCAGTCACGCTCTTTGAAGTCGACCAGTTTGTGTACGCTTCAAAACAAAGAGACAAAAAGAGTCTGATGAGACGTCAGCTCTGGTTTCAAAGATGAAAACCATCAAACATGGAGTGTGTGCACCTGCCCTCTGGCAGCCATTCATCTGTCCCAGACACACACTCAACCAGGACGGAGAGTTTCTCTCTGAGGTGTAGAAAAGTATGGTAGTAATGTGACTGAGGGGCAACAGGTTAAAAAGCTGAGCAGAAAGGGAGCTTGTTCCCAGATCTGTGGAGACCAAGGTGTCAGCCACTGACTCAGGGTCAGCCAATGGCAGCGCTGCTTCTGACAACAAAGTTGTCCTTAGGGTAGAGAACTGTATCATGCCTGAGTGGCAGCTCAGCCAGATTGACTGATCTGTTCGCTCGCACCTGTGATGTCAGATTACCACAGTGATAAGGCACAGAGAAACGCTGTGTTGTCAAAAGCTGTCTCACAGCTCAGTGCGGGGGAGGCCCACAGTGGAGCCCTGGGGACACCAGCAACAGACACTCACTATTTATCTCATATTTAGACGAGAGCGCCAGGAATGTGGCATGTGTGGGGATTAGCATTCCTGTAAGTGAGATCAAATCTACAGACGTGTGAAGAGGCAAAGCTGCCTTCACTCATGTTTAACAATCAAATCTCACCTGTTCTTCACTGCAACACACAGCCCTGTATGTTTGTTTATGAAACAATGCAACATTCTTCTGTCTCTGAGCTTCACATCCAACAGGGGGCGCTTTCACAGCTGTCTTTGGGTTCATTTGGTTCAGAACATAGACAGTATAAAACATGGATGTAGGCTCTGTGACGTCACCCAAAGGTTTATGAAGAGTCAAGATCAGTGTGGTGTAGTGCTGCATCTGCTGCGTCCCCACTAAATAAAAAATGGGCAAAGACATGGATCGTGGGTGGAGTTGAGTTGGGCTGAATAAAGCCCGGTCAATCAAAGTGTCTTAATTTAAGCCTTATGTAAAAAACAGGTAAGTTGTATATAAATTCACCCTCAGTACAGTTGTCATGAACGGGGAAATTAGCTATAGAGACCAAAACTGTTTTTTGTACCAGGCTGTAAACATGTTTATTTCTGCTGTGAAGTTGGACATTTTAACATGGGGACTTATGGAGACTGACTCACTTCTGGAGCCAGCCTCAAGTGGATGTTTGAGGAACTGCAGTTTGGCACATGTTGGCTTCATTTCACATTCACAGAGGTTGCTGCTTGGTCCAGACCAATGGAAACAAAAATCAAATGTAACATTTTATTTCTGGTCTAATTCATGGTCATAAAAGAACCGAGAGAGAGAGAGAGAAAGAGAGAGAGAGAGAGAGAGCACAAACTATTCTACAACTCCTGTCTATGCATGCATGCCCAGTGTGGGTTTCATTCAAATGAATTCAGATGTTTGTTTGATCTCGTTTGAACTTGATGTTTGGTTAAAAAAAAAAAAAAAAGTGACAGCCCTGAGAACTCACATCACCAGGTATCATGGGCACATATTTCAACACACAGGGCAGTATTGATCTATTATTGTCTCTGTGGTGAGTTAGCACATGTATAAAGCAACCTTGAGCTAAACTTAAGAGAGAAGAGAGAACCTCTGAGTGATTGTGTGATTTGTAATCACAAGATTTTTTGGAGTATAAAAATGGATGTTGGGTGGCACGGTGATGCAGTGGTTAGCACTATCGCCTCACAGCAAGAGGGTTCCTGGTTTGAACCTCGGCTGAGGCCTTTCTGAAAAGAATTTGCCAAAGATTTATCCTATTCATAACACACACATTGATTTTAATAGTTAGATCTATTATAGGACATTGAAAACAGTGGAGTGCAGTGGTTAGCACTGTCACAACAAGAAGGTTCCTGGTTCAAACCTCGCCTGGGCCTTTCTGTGTGGAGTTTGCATGTTCTCCCCGTGTCTGTGTGGGCACTCAATAGGTTAATTGGTGACTCTAAATTGTCTGTAGGTGTGAATGTGAGTGTGAATGGTTGTTTGTCTCTATGTGTCCTGTGATGAACTGGTGACTTGTCCAGGGTGTACCACGCCTCTCACCCAAAGTCAACTGGGATAGACTCCAGCCCCCCGTGACCCTGATGAGGATAAGCTGTTACAGATGATGGATGGATGGAAAATAGATGTTAATTGCAGCATTAGTAAAAAAGCTCATGTAGACTGTTTTATGGTGGGACCAGAAGAGTAGCAGTAAGGGTAACCATTTAGGAATAAGTCAGAATAACAGGAGGTTTCCCCGTTATTTCCATTTTTCCTATGCACAAGTAGAGCCTTCAAGTATCTGATCGGCTGTACTTAAACTCATTGTTGTTTGTTGTTTGTGAAGCACTTACCTACATAAACCTTAATATGTTTTGAGAAATATTTGGAATACATGTTACTTTTCCTCTTATTATTATTATTAGCTATCTGATGAAGACCCAGTGAGGAGTGCTGTGAACGTGTTTTGTCACCTTGGCCTCTGAATCACCTGGGAAATGTTTGCCGGTAACATTGAGGCCAAACGTTGTTGGGCTACAGGTTTCATCGTGCAGAAAGCCACTGACATCTGTCTCGCTCTGTATCTTCCACCTGACTGAACTCAAACCATGAGCTGTCTTTGTGTGCGCCGTGTATATGCATCACTTTTTTTATGATCAATTGTTTGGCAAAGAGGCGGCTGTTTGTCTTTCTGCCAGCAGCTTGACGGGGCGGAACAAAGTTATTCCACTCATGTTCACTCACAGCTCATACAAAGAGGAGGAAGGGATTTGTTGCATGGTGGGTAAATATTGTTGCCGTCTGTCAGTCATGAAACCAAGTGGAGATGTAGGTGGACTACGTGTACTGTTTAGTGACCCAGATACAGCATGTGCGTCTATCGAGGTAGGAGCTCTAAAATGAAAATCACACTGCAGAGAATCAAATCTGAGACTGACTGTTTGCAGAACCTGTGTAGCTGACTGGTCTTAGAGCGTAGCTGTTCTATTTGTTAAAGGATAAAAAGTTTCAGGGGTCAGAAAGTGAGCGGACCTATGGATTAGACCTGGGTTTGAAGTTCAGATGATTACACATAGATGAAGTGTAAATGTAAGTCTATGTAGCTCTAACTTTAATTATCAAGTTACTGATTGGATAGTGTTAGTCATGGTTTATAAAGAACAAATTATGAGGTTTTGAAACAATATTTAGATGATTTCAAGTAGAATAAAAAAAAAAAAAAAAAAAAAAAATCAAATGTGCCCACAAAATGTTACACTTAAAATATGTGAGTAGAGATTTTCACAGACAGCAGTCTGTAAAACTTGCAATAAGTTTACATTACACATGCAAAATCTTATTGACCCTTATTTAAGTTACTGTAAAACTTCAGCAAACAGGGCGGTGTTTAGCTCAGTTGGTAGAGCAGCCGCCCCATGTGTGAAGGCTCAGTCCTTGCTGCGGGAGCCCAGGGTTCGAGGCTGGACTGTGGCTCTTTCCCGCATGTCATTCCCCATCTCTCTCTCTCCCCACATTTCCAGTCGCTCTTCAGCTGTCTCTATCGCAATAAAGCTTGAAAAGGCCAAAAAAATAATCTTTAAAAAAAAAAAAAAAAAAAAAAAAAAACTTCAGCAAACAATGAACTTCATTCAAAGTAGAAAAGAAGACAGTGAGGAATAAGATGTAAAATGAAGAGCTGCAGGCTGCACACCTCCAACTCCTTTTCTGTGTCCTGCTGTTGTGAAAACTACCATGTGCAGCATGAAATCAGATCACTGTATATCAGTTATAATTATAACTTCTTTATTTTAACAACCTGAGTTTGTTTAGTTCCAGAAGCTGCTTTTCTGTTGTATTTCTGAGCTCTTCATTGAATGTTTCCTGTACTATTAAACCACACTTGCAGTTACCAGCAGTGACCACAAGTGTCAAATTTTAAAGATTGTAACTTAAAATATGTTGTTTTTGTCTTGAGTTGCCTGTAGCATCAATCAACCCAACAACTTGTACAGAAACATAAACACACTCTGTTCCCACAGAGACACAGGAGCTTTGGACCACCAGGAGGAGGGGGGCTAGGCAAAGAGGCAAAGAGACATGAAATGAATTCATCTTTGTAGTTACAGGATCAGTGCGTAGGATTTAGTGGCATCTAGTGGTGTAGTTGTGCAAGACAACGACCCCCTTCATTTGTTCTCCTGTTCCAAGTGTGAAAGGAGATTATGGTTGCTACCAAATGCACAAAAAACAAGAAACACCCTATCTAGAGTCAGTGTTTGGTTTGTCCATTCCGAACTACTGTAGTAATACGGTGGTGCTACATGGCGTAATCTGTGGAAGAGGACCTGCAGCAACTGTAGTTATAAAAGGTTCATTCTAAGGTAACAAAACAAAATGATTAATCTAATCATAGTTATGTACAATATATTTAATGTCTGACATTTTATGTGTATACAGTAGAGCCCCCAAATTCTGACACACTGGACCTTTACACAGCTGGGATCACTCTCATCCTCTCATCTTTTTTCCAAGTCTGGCATCAACAGATCCAACTCTTTGTTGTCTTTTGGGACGCCCTGTTGTCCTTCTGCCCCTGTCTCCATTCTTTGTGTCTCCTGTTCCATCTGATATAGCTCCTTTTCTGTGTACTCAGGTTTTGAATAAATACGCTTGGCTATTAGAATGCCTTGCAGTCGTCTTTATAATATTCCACAGGCTAATCCACCATTACATTTAGCTTTTTGAGCTTCCTTAGATGACAGTATAACTGCAGCGGAAGTCAGCCTCACACATATAAACCGGCATGTACAGCTAAACATGCAGGGTGATTATAACATTTCCTCAAAGCCAGCAGTCAGGTCTGAGATGATGGCCAGATCAGTTGGCAAGTTGACCCAGATGTAGTTGCCATATGCTTTTAGTCTTAATGGCTATTACACGGGGTACTTTTGGTCAGATTTACAGTCAGGGATGTAAAATGATTCATGTAAAATGTTTATTTAGAAAGCTGTAAGGGTCTCCTACAACCTGCCCTGAGATGTGTTGTTTTGCACTCCTTGTAGTGTGGTACCTCCTTATATTAATAGTGGAGGTTGAGACAGCCTCTCCTGGACGGATCCTCACATGGATATGTGTTCAGAGCAGGGACCATGGTATCAAGCAATATTAAGATGACTGCAGTGTTATGGCTTATTGTAGGTTTAGTTACAGTCAGTGTAACAATCTATGTTTTCACAAGGGAGGAAAAAGGAGAGCAAGAGAAACGAGAAGGGACTGATGAGTAATGGACAGCACTCGTCCTTCAGGGTACTTGTGCAGTAGATGACAGGGGGAAGAATAAGAAAAGAGCAACCAGGTCTAAGAGAAGCAGCTGCTAATCAAGACAGATCTTGGTGTAAGTTTGGGAGGAACGAGGTGAAGCACAAATGCCGAGATGGTCAGCTGTCAGGATGATGGAGGAGCTGGCCAGGTGTTGCTTAGCATCTCACAGTGTTACACACCTCGGGCAAAACTCTCACCTGCTGATTCCTGTGAATTCCTCTCCACCTTTTCCTCCTCACTCTTTGCACTCTGACTCTTTCCCTCTCTTGACTTTCCTTATCGTTTATCTATGTCATTCTCCTCTACCTTCTCCTCTCCTTTTTTCCCTTCTTATTAGATTACATCGCAGCTTGTGGGAAACTGCCCTCAAATTACGTTTGAGAGATGAGGATTTTTTTTACTTGATGCTTGAGGACTCTGTTGTTGGTCTGCCCCAAGCAGCAATCACAACATCTGATTTTCATAGTATCCTTTTCCCAAACCTGTCACCAAGTGTAAAAACATGGTTATGGCGAACATTGTTTCAGGTATAGTTAGAGCTAGGCAATTAAAACATTTCGTTACGGTTAGGAAACCATTGTGGTTACGTTTAATAAAAAGATGAACCACGGGGAAGAAGAAGAGGTTTTCAGGGCCGGGGTGTGGGAGAATGCTGAAAGGGAGCAGAGCCAGTGTCATGACAGACCCGGAGCACAGTGAGTGAGCAGTGTAACCGGTCTCAGCAGCCTCTATGTACATAATTACAGAGACAGAGAGACCAAAGATGACACTGATGTAAGAAGCTAAGAGAATGACTGACTTTTAATGTTTGGCTGTTAGCAAAGTTGTTGACTCGCTAGTTTTTGATCATAAGTAATATAATCATGCCAAATACATGTGTACAGCTGAACATATTTACCACAGTGGGATTACACTCTGAAAGTGGAGGTGCTAAATCACAAAAATACCAATTCCTACATAATGTCTCTTTAATTTGTCCAATACTTTGTTTTATGACCAAATCATGACATCAGCCTCAAACGTGTGGTTCATGCTAATTAGCAAATGTTAGCAAACTAACAGGCTAATCTATGAGGATGGTAAACATTACTCCTGCTAAACATTAACATGCATTATTAGCATTGTCACTGTGAGCATGTTAGCATACTGATGTTAGCAGTTAGCTCAAAGTACAATCCCACAGTGTGGTCAGTTACTCTTACCTTGATGGCCAATGTTTGGAATATACAGAAATATTTTTGTTGATTTCTTTTTGTAATATCTGTTTATTTGAAATTTCCTGTCAACTCTTTCTCATGTGATTCAACAAAAGATGACAATTCAATAGAATGCATTTTTTATTTGAAGTACCAACACTTTTGATAAGTTAGCAAATTCAAAATGCACTCTTGAGGATGTCCAAATGATCTCAATGAAAAAAATAAATAGCAAAGCAGTACTAATTTACACACTTATTAAAACAACACAAATACTGTGATAAATATCAGAATCAAATAATCAATGAATTAGGATGCTTGTTTTGTGTATTTTACCATGGGATCATATTGTATTTTTAAATAGAAATTTGAGATTTGTTGTATACCAGTACATTGGAGAAATAAATAAACTGCTGTCCATCCTAACATGCAAAATTGGATGTTTCTGAAGAACAGTAATTATACAGAGAGCATTATATACATTCAGCAACGAGTATCAATCAGTTGGCTCACAGACTGTCCTTTTTTACATCAAAATTATGTTTGCTTCATTGTGCGACTGAAAACAACATATAACAGTATGAATATTATACTGTATTATGTACTAAGAGACATGTTTCTGTGACACTTTCATTTGAGCTAAATCTCTGACTTGAGCTTCAGTTCAGCTTTTCAAACGACAAATAAACACATGATATCTGTACAAATGACAGCTATCCCTCCAACAAAATGAACAAAGTTGAAAATCAACACACAAGCTAAGCTTGACTATTGTGCTTTAACTCACCCCATGCAGACAGTGAGGGGCATGTGGAGGCATGTGAAATTTCAGTTTCAAGTTTTCCCTTTCCTTTGGCTGGTGGAGGTCAGTCAGGTATATTTGGTGGATTTCCGTGAGATTCCGTGGCCTGTGGGTCTTGCATCTGTACTGTTGTGTACTCACTGGTCATGGCCTGGCCTGGAGATGATATGGTGGCTGAGGTTGAACCAAAAAATGATGGCGGGGTCTCAGGAGGCAAAGTAGGAGCTCTGCATGGAGTACAGGCGGTCAATGGGGTTCCCTGCTCGAGCCTGCAAGGACCCTACATCTGGAGTGGCCATGAAGCAGTCACTTAGACTTGTCAGAGAGGTGTCACTGTCAATGTCGTGGAAGATGGAGTCTGTACCTGGAAAGAGCAGAGAAAACAAGGGGGAGTCAAAGACTGCTGCACTAGCTTCACTGCTGAGATATAGTTTGGGTGATGCACTTCAGAGGGTGGGAGCCATGACTGCAAAGTAGTCACTTAGTCACCTTTGGTAGACCTCAGAGATCTCACATAGGTCAGGGGACACAGTAATTCTGAAATATATCGTGGGGCCAGTCGGTATAGAGCTGATTAAAAACAAATTTTAACCAGTGTAGCTGAAACTGGTGTAACATGTGACCTACTACTTGCGTTAATTGAAAGTCTAGCTGATGCATTTTGGACCAACAGCCCAGCAATTATGGGGTGGTAAACAGTGAATTTCAATAGTCAAGACCGGAGGAAACAAAAACATAAAAGTCTTTTTCTAGATCTTGACAAGATTTTGGCGACGTTTCTTTATGGTGCACTAACAAGCACCAGTGCTCATGTGCCCAAGACCAATGCAGATGAAATCCATGGGCAGGTTAAGTCCAGGTAGGTACTGTGTTAGACAGCAAAGATTACAGCTACAAGTTAGAGAAGATGACATTAGAAGAGAGCACTGGTGAATATTATGAATAAGGAATAAACTAAATTTTGATGATGTCACTAAATACACACTGGTATAGGAGATGGAGAGGCCTGCATGATGACAGATTGTGAAGTGTGATTCTGGACTCACTGAATATAAAAATTGACTGTGATGTTCATGCAGCTGTATTATGGTATATTCTGACACTATGAAGGTTTCCATGTCTAATGTGACACATGTTTCAGATAAAATGACTTTGTCAGAGCTTTAGAATTATTTTCCAATCTGTATGTCAATTTCCTCTTCATTCTCCAGAACCACTCGGTGCTACGTTGACCTCTACTTCCTGTAGTTCAGTGGTAGAAGTACTTTGTACACTGCTGTTGCTATGTTACATTCATAATATAAAAATTCATTTAAACTTTCAAAAAAGCAGACAGAGTAGCTCTAATAGTAATAAATCCCAGCAAAAAGAAAAAGAAACAGTTGAAATTGAAATAATACAATAACTCTTATACGGTGACAAGAACACATTTGGTAATGGAAACCATTTGGAACAATTCTCTGTGTGCTCTCTCTCTCTCTCTCTCTCTCTCTCTCTCTCTCTCTCTCTCTCTGTGTGTGTGTGTGTGTGTGTGTGTGTGTGTGTGTGCACTGTTCTCCATGTCCTAATATTAAATTGTAGAGATGTGCAGCACTGCTCTCCTGGGTGTTTTATTGGTCTCACTGGGTCTAAATTATGACAACTTGATGGCTTATCCATTTTTAATCAGCTGCCACACTTTATTGGTTTTATTGGCAGTGATGGGAATCACTGCCAATAAAACAGGAGTGAGGTTAACATTGATAGCTGCCATCATGCTGAGGCTGAGAACACAAGGGAAGTGTCATTATATCACCCACAAGATATTTTCAAACACTTGTGTTGGTTTGTCTACACGTTAGCTCTATCTGGTGGTAAAGAAATTCTCACTAAATTCATTATTGCACCCAATAATGCCTCCTAAATTTTGTCTCAACCCACTGTTGATATCCCAGCATGCACAGCTGGCGGGTAGTGAGAACATAAAGAAAGACCATTTGCACAGTCATTATAGAGCGTGACACTCACCATAGGGGTTCATGTGGTCACCGGGCATCTGTGGGGGGGTGAGGCCCTGCTGGAAGGGGTCAGTGTTGTAGCTGTTGTGTTCCATGGTCACCAACTGCTGCTGCTGGTTTGGAGCTAGAGGCCCTGAGTAGGAGCTGAGCAGGCCCTCCATACAACCTGATATCACCTCTGTAACAGTCAGAGGAAAAACAGTGAGAACACGGTTACATCTCTCAGCTGCAGCATTCACTGCTAAAAAGTTCCAGAAGAAAAACAGCATACAGTGTAGCTCAGGCCAAACCGCCAGGAGGAGTGCCAGGCGTTAACTGTGTACCACCATGTGATGCACAGTGAGTTGTGAAAACAGTGTCTGTGAAACAGTGAATTCATTTTTTTGAATGTCGCAATCTTCCCAAAATGACTTGTTTCATTCTCACAATTTGATCCATTGGGTCCAATAACATTTGGAAATTCTAGAATATTAAATCATTTTATACCCATTCAGTTAGCAGAGGGCTAAACTGGAAGTTAGCAGCTCTAGTGTGCTTGCTCTATAGGCCCCAACACCTCCAACGCTGTATCCACTTCTCTTTATACATCCACGGCTTAGGCACGACATTACCAGTTAAGCTAGCTAGCCAACATCCACCAGTTACTACAAGCACATGAATGGACTACAAGGGCTTGGCTCTCACTCAACACCACTTCCTCACAAATCAGTTTCTCGCTCACCCACACAGATCTTTCGGTGATTGCACTGATCCAGGATCAGATAAATGCTACAGCAGCAAAATACACATTCTACGTGACGGCATGTGTCACAATAAGTGACAGAGAGAAAAGTGCTGATTTCATTTTCGTGTCACTTAAGCTGTCATTGTGACAGTGGAAGAACCTGTAATGCATCATGTGGTTATGTATAAATGTGGTATATGTATGAATGTGGATTTTATCCTGATGTGAGACATTTGAAATGTCTTTGTTGCCAGAATTTGGATTTTCTGGCTGTTTGTGTTTATCGCTTTAATATTATCCATGTATATGTATTGAATTACTTGCCTGTATGGTTGCATGAATATATATCTGTGGAATCACAAAGAAAAAAACAATAAAAAATTGGGATTCTCTTGCTCTGGAGTATTGAGCACCAATTATCCCTATAGATGTGAACACAGACACTACATCCATGTTTTCCTACAGACTATGAATGCTGTACAACAGTAGACTTCTTAAAAGCGTATACTGTTAACGCATTGTCTAAACTGACTGGCTGTTTGATGTTCAGGATATCTCACTCGTCATCCAGGAGGCTTCATCTCATCCTAACATCAACTTCAAACAACCCCCATTTGCTGGTTTGCTTAGCTCATTTGGTTTACAGCAGCAGCTTCCACTATAATAAACCCTGCTGCTATGCCAATATTGACATGCTGGAAGTCCCTGAACAGATAGAGGCACTGCTTGCCAAAGCAGTGAGACACTTATCTAAACTGTCTGCTCATATCCGCTGTGAGACCACAGTGGCAATAAGCCTGCAAGCTATGAGGATCTGTGCTGCAGCGAGAATCATGGCTGTGGCCCACACTTTATAGCCCCGCCGTCGGAAAACTCATATTTACCAGAAGAGATGTCACTCTGGCTTCTGAGTATGGGACTCATTCTAAAGCCTACAAAACTGGGAGTGTTTGCTGAGTGACTCTACTCTGTTTATTGTTCCCGTAATAAATTTAATATTTCAAGCTGTTTCTCCAAATAATTTATAAATTACCTAGCTCTCAGTAATCACTGTCATTACAATTATAATGGACAGATTACGTCTTGCAGATGGACATCGACTGTGCTTTTCTTTTTGTAACATCAGAGAAAGGAGCTAAACAGTTAACCAGTACACACACACACACACACACACACACACACACACACACACACGCACACACACACACACACACACACACACACACACACACACACACACGCACACACACACACACACACACACACGCACACACACACACACACACACGCACACAAATCCTCACCTTGGCCTAGCCTTTGGCTGTTGTGTTGCTCCTGCTGTTGCTGTTGTCTGCGGGCTAACTTCTTCATCTGTAAATAAATAAACACAGTAAAAATCTTAGCACACGTCTCGCTGGCATTTATCGAGGAGATGGTGACAGATTGAGAGCTCACTCCTCCAAATTATATATTTAAAATATTAAATTACTGACAAAAGTGTGTGATATCAAATTCCCTCAGGTGATCAAACCACACCTGATACCACCACTAACAAAAATGTGCTCAGAACTCTGCTGACTGCTTTGTGTGCAGGATCAGAAACCACCAATGGAAATATAAAGTGACATCATCGTCAAGTCAAAAGATACTCATTACAAATAATGATTGTGATTACTGGAAAAATGTGTTTCTGTATACATATTCAATAACAACAAACACAACACAAAGAATACATTTTACCATGACAAGAATTATATTAGTGGTCCTTTATATATGATGTAAAATAACTGCATCCATCGGTCTATATATTTACAGTTCATAGACAGTATTACATATGAGTGAACATATCTAACTACATACAGACAATAACAAAAATATAGAATAAAATAATGAAAAGTCTTTGAGACTAAAAGGAGCAGTGTGTACGATTTAGTGGCAAAAATGTGAAACACCCTCGATCCAGTGTTTAGTTTGTCTGTTGTCAGCTATTGTAGAAGCTTGGAGCTTAAAGCGTGTGGTCAGGAGCCGGACCACACCTCAACCACGCCACTTCCGTCAGTCCTATAAATACTCTCCTAACCCTCTGGTCCCCTTTGCTCTCATATTCCGCACACCCCTCCCCCCTGCCCCATTTCTTTCACCTATTTCCCCTCTCTTTCCTACTCTCCACAGGGTTCTGAGGGGGGTCCGTCATACGGCATCGTGCTACGGCAGATTCCCTACCGAAGCTTCCCCACACCTCAGCATCAGACCGAAGAAGTACAAGAGATCACGCTTCACTCTCAGTCCTTCATTTTGTCAATAAATCATTTAAACGTATCTTGTTGATGGTGTGGTCCATGCTAGTGAAATGACAGTTCAACATGATGGACTCTGTGTCTGTAGATATGAAAGGTTCATTTTACAGCAACAAAATCATAAGGATTCTCATTTTCAGGTGATTATACATGAATGAAAACAGAGTTATGAATTATTATTATTCTGTAAACAAAGCCCCTGATACATTGGACCTTTAAATTTCAAAATTGTCTACACATTTCATTATTTCTTATACTGTAAAGCAGACGTTATTAGAACAGGGGTTATGTGTATTTGAGCCAGGAGCACAGGTGTCTGCCAATATGCTGCATTGCTGATGCTGTGTACTGAGCATGTCCATGCTGTACTGAAAAGGCCTTCCTCTGACATCAACACTGATCTTTTTTCAAAAGAGGAGACACAGTAAAACAGGACCATTTGAACAGAAACCATCTTCATCAAACACTTCAGCAATGATGCTAATATATTGTAGACTGTAGAGTAAACAAGCGATGTAATACTTATAGACGGATCACTGACTGCAGTCGGGGTCTGTTGGACTTCAGACTTTCAGACTTTGACAAGCTTATTCTCCCAAATGCCACCAAGCCAAGCAAATAGTCGATTATAAATTCTTGATCCACTGAAGCTTAACTGATGAAGAACTGGTTTAGACATTTAAGCACTTTGGCATAAAGAGACATTAAGACCCCATCTTCACATGTGATCTGGATCTGGATCATGTTATCAGTTCTGTCTGCATTGTGATCCTACATCACACATGAGGTTGGTCAAGTTGATGGGCTTGACAACAAACACGGTGCTTCTCAGGTCAAAAGAAGGGATGTGTGAAGCTCGGGTGACAAACACAGCTGAAGGCATTTGTAGGCTACTCTCCGTTAGCCCTACTTACCAGGCTAATGTTACCGCTACTGTAAGAGGATCATTAGAGCTACTGGAGAAGCTATACCTCTGTTGGTCATGTGACTCTCATGCTGCACATCATAGCAATCATTTTCCTTGCTGGGTTGGTGCCGCCTTGAATGTTTTGAAGAGGTGGCTGAACTGTACAGATTGCACTGACACTTCCGCTTGATTTCAGTTTATAAGCTGCGTTTACTGATGCCAGTATTGATCTGTTTTGGATCAGAACAGCAGAGCAGCTGAAATGATGGCAGTAAGACTGTAAGACAGCTGAAATCTCCACTAATGAGTGAAAAGCAGAGGCACAGACTGACAGACACCAAGTGCCTAATTTCCACTTGGGATGGGGGGAACATGTCCCCTTCATTTGTAAAGTTTCAGTTATTTTACCAAAATCTGAACTTCTCCTCTGATTGCCCAGCTGTCTTGGTCCAGTTGAGAGAAAAAATGACCTTTAGTTACTTCTGTGCACTCAAAGCAATCAGCTCATCCATTTTATTTTTTACAGATTTCCGTTTATCTTATTTTACTGACCTTTGCTCTCTGGTTCTGGAACCAAACCTGGACCACACGTACACTGAGTCCTGTCTCTGCAGCCAGGGTCTCTCTCACCTGCAAGTCATAGCAGTCACACTCATCAGCCATTTTTACACACTAAAATCATGTGTGTATGTGTGTGAATATTTTCATTAAAATGTCTCAGTGTAGTGAGTCCAGCCTGCTCACCTTTCTGCAGGGTTTGGAGGAGACCTCAAAGGAGGCCTTGAACGCTCTCCTCTGCTGGGTGGTGAGGATGGTGCGTGGACGTTTGGGTCGGCGAGGGTCTTTGCTGTCATCACTGCCTTTCCCTCCTGCAGGGCACTTCGCTGACTTCACATCCAGATCCTCATCCTCACTCTTATCTGTCACCACATGGTTTTATTACAGAGTCAATATTTGACTTAGAGATTAGCACATTAAATCTTTAATTGGATGGGTTTGTAATAGTCTGTTATAAAAGTTGTAGACAGTGTTACCTGAGTCTGAATTGTCGAGACTGACTGTGCTGAGCAGGTCTTTCTCCCTCTCATAGTCAGTCTTGCACAGTAGCTGACCTTCTTTGAGCACAAACTCGTCTCCCTTGCAGAGCTGGCGTTCACAGATGCAGCAGCAGAAGCAGCTGAGGTGGTAAACACTCTCCAGAGCTCGCATTACAAACTCTGTGGGTGCTATCTTCTCCAGACAGCCACTGCACTTTGTGGCAAACAACCTGAGGGCACACAGAGATGATAGTTGATACAGAGTGTGCAGTAATCACATTTCAATCAACCAGGACAGACTTGATTAAAAACAGGCTTAGTTAGATTCATTCATTTGATGATGATGAGATTTGAGAGGAATCTTTGTAATTTGATGTGGACATGGGTCGTGGTGGTGAAGAGCAATGGCTGAATATGTGATGTGCTGAGTGGAAGGACCAATGGATTCTGGATGTGAAGGATCTGACACGGAACAGCTAACAGCTGCAGAAAAAGGCACAGTTTGAGATAGATGATTGGCTCACAGAGGTTGTGGTAGCGAGCAAATGCCCACAGTCAGCTGATTGAACTGTAAGATAAAGGAAGTCCTGACCAACCTTCTGTAGTGGTATGAAGTTACTATTCAGGTAGTGTACTTTGACTTGACATAATTCCATCATTAAAGCATAAGAGGACATTACTGTTGCAGAAGTAGCGGAGCAGAGAATTGTGTAATCTCAATCTGTGCATTTGTAATCAGATTTGTAAATGTGTAAAAGAATCTCTAAATGTGTTCTGAGATTTGTCAATATGTACAGGAATCTGCAAATATGTATTCAGAATGTGTGTGTGTGTAATCACATTTGTAAATCTTCAGATCTGTCTATTTGTAAATGTGCAGACAAATCTGTATGTGATGTAAACCATAAATGAACTATTCATGGGTGTGTTTCTTCGAGCTGGAAATGCAGTCAAGTCATCAGTTACACCTCTGGCAGGCATGTCAATGTGGATTTTTGCTTCACTTGTGCCATGGCAGAGATCTGCAAACACGTGTGGAGATTTGTTTCTCTACCTCAGCAGCTATACGGCCTCCATACCAGCAGTCAGTGGTAGCACTCAGTGATGTTAAGCATGTGATTTGTGTAGTGTTTGTGGCTGCAGTAGATGAACTACAACCTTTATAGTGTACCTCCACATCAAACATCCAATCACTGGAGTTAAAATTTCAGTCAAAACTGTTGGCAAGAGAATCTACGAATGTTGTGTGTTCATTACATTCACATTTAGTCATTTAGCTTTTATCCAGTGTGACTGTGAAAGGAAAACAATCATGGTACAGTGCAACTAGGACATGTCAGTGCAGCAATAAGTACTGTGACAGTAGAGGGGTAGATTTATCATGTCCAGTTGTTGGTAGTGTTGGAGGTCCTCTCTGAAGAACTGGAGGTCTTAGGGTTAGGGGTTAGGGTTAGGGTCAGGAGTTTTTTAAGGGTAGAGAGGGATGCCCGTGATTTGGTAGGAACTGGTAGGACGTTCCACCAACAGGGAATAACAGACGAGAAAAGTTTGGATCGCCCTGGTGGAACAGGTGGTTAATGGATACTATTAAGTTTAAAAATAAGGGTATGGAACATGTCATTGTGATGGAAGCTGTCATCCTGGTTCAACTTCATTTTACATAATTTTTACACTGACAAATTATGAGCATCCATTACCCATTAACCATTAACCTCTCAAAGGTCAACGCTGACTTGAAGCACAAGATTGGATTTTTCAATATTCAAACAAAACAAAATCGTCATATTTTCCCGCCCTTAACCAAATGTTGTCAATGGCTACTCTTGAGGAGGGGTGAGACATAACGAAATGCAAAGGCACACAGTCTCTACTCAAAGGCATCTTGGTGTTGGATTCACCAAGTCGTTGAGCAGTTGTGTTCACTCTTTTTATGTGAAAAAGAAAAAACAACAATGAGAGAGATGTTCAGACCTTTCTGCAGCATCTATTTCATCATCTGAACTCAGAGGCTGCTCTGTGTGGATCAGGTCTATAGTTTTATTACGATAACCTCAAGCTGAAGAGTGGAGCCAAGACTGGGACTCAAGACGAAGCCAGCACAGATCTCACACACACACACGCTCACACATTCTCCTCACAGTTCAGATTGAAGAGAGTGAGAGAGATTAGAGAAGCCAAGAGAGAGAAAAGATAGACAGGCAACAAAAGGTGAAAGAGAGTGAGTTGTGGGAGGGCCCTCTTAGAAATGTCTGTGCATGTGTGTGAAGTGGAGCTCTATGAAGTAAAGAGATCCTTTTTTTTCAATCTCCTGATCCTGGATTGAAAAATAGCTTGTGATTAAATATGTAGGGATCATAGAGAGTGTGTCCCTGAACATTTATGTAGTCAGCAAACTTCATGGGAACTGACAGTTTGTGTAGATGACAGTTTGGGCTAGACAAATAATCAAGTCACAAAATCTTGAGGTTTCCTCTAGGGATCATCCTGTAGGGAACTTGAAACTCTATTCAAAGTTTGGATAAGATTAGGGTTTTGTGCACTGCTAACAGATTTCTTTGGTCCTGATTCAATATTGTCAAATACTAACCTCTAAATTCCACCAGGAACTGCTCTGTGACGTCGTGACCATGACACTGTTTTGGTCTGTTCTCCATATGTGTTTCAAAAGACTTTGTTAATTTGGTCTTTTTTCTTCAATTTATGTGCTTCTACCATAAGTAGGGTCTGTAGTTAAATTCTCTCCAATGATTTATCTTTTTACAATCTGGAGTCTGCACAGTGCGTTTTATTTTGAAAATTGACCAGATTCTCTATGCTGTTTCTGAGTCCTCCGGCCAGCTTAATCTGCTCTTTGCTGCTTGATTAGGCTTCAGTCAAAAGTAGAAGAGTCATGTATTCTCTGTGGGGCAGAGCAGAGAGGTGCTTCTGGGATGGTGGAGTCACAACCATTGTCTAAAAAGGCTATGATCAGTTCTGCTGGGACGTGTTGCAGCTGTGCATCCTGCACGGTTGTAATGCTAGAGACAGAACTGAAAGTCACCTCAGTGGTGGTTCACGCTACACTAGGTGTCTACAGGACCACATTTTGCCAAAATGACTCCTCAGACTGTGTAAAACATGGATGTAGTCTCCGTGATGTCACCCACAGGTTTCTAAAGAGTTGCTGTGAAGCTCAGTGTGGTGGCTCTGACCGCCGCCATCATGGCAGTCCTGCCTCCACTGCCTCCCGGCTAATCAAAAAATGGGCAAA
Source organism: Sciaenops ocellatus (assembly GCA_033000465.1). Classification (NCBI taxonomy): domain Eukaryota; kingdom Metazoa; phylum Chordata; class Actinopteri; family Sciaenidae; genus Sciaenops; species Sciaenops ocellatus. The sequence continues at coordinate 3,058,524 of CP136874.1, read as the reverse complement.
AACTTGGATTGTGGATGGAGCTGAGGCTGACTAAAGCCTTAATAGAATTTGAACAGGTGAGTTGTATAAAAATTCACCCTCAGTACAGTTGTCATGAACGGGGAAATTAGCTATAGAGACCAAAACTGTTTTTTGTACCAGGCTGTAAACATGTTTATTTCTGCTGTGAAGTTGGACATTTTAACATGGGGACTTATGGAGACTGACTCACTTCTGGAGCCAGCCTCCACGTTGGTTTCACTTCTCAGCTGCAGAGTTTGTCACTTGCATGGCACACACACAGACTCACAAGGTGAAAACAAAACCAGCTACTCTGTCTCAGCTGCAGCTCATGTGTGTTTCCATTCACTAGCAATATTAGAATATGAGTTTAGTTTACCATGGTTGGATCATTACGAATCTCAAAATAAATCTGTTTTGACAGTGGTTAGGTTTAGGCAAAGATCATGGACTATTTCTTATAGTTAGGGGACCTTTGTCGCCATGGTTACAATTAAACTAGAGCAAGCGCAGAGTGGGTGTTGAATCTGGGAACAGGTTAAAAGAGGGCAGGACACAGGGATGGGAGGAGGAAGGAGGTGGCTGTAATGCAGGTACAGAAGGGCTCAGTGTTTGGACAGCTGCACTCCTCCTCCTCTCTGAGAGGGACTGTCCTCTATTCATCGGCTCTTTCTCCCCTCTGTCCACCTCCCTCCATTGCTCTCAGTTCCTCTTTTTCAACCTCTGTGTCTCCGGCTGTCTCATCAGAAGGTGACATGTACACAATGCCTCTCCAGACCATTAGAGGAAACAAACAAACATAGAAATATCTTTCTGATAATATGAAATCGTTTTGGTCCTTTGTAGGAAATGAACTGACCTACTGAACGGAAGCTTCATTAGAGTCATTATTTCTCAAGCAGTTCAGTAGTTTTTGTGGTTTTCATGTTCTTAATTTTTCAGTTCTTCACACATTTCATTCACATTTGTCCCATTTATTAGACCCACTCTGTCTGTGGTTGGTTAGAATATCGCTGTGTGTTGGTCAGCTGCATGGTATTTAAAATGATGCAAATACATGAACAACTCAACAACACATGGCTGACACATGGACCCACAGAAACTTCAAATATTCAAAATAGAAAAGAAAATATGAAAATATAAAACAATATGATGTTAAGATCGAGTTAAATCCACAGATCATCCATCTGCTCTATCCTCTGGAGGATGTCAGAGGACAGAATGAGGAACATGTCAAAATAAAAAAAAACTAAAAAACTAAAAACCACTGAGAAGATTCACAATGATGACAAAATAACATAAAACATCTATGACTGCATCATCAAGGCTTTGTTTAAGATAAACCCAGATGAGACACAATAGTTGGCCCTCGAAGACAATAATCAATCCAGGTTGGAAGCGATTCACTTTAATAAGGCACAGAGAAGACTTTACACAGAGGACCAGAGATTTGACATTTGATTCCCATCAGAAATGTAAAAATGATGTCCATCACACTGATACAGGAGCAGTATCCACATTTTTTGGTTCTTTTTGTTCAACAATTGTTTGTTCATCTCACATATGTCCTATAATTTACACCCAACACAACCCTCAGGACAAAGATAAGATATCTCATCATCCAAAAGGCAGATTTCAATTATATTTGGGAGCACATGACCTCTCTTCAGGACAAACTTTACATGTTTAGATCTACAGCTGCTAAGGCTTTAAATATAGCAGAATTAGCATTCTGCTGTTGGTTCTGTCCCACACATGTGGGGTCTACGGAACACTGGAGCTTCAATGAGCAGCAAGCGAGGCTTTAGACTTTTAGTCCTGTTTATTTTAAAATCTTGTTTGGTGCAGCTTTCAGTGTGAGTGAACATTTGTTCCAACAGAGGATTCATGAAAAGTCCTCAGCGGTTCATTTCAGTAAGGACCTGGACCACCACTGCTAGGGGCCACCTCTTTGCAGGAGCCTCCTTGACCTCCTGGCCCTGCGCCCTATGCTTCCACACTGCTCCAGCGGCTTAACAAGCATAAAGAGGTACGGGATTAAAGAGGATAAGAAGAGTGGAGAAAGGATGAAGCAGTAAAAACAGACTGTGTGTGTTCCTTCACTGTTCTCTTGTTTGTTCTCACTCCTCAGGGAGCTGAGTGACCCAAAGGAGGAGGCTGGGTGGATGGGTGGCGGCTTCGGGTGGCAGCTTGTTGGAGTTTTAATTAGTAGGAGTAATCAAAAGATGATTGTGAAGGAGGACGGGGGAAATAAAAGCAGGATTCACAGAGTAGGGATGTGCTGTTTGCTCAGCCAAAGCTCAAGAAGTCAGAGTAAGGCCTCGGGATTCTCTGGGGACTCAGTTCAACATGTTTATTAGCAGGGAAATGATCTCAGCAATCAATCAGACGCACTCATTTATTCACCTTCTGGAGGTTCAGTGAAAGCCTGAAGGAGTCTATAAGAGGGGTTGGTTTGGAAAAAAAAGGGGAAAGAAGAAGTATGGTAAAGTGCATAGTGAGGTTGGGGCATCCTTTTATCATTTCAGTCATACATATGACCAAATGTATGTGGACACCCAAACAAAATCTGTCAAATCCTCGTACATATGTGATAGATAAACATGTGTTCCAACACCATGTTGCTGGAACTCTTTTCACCTGATGTTGGAATCTGACTGCAGCGATTGAGCCACAAGAACGTTAGTGAGGTCTAACACTGATGCTGGTTGATCCAGTCTGTCAGTTTATTCCAATCGTGTTAATGTCATCATGGGGTTCAGGTTTATGGAGTTGACTTTGTGGATGGGGGCACCGCGATGTTGAAACAGGAGAGGGACAAACACAAAGTGTGGACATAGCCCACACCAGGAGGGTGTTCACACACACATACATGCCAATAGAGATTGTTCAAATGATATGACTGAAAATGTAACAGACTGGAAAACAAATGTTTTAGTTTCATGTGGAGGATAATATCTTGAGAACACAGTGTTTAAATTGTTGAAACAGAATACCCTGAACATTTTTTATTATTAATTCATACAGCATTTTATAAACGTACAAAAGTAGTTATCAATAAGGCAAAAAAAGAAGGTTTCACACATTTATCACCGCCTACAGCTTGAATTTGTTCAGTGACTGAAAGGTCTGGTGTTGTGCTCATTGCTGATAGTTGGAAAAAATAACTGAGCCAATCTTTTTATGTGCAGGGTTACGATGAGGGCCACGATCTTCCTGTGCAAGAGGCAAAATCTACTCTAACTACAACTCTTCAGTCAGAAACTCATCAAAGAATTGATCATTTCCATCAAATGATTGTACAGTTAGATCACGGGAAGAATGCTCTGCTCTTTGAGGGAGAATCAGAGCAGCATCGAGGATTTAATACTATTCTGATACAATACTGCATTAGAAGCTTAAGTCCTGCTTTCACTTCAAGTATCCAATGTAAAAGTACTCATTAGGTGGCAGAATGCCGGTTGTTCAGTCTATAATCTCTACTGCAGATGTCAAGTTGCAGATTCCTGGAAGAAAAACAAGCACCACCTGTCTTTAAACCACAATGTGATGATGATGGAGAAAAACCCAGAAGAGGACGCTTCCAGTAACAATTCCTGGACACTTTTTCTACCAAAATCTAAACCAGACAATAGTTACATGATGCTCACTGGGCCTCCAGAAAAACACTCAGATCTCTACTGTGATAAAGTCCTCTTCAAACCCAAGCACATTGAAGCAAGTTCGACATACCAGCAGTATTAAATGATCCAATTAATTTATACTAAATGTATTTAACTCTTATTTTGCACATACTTTAGGCCACCCCATGCCCCACTGAATGCCTTGACTTAAAAGCTGGCTTGGGTTTAAGAACTCAATGACATTTCATGAAGAAACCAATCAATAGCCAAAGTTTACAGTCCACACTCAACCAGCCTTATTCCACAAGACCAGTAACTCAATCCACCTGTAAAAATCTGCTCATTCTACACTCATACTTTCTGATACACAGACGACTTAAGACACAGATAGGGAAAAAGGAGACATTGTACATGAGTGCTCAGGGACAGTGGAACAGTTGCATTGTGGGAAAGGGCAGGTTGCCATGGCAGCTGTTGGCAGGTTATGTGATATTAAATCTTGGCTGTGATAGAGTGGTGGTGGACGGGTGAATCCCCATACTCTGGTTCTCAGTATCCCACGTATGTGTATGTGTGTGTTTTTGTTTATACGTATGTATATGAATATAAATCCGAACTGCATGAGTCTCCATTCATATTATACAGAATATATATGTATATGTATTTTTGCATATATACATATACATACTTTTTTTCAGTACAGATTTTTGTCTGTTTCAAGACTTCTTGACTTGGCAGAGTGCCCACAGCACCACACATTATTACATTAAACTGTTGTATTTATGAGTTCCATGTTCCATGTTTAATCAGCAGGTGGAGGTGACGGTGCATTCCACCATCGCAGCAGTGCTGGATAGTGTTGTAAAGAGGACAGGGAGGGAGCTGAAGTTGGAATTGTCTTCTCTTGGCAACAAAACAGAACTAAATCTGATGCCAGTACCACACACAGAGAGAGAGTCAAAGAAAGTGAAGGAGGGTGAGTCAACAGCCAAGAGGTCCTCAGGAGATCTTTGGATGTGGCTGTACAATCCCAAGAATGGACTGTTTTGAATCAGGTGCTTTATAGAGTCAGTGAGGCTTGTTTGCCAAACAGAATCAGATGAAATGATTTACACACGTTAATCTTTACATATCCACAGCGATGGGTCACCCTGCTTGTGCGCTAAGCTAGTCCTGTCTGAATAGGACAAATGTGTTTTCCAAAATGTTTGACTGGTAAAGGTCCGGTGTGTCAGATTTACGGGGGTAGACAACATGTCAGAAATGGAATATAATATTCATAACTATGTTTTCATTTTCATCTTTTGAAACACCATGGATTCTTCACGCTTAGGGGGAGAAGATGAGGTGAGGCAGCTGCAATCAGCAACTAAACCACTAGATGCCACTAAATCCTACTTTGCCTTCAAACAAACACGATTGATTTGTTTGGTCACTCTGTGATGGAACAAGCTCTAAACACAACATACAGTGTCATCATCTAAGATGTTAACGAGACAGCAAACTTTAGAGCTCCTTAAAAAATGATTCCATTTATGTACAAACAGAACAAACAATTGCTGTCATTAATTTGCTACATTCTGCTACATCTGCATCTATAAAATATAAAAAATGCATAATCTTGTAAACGGTATTTTTATAACGTGCACTGAGTGTTGTGGTTGCATTAGTAAATTTTGGATGTGAGATAAACTGTTGTGCTGCATGTTGTTTAGAAAAAGTGAACTCAGTAAAGAGAAATGTGAGTTTGTACTATGATGTGGTATCATATTCTAATAATGTCTGACTGCAAGGGGAAATAGTTTGCATAACTGAGAACAAGAGACCCAGACGGAGAGTTGGACAGAGACACAGAGACAGACAATAGTCACTGAGTGTATTTCCCATGATAATGGCCTGGACAATAATAGCTGTTCATACTTCCGAAAGAATCTGCACACACACACACACACACACACACACACACACACACACACACACACACACACACACACACACACACACACACACAGTTTCAAAAGCCAAATTAAAGGTCCAGTGTGTTCGATTTAGTGGCATCTAGCGGTGTAGTTGCTGATTTCAACCCTCTTATTTTATTCTCTCCCTTCTAGCATGAAGGAGTAACTCCTCAGGGTCATTTTAAGTTAACAAATTAAAATGAAATAAATGCATATTATATTCCATCCCAACCTAAAACTTACACACTGGACCTATAATTAATTTAATTAGCAAATAAGGATGGAGACTGTGTGCAAGATTATGAGGAGACGTATATGCTGCCCAGCAGGAGAGCACACAGCCTGGGAGAGAAACCCTTCTTCTACTCTCCCGCCTCTCAGGTGCAGCCGGACCCCACCCAGTCTCCCATAAACAGTACAGGGAGCCAGACAATTGGGCCATCACAGTGCTTGTGTGTACTGATTGGAACCCAACAGACTGTCTAGACATTGTTTCACCACAAAGCACAAAAAAAAAGGCCTTGAAGCAAACCACAGGAGAGGAGAGTTCAAGAAGAGAAGAAAGGCTTTGTGGATCCTGCTTCAACATGCAGCCACTCTGATACTCTCATATTTATGTTTATCTCTATCTGGGGGATTTCTTACCCCCCACCCCTCTTTCTCTGTGTTTGTGTGTGTGTGTGTGTGTGTGTGTGTGTGTGTGTGTGTACTGTGGTGAGGTGCCTCAGGTGATATGACAATTAGGTGTACTATTGTTCATTTGTAATCTCTGTCTCAATCTCAATTTCTGTGGAGCAAGCATATGCAGGTGTACCAACCACACACAGACCTATTAATGATGTCACCAGTTTAAATCAGTTTTAAGCTACACTGAACGATGTAATTCATACGTCTGTTCTCTCACTATGTAACTTTTGGGCTCCGGGTCAGGAGAAGTACGTAACGCTTTACGGCACTAAGTCACACACCACCAACTATTTGACTGATTGTGGTGAAACTGGATCATATTTTATGGAGAAAATGTTTTCTGATGGACCGTGAAGTAAACTGCTGCCAACTGTAGCTGCTGTTAGCTAATGTTAGCTCAGTTTGTTACCGTGGGAGTGTTAGTGTTTGTATCACAGGCGTTTCGGACCACCAAAAAGAGGAGGTTTTCAGGTCCAGGACAAATGCTGATGGGGAGCAGAGCTGGGTTTCATTCAGGGCCAACTGGCTTATTGGCCCCTATACATCCCTCCTATAAGCACTGGTTTGGCTTATGATGGACTCATATTCCCTGGTGGATTCATGGCTGCTCCTCATCATTGCTTCCTAACGTGATGACACAGCCTCGGGCTCACTGGCTGCTACGCCTGGTGCTCCAGCTGGTTGTCACATTTCATTTGTTTCCTGACACACTGCTGTCTGTCACCACACAATGCCTTCAATATCCCTGCCTTCAGGCCGGTAACCCCTCCTCCCCCGAGGCCAACCTCTCACCTGTGCTCCTTTAGCGCTGCTTTGCTCACATCAACACCCCTTTGAGTCTCCCACCTCCTCATTGTTTTCTTTTCTTTCCTCTCTGTTCTCTTTTCTTTGACATGCAGCCCACACGGACCCTGACTAATGTTTCATGAATAAAACAATTTAAAATGTGTGCAGTGTATGTTTATTACTAAGACATAGCAATATCAGAGCACCATTGTCAGGTATGTTTTGTGTATGAGCCTGATCTCTCAAGAATGTTTCTTATTTGTAACAATAAACAATAAATTGACTTTTTCCATGAATGTATGTTCAGTCAGTGAAACGTTGCCGAAACGTTTGAGTGTCACTTAACTTAAAGTGGAACTGACATGAGATGAGCAGCGGAATCAGCCGTGAAAACTTTTTTTCTTTTTCATTTTTTTAATGTTGCTGGGAGACATAAAACCAATCAATGTCTTTGACACAGTAGATCGATCAATGGATCGATCATGTCGAGCCAATCAACATCTCTGTCGGTGACAGCATCACCGGTGCTCATATCACTGAGAGAAAGGACACAGTTTTTTTGGGGGGCCTGTGGAGAGCGTCTGTTGGTCAATAGCTGCCGCCTGAAGCCAGGTTCACCTCCTCCTCACAAGGAGCAGCTGTTAAACAAGGAGCTCAACAACAAGACAAGCAGCCTTACTGCAGTTCCACACAACATCCTCATCCTGTTCTCATTTATTATTGGGCCTCATTATGATGATCTCATCTCAGAGGTTGGAAATGGTGAGGCAGCACATTTTGTTTTCCTATTTCTGTGGCAGTGTGTGTTTGCATGTGTGTGTGTGTGTGTGTGTGTGTGTGTGTGTGTGTGTGTGTGTGTGTGTGTACGTTTGTGTTCATGTCTTTACCTGCAGGCCTAGATCATATAAACACAGAAGGAGTTACCTTTGTGATAACTGATACGTTAGGCTGAACACATATGACCCAGAACGGTGCTCAAGAGTTCATTTCCTTTTTTCTCTTCATTGGTTTCACTGCAGTGTCATCTGCAGTAATAAAGGAACCATTATCCAATCATGCAGTTACAGTCTTTAAACATTTACAGAGGTCATCTGATCTGATAAGGTCACATCCTACTTGCAGTGACATTTTCAGAGCAGGCCTTCTGGGCACTCACCGTACCTGCATGAGAAAGAATGCAGATGAAAAGCACCGTGATTTTTGGGACTTCAGAGTCTGTCTTGGCATCTTTGCTTTGGTGTGCTTTACCTTCATTATTGGCACATTGACAGTGATATGGTCTGTAAGCATCACTGATGTGCCAGTAAAGATGGTAAAGCACATTCTCTCATGTAATATTTCTTAGTTCAAGGTGAGTCAAATAATGAATTCATGATTAAATATGGGATTTCAAAAGCAAAGCAAAGACCCTTGAATGTAATAATGTGATAATACCACAATTATCAACTAAATTAATCAAAAGGTAATCAGACTGTTGCAATTCACCCTCAAAAGAAACATGTTATGCTCATCTTAGGATGTGATCTAAACATTTCCAAAAACAGAGTGATGTTAAATGTAAAAGTCAAAATGTATTGAAAAAAGATTGATGAATTCATTTCATTATGTTTTTATCTGACAAAATATTCTGCTTCAGTCCATATTAGTCGGCCTTTAGTCTTTGAAACATTTTCCCTGCAGTCACTAAACTCTGATGTGCTTCACACAAACAACGTAATACCTGTATTAATGAGGCAGTCTAACGGCACCATGAATTATATTCATTAAAGAAAGTTGATTTATCATAACAGTTTTACATTTTAAACAAAAAACAACATTTTTTTTTTGGATTGATTCGTTTATTGTAGATGATCGTTTTTTTGCTCTGACAGTTATAATGTTGACATGGAAATGGCATGTAATATTTTTAGTGATGAATAAGGTGTGCTGTCACACTGATTTTGTGTGTGTCCTAAATGTCTAGTTGACCAATCAGATTGTTTGGTTGCTCGGTTACTTGTATAATTATGTTTATGCAGCTGGAGAACGCTTTTAGACATCCAAACATTTTTTTTCCAGACAGTAGGTGTCGATCTTTGAGGATATTTAATGGGATGTGTGTGTGTGTGTGTGTGTGTGTGTGTGTGTGTGTGTGTGTGTGTGTGTGTGTGTGTGTGTGAGTCGCTATTACATCTTGTCCATAATATTTATTATAAACTGATCTGAACTAACACATGGATTAATATTCAAACTGCGTGCCATTCATGCCTTTTTACTGTTTTTGCTGTGCACAGTAGCTCTGCTCTTTGTAAAGCACATTTTCTGTGCAGCTCCCTGCATCAAACGCTAACAGCATGAGTTTCAGCCCTAAATGACAAAAACAAGAGCTGAACAATAAAACAGAGTGAGTGTGATCTTTTCACAGGACTGTGGGTGTTTAAACTGTAGCAGTGGTTTATGAGGCTCAGAGCCTGAGAGCATGCAGGAGGACGGAAACATGCTGCGGAGGGCAAGGGCGACCTGATTTTTATGTCTGCCTCTGCATTCTCTGTTTTTCATCACCAAAATCACCGCTGTTCACTGAGGCTGTTGTAATGAACGACAAAATGTGTTTATCTTTGTTCTTTTGGAACCCTGGACGCTGTGACTTTTTAGACCTTCGTGTTCTGTAAGTGTGTGTGTGTGTGTGTGTGTACACATATGTGTGTATGTACAACTGCACGTGTTAAGGTGTTTTTAGCTATTTCTTTCTCTTTTTTTGGCCAGTGGTGAACACCAAATTAGAAAAATATACATTTCTAATCCCCCGCCAGTTCTACGGCTTAAATAAACCATTCATTTTACCCACTCCATGTACTGTACCACAGAATGACAGGTGAAAGATGTAAAGAGTGACTTGATGACATGCAACACAAAGTGAGTTATAAATCAGACTTAAACTACATGTGTTCATTGTATGAGCAGTCAGAAGAACTCGAGCGGGCCAGTTCTCCAAACATTATATGATTGTTTGACAAAAAATGGCAGTTAGTCATGGTACTATCCATTCATTCATGCCTCATGTCTTTAACAGGTAATAATCCAACACTGAGTAAGGCGATCTGTCAGGACATCTCACTATTTAAATGTTGTTGAGTCAAACCGTGTTTCATTATTAAAAACGAATATTAATCCTATAATCCTGTTAGGAGGAGGTGAATTGTCTTGTGGTTCAGAATAACTCATTAAGTTAAGCTGCCTTTGGCTGTGGTCAAGATGGCTGTCTCATTTCATGTTTGTGACTCTTCATGCTGCAGAGGTCTGACCACACCAGCACCGTCAAATCAAACACGTTAGTAAGTAAAATCAGTCTAGCCTAACTAATCTTGCTAGTTAGTAAGTGAAAATTATGGATCATACTTAGACAAAACTATAAGACATTAAAAGGCATGAAAGTCATGTTACGTTCCATACAGTCTGTATATCCATGACACACTGCTAGACTGCTGCCTACAGCCTCCTCCTGTATTAGCCTTTATATGTATGTGAATTCTTCATGTTTTTCACATGTTTCCATGCTCATCACATGTTGTGTATCTTAGGCTCTGAGGTTTGGGGTCTCAGTGACAGTGTGTGAGTCAAATGTACTCATATTTGTGTCAGAGTCACACCACCAAACTGCTTATGATTCATATTTCTATTATAATTATAGATGTTATTATTATTATATTTTTTTTATTATTGCTGCTGTGCATCTTCATCTGTCTCTAAACTCAACCGCTCGTGGCAGATGGTCGTCCACCATTCTGCCTCGTTTTCCTTCCCACTGTCAGCAAGTGCTTGGTCATGGTGGGACTTGTTGAGTCTCTGTAAATAATATTATAAAGAGTCTAACAGATAAACACATCATAAATGAGAGAATAAACTTTAATCTTAGATCTTCTGTCTGAAGCAAAGACCCTGATCATCAGCAGCACAGCTCATGAAGGTGGGGGTCATCCCTCCTTTGCTCCCTCTGTCACAGTCAGAGCCAGGTGTCAGTGGTGTGTCAGTGCTGTCTTGTCCTGGGAGAGGACTGTGGAGGATGGTGGGGGGTACAGACACTCAGAGACAATCTGCACTGCCAGCAGTGATGAATTCTTCCTCATACAAATGTCTGGGCTGGGGACGGGAGGAGGGATCCCCTGGGAAATAAAGTCCCCCCCCCTTCATATCTGCTCAAAGCCTTGCTTGTTTATGAGGGTATAAGTGGTGTTAAGTCTCTGTGCCTCCAGGATGTTTATTAGTAGCAGGTCCAGGCTGACTGACATGTATGAATGGAAATAATGCCTCACCTTTAACCCACATAGATGAATATGTGAGCATATATTTGAAAACACTCTGCTGCAGAATCATTCAAAGATGAGAACTCAGCTGAGACAACGAAGAATAATCACTTAAAATGAGTCTCTTTAGCCACAGTGGACTACTATTGGATCGATCCACATGATTCAGACATTCATGCCATTCATGATGAATTGTACTAATTTTGGTGATCCTCTCACCTTTCATCTGGCACCATCATCAGGTCAATAATTTAATGTTCAATACTTTATGACCAAATATCTGAAAAACTAATGACATCCCCATCAGACTCAGCTGTACTGAGCTCATCAGCAAACATGAACTTGGTAAGTCTCTAAACATCATCATTTAGCTCAAATCACTGCTGCACAGCTTCACAGAACGACTAGCATGGCTGTTTTTGTCCCTGTTTACCAAGGGTATGCGCAGAGGTTTTGTGCAGGTAAAATGGGAGAAAAGCGGCACTGAAAATTGTGTGATCATTCTCAAGAAGTATTCTAAGTTGTTTCATTTCAGAGATGGACGAAAGAAATGTGGGAGGAGAGAATGCAAATCGGCACGAATAACCTGATTCATCACAAAAGACTGACGTCTGTGGAAGAAGCTATCCCCGAAATTGAACAGACAATGACAAAAACAGTTTTCACAGACACACAGAGGACAGAGACAATAGCTGGGACAGAGAAATAGTGAGAGAGACAAACAAAGAGAGAGAAAGATGACAGAAAAAGAGCAAAACAATGTTACTTTTTCTGCATAGTTTTCCTGACTTTTAATGGTCAATGGAAGTTCAAGTCCAAAACCACATGACTGATTCTGATCCACTTACAGAACTGATCGAGTCAAAAGAGTTTAAATGTTTTACCAAAAGTCATTCATGCACTGATCTTTGTGTCTCTTTTTTTATGAGAGTCAGATGAACTGCAGCTGGCCTCATTTACATCTCACTAAATACGCTGATACATTTTCAAACTGACACAAAATTTTTGCAGTAATTTGCAACAGGCTCACTGTTAAAATGGTTTCATGTCATGATGCTCCTTCATAAACAGATATTTATATCTGAACGGACAGAGAGAGCCAGTCTGCTCTATTGTCACACATACAGGACAGACATGGGCTCATTGTTTCCAGCTTCACACAGAGCTTGGCAGCATGGCAGACTGTGGTTAGTTCAACAGGCCACCACCCTCTGAGAAACACACACACACACACACACACACACACACACACACACACACACACACACACACACACAACACGCGCACTCAAGCTCAAATGTTTTTGACCCATTTATGTATTTTTTTTGCTGATTCATTTTTTCTGCAGAGGTTGTTGGTTATATTAATACACTTAATACATTAATAAGTCTTTACCTTTTACAAACAGCACGCTCTGTTGAAGCACATAATAATGGCAAAATCTTCTTTTACTTTTTACTTGAAAGGACTGTGGATGAGCTGATGGATGTTCTGGTCCGAGTTAGTTAGTTAAGTGTAGTTCTCATTTTCTGTCTTACGTTCTGAACATTTTGTAACTGAAGCTTCAGGAGCAGGACCATTTCTCAACTGTGCCACTTCCAACATTTATATAAATTCCCTCTGAACCCTCGCCTCCTCCTTTGCTCTCATTTAGACGTATCTTGTTGATAATGTGGCTCTTGCTAATGAATCAGAATCAAACGTTGTCCCTGAACCCAAATAACAAATACAAAAGACGGTTCACAGGTAAAACTACAGACAGTGTGTCACAGTAAGCAGAGACATTGTGAAGTAAAACAAATTCTGCTCCAGTTATTAAATCCAAAGATTATCTTTCAGCATTTGACTCAACGGATTCATTAAGATTCAATTCAAGTCAATTTTCCAGGTGATTTGAAATGTTCACACTGATCATCATCATCATTGTCAGACTGTGATGGATTGAAGCTGAGACATGCCACTCCAGGACAGTGTTTTTGTTACCTACAGTTATCTTTTTTTTTTTTGCTCTGCACCAGTGGACAATATATGGTATATTAATGTTTCTTCAGCTGGTTGAGTAACTGCGTGTGAGAGAGAGCCAGTTTAAAAAAAAAAAAAACAGGCCTGAAGGATGATGAGTCAGCTCTAAATCATTTCTTTTAAATCAAACACAGCCTTAAGAGCCTCACTGCATTTCTAAAGGAGCAGCAGCTCGTATTTGTGAGAGAAGAGAACTAAAGTCCTCAATGACTCCTTCATTTTGAATTTCTAAGATTCAAGAACTGCTGATAATTTCGCTCTTCATACAGACTTTTCCAACAGTAATGTAACATTTGGCCTGAGGGAGGTTTGAACAGAGCGCTCATGAAGTGGAAAAAGTGAATCTAATGGAGCATGAATGCGCTCTTTGACCATGAAGTGTTGATTGTTAATTGATGAACTGTTGAATGACATGACATCTATTGTCTGTTGGCTGTGATATATTTACCTTCATTGCTACATCTCCCTTATTTACATTTAACAGTTATAAATAGATGAAATATTAAAGGAACATGTTGGCAGGTGGAGCTGTGGGTGTTGGAGGTGTTGATGGGTGCAAGAATGGAGGACATACAGCATCCCTCAGCAGAGGGATATGGTCGTTCAAACTACCATAACTGGTGTATGTGTGTGTGTGTGTGTGTGTGTGTGTGTGTGTGTGTGTGTGTGTGTGTGTGTGTGTGTGTGTTGTGAATTTTGGCCTGTATAGTACAGGTATAACATGACTGCATGTCTTCATGACTGGCTTTGAGGTAAACGTATTATTATGTGTCAGCTGACACACCGTAGATGTTGATCACCACTGATGCTCCAGATTGTCAGAAGTAATGTAGCACTGAAAAAACAAAGATGCCACTGTTTGCCATGTATATTTGAAGAGTTTGGAATCATCCCTGTAAAGCTGCACATGGCAACCTTGTACCACCAAATGGCAGGAGGTGGTAACTGTTCATATTCGAAACACTGTCAGTAAACTACACACAGCATGATCATGTTTACCAAGCCAAAATATGTCAGAGAGACGTCATGTGGCGGGATCTGAGACGTCTGACTTTGGTCCCCCTCAGTGGTACTGTACCTAAAACTGTACCTGGATCAGCGCATGCAGGATAAAAAACTGAACAGATGTATGTTTCATAATGTTTCATTTGTCACTTAGCTCATAAGCAACTACATGTCTATTCTCATGTCTATCATTTTTTATAAATATCAATATACATCTCATATGTAAGAATGACCTGCTGTAGAAATGATGACACTCTGACAGGCAATAGTCTGTACTTGGTGTCATTGTGCTGATCAGCAGTAATGATCAGGAAAGCCTCATGTAGAGCATCTACTATACCAGCTGAGAGGCAGTGTCACACATACACATACACACACACACACACACACACACAACACACACAAACACACACACACACACACACACACACACACACACACACACACACACTGGTGTGGTGAATTACCTCAGGACAGCACGTCTCAGTTTGAATGTACACATGAGAATATTTCATATTATTATTATTATTATTATTGTTGTTGTTGTTGTTGTTGTTGTTGTTGTCATGCTGTCATGCCACAAATGCCCATATAATGTAGACTGAATGCATATGGTTGCAGCGTTATGTGACTGGTAAAGCACTGACCTGACAGTAAGCCTCATGATGTCGGCCATGTTCAGACAAACGTCCTGCAGCCGACTGTAATAACCACAAAGATGCTTCAGTCTGCAGGGACTCAGTCTGGGAACTGGAGGATGGCTGGTTCAAGTCCAGCATGGATCACAGTACAGAGTGTGGACTGGTAGCTGGAGAGGTGCCACTGCTGAGATGCCCTTGAGGAAGACTACTTAGGGTCCATCCGCCTGCCCCACCACTCTAACATGTTTCCCAATATTAATTATAATAACTATAAGGCACTAATTCAGACAAAAAACTGTTTGCTATTGTTCTTTTCAGTCTGACTTTTAATGACATATAGATATATAGATATTAAATGTCACACTACACTGCATGGCATTCATATTTAATGTACTTTAAATAAACTTTGAAAGATTTAAAATGAGTTACAGTAAAAAAGAAGTTTAAAATATGAATCATCTTTTATAAGATATCTTATAAATACAAATTTGTATCACTCATCACTAAGAATAATACAGTTGCCGTAATTGTTGCTCTAGCTGGTGAGATATTCTTTATTAGGCAGTAAAATTCACTGTGTCAGTCAGTCACCGTGCTGTCAGACAGTAGTGTCTGAAGAGAGAGCGGCAGGCACACACACACACACACAGACACACAGAGAGAGAGAGAGATCCTGGAGGCAGACATAATGTATGCTGCAGTGAAACGAGCCCAACAAGATTACAGACATCTGTTTGTCCTCATGATTAAAAAAAGAAGGGAAAAGATTTATGCAAATGATCCACAGCAGTGTAATTAGGCAAGGAATATCAATGAAGTAATTAC
Organism: Sciaenops ocellatus; assembly: GCA_033000465.1. NCBI lineage: Eukaryota > Metazoa > Chordata > Actinopteri > Sciaenidae > Sciaenops > Sciaenops ocellatus. Next base: position 3,042,694 of record CP136874.1, on the reverse strand, counting down.
TGTTACACTGGTGGTGGTGGTGGACTGACAACACACTCTTCGTCTTTCTCCAGGGAGAATCAGACACAGAACACACGAGAAAGTGAAGAGAAAAGGAAAAAAGAAGCACAGAGCAGGAAAGCAAACAACAGACAGAGAGAGAGAATCATAAAAACAGAGTGAAGGAGTATGTGTTTGTATCAGCGTGTGTGTGTGTGTGCCTTGTGTGTGAATGACTGAGGTCTCCTCTGAGAGCAAGAAGCTAATAATGTGGACAGCTTGGAGCGTGCAGGTTTTGGATGAGCCCTTGGGGTCTTGAGTCGTCTCAGCCTGCTAAATGCCAGCCTGATTCCCAGGAGAGGCCTGCAGCGCTGATAAAACGATTAAACAGGAGAAAAAGGGAAAGCAGAGGGAGGGAGAGAGAGAGAGACAGCCAACCACAGACTGGCAAACATGTATCTGTCAGAGCCGCTGTGCTCTGAGCTGACGCTCTGAGAAGAAAAGCTCAATTCTGAGGGGCTCAAAATTTGGAATAGAGCATCACAGATTATTACAACTTGTAGTGTCAGCTATCATTCCAATCAGCAATAATAACATTTTCTGACAGGGTGGGAAACAGTCATGTGATCAGACAGGGACAGTCAAACTTTTAAATATCATTTTATCTTTTTGAATTTTGCAATTCATTCATTTTGGAAAATGCTCAGTGTCTTCTTTATGTGCTTGTGGATGCATTATTCTGTTGTGGCATAAAGAATTTGATGGATAACCTCAGAACGCCGATGTGATCGTCTGTCTTCACCTCAGCTGAAAGTTTAGAGGAGCTGCTGAACACAACTGGCCACTGGAAATGAATGCATCCCAATCTGTGATTCTATCAAATGCTTGATGTTCCATATACAAGAGAGCACACACTGAATGTTTAGACTATGTTTCCTCCATGTTGACGGAGCATTGTGCTGCATTGATTAGAAAGATTTTGAACATTGCATTTATTTTTAATTAAAATATACCTCAGTTTTTATGACACAGATACACAGTTATATGTTCTTGTTGATACGTGATCATTCACAATATACTATGTGTTGATAATGAAAGATAATGTGTACTAATAATTGTCTGTTAACAGTAAAATAACTATTAACTTTAGTTTAAGTAACTCTTAGTTTAACATTTATTATATGTTCAATTCTAAACAATTCTAATGAACTCTTTTATTTTTATTCTCTTTTATTAACATTCTTAAGCAGTCTATAAACTGATAACAGGTTTCTAATAAATACATTTCTTTTAATTTAGTAATTAATTGAACTGATGGACAGCTTATGAAGACTTGAGGGGCTTATTACCTATTTACTAACTCTTATTACACAGAAAGAAAACAACAAAAACAAAACTGTTTGACCAAGTCAGCATCTCAGCTGATCAGTCGATCTTGTAAGTGTACTACCTCTAAAATTATAAAATTAATATTGTAACTACTTTTTGGCATACCAAAAAATAACAAGTATTGGTAAAAGTAAAAAAAAGTATTAGTCAGACTCTAAAGAGGTCTATGCCTTTTTGTATTCATTTTGCCGTTAATGAAACTTAAAACTAACCACAACCACTTGGCACAACCTGCAAGTAGTCACTACCAACAGTTTCAGACATGACACAGATCTCCTCAACAAGTGTTTGACTCGTGTTTGACCAATTCAGACACAGAATTACACTGATTTACAACCAATTATTACATCATAAAGTGCAGCTGTCCCTCTGTCCATATGCACAGCCTCTCTCTTCATTATCCACACACATTTTATTTATTTCTTTCATTTTCTGGTGTGACCAGGCTCAAAGACAGAAAGATGTTAGGATGGTTTGTCGTTTACAAAGTTAAAGTTGATGTATGTGTGTTTAAGAGAAATGTTACAACCCCACAGAGCCTGAGCTGAAATAACACACACACACGAAAACACACAGGGTTGACAAAACAACAAAAAAAGTTGAGCATGGCGAGTCCTGCTGCAATGCAATGTGACATCATCTGGTGCTGGTGTTAGCCAATCAGATATGTGCAAGCGTACATTCCAAGTTACTTTGTAACGTGGATGCTGTGTCTCTACAGTTACCTGGAGACTGTGATGATGGACGATAAAATCATCGACACAAAGAACTTTCCAGAGTATAAATCTGTCTCATTGTATTATAAATACATACAGACTTATGAATCTATCCCTGGATCGTATTTCATCATTTCACTGTTACCTGAAACAAAACGCCAACGCCAACGCAGCTCATTGCAAAAAGAAAACATCGTCTGGTTTTTTACAGTATTGTCTGTCGGTGAGGGTTAGGAGGACAGATTAGTGTTCATGGAGTCTGTCACACCAGAGAACGGTCTTTGTCTAAAAGTTAGGATGTGCTTACTCACTAGTTCTGGAGCTTCTCAACCACATGCCGCCATAATAACTGCTCACAGTGCACCTCTAGATTTAAATTTCATATGTCATTGTATCAACGTCATCAACATCCCAGATCTCAGCAATAACACCAGTGAGTGCAGTGTCATCATAAACCATGGCGATGGTCAAGAGAGCAAAAACAAGACTTGGGTTGTAAACTGAAGTTACTGAGTTGATGTTTAATTGCTGGAAATGTGTCTGAAAGCAGCCAATGTGTGACTAGAAGGATGTGGGCTGTGAGCACAAAAACAGACTATTTGATGTTGTGGGAAGTGAACCCAAAACAATAAACCAATCAGTAGTCTGGCCAAGCTTTGGGTGAAGACATGACATAGTGGGAGATATATAAAATAGTGTCCACACTATGACGGGTGTCTGTCTCATATGAACTCTTGTTGTGAGGGACGGGGAGGATCTGGTTCTTATTTTCTCTCTGGCTTGTCACTGGTAATAAAAATAATTAATTTAACAAACTCCGTGGACATGCCATCCCACCCTACAATTCTCTATAAATCCAACTGTTATGGTCCACACAACAAAAATCGCCTGTGCCCCCGACCTCCTCCACCCCCCCACCCCACCCTCCACCCCCTGGTGGCGGTTTGGCTCTGCTGTTGTGGCTTGCTCTTTGATCCCCAGACCCATTATCAATCTACTGCATAAACGGCTTAATGTCAGGGACATGTTTAGAGCCGCAGCTCTCCATACTCAGACATGGATGAAGTGCAGAGGTGGTGCTGGGGTGGAAAAGTGAGCGTTCACTGATAAAACGGTGAGTGGTAAAAATGTGGTACGTCTGCGAGAAGGTCAAACCCGCAGACAGACACCGTTTATTGGCTATTGGCTTGCAGGCATAAACAACACAAAGGCCAGCGGAGTACACAATCCTAAAAACAGCTGCGTGAGCTGGTCTGCGTCACACTGTTCCTGCGGTTATTACTATGTCACATCACAAACATCTTGTTATTGAACTAACTTTTTTCACCAACCCTTTCTAAAACACATGACAACTGTCTTTCTCTACGCTAATAATGATGCATATCATTTAAAATGATATAATGTGGACTAAAAGAAATATTAGTATTCAACTAACAAACACTCTCCATTATTCAGCATTATCCACCAGCACATTCACTGTGAGCAGCTTTTTCTTGGTACAAAGTAGTTTAAATAAAAACTGTTTACAGTGTGGTCTGTGGGTTACACTGAGTAACTGAGAGACTGTTTGTGGAAAGACATGCTGCTGCTGGACTTTTTTTTAAGAATGTAATTGTTTAAAGCTGTTAGAAACAAAACACTAAATTCTGTTGACCTCCATTGTAAATGGAGGGAGGCAGAAATGATATGGAAGAAATGATATATGTATACAGATAACAAAAATGTTATGTTTCTCCATTCTATGAATATGAAAATGCCTAAATAGACAGACGGATCAATCTTTACTGAAGCCACATTCACCTTCTAAATAAAAAGGTCAGCAGTTTTATCAGGTTGCCCCATTTCATACAAATACAATTCGATATACAACATGATGAAAACACATTACATCAAATGAACAGCATTAACATGTGATCATTTTCAAGCAATTATGAATTCTTGAATCATACTACTCATACTCATGATTCCGAACATTGATACTGGATTCCATTAAGCGATGAATACACCCTAATTCAGCTTCCTCCTGACCCCACCTCCATCTAATACAAGTATATGGGTGTGAAAAGAACCAATAAAACATGGGAATCATTGGCTGAGTAGCCAATCAAGACCTGACACAAGGGAGGCTGTACCTATCAATAACTCTAACTCTGTTCCACTCTTTGAAGAGATGAAGTATCAAAAAAATCACAATTTTTGTTCAAAATGAAAGCCTGATTATATTTTATACAATAGTGATCCACCACCCTGCTCAACACTCTGCTTTCCACCCGCATTGCCACTGATGTTAGCACTGTAGAATAATTCAATATGAACATAATTCCCAGGGATTCTGGGTCTGTATTAGCAACCCTGTCCCCTAAAAATGATGCCTAAGTACTACTTTCCAACAGAAAATACATTACGAAGGAACAGTAATGCCTCCCAGATTACATTTTTAAAATGTTTATGCCAGTCAGCTGTCACATTGGCATGTGCTCGCTTCCCTGCCATCAAACTCAGTGAGAAGATCTGTGTAATCCATCTTGGAAAGATAATTGTCTATGGATATGGTGAACCCACATTTTAATAAAGTTTCAACATTACTTTCCTTTCTTCCTTTCCTCAGCTGCAACTTCATTCATGCTCACATAGTATAGCAATTATAAAACCAAAACCGGAAACACTGGATTTTTTTTTTTTTTTTTTTTTTTTTTTTTTGTATGACCTTAATTATGCATTAATATGATTTACAGTTTATCATTTATTTCATGTCTGCTGAGGTAAAGATTCAATGAAAAAAGGCAAAAAAACATGCTCACAGTTCAGAAAATTCTAATGAATGTATATAGATAGATAGACATTTAGATACATTTTATATAAAAGGCAGTTTTATTCCTCTTCTAGAACTTTACAAGAAGGAGCTGATCCACAACCGTAACTGAAACAAGAATAGGCTATAGTGCATTATTTGGACTAAACTTTAATACCACGATGATTTTTAATGATTTTGTTCAAATAATCAGCCTGCATAAGGAAAGAATTGATGGAAAGGCCAAAAGACGGTGGGCTTTTGGTCTTTCCATCTAAGGTAGGCTTCCTTCCAAACCTGTGCTCATACTACTAGGCTGTAAATTTTAATGCTATCTCAGTGTGGCCAAAGGGTTGGAACGGAACAGCCCTCCAAGTGGCTCCAGATTTAAACAACCACAAGCAGTCTGCACACATTCCCTGTTTTGCTCTGTGCACCTCTGTCATCACTTGTCACTATATTAAAGGAAACCAATCATGAATTGTGCCTGAGTATTCAGATCATTTCTATTCACTCACCTCTAGTAAATAATTACTGAACAATTATCCAGGAAATTCAGACTGACTGCTACTCTTTGTTGGCTATAACTGTCAACATATTTCTGCTTCTTTTTCCCAACCACATATTTTTAATTGCATGTCTAGTGCTACATGTCCACCCATCATCCCAACCACCACACCTCTACTGCAGACATGCTGCTCACTTCTTAGAGTCATTATATTTGCACTGTACAAAAAAAAAAAAAAAGGAAATCCTCTCAGGTTACACCAGAGGCCTGCATTTTGAAGCAAGAGTTGGGATTGGCAAGGTGATTTCAGGTTTAACTCTGGGTTAGAAACGTAAAACATTGCCTGGGAGGGTCCCCTCCTGTCTTCTTCATTTCATTTTTTTTCCATTGGCTGCTAACAATGTCAAAGCCCTGTGTATTTTATACCAATTGACCTACAGAAGTGCTAGGCGTTCAATCGTTGTGCTTTGTAGGATCACATTGGTGTAAAACACACGTTAGCAGCCAACGGGCCGCAATAATGACAACATACCATTAAGGAACTTAATACCTGATTAAGTTAATGTTGACTTTTTGTTTCAAATGTGACATGAATCTTTGTCTCCTGGGTGAAAGTCCTGTTTGTTTGACACCTCACAGACTGCTGCTCTTTACACTACATCACCTGACACAGAAGGGTTACACTGGAGTTGACCTATTGTTGACAAATAGTATTTGATTTAGTATTTGATGCCCTTGGAATGAGAAAAGGCTGCGTAGGCTTACGTCTAAGATGTGAAAGTAAGCCTACTTACAACTTTGAAATGTTATATTTTAAAATGTATGTTTTTGATTTGTTCCCAAAGTCCATTTCACATGCTGGAATAAATAAAAGAATTAAACTTAAATTGTCATACACACCAAAAGAACAGATATAATTTCTTTGAGCTTTATTTGACAGAGACAACTGAAGAAAGACAGGAATGTGGGGAGAGAGAGATGGGAACGACATGCAGCAAAGGGCCACAGGTTGGATTCAAACCCTGGGCCACTGCTGAGCCTTCGTACATGGGGCGGTTGCTCTACCAACTGAGCTAATCAGCACCCCAATATAAGTAATATTTTAATTTAGCTTAATGGAATACACAAGTGTAATTATAGTCAGATCTACTCATGCCCTATTGATGAGGCAGTAATATTAAAAAGCCTACACATTCACACAGTCTCTCTCTTTTTCTTCTTTATTTGTCTAATAATAGAGTTTGCTGCTTGTCTGTATATGTGATCGGTCACGTGCTACAAACCTTTTTATGTGAATGTATTTATGGTTGGATTGGGAAAACCTGGGCTGACTTACTGAGATGATAAGTGTCATTGTGTGACTGCCAAGCATGATTACAGTTTAATGGAAAGATGTCCTGGGTCTGTTGAGCTGGTTTTGTAGCACAGACCTCTGATCAGTCATACCATGTTGAGACTCCAGCACAAAAAAAACAACACTGTAGTAACGATAGTGATACATCACTGTTGTTTTTTACTCAGCAGTGTTGGTGGACCTGGGATTAGTTCAAACAGCTATGATGTGGTATTAACTCATGATTTATGGGGTGGCATGAATGTTCAGAGGCAGATTCATCATCACCCAGCATTCATCAGAGGCTGCCTGCAGCCCCTTAATGATTTGTGGCTCTGTCAACTTTTAGAGTCTGTCCCAGTGTGGTAGAGGAATGCCAAACTGTTCTGAGGTCAGTGGGAAGAAACATAGATCACTTCCTAAATAATGCTAACACCTAACCTTGTGAAATAAAACAGGAAGCTGACTGTATGTGTTGTCAAACGTAGCTCCTACATACTCACTATTCAGCACGACATAATTTATGCAAGCTTTATAGATGCATGAATGATGGTGACACAGTTTGTGACAAATGACGACAGAGTCATAGTAATTTGTGTATTTCTCTCTTCACAGTGGCGTCTTGAATGTTTATTGGGGATAAATGCCTTCAGATGGATCAAATGCATACGTTGACAGAAGATGGTGTGAAGTTAGGGATCATCTACAAAGTGTATGCAACATGGCCAGAAGAACTATTTGGCTATTTCTATTTGTTTCATTTCAACTTTCATTCATCCTGTCCTCCTCCCATTTCATTATACACTACTTACGATCATTTCACTATGATTGTTATATGTGACAATTAAACTTAAAGTCTCCATAAAGTCAGACTTCATGTTTGTATGTTTTTGTCCCATCTGTCCTCTGTCCTCCAGTGTCTGTCCAACACTGACACAAAGTCATGTTTTCAGTGTTTTCAGGTATTCTTCATGGTATTTTAGAGTTTGTCATTTCCTGATAAACCATAAAAAGTTGCTGATGATGTCATCTTGCACTCGGGGGGGTGTAGTAATTTTACATCCAATTAAAGTCTTTCTCTCTTCTGACGCTGCCGGAGCGGAGTGCTGCCTGTTTGATCCAGTCTATGAGTGACTGTGAGGGCTGCTACAGTCATCTATGGCCAGGCCTCTCTGATTACTGTACAAAAGCACAACTTTCTAACTTTATTCAGTGATTCTGGTGAAACTGGATCAGATTTTATACACAATATATTTTATGTGTTTCCCTCTGACTTAACCTGCAATGCAGGCAACAGAACCAGACTCAGCAGCTGAACTGGACCTTGTTCAAGCACAGCCTTTGACTTTGAACTTTACAGTTTTTCAACTAAGATATTCTGATTTGTTTTTTTTAGCTTTGTTAAAATCTCCTGTTCGTCAGTAACAGCTACAGAGCTTTTATTTAGACTTACTTTTGTCTTTTTTAATTTTTGTAAGATCAAAGTTATTTTGTATATTTTTTCTTACATAAACATCTGAGTACGAATGTGAATGGATAAAATTCTACACAGACCTTCTTAAGCCTTCTAAATGATTTCAACAACTTCCAGGGTCGAAGAAATCTGAATGCATATTTGACACAAACTGATACTGACTGTAGGTGTAAGTCTTCAGTATCTTTGTATATATCTTTACCACCAAAAATATATATTATCCTTTTTCCTACAGGGCTTTTCAATTGTCATCTATCATTTCAATAGAAACTAGGATGGTCCCTGCACAGCACATACAAATGTATTTGCATACAGTCCTGAAAAGCAGTTTTCTTCAACTAGTAACTGTATCCTGACACCCTGAGTTGAACACCCTCCCTCCACAGCTCGCTGTATGTTGTGTCCACCGACTGTTTCATGTTGCCTCTGTTTGAAGTCAAGGTGGGGTCAGAGGACCAGTGACATAAATCATTGTAGTTAGTTGATGTTGGAGACTGTGAGAGGAGGACAACCTGTGGCTGCTGGGGCAAGAGTCTGGAGAGGCGATGAAACCCAATCTGCAAAGTTTTCATGAAGGCTTGTTTTTCTAGCGCTGAGCTCGGCCGTTGGTCAGCTGTGGTATCCAAACAGAACAGGGCTTTAAGGAGCTCCTGCTGGTTCCATAGTTTCTTTGGGTTGACTTGGTACACCCCCTCCCTCCTCCTCTTTTCTTTGCTCCCTGCTCCCAGGGGGATGGAGCATATTTAGAGTCCTGGACAGCCTGCTGGGTCTAAGTCCAGGATTTACTCCTGAATCCTCACCTGCAGGGGTCTCTGCTTTGATTAATGCTGAAGACACCAGGGCCTCTGGTTTGGAATCAAATAAACCTGCTTGGTTTTACAATGACATATCCCGTATACCTCCTTGTTTAATAGTGAAAAATGCAGAGCTTATACTGAAGGGCAAGGAGCAAAAGAATAAAAGACTCTATAGAATTGATACATATACTGTACAATATAAATACATTTTCACTTAAAATGAAAATATATGTAGAAGAGACAATTGTATAAAATTGTATACATTTTATTTTTTTTTTGAGTGACAAAATCACTTTTGAAAAAAGCCTAACTTTTCATGTTAGTACAGGAAATCAAAGGTACACACATTTTATCTGCTTTCGGAAGTGTTTGATCATGGTGGGAATTGTTGGGTCTCTGTAAATAATATTTATAATAAAGATAACATTCTAGACCCGCTCTAAATAGAAAGAGTCATGAGATAACTTCTGTTTGGTGCTATATAAATTAAATTGAAAATTCATCAAACGAAATAGAAAACCAAAAAAACAAAAGACAAAAACAAGTCTAATTATTTTTCCAGATATTTTCAGATTTGTGGATTTCGGACTTCTCTTTATCATGAAGTGACGACAGCACACCATGGAGGGGCGCACAGCAAAGACGTGGAATATTATCAGCCAGATTTAGTGTTGACAGATATTAACCATTACCATCCGACCATCAGTGTTGACAGACGTCCTGTAGCCTGCATGATAATCATATCTGAGTAAAGACTGCAGCAGGCTGAGCATTGTAATGATAAAGAGATACCTCAGCTCTCATGTTCAAAGCTTATAACACACATTATCGCACTTGTTTAAAATTCTTTGAAATGTATCTTAATTTAATTTAAAAAATGATTTAAAATTTTAAAAATTTGATTTTTAAAATGAGTTTTTTGGCTTTGTTGACTTGTTTGTTAGATTATTAACCATTTCAAGATAATAATAATAAAAAAACACCATCATTTAAAATACACAAAACAAAAAGAGCTTCATTCAATCACATTGTTTTGTTTTCTTGATTGAATGAAATCATGAAATGAATGATGACACACAGGAACAGAAATGTGCGTCACTGTAAGGGGACGTCATTCAAACCCAACCTTTAACCGACCACCACGTTCCTCCATTAACATGAACTGTACTTTGACTCAGTCTCACACACACTGCCTGCTGCCCCGAGTCGAGCACCACACGTGGATTAATCCACCACTGAAAATAGTCCCCAAACAAATGGACTATATGCTCCCGTTTGTGTAATGTTTGCTACAAACTACAGCTGATACTAATCCATACAACTGTCTGTACGCTGACGCATGAACATAAAATCTCATTATGAAAGGAGAAAGAGTAGAACTTTAAACTTATTCATTGTTCATATGAAGTTTATGTACGACGTTTCAGCACTTTATATTTTATTCTGTTTCATTTATAAAGTGATTTATTTATAACTTCTATTTCCTCACATAAGAAATAACAAAAAATTGTGAAACCCATTACATTTCTCTGCCACTCACTGTTGTGTTTTTATGACTTTATTCAACTGTAACTTATCACAATGGACATTTTTTAAACTGCATGACATTAGCCTCCATGCTTTTACTAAGATAAGTGTGTGTGTGTGTGTGTGTGTGTGTGTGTGTGTGTGTCCTGTTTGCAAGTGACACAGTGAGATAGATTTGTCTGTACAATCAATGCTGGACTGATTAATGTAATATAAGCAATAATTAATATACATTTATTTTGTTCTTTTTCTTCACAATATTTTCAGGATTTTTGTGTGTCAGAGTCGAGTTTTTAATGATCACCTTTAAGACACACTCAAAACCAGTTTTTGCCCAAGAGCCATCAACTGCCCCAACATCACCACAAGACTTCACACTGCAGAATTATAACTGCATACAGGAATGTGCAATACATCTGTTTGTGTAGGTCTGTATATATCTCTTTAACATGCAATAATATCTTTACTACTACTATCCACTTTGTATCTTTCCACTGTAACTATTATTCATCTATGAGCAGGTGAATGAATGCGTGAATATGTGGAGTGGAGCACATTTTGTCATATATGGAGCAGTGGCAATAAATGTCCTTATTCTGTTCTGTTCTGTTCCATGCTGCATGTAATGTATTTCTGACATGTGAACACGTACGAGCCTGAGACCCTCGAGGTCTTTGCTCCGAGCTCCAGACTTAAAAATGTGATGAACCCCTTCACACATTATTTAGATTTGCCTGTTCTTAAATTTGTCATGCTCATGTCTTCCTGTGCTTTTTAGGAAACCTCCTCTCTTAATCTAAATTGTATTTTATTTAATTGTATTTATTTATATTTTATTTCATTAAATCTTTAATGACTTAAATATTTTCATGTCCAGATGGCATTGAAAAAAACAACTATTTGAAAGAATCTCTGTGACATGTGACGAGGTCAGTCTGTGCACAGCACACCGTACTGTGACATTCACTGTTTGAGCTGAAAGCTTACACCAGTGTGTCTCTGCACTGTAATGTTATGGGGAGATGCTTGTTGGCCATTGTAGGTCCTCAGACCTCCAGCATGCAGCAGTGACACACGGGGCAGTGAGTGTTTTAAAGCTCCACAACTGGACAAAGGCTCTTTAAGAAAAGCAGACAGGCTCACAGAGAAACCCAGCAGAGAGATGATCTGACAGTCAGACGGCCTGCTGTCAGCACGCTGCCCAGCCTGTCTGGGAGAAAAGCTCAATACAAGAGGCGAGACCACCCAGCTGCAGGGTCCCCCCTCCAACAACACTGCTCATGTCACACAGGACCGACACCAGAACCACAACAAACATGTCACATCTAAAAAGGTTTCTGCTGTGGCAGTGTAAATGCAGAGAGACTGTAACCCTGTACATTATTCAGGGTCATTAATGTAACATACACTGCTCCTATAAGAGGACAGTGTTATGCAGCTTTTGCATTTTCATAACATTTTTAAAGTTTTCATCTCCTCCCACAGTTTGCTATTAAAACTATTATTTAGTCTTCATTAATGCAGCCTCTCTGATACTACACTAGATGATCAGATCATTAAAGTTTATAATTAGATAGATTAGACTGTGGCTATTTTATCAATAAACTCAATAATCTGTCGCCATATTGTAAATATACATTTACAACAGCTCATCCAGGCTCAGAAAGAAATGATATCCACAGAGCAGGGCTGGGTAGTAATAGATTAAATTTAATTAGATTACATAAATAGAAACAAAATAAGTAACTATAATCAGCCTAGATTATGTTTGAAAAAAAAATGTATTTAGAGTATAGTTACATTGTTAATGACTACATAATTACATTTTTTTACATCTAAATACAGAACTTTTCTTCAAAATATCAATTTTAGAATTATGATTTTTTCATAATGTTCTATAAACTAAAGTGTATCTGCTCTGACACACAGCAGAGCTGACATGAAGAAAAATAACTGTTGATGATTTGATGAAATGTGAAAATATTTTCACTGAAATGATTTGAGATGTTCAAAGAGAAAAAAAAGAAGAAGAAAAAAATATATTGAACTAATTTTTTTGTTGCTGCCTCTATTTTTAGTAGAGGGTTCAATAATTTCAAAGTTTGGTTTTGTAATCCAAAAGTATTCAGATTACATTTTCTTTTAATGCAATGGATTGCGTTACTCGTTACAGAAATTATCATTTTATTTGTACTTAGTCAGTGACATTTCAAAGTATTTTCTGCAGTCATTAAATAAAATGTTCATTTTATTTTTTAATCATTAAAATTCATAATTTCTTCAAAAACTCCGTTTTGAAGGTGGAAAGAAACGACAGTATGAACTTTGTGACACGTGTCTGAATAAAAAGTGAACAATCCTTCAGCACGCGGCTCAAATACATGCTATTACATTTTCCTTCCTCCTCTACGCCGCACACAAACACACACACACACACACACACACACTCCGCCCTGAAGGCCCGAGTCTGAGCCATCACACTCGGTGTAAAGCCTGCACACAGCGGCGCTCTTACCTCTGGTAGTCGGCCTTGCAGTACAGTTTGGTGTCCCTGCAGTAGCAGGTGGCGGTGAGCGGCTGCTGGCACGCGGCGCACTGAAGGCACTCCTCGTGCCAGGACGCGTCGTTGACCCGCATCAGGAAGCGGTCTGAGATGATCCGCGTGCAGCCTTCGCACACGGCCTGCTGCGGGGATTCGGCGCCTGACAGACGGGAGAGGAGAGCAGAGGAACCCGGTGAGCTGCGGCGGTGAGGCTCAGCAGTGAACATTATTGAATTGGTGTTATGTTCACGTCCATTCTGTGTTGAAGTGCTCGATGAGGTTAAAGGGTCACTTCTCAAAAATTTTGAGAAAAAACAAAACGAAACATTGTGTTCGGAAATATTTTTTAATTTTAACGCAACATGAGGCAGAAAATAGAGATGTACAAATAAATGATTGTTTTGTTTTGTTCGGTTCATTTCAGGCTGCTTGTGTTTCATGTCGGGTGAAAAGCTTCCAGGAGGCCAGTTCAGGGGTTTTCTTTCACCTTCTCCTCTATAATAACGCTATATTTTACCCTGAATGTGTCATAGGAAACGAACAATACAGGACCTGGTCTCACTCTCTCCATGACGTTTAAATATGAGTGAAGAGTGACGCTTTATGTCAGGGACAGACAGAGTCACCACATACCTGCTGGCTCCATCAATACAAATGTCCTATAAACAATCACCATGGTGACATCAAACATCAGATATATTTTCATAGACGTGAAAGTGTGAAAATGTTTAAACGGTAACAAAGTGAATATAGTCACAATGATCCTGTTTCATCATTTCATCACAGAGCAAATGAGAAGAGAAGAAGCTGCATCAGCGTGAAGATGATCTGATCTGATAGTCAGAGCTTCTCTTCTCCTGAATTATTTTCTTATACTGTTATATTAGAGACTCCATGAGTTTTTTTTACTTTGATTTTTTTAAATACATAAATTCAACATTAGATGATAAAAACACAGAGGCCTAAACAGTAGTGACAATCTAACATTTAATGAAATAAATAAAAACAAGATTTCGGATAGAAAAAGAATGAATAAGAATAAATAGCACAGATGTAAACAGACAGAAAACAGAACAGTTCAAAACTGTCCGCTTCTGTTCAGACTGATGATAGACCGGATTATAATCCGCTCTGTGGCCGCACAGGAGGGAAGAAAATGCGCTGAACTCACCGATCAGATGATCCAGAGAGCTCGCGTCGGTGCGCAGACGGTCTTCTATTTTAATGTCGTTCAGCATCTTTGACAGAGGTGACTGCTGGAGGACCGTCAGACCCGGCCTGTGCGCTCTCTCTCTCTCTATCTCTCTCTCTCTCCTCTCTGCTCTTCAGAGAAACGAAGAGCAAAACGAAGGAAAAGGAGTGCGTAAAATCCGCAAAGTTGAAACCTTCACAAGTTTGCAGTCTCCGAGAAAGAAAAAAAAACATCAGCTGATGTAAATCCAGAGGGGTGTCATGAAAGGGGTCCAGCTGTCCGGAACTCGATGTGTCATCCTGAGCTCGAGCCTGTCTCAAAGAGGGGAACAGCGGAGGCAGAAACCCTCCCCCTGCCTTTCGCCGAGCACTCTCTCCGCAGATCTGGACTTGTATTGGCGCCCGGAGTCTGGATGGATCCGCCTCCACAAAGTCCACAAAGCCTACAAGGATGAAATCAAAGAAATCTGCACTTCAGCACACTTCAGCATCATGGCGTGATTTAGGTCACATCCAACTCCACACAAGCAACAACCCTGAGCTCGCCACATGATGACCCCCTCAGTGTCCATCATGACACTCCGCGACCTGGGCGACTTTACTCTTAAAATCCTGAACATGGTTTTACAGATTCACGGTGTCTCTATCTGAAACATTAGAAATCAATTATTCATTATTTCATAACATCTCAAAATTTCATAATATAATTATTATATATTAACCATCCACCTGTGTATTCTGTAAACATTCAGAGTGCTGCCTGCTGCTCGGGATTTAGAATTTATTTAAAATGTAACATTTAATTAACATTGAACTAGATGTTTAAACATGAATATTCTCAATAATTAGAAAAAAACTGTAAACTTTTTTTTGTAGCCCAATCAGATTTTTCTGGGTTTGCTGCTGGAACTGGCTTTGAAACATCCACGGCCCTGTCCATACTGTGTGTCTCATACTACCATATATGATAATAGATATAATAATAATGTAAAGCTGCGCCTGAAAACACTTTAGTAATGAATTATTCAGGAGTTTCGTTATTATTTATGATTAAAAATCAAATATTCTGCGTGTATTGTGAATGAATGTGCACAGATTCAGATTCTTTGGACATTTCTCTGATGTTGTCTCGGCTTGAAAATGAGCTGCTGTCGGTCTGAACGACACAAACCTCACATGATATCTGTGCACGTGCAGCCTGATTGTGAATCTGCATAATGAACTGATAAGGAAACTTTCTTTTTTTCTGCACTGAATATCAGTCACAGATCACAGATCAGATCAGAGGCAGACATGAAGCGCAGACGATATCCGCCTCTTTCAAATAAAGCGTCTCAGATTGATCAGTCCTCCTCTGCAGGCCTGAGATCAGCTGTGCGAAAAGCAATAAAAAGCAATATTCATCAGCTGTCTGCTCTTTTGTTCGCGCGGGGAAATCTTTATGATGCACGAGGAGCTTTTATTAACGGAAATGAAATACTGAGAGATGCGCGCGGGTCAGGTTCAATTGATGAGGGCTGGATTAATGTGAAGTGACATTGTGCTATAGACTGCTCCTTTAGTCAATATTATAACAAAAAAAAAAAAAAAAAAAAAAAAAAAAAAAAACAACTGAGAGGCTTAATGAGCTGATCAGAGACCTGCTGCCTCTCCAACACAGGCGTTTTTACGCTGCGTAACTGACATTAATAAGACAAATCACAAACATAATAAATAGAAGAAGAGGCCTGATGTGGAGAAATAACGCGACATGCAGCATCGTGGCTCAGTCATTCTTCTTTCTAAAAGAACTGTCAGGGATTCTCAAATGAAGAGCTGGCTCTGTGTCTGTTAGTACTCAAAATTTGTTATTTGTTATTTTTTTATTTATTTTAAAAAAACATTAAACAAAAGAAATCATGAAATAACATCACTCATCAGTGGTTCAGAATTTCAGCTTAATTTCGTGAGCAAAAAAAATGATTAAATATCATTCATTAATTTCTACAAACTCATCTGACATTAACACGTTTACTGATGTTAGTTCATCACATGAAGAGCTGTGAAAAGTGCTTGCTCATGGTGGAATTGTTAAGTCTCTGCAAATAATATTATTAATAAGAGTACGGCTTAGACCTGCTCTGTATGGAAAGTCAAATCAAATCAAATCAAATCAAATCAAATTTTATTTGTATAGCCCAAATTCACAAAACACATTTTGCCTCAGAGGGCTTTACAATCTGTACAGGGAGTGACACCCTCTGTCCTTAGACCCTCGGTTCGAGTGAGGAAAAACTTGCCCACAAAAACCCTTTTAACAGGGAAAAAAGGTGGAAGAAACCTCAGGAAGAGCCACAGAGGAGGGATCCCTCTCCCAGGACAGACAGACGTGCAATAGATGTCACATGTACAGAACAAATCAACAGAGACATATTGTACAATTACAATGAATGATAAAATGATTACAGTATATAGAGTACACAGAGATATGGTAACAATAATGACAGTAATAATATAAGTAGTGGACGTCGTGCAGGACCACAGCAGCTGCCACGATCCATGAGAACCTGCTGGACGAGAGAACACAGAAACTCCGGTGAAGAAGTTTAGTTAGTAACATGCATTAACATGCATTAATGAGACATGCATGTTTACAGATGGTGATGGGGAGAGAGAGAGAGAGAGAGAGAGAGAGAGCGAGAAAGAGAGAGAGAGAGAGAGAGAGAGGTGGAAGGGGGAGTCCCCCGGCAGTCTAGTCCTATAGCAGCATAACTAAGGGATGACCTGAGCCAGCCCTAACTATAAGCTCTATCAAAAAGGAAAGTCGTAAGTCTACTCTTAAAAGTGTTGACCGTGTCTGCCTCCAGAACCCAAAATGGTAGTTTGTTCCACAGAAGAGGAGCTTGGTAGCTGAAAGCTCTGGCTCCCAGTCTACTTTTGGAAACTATAGGAACCACAAGGAACCCAGCATTCTGAGAGCGCAGTGTTCTAGAGGGGTAGTAAGGTACTATGAGCTCTTTTAGATATGATGGTGTCTGACCATGAAGAGCTTTGTATGTAAGGAGAAGAATTTTAAATTCTATTCTAGATTTAACAGGTAGCCAATGCAAAGAAGCCAAAATGGGAGAGATGTGATCTCTGATCTTGGTTCCTGTCAGAACACGTGCAGCAGCATTCTGAATTAGCTGCAAAGTCCTAAGAGACTTACTGGAGCAGCCTGATAACAAAGAGTTACAATAGTCCAGCCTAGAAGTAACAAATGCATGGACTAGTTTTTCTACATCCGCTTGAGATACAATGCGTCTGATTTTTGCGTAAGTGGAAGAAAGCAGTCCTCGAAATTTGTTTTATGTGGACATTAAAGGACAAATCCTGGTCAAAAACAACTCCAAGATTCTTTACGGTGGAGCTGGAGGCCAGGGTGATCCCGTCTAAAGTAACTAAGTCTCTAGAAAGAGAGTTTCTGAGGTGTTTGGGTCCAATTACAAGAACTTCAGTTTTGTCTGAATTTAACATCAGAAAATTGTAGGTCATCCAACTTTTTATATCCTTAAGGCATGCTTGGAGTTTAGTTAACTGATTGGTTTCATCAGGCTTGATCGATAAATATAATTGGGTGTCATCAGCATAACAATGAAAATTAATGGAGTGAAAGTGAAATTGTCATGAGATAACTTATGTATGATTTAGGGCTATATGAATAAAATTGAATGAAAATGTAATCAAATGTGTGTGAGGAGGGACATCATACAATGTTAATTAAGTTCAAAGTGATGAAATAATGAACTAAAGAAGGACCTAATTATTAAAATCAGTGTGTGTGTGTGTGTGTATGCTGACATGAAATCAAACCAGTTCTTTACCACTTTTTAACAGAGGATTGAGTCCACCTCTGTACAGCTGTCCAATCCTGACGCCCTGTGGTCAGAAGCTGAAGCTGAAGCTGAAGAAACACAGAGTGCAGAGCTGGTGGACGGTGAGAGAAGATTTCATTTACAGATTAAAGAAATATTTTTAAAAATGGGACAACTTTAAATATGGTAATTTATTGAATATACAAATGTAACTGATCATTTGGGCCGAGGTGATAAACATAAATAAATCAATAAAAACCTATGAGAGCATCAGAGATGCTTCATCTCTGAACAGACTTCCTGTCAGAGCTGTCGTGTTCTTACGTTACAACCAAAAAATGTCCCATGGTTCACTGTAATGAAGACTCATGGACTGTTACAGAGCTCAGAGGGTGGCTATATGCTGCAAGACTTTGCTCTGGTTTTTATATTAGAACTCTGTTCTGTCTGAAAAAATGTCACTTAAATGTGTGTGTGTGTGAAATTATGGAAAACCAGATGTGCTATGGTCATTAATCAGACTGCGATTGACAGCAACATGGTCATCAAACACAAGCTTCTGATTTGATTTGGAGAAGAATCAAACAATATGAAGAAACAGTGTTAAATATGACAACAACAACAAAACTATGATTTCTCTGCACTTAAACTTCTTTCTGGCACTTTGAAAGGACAAATGACAACAAGTCCAGGACTTCATCATTCTGTCCCTCACAAAGTCTAATATGTACTTCATGAATGTAGTTAAGCTAAAGGATAACAGCATCTAACACCTGCATTCTTCTGCTGGCTGTGTGTGAGTAACACTGTGGAAAACATTAAAACTAGGCTGGCTTTCTTCAACCATTTCAAGCACAATATGGTCCCTTCTTTAGCTCTGGTGTGGTCTTCAAATCTACTTCATTAGCACTCTGTCTAAATATTTATCAGCCGGTCGTGTTGTGGGTTAATCAGACCATGGTATCATGAACACACTCCCTAAAAGCTCATTTTCCAGCAGCTGTTGTGAAACAGATGCAAAGACAAGAGGAGCTGTGATCTTCTTAACCATCGGATGCCTGTAAATGTGCAGCGACGCATGTATGCACCAGGATAAGAGTGAAGACTCTTTGATGACATGTGCCCCACACATTGACTTCCATCATTTATATGATTTTAACGAGCAACTTTTGTCAAAGGGAGCTGTAAAACAGCTTCGAGGGAAATCAGCAGCAGCTGACGTCCTTGTAAACACATTTTTATAATGTTGACTGTGTGATGTGTCGGAGCAGTTGGAAAGGCAGTGGAAAATTAGGCAGCAGTCTTAAGGTAGTTGTGGTAGCGACACAAAGCCCTCTGCTGTGCCCAACAGACTGCTGCAAAAGTCAACAAGCAGAGTCAGGTTTAAATGTGTTCTTTATGAAATGAACATGTTGTCATATCTGTGCTGGGACCAGTTTAACATCCTTTATACTGGACCAGCTCAGACAGTGAT
Organism: Sciaenops ocellatus; assembly: GCA_033000465.1. Taxonomy (NCBI): domain Eukaryota; kingdom Metazoa; phylum Chordata; class Actinopteri; family Sciaenidae; genus Sciaenops; species Sciaenops ocellatus. The sequence goes on along the minus strand of CP136874.1, from coordinate 3,023,140 downwards.
TGGGTCGTTGTTCAACTCTTCTGCAGGTCCTCTTGGCAAATCATCAACAGCTTCTGTTCCGATCATTAGTTTTGTTTGTTCTCCTCATGCATTTCTTTTCCCTGCTTTAAAGGTGTATAGGATTCAGTGGCATCTAGCAGTGTGGTTGCTGATTGCAAACTCCTCGCCTCACCCTCTCTTTCTAAACGTGAAGGAGAAACTACAGTGACCCCAAAACACATAAAAGGCCCAGAAAGGACAAACTAAACACTGGGTTTGATAGCTCTGTGCCTGTCCTCAACTCTTCTGGTCTCATCTCTGGAATAAGCTGAGTGATAAGAGTGAACTTCTTCCTTTAAATCACAGAGTACTATTTAGGATAGTTTCACGCACCATTTCATGTACTCATGGGTCCAAGTTACTGACAAATTTAAGAATCATTGCAAGTATAATTTTTCTCGTCTCCTCTCTCAAATACAGCAGGACAGATTGTCATTACTCCCTTTATCTTGGTTAAAATGCATATTCTGTCTCTCCTTCCTGTTTCAATGTGTTCCTATCATTATCCCAAAATCATTTTTTTTGTACCTGCCAAGACCAGAGAGGTTCGGTTGCAACTTCGAAATACTTCAGTATCAGTTGCATGCAGACCGGCTTGGTCTAGTTGGAAGTGTGCGCCATCTTCACATTCTGCTTTGGTTTACAGGCCTGATGGTCCAACCTGGTCCAGACCATTTTCAAAATCTGGAATCAATTTAGACATTGTTTGGACTGCAAACCTTTTAACCACAGGCTCCCATTTTCAAAAATCATCCCTCTTTCACAGAGGGGACTTTTCCATGTGGTCTAACTTTGGCATGAAGTCATTTCATGACTTGTATATTGAAGACATCTTTGTATTCTTCCAACAGATTTCAGCTAAGCTTAACATCCCAAAAAGTCATTTTACTGGATATCTAAAGGTGCACAGTGAGATTATGAGAAAATCTGTTTTCTTCATAGTTCCTCATTATTAGAAAAGAGCAACCTCTGTGGTGAAGTGAAGCCAATGCAGAAGTGCCAAAACTGCAGTTCCATGAACATCCAGGCTTCATTCAGCCTGCCTCAGCTCCACCCATGATCCACGTCTTTGCCAATTTTTAGATTATCTGGGAGCCGGTGGAGGCAGGACTGCCATGGTGGAGACAACCAGAGCCACCACAGTCTGAAACCTGTGGATGACATCACAGAGACTACGTCCATGTTTTATACAATCTATGATTGTTAGTTGTCAAAAAATCATGGCAGTAGGATAGAGGTGATGGTATAGCTATGTGGTCTAATCCAGGGTAAATCCCCCTACACTATTAGCACCATCAGCAGGGGTGGATCCATGCTTTCATGTTGTTTATGTTGTTTAACCACCTGAATGTCACAGTGCAAACTGAGAAAACCTAACACGAAGCATCTAAATAACTCCTGCTCCTCGTAGAAACCTGACTCCAGTAAAAAACAAATTCATTTAGCTGACCTGCAGCTCCTCTGTACCAGCTTTCATCACTCCACAGCCTGTCTGTGCTGCCCTCAGGCCAGTCTGCCTCAGCATTTATGTGAAAACAAGTCAGTGCACCATTAATCATCAGCTAAGTACCACCATCAGCCCACTACAAGCATTCATCTTACAGTAATTGCTGACATGTTAATTACACATAATGACAATCTGTCTCATTCACACTCATCCAGGAGTGTGTGTGTGTGTGTGTGTGTGTGTGTGTGTGTGTATGTGTGAGTGTATGTGAGAAATGGAGAGATACATAGAGAGAGGGAGAGAGGGACAGTATCAGCATACCTTTTTTAAGATGAATTTAACACTGCATAACAATCACTGTTACATCACTGTCCCATAGACTGTATAAAACATGGACGTAGTCTCTGTGACATCTGAAGAGCTGTTGAAGCTCAGTGTGGTGACTCTGGCTCCACATTCTTGGCTGTCCTGCCTCCACCACCTGCTCACTAATCCAAAAATGGGCAAGAGGTGGAGCTGAGGCAGGCTAAATGATGCCTGGTTGCCAAGCCACCTGTGACAGCACCCACCTGTCAGTCAAAGCGTCCACGCTCTTAATTCTGCATAACTTTAAGCCTTAATATCATTTGAAAGGTGAGTTGTATAAAAATTCACCCTCAGTACAGTTGTCATGAACGGGGAAATCAGCTATAGAGACCAAAACTCTTTTTTGTACCAGGCTGTAAACATGTTTATTTCTGCTGTGAAGTTGGACACTTCTAGTTTTGGTACTTCTATGTTGACTTCACTTCACAGCCATGGCAGTTGCCGCTTGAAGTGACCACAGTCAGAAGTACAGTTCAGGGTCTTTAAAGAGATGACAAGAAAGTACTGTGAAATATATTTCTCAAACTATATATTTAACAATAACACATTCATCCTCCTACACTTGAAAGGTTGAGCTCATTAGCCAAAAAACTGTACTGTTACTCTGTACAATATACACACTGCTTTGGCTGTAACGCCTGGTTATTGAATTACTGTGGGCTTCCTGTCAGCTTGAACCAGTCTGTCCATTCAATTCTCACTGCTCTCATTATGAAGTGTTTTTGGCTTCACAACTGCTGCTGCTTACTGATGTTTCTTGTTTTTCACACCATTGTCTGTAATCTCTGGAGACTGACAGGAGATCAGCAGCTTCTAAGATACTCAAACTACCCTCTGGCACCACTAGCCATTAGTCAAATTCACTTTAGTTCACATTTGGTCCAAATTGTTTGAACAACTGAACTTTCTGACCAGGTCTGCATGTTTTTGTGTGTTGAGTTTCTGCCACGTGATTGGCAGATGAGATGTATCTGCATTACAGAGTAGGTGTGAAGGTTTGTAAAGGGGCAGGCAGCTTCAAAAGAATACCGGCCAGGTGAAAAACATCTTTTCTAAGAAAAGTCTTCAGTGTCGTTGCTCGTCTTTCAATGAAGAAATACTCTCCAGTTGTAACTGATGTAACTGATGCTAATAGGAAGCTGATTGGCCCATAATCGAACATAATCTGTGATCGCGCCTGGCAAGAGAAGTTGTGTCATGACACTTTCCATGCAGAGCAGGTCTAGACTGTACTCTGTACTCTATTATTTACAGAGACTCAACAATCACCACTATGAGCAAGCAAGAAAAATATGATAAAGTAGGGTCAACCACATATTAAGTTTTTCCACTTGTACCTTCTGTGGTGTGCAGTGAGCGGTTCAGCTCCAGATGCCTATCAGCCACTTCACTCCACTCTACTCTCTAAAGCTCGTGGGGTGGCAGTGACAGAAGCCATATGTTTGCTGGAGAGCTAATTGACTCGTGTTTATAAGTAAACCGAACAGAAAAAACACACAGAGATGAAATGAACCACCAACCGTTTGGAACCTTCAACATGTGTACAAGTTTAAGGCGATGGAAGACGAGCACACAGAGAGGCTTATGTTGGCTTATATTCTCTGAGGCTCGCTGTAAACCGGGCTTTGAAGCTTTAATGGGACAAACAGGAAAGTCTGAACACGTGAGACCTTTAAAGGCTGCGATTTTCATAACACCACAAATTTACAGACAATTCAGTTATTTGTTTTAAGAAACTTTCCACTTGTGTAATTTGTCCTCATGGTGGCACTGATGATTCTTAAAATGGGGCGTATTCATTCAAGTTATTCACAAAAGGCTTCATAGTTCAACAAATTATACTTTTTTATTTTGTATAATAGTTAATAGATTACATTCCAATATAACAAATCTTACACAAAGAATGCATCATGGGTATTTTGTGTTGAGATGATGCAAATATTTTGAATACAATATTCTAGTGTTGTTCTTTCACATAACTAAGACTATAGAAGTGTAAAAGAAATCGTCACATGAATCCAATGGACACGAGGAGCCCTCATTATATTCTCTGTCTTAAAGGTTCTTGCCTGAAAAAACATTGAGAAACCTTGCACCAGAGGAAAGTTCTAACATCAAAATGGCTCATTCCCTTGGGAGATTGAGCACACTCAGATAATTTGCTGAAAAAAAAAAGCAAAAAAATCAACTTTACACACAACATACTTCATGATCTAATAGGCAACAATGAAATAAACTAGGCTACATGGTAAGAGAAGATGGATGGATATTCCTTATGATCAAAAATGAGTGAGTCGGGTGTTGGTTAGCTCAGTTGGTAGAGCATCCGCCCCATGTACAAAGGCTCAGTCCTTGTCACAGCAGCCCAGGGTTTGAATCCGACCTGCGGCCCTTTGCTGCATGTCATTCCCCATCTCTCTCTCTCTCCCCACATTCCTGTCACTCTTCAGCTGTCTCTATACAATAAAGCTAGAAAAGGCCAAAAAAAATCTTTAAAAAAAAAATGAAATGAGCGAGTCAGCAGCTTTTCTTTCAATCTTTTATTTCACCAAGCTCTCGCCAACGACTAAAAGCCAGTCCCACATTTACTCTTTTCCGACAGCTTTTTGTTCTCTCACTCTCTTCTCCTCTGCCATTATGTTCATAGAGGCTGCTGAGCCCGGTAAGACTGTAAGACAACTGAAAACCTTGCCTGTGGTACAAACACTAACACTTCCCCAGTGCACTGAGCTCACAGTCCGGGAACCCCGGCTAACACACTGAGCTAACATTAGCTAACAGCAGCTACAGTTGGCAGCAGTTTACTTCACTGTCCATCAGGAATTTCATCAGAGGGAAAACCAGAAAACATTTTCTCCATAAAATATGATCCAGGCCAACCAGTTCAGTTCATCATAGTTTAATAAAACTTCATTATAATACAAATTCAACTGATGCTGTTTTGTTCATTCTTTAGTGAATAAAATCTATTTATGAGACAAAATCTGTGACTTCTGGTCAATAACAAACTACAAAAATAACTGTCCTGATGTCACCATGCATGCAAACTAACAGACATATCAAAGCAGGATTGTTATTGGTTGTTAATGCAGACACCGTATTAGTTAGCCATGAAATGTTTCAGCAAAACTGGCTGGAAGTGAACACCACAGCTGAGAAATGCTTACATGTGAAGCTTATCACAGAGAAGGCCGATATACTCAGCTCAAATACACAGAGCTTCACCCTCATCAAACATGACAGCAGTGCAATCGACAATTTCAAACATTACATTTCTGAAAACGACAAGGGTCACAATACTGAAATGACTAATAAATTAGAAAAACAACATTAGAAAATAAAGGGAGTTAATCCATGCATTTATGACTTATGATAATATTGCAAAAACATTTGCAGGTAAAAAGCAAAACAAAGTATTTTCTTTGAACACTCGTCTCATGAAACAGATGGAGTGAAATAAGCTAAATCAAATAGGGTGCTTCTCGAGACAATACTATATGAACAGAAAAGTCACACTGAGTACACACACATCCTGCTGGAGTGACCTGACGTCTCAATGAACGCATGGTTGGGTTTTAAAGTGTCCCTTTACATGAAGATTATGGTCTTTGGGCAATCGGTAGTCTTACTTTGAAACATTTGCAGTGTGAAGTTTAATTTTCAGAAGCTTAACAGCAACTGGGAAGGAGTGAATGAAAATAGCATTTCTGTGAGAAGAGCAGCAGAGGGGTGAGCACGACGTGACTCTTATTGTACTAATGGATCTGATGCTGTGGGAATAAAAAAATAAGAGCACACTGAAAACAAAATATGATCAATTATATTTAGAAAACAGAGGACATGAGGGGCTAGACATCGAATGTCTGATATCAGTATCAGCTTATATGGGCAGTGCAGAAATGCCCATGATATGTTGAGGTTGTTTAGAAACACTGTCACCATTTCTTTGAGCTCTATACACTGGAATATGTCCGGCTCACTACGTATCCTGCTCGGAAGTCTCTAAAAAGTACATTAAAAACATATTGTTAGTGTGTGTTGTACGTTTAAGCCAAAAAACAAATATAAGCCATCATCGGTATTTGTGTTAAAAACAGAGTATTGTTGGGCTCAAATTCACAGAGTTCCACGTCTCAGACCCAGCACTGACCACATTAGTCTCATTACATATATCTCTAGTGGTTCTGAGTGGATAGTGGTCTTCACATGTCAAATGGGTGAAAAAGAAAACAGCTAAAGCTATCAGAAACCAAGCTAAAGGAAACAGTTTGGAGAAAACAAGCTGACTGTCACAGAGGATGATACACACTGCAGGTTTTTTCACGTGTAACAAAGCACTCACATAAAAAAGAGGGAAACTGTGCCTTAGCTCATGTATGATGAACACCATGTGGAACACTTATACTGTAACATTGTTGTCTGTAACATTGTCTGTCAGTGTTGTGCTTAGAAAAGTAACTTTAAATAGTTAAGATAGGCTGGATATCAAAGCTTAATACTTTTTTGTACCAATTGAAATCTGTGTGGCTAAAGTTAGCATGTGAGAGTATGTTGTGTGGTAAACTATGTGTCAAAATATGGATGATAATTTTTTTAAAAAGCAGCATCTGCAGCTGATACTCAACATGGTCACTAAACTTGGGAAGAAGCTGGTGGAACAGCAGCTCTAGTTACATACGGAACTCACTGTTTACACTACTGACGTAGACAGATGTGTTGAAAAATGGATGACTGGAAGTTGTGAGTGGAACAGATTCGAGTTGGAGAGTTTCATTTCATTTTTTTTTTTTTTAGAAAATTGATTTGGGACCAAAACTCATGTGGTGTATCATCACCAATATTAAAAATGATACTCAAACAACAAAATCATCAGACTAGTCTTATGTGCAGTCCAGCAGTAACCTGGGTCATGGTTTAGCAACCTTTAAACACTAACAGTGGTTCTATGTGTACGCATAGAAGGAGTGGTTAAAAGAACATCTGGGACTAAACAGGAAGCACACTGAAATTCCCAAAACACACGGTGCACTCAGTCACACCAGCATATTACAGTAACATCTAGAGAACAATGACAATCATTCCCCATTAAGAAGACCAGTACAAGATTGAAAAAAATCCCATAACATGACATTTTCAAACACATGAACTGAGATGATGTTCTCCCCGGTGCCTCGATTCAGACCAATGACAGAGCAGCGGGTGTGTCATGAACAAGGAAGGCAAATATGATGAGGCCCAACAGGTGCCCTCCATCACAATAAAGTCTCCTTTTAATCCTTTTGTTTTGTTTGTATCAAGTCCTTCAGATGGGGAGGGGTCATTTGGACAGGGGAACAACACTCACGGATGTTTGGGGAAACAAATGTACTTTAAAATTCCCTCGTATAAGCCAGCTCATCAATGTCGTACATAGTGGTTTGAGCCAGACCCACAGAATCTTTTTTCTTGCGTTTTTTCTTCTCAGTACAGGTGTTTGGGACTGTTTGTAGTGGGGAGGTCCTCAGTAGTTGTGTACAGGTCTCTCCTGCTGGCGCCCATACAGGACAGTGTTGTTGGGGAGGGGATAGGAGGGGATCCTTAGGCCTCAGAGCTCAGGGAGGTCCGTGTTGGACTGGGAGGGAGGCGAGCTGCTGCACTGTGCTCTGTGCGGAAACTGTAATCATACTGAGAGAGGAAGGGAGGGAGGGTCAGTCAGAGATCATTACTTACTAATGTAATCATCCAATTCTACACTGAATTCATCATACATTCATCCAATCATCTGTGACTCGCAATGATTCAGTTCAAACTAAAGAGCACATCGGCCTCTGGTGGACACAGTGTGTAATTACAGAAACATTTCCATTTGTGGTCATTCCAATTTTAACTTTCAAACCAGAGCAGATCAAATTCTTCCTGTTTCTTAACATGTTTGGTCCAACAAGTGAGCAACTTTTCAGATGTCTCAGTGTGACCTGAGATAAACTGTTTGATCTGTCCGATCCACATTTCCGCATCTCACCTATTACACTTTGCTGAGTATTATGTTATGATAACCTACAGATGGACACACTTTCATAATAAGAATTCTTCTGTAATACTCACCTCTTTCTCAATCTCAGCCAGTGACTTGATCGTGATGCCCATCAGATCCACCTGCTGCAGCTGAACATGAGAGCAGCGGTACAGTTAACTTCAGCAGCTCAGTGTTACCGACACAGTTCTTTTCAACTAGTACTACTACACATTTCAACACTGCCTTACAGGTTAAACATTTTAGTTTTTCTAGCACTGGTTCGACTTCACTGCAGGAGGATAAAACCTGTGACCTGCCACCAAAAGACAAAAGACTCGACTTACATCAGACGAGGCACAGGCAAACTTCTCAGAGATCATGAAAGGCACTCCATCCATTGCTGAAAGAGACAAACAAAAGATACATGAATGTGTTTTCACAGCAAACAAGTACAGTTCATTCCACCAGAGCAAAGAGTACTGCAGACTGTGTGTCTGCCATTTTGTTCATGTGCAGCAGCCCGAACAAAAACAAAAGGCCTGAGGCCTTAAGACAGAGAGATTTATAATGTATTATTTATGTCCTGCTAGCATTGTCAGATACTGTATGGCTGGAAGATTTGGCTTTTTTGTTGACATAATGAAGCATTTGAACCTCTGAGAACATAACTGCTGGTGTTATGTATCTGTAGATGTGACACAAAATATTAATTTCTGAATGATTTTGTTAAAGAGAAGAGCAAGAGTGACACGTTTTAAACTTAAATGTTTACACACTTTGCATTACTCATAATAAGTCATGTTTGGAATGAACATGAGGTTCAGATTTGTATCAACTTCAAGTTTAACATGTTCCATACAATTTATTCTTTGTTATCCGACTCCTGATGTGAAAGAACGGAAGAACTGATTTTAGATTTGTTAGATTTGGTTACACTGCCATTAAAAAAATGATAATTGCGACAATGAAAATAAAATTGTTACAGAACAGTGCATTTATATGTAACTTTTATTGTTTTTTTTTTTCATTTTTAAAATGTTAGTATTGGTCCCCAGGCATCTTCACATTGTCAAATCTGACCCTCTTTAAAAAAAAGTTTGGACACCCCAGTTTTAATCTGTTGCCATTTTTAACAAAAACATTACAAATGACATGATTTTTATCATTCTGTATGTATGTCATGTTGTAGTCTGGATGGAGAAGAGCGTTGAGATGAAAACAGATGGAGGCAGATGGTGTGATGCGATAGTGAGTATAGGACTAGACTGCCGGGGGACTCCCCCTTCCATCTCTCTCTCTCTCTCTCTCTCTCTCTCTCTCTCTCACCATCAGTAAACATACATGTCTCATTAATGCATGTTAATGCATGTTACTAACTAAACTTCTTCCCCGGAGTTTCTGTGCTCTCTCGTCCAGCAGGTTCTCATGGATCGTGGCTGCTGCTGTGGTCCTGCACGACGTCCACTACTTATATTATTACTGTCATTATTGTTACCATATCTCTGTGTACTCTGTATACTGTAATCATTTTATCATTCATTGTAATTGTACAATATGTCTCTGTTGATTTGTTCTGTACATGTGACATCTATTGCACGTCTGTCCGTCCTGGGAGAGGGATCCCTCCTCTGTGGCTCTTCCTGAGGTTTCTTCCACCTTTTTTCCCTGTTAAAAGGGTTTTTTGTGGGCAAGTTTTTCCTCACTCGACCCGAGGGTCTAAGGACAGAGGGTGTCACTCCCTGTACAGATTGTAAAACCCTCTGAGGCAAAATGTGTTTTGTGAATTTGGGCTATACAAATAAAGTTTGATTTGATTTGATTTGAATTTGAATCACAGTTCTCCTGGTGTAAACAGTCACATCATAACAGGAAAAGCATTTGCACTGTGACAACCTCAACACCAAAACATCACCATAAACCGTCCAAATGAATTGTCCCAAGTGACCACTGTGGTGTGTGGACTGGTGTCGTTTGCACATGATTAATTCCATTTAAACACAGTGAACAGTGTGTGTGTGTGTGTGTGTGTGTGTGTGTGTGTAAAGACACTTCTCAAATCAGAGACAACGATTTATCAGTGTGTGTGTCCTGCTGCCTTCAGGTGGCTGCAGTGGTTTAATGAAGTGAAGGAGAAGCTGGTCAAATGCAGACTGACGTAAACACATTAAACATGATTTTGTTTTAATGGATGCTGGAATGCTCCAATTCAACCATTGGACAATTTATACTCATTTGGAAAAATGTTCTTTTAAAACTAAAAAAGACCAAAAACTCACAATACACACCAGCAAAACACACACTCCCTATTCATCAGCACATTTTCCCACAGCTGGAACCTAAACCTAACTCAATAACCCTAACTGTAAAACCGGATCCTAGCCCCTAACAGCCCTCTGAAGACATGAGCCCTGACCACAGTGAGCTCACTTATACAAATGTCGTCACCGGGAAACTCAAAAACTCAAATGAGTTCTCACAAAGACAGAAGTGCAGAAAGACACAGAGCAAAGGGAAGAACAGTGAGAGACATAGGAACTCGGTGAAGCATGTCTTTGAATAGAACCCTGGTGAACTCCGCTCTGCTCCACTTCTCCAACACTTTGAAGGTTATTCAAAAGTTTCTACAATGAACCCGCTGACACTTTAGATTTAGACAATTTGATTTCATGTGTTCTGATGATGAAGATGATGAACACGATAAAGATCCAAGTCTCAAAAATAGAATCATCCGTGGCACAAAAATAATTCAGTCAGTAACACCGGCTGCTCTATAAGACCGTACTCTGCTAACATGCTGATGTTTAGCAGCTAATCATTTACCATGCTTTAGTCTGTTGGCATGCTAACCTTTGCACAACACAAAATACAGCTGAAGCTGATGGGAATATTATTAGTTCTGCAGGTATGTGGTCATGAAACAAAGAGAAAATCTGATGTTGTCTGAGGTATGAGGTTATTGTTTTATTTTATTTATAGAGCAGTTAGGCTTCTTTCTAGCAAATGATGATATGAATAATAAAGTGAATCCTCTCTGGGGTTCTGCTCTCATGATCCAATAACTGCACAGCTCTGTATAATGGTATTATCAGCATCAGTGATGGGAATAACGGCGTTATAAATAACGGCGTTAGTAACGGCGTTACTTTTTTCAGTAACAAGTAATCTATCTGATTACTCTTCCCATCATTATAACGCCGTTATCGTTACTGCCAAAAAATGCGGCGCGTTACTCTGATTGAAGGCCGCTGTTTTTCATCAGACCAACTAGATCTCTAAGCCGAGCGGCAAAGATTTTTCTTGTTCCTCCTTAATCCTTGGTGAGGGCGGGGGCACGAGACATCGCATAAATGATGACGATTGGCTGAGGTTGAGTAAAATTCCATGGTAAGCCAATCAGAGGTGGAGTTGGGCGGGTGTTGCTTTGCTTACACAAATTCGAAAGCCCGCGTAGCCTAGTGACTAGTCTGATCAGACACACAAAGACGACACAGGACGTTCACGTGAGTCAACGAGAAACAGGAATAGTCCAAAAGTACTGCTTCTTCCAACTACAAAGAGTGAACATATTATTTATTTCTTGGTACATTGCTTAACAAGCATAATTTAATTTTGCTTAGTTGTGGCCTGTTGAGGTGCAATAAATATCAAAAGTTCCAAAACATCTATTGTGTTATTTTTATCGATCCACTCTATAAACATAGTAATTATAATATCTACAATAATCCATGACATTTTATTGGATGCTAGTCTCACTTTCCCACAGCAACGTTAAAATAGTTTAGATTTGTGTACTGTGGATTTCTGTTATGTATTGTATGAAGTGTCCATTTCATTATAATATTCAGATTTATCATAAATAATTGAACACGCACATGTATTTTAAGTTCTGTCAAAGAGGGGTGGAGGTGGGGTCCAAATTCTGTGACACATTTGAGCATTTAGAAAATTACTTGAAAGTAATGCAATAGTTACTTTCCAAAGTAACTAGTTACTTTTATAATTTGTAACTCAGTAACTACTTTAGTTACTTTCTGGGAGAAGTAACTAGTAACTGTAACTAGTTACTTTTTTAGAGTAACTTGCCCAACACTGGTCAGCATACTAATTACAACTGAGTGGAAGACTACTGATTTCAGGCTTTGCTTTGATATTCTAATGCCAATGATTACACTAAAGCTAATACATCACATTGCAGCATTTAAAGTACATTTTTGCTAATAACACGTGTGTGGCATGAGTTTGATTGGCACATATCAAAAAGACATTTTGCAATTTTGTGGAAAGGACGTTGAGGAGAAGATGTCAAACTGTTGCTGACCTGAGATAGCATACAAGTTGGAGTTCTGGTGTTCATAGTCTGGCCTGGTGGTGTTCTTCCCTCTGAAGCTGGCTGGGAGGGTCATAGAAATATGCCTTGGGACAATAAAAACACAAACACAGCATCTGGTTAATTCAGTGGAGAAGAATGAGATGAGAAAGAGACAGTGACAAGGGTCAATGTGCATCAGCCAGTCAGGGTTAGAAGCTGTCCAGCCTACAACATCCACAGAAACCAACAGAATGTACATGTGGACAGAGGAGTGAAGTGACACTTGTTTCAGTGTGTATCAGTGGTGTGTATGAACTACACTGCAGACTGCAGTCTCTGCTGCTCAGCCTTTGTTTATCCCGTGACGCTATTGATCACCCTTTAGTGCAGTAGGATTTCAGTCCCACTGGCCTTGAGAGTATGTGTGTTTGCCTTGGTGTGGGTGATACCTAGATACCTGAACTAGCTACCTGATGACCCATCCACTGAGGCTCCACTCACCTCTGATAAACAGACTCTGTGATCTTATTCTGGAAGTCCTTCACCTTTCTCCACAGTTCAGGTTTATTGATTTAGTTTTGACTTAGTGACTCACCCTGAAAACTACTTTGAATATGAAATTTGACGACAAAGCATTTAATATCATGCTAGGAGTAGGAAAGAGCAGATAGTATCACTGTCCACTGTCTCATGTTCAGGACACAGGCAAGACACAACCTTCAGCTCTAATGTCCTGGTAAAATGCAGGATGTATTATTAACATTCAAAGTGAGTGCACAGTCCAAACCCTGATTATGAAATAAGTAGGGATGTTGTGTAAAATGAAAACACAATGCAATCATTAGAAACCTTTACAACCTACATTTAAATAAATACAAAGATATTATGTAATGTATAGAAATATCAAATTCAAGGACTTTTCAAGAACTCAGCTTCCAGGCTCAATTCCATCAAATTGAAGGACCCAACACAGTGCAGTCTCAGACACAGATCAAGCTGTGTTACAATACTGAGAATTTTAATCATGAGCCTTGCCGGCTTTACACAAACAAATCTTAAAAATAGAGACACTTCTCATATGTGCTGCACATCAGTTATAAAATATATAACTTCTATTCATGTCCATTTCAAAAAACCTTCAGGGCCTTGATTTTTTTCGACCTCTTGCACCATGACTAAATATCTTGTCTTTGTACTGGATTTAACAGGACCTTTACACAGCATCCTAACTGTTCGGAAGTCAGAGTTGTACATTAGAAATTCACCTTTACAGCAGACAACTTTCATTTTTTCTGTTTGTCAGCGTGGCAGCAATCTTTCTGTGCTTTTCTCTTTTCTTTATTTTTCAGCTCAAAGCATCGCCTTTTCCTACTTTACTGTTATCTAAAGATAGATCGGTTTCCTTTCCCTTGATGGAAGGATGTTCAAGGACAGAGAACACCCTCTTTCCATGATAAAGACTCTCAGCTGTGTGCGGATACGTGTGAGTTAACTGGATAAGTGAGGATGAATCACACACATGTACAAAGTAGAATAGACATACTTGAGCATAGGAGCTGCTGGGACTGGGGCTGAGCTGGAGGAGGAGTTCACATTCTGGATGTTGTTGGTGGTTGGTGTGTGTGTGGAATCCTGGGCCCGAGGTACATTTCCCATGCGATACCAGATTCCCATGCTGTTGAGCTCTCTGTCAAACAAGTTAATGAACATTAATAAACAGAAAGCTGGAAAGATATTTACAGGTAATATAGAAAAGTTATAGATTTAAAATAAAGCATGTCCACTGTTTTCTATCCATCACCCTTCCAACTGAACATCCCTGTGCAACACCCAAAAAAGTGATTTGGTTTCAACTAAAGAAACAGAAACAGCTAAAACTAATGTCTCATCATGTGATCCACGGCTGCTCACCCTATAAAGGTGTACTGGGGAGGGGCCTGCTTGGAACGTCCAAGGATGCGGATGTCACAGATGGCTGCCTCTGTGGAGTCTCGTGGAATAAACTTGATGCAGAGTCGCCTCTTCCTGAAGGCCTGCTCCTCTGTGGGACACGCATGACAGACAGACAGACAGACAGACAGAGAGACAGACAGAGAGACAGACAGAAGGTCACTTCCCTACAAACAGCTTTCTCATTTATTATACATTAATGGCAGAAAGTTTCTCTCAAGTTTAACTTGGAAGTTCTTCCTATTAATGTCTGACGGTCTGACATTCAAAGATTGAATTTTATGTGATGATGTGATGCTATCACTGCCTTTTTGCTTGACTTGATAACTTACGAGTATCAACAGTCTCTTGGATCGGGATGAAACCCACAGGCAGAGTGTCCTTTATATCGATGAGCTTCATGTCCACGAGAACATTGCCTAAATGGCTCTACAGAGACAGCCAAAAAAGAGAGAGGGAGACAAATGAGGTGAAGGAGGAGTGAATCTAACCTGCTCAAAATCTTCACGTTCATTCAAATGCACTGCTGGCTGGTGAGGTGTGTTCACTTACATTTTCTTTAGAGAAGACTCTGGTGAAACAGAGGTAGCGGGTCACCTTGGACTTGAAAAGGCCATCTTTCCACAGGTCAGCATCCAGGCCGTCTGTTGTTGTTGAGACCTGGATGCAGATGAACAGAGGAGAGGTCATCATCATCATTATTATTATTACAGTAGAAGGAAAGTGATTCTGACGTCTAAAGTCAGGATTAAATGTAAATGAAGAAAATGGATCGGGACATCTCGAAATATTTGAGCTGTCCTGAGCTGTGTTCAGTGCCTTACCACATCATATCCAGTGGGAGCTCTGTTCCTGGAGGCGACTACTCCAACTCCAGTGATTGGGTCCATGGACATCTCTGGCAAAGCTTCAGAAAGCTCCCGGACCTCAGGCATCTTTGTCGAGTTCTGCAAAACAAAGCACCACGACAGATGAAGTTCTTGGAGAGTGGTCTGGAGTAGGAGCAGGGTGGGATCTGCAGAGTTACTAGGTCAGTTGAACTTGAGCTTTTTTCTCTCCAGTGCACATAGAACTGCTGAGCTGACAGCTCCGTTGTTATGCTCAAGCTTCAATCAAGTTTTGTATATATACGATAATGTGTTTTATTTATTACTACTACAATGGATAGAGCCACCGAATGTTTCACGTCTCTCCTTCTGTCCATACATATTCTTCAATGCAGGTGTATCGCCTGTAAAACACTGAGCTTTAGAAACAGAATTCAATATTCTGAGCAGATTATTTTTGTGTGCTAACATGCTCCCCCACCACCACAGACTACACTCTTTGCTGGCTTGCACACACACAGTGAGTTTTAATAAAAAGAGGTGAGGAACATTAAACTCATGGAGCTGTGGCTGCAGTTCATGCTCTTTCTACAGTAGTGAATATTAAAAATAATATGCATCAGCATGACTAAAACAAAAACAGTTTCATGTCATCATGTGACTGACACATTCACAGCTATGAGTATTGCTATGAGTATGAGTAATATGAGTAGTTTCATGAGTTTCATGCATGACATCACATGAAAAAGACCTGATGACAACGCCCCAAAAACTAACACATCTCCACATACACACATAAACTTTGATACTATGTTTCACTCTGTGTCTTCACTGATTGACTCAGGTGTTAAATAAAAAGAGCAGAGTGTGTGTTAAAGAGTGCAGTTACAGCCACAGGGACTTAGCTGCAGAGGATTCATGCATGTTCCACTGAACTATCCAGCCTCGTTCTACACTCAAACAGAGCAGCATATTAATAAGATGTATGAAGTGTGCGATCTACACAGAGCAAACCCTCTACAAGCTGCCCGGACGACTGAGGCCTCCTGCATAGCATCTCCTTGACTACCACAGTGGTCTGTTCAGAGCCGTGACACAAAGAGAGAGAAGAAAAGTCTCTCCAGAAGAAAAGGCTGACTGACTATCAGTGTGTCTCAGGTTAAAGAACAGAACTGCTCCCGGGAGGAGGCAGACCAACGATCGGGAACACTACACTCCTGATATCACTTCAATATCCAGACAGCACACAGACATCTACAGCTGTGTGTGTATTCACATGCACATCAGAGGTCTATTATTAAAGATCCACGGAGCCAGTAAACCTGGTTAACAAGAGAAGCAGCAATGCAGCGGGATGAAGGAAAGATTAAAGCCTGAATGTCACTAGGGCTGCAGCTATTGATTCTTTTTGAAGCCGAGTATTCTACCGAATATTTCAGCGATTACTCGATTAATCGTTTTTTTGTTTTTTTTTTTGCATTTTTAAACAATACTGTAACGGACTGTGTATACACTGCGACTGTTTGGGTTGTGTTTAGTTAGGCTGTACTGCAGTGTATGGGGTTGCGGGATGTCTGGGGGGGGGGGGTGGCGTTGTCAGAGGCTGTGAAGGCTGTCAGTCATGTTGAATTCAGTCAATGAATTAATATATTCATACACAATGGAATGCACACATTACCAATGTGTCACTTTTCATCTGTTCATTGTCTGTCAATGACAAACATCCTCACAACTGGAGGCAGGACAGAGGGACGTGAACCTGTCCCCTCTCTGCACCCATCAAACTGCCATGTTTAGGTTTAGGAGATAGCCCAGATTAATATTCAAGATTAATATCATGGCTGGGGCAAATATAATGAACGCTTCATGGCTCAGCATTAAGGTCAGCCAATCCTATAAAAGGAAACGGAAGTATTCACAGTCTGAGAAGAAGAGCTGCAGACTGGACAGCGTTGTGTTGTGAAGCTCCAGTACATCTATATATAGCAAATGAAACCGAGAGAGGAGCTCTCACATCTGACGTCTGTTCAACAACAAATCATGTTTAGAGCTGTAAAAACTGGATTATGAGTAGTAATCAGATATAATTAGTCAATGAAACATCAAATTCTCATCCAGCTAAAAATGATGTCCTTAAACTTACTATTTTACATCAACACCCAAATGTATGAATTCACTTTGAGAAGAATGTAATGGACACACACGCTCAGTTCATGTCATCACTGTCCAGTCCAGTCTGACCTCCAGTTCTCAGCTAACAGACACTAAACAGACACCGACTGATGTTTGATTAAAACTGTTTCCCAACGCATCTACAAAATGCAGTGAAAGAAGAACAGCAGGTATGCATGTGTGCAGGGTTAACTCACTTCTGCTGCTGTTACCCGTTACCCAGTATTAATCAGCTCCTATAATGGCCAAAGTACAGGAAGAGTGTGGCCAAGTGTACCACTTCAACTAGTTTAGTCTGAATGATTCTCTATCCTGATTTGACATGTTATTATTTTTTATTCATAATGGAGGAAATGACCAGATTTACTTTATTCACACTTCCAGTAGCTGGAAACATCCACTTGATTTACACAGCTATGTTAGAGCGTTAACATAGCTCTCACACACTCTCCTTTTTGGGGATAGCAGGTAGACTGTGGAGTGGAACTCACCTGCCAGGCCAATCATTTTTTTGACATTTGACAGGTATTGAAGCTGAACCTGAGCTTGTTTTGTGTGATAGAAGGATCGGTGCAACATGTGATAAGACAAGACTGAAAATGTTATTTTTAACTGGTTCAACCCAAAACCAAAAACACATTTTCCTCGTGCCTGTTGCGCTATATATCCATCTAGACTGTTTTAGAGTAAGTTATCTATTTTTGGAGATATACAACCAGAGTGCTTCTGTGACACTATATATATATATATATATATATATATATATATATATATATATATATCTGAGGAGGACATCATTAATGTTCATGTCATAAGCATGAGCCTCTCATCCATGAGTAGATGCATGCTTCCTTCTGAGCGGTGATACAGTTAGCAGATGTAGTTTGGTAGAAAGAAAATAGTTCCTGCATGACACTGCTCACAACAAGGTGAATATCTTCAAAGAGATATTACTGTTGAGTTTTTCAGATGTATTTCTGATGCTTTGATCACCACAAGACAAGTGCCATCTAGTTCCATGATATTCCTTAATGGAGGCCATATCACAGAGAACTGTCAACACACACCCAATCTATCTAGACTGTCTAGAATACTACAGGCAGAACAACAGGTATGAGGAATCATACGGACTTTTGATTGTGGGATGAACTGTCCCTTTAACTACAGATATAATGCTGCCCTCTGAATACAAAGGAGTAAAGAGAACTTTTCTAACAGCTTCTTGAGTAAAAGTATTATTTTGTGCATATTTTTTCTGATCATTTTAATAAATGTGATCTCATTTAGTTTAAGTTAGCATCTCTGTTGAAAACAAAAGCATCAATAACTGCGACCACAGACCAACTGAACGGGGCATGCCCCCTTCATACTGGGCTGGGTACCACTGGTTCTGTGCTTTAAACTGGAGTAGCTAACCGTGTAGATAACTGACCCAATTATCTATCCATGTATACGTCAATAAAAAACGATAACCAGCGTCCGTTTGTCACTCGGCTTCTCTCGGTACAGACCGTGCTTTGTCAGCTGTAACGCAGCTGAAATGTAACGTAGCTGAAATAGCTTAGCAACAAGCTAGTTAGCTAGCACGCTACAAGTTAACCGAACAGCAGCTGCGACAAACGGACAGCGCTGGCAGACCTGACGGCATGATCCTGGTCAGCCTGGTGGACAAACGTTATCCGCAAGGCGATATAAGAGTTCACTATACATATCTAAGTCACCGCAGTACCTCACCGTGTAGCTGTTAAGACAAGCTTTTAACGCCATGGTGTCTGTTTGAAGACACCGAGTCTGCAGTAACGCTAGCTGCTAATGTTAGCCAACTAGCCGAGTAGCATATTCCACTTACCCAGTGAGGCTAACAGTTGGATCCGATCGGTCGTCGTGTTTTCTTCGTGTTATCCTCTCTCACGTCTTTTCACAGTTTTGGGGAGGCTCGCATCTTTACGAAATTACTTGAAAAAACGAACCAATCCAAACCATAAGCCGCTTTGTGTATATTTTGCATGGTGGTTCTGCAGCTAGCGGTTTGGGGTGGGTGCCATCGGCCGAGCTGTGGAGAGGACTGACTGGGAAGGTGGGAGTGATCAGAGGCTGGAGGAGCGGTTCCCCCACTCCCTCCCTGAACCTACACCACATACTAAATACATGTATACGCCAACATTTGCTCATGATGTAGTGTTTTGTGTATTTAAACACTTTCTCTGAATAAAACCTTACACTTCATGTGTTGTTACAGGAACTAATCAAAGATGAAAGGTTCCTACCATCATTTCTTTTGGTAGGACCTATTTTTATATATATTTTAATTATGAGCCTCAAAGACTTGAGATTCTTCAAGTAGTTAGTAATTTGTAATAAGTAAATGAATTCCATTTTTCTTAATCTGAACTGTTAAAGATGTGAAGACAAAACCCGAGGTGCCATCTTAGTTGGGCCCCACATTTTATGGCCTTGTTTCAGTATACATTGCGCTCACGTGGTGTAATTTATTAAATACAATAGTGCTCAGCCAGATCACCAAAACTACTATACAATACAAAAGAATGGTAGACAAGGGTGGGGCAGTAGGGGCCACACAACCCCCAAGATGGTTAACTGGTCTTGAGACGCACACATCAAACTGCTCAAATATGGACAAACACCACAGGGAATTGTGTTAGGCCTATTTGATTTTTGACAAAATGTGAATAGGTCAGTGTGACTGGCATGTAAAACCCATGAGGAAGAATGAGGAAACCGTTCATGTTAATGTGTTCATGGTCTGGCTGTACATAAAATGTCTAAATGATGGAGTTATTATTATTCATTCTACTTCAAACAATCGAATTCATCATTTGGTACAAAAAATGCCCATCAACTGCTGAAAAAGACTTCATTCACTGCTCTAGCACAACATGCTGCAACTTTTTGGAGGAAAAAACATAGAAAAACATTGTTATTCAACAATTTTGTCATTTGACTAAAGCAAATAGTTTGAGGTTAGCAGGCAGATGTCGGCCTAATTAAATGAAGTTAATGAATTTGATGTGGCAGTGTGGTTTTAGGTCTCTAAAGACCTGCGGTTTGTGTTTAAGAGTTGAAGGGAGTCTGGTTCTATCTAATAACCAGACCAGTGTTCTAATATGTTCTTATTTGATCTCCCACATGTTTCACACGGACACAAAATCATTTATTTACTTCATTACACTGGACATCTATTATTAGATATTATCTTCTACATTAAAATGAATGATGTTACTTAATGAAAAAAAAAAAAAAAAATCATTGTGGCAGTTATTACCACACAACAATAACACAACTACAGCTGTGTTAGATAATAGACCAGCAGGAAGTGTCTGTGTGTTTTCAGTCATGATGGAGGTTTTTGGGTATCCTGTCGTTTATTGTGTGGTTGCTGGATTGATTATGTGTATTTTTTCAGCATCTTTGTAAACTTTTAGAATTTGGAGTCTGACAGAGTTAGCAAGTGTACATGACTGTTTCATTCATAATTACTGCATGATAGTGTGAATACAATTAAATATTAAATTTAAAAATTAAATTAAATATCCATACTAATGCCTGCATGTGATATATCTGTCCACAGTACATCTGCTGAATACTGAATACAGTGTTATTGTCTAGCTACATGCAGTGAGTCAGTGCCTTTCCCAGTCACAAGATGCTGCAGATGCACTGTATACATTTTATAAGAGGCCTGAAAAGAACCTGTTCATTAATGTAAGCTATGAACCTCCATGTTTTAAATGTTATCCTGAATGTAATCCATCTAATGGGAAGATAAGAAGACTTGTAGGACTTTAAACAAACACAGCTCCCTCCCCCGGAAGAACAGTTGATACCACCTCCTCAAACATGCAAAGTGCCGAGGCCAGATTCACAAGCTTTCAGGGAGCTGTGAGGCCTGTGCAGGGAGCTGCAGGGATTTAGCAGAATGAGGAAATAATGAATGTAGAGCCGCTGCTCCTTCACATCGAGAGGAGTCAGTTGAGGTGGCTCAGGCATCTGTTCCGGATGCCTCCTGGACGCCTCCCTAGGGAGGTGTTCCAGGCATGTCCCCCCGGGAGGAGGCCCCGGGGAAGACCCAGGACACGCTGGAGGGACTGTGTCTCTTGGCTGGCCTGGGAACGCCTCGGTGTCCCTCCCGAGGAGCTGGCCGAGGTGTCTGGGGAGAGGGAAGTTTGGGCTTCCCTGCTTAGACTGCTGCCCCCGCGACCCGGCAACGGATAAGCGTAAGAAAATGGATGGATGGATGGATGGAGGAAATAATGAGTTTTAGCTCACAGACGAGGTGTGGGTAAACTGGGCAGTCACTCAATGATCACATTGTTAAGTCTTTTTATGTTTGAAAGGTCATACCACTGATTTTGCATGTTTAAGTCAGTTTTCTTTGAATCATTCAAACCAATGACTTTAGCTGTTTTTACCCATAATGCAACTCAATAGCATCTTTTTGTTAGACCATCTCTGCATAGTAAATGTTCACATGTCCATGATTAATACAGCTGGTTTCTGTTAGTTCAAGCTGATGACAGCTTCAGGGATATTTTCTCAGACTTGACAAACTCCTCCAGAGCCACAGACAATACTTTTCCCCTGTATGGATGAAGTTCATCGTATCATCATCATATTATGTAGTATTTATGTAAAGTTGTACTGCCTGAGACTAGCGAACTGACCACTGATCATGTGTAAAGTCAGTGGAAGATAATTTGCACTAAATAGGTACCAGAATGACTTTTTATGGGCCGAACAGTTGAACAGTGGAGAGGGGACATGTTTGGGGTATAAGCAAGTTTCTGTTGAAAAATGAATGAATTAATTCTGAGCATGTTTTGGGATTTTGTTTTTGATTTGTACTGAATGTTGAGTTGGGCAACAGAAAGCCTTTAATTTAATGTTTAAATTTAATTTTAAAAGTTTCTAACTTTCCCTCTTCAGTCTGTCTCTGTGCTTTCACTCCACAGTTCTGCTCTTTGGTCACTAGAGGGTAGCACTGACACAAAATAGAAAGAGTTTTGGAAGCAGTAAAATCAGATGTATCTGCAGTGTTGGTTAAAACATATGTACATAAAAAAATGTACTGATGATTTTGCTGTTCTTTGTTAAAAACATTAGAACAGTAAAGTTCCACCTGGCTAAAATGATGTGTAATTATTCCTTTTAAATATTCATACAAAAGTCTGGCCCATATGCAGACCCCCCACAGGCCTCCAAAGTTGAAGGTTCACTGTGTGTCAGCTGGTTGGTGGTGATTAGAGTGAAGCACTGTGTCAAAATCTGATGATTTTATCGTTGTGCTTACATTTTGCATATTTGCAATTTGTTTTAAATCTAATTACCACACAGCAAATCTGCGAGGGACAATATTGTATTTTAGTGTAGGAATATCATACACTATGCAGGAGTTCTTAGGTCCTATTCCTTAGGTTCTGCCACTGAACAGCTCATTGCTGTTTCACTTACAAAATACTCTGATCCAAGAGATGATCTTTGTTTGAAATCAGTGATAGTTAATAACAAACTAGGCTTAACACAGTAAGACAGTAAGTAAAACAGGCTGTGGTTAAATGTAATGAAGACTGCTTTGCTGGTGTTCATAAAAATAAGCACTCCCTACTCAGATTGATATAGTATCATTCAAAGCATTTTCCATGGAGGTGAGTCTGAGAGGGAGTGTTGATTTTTCTCTACTCATGTAACCCTGGCCAAACCTGACACTCACTACCTACAAATGTATTCCAGCTAGAGAAAATTACCCCTGCATCGCAAAGAGAGATCCAATCTCTCAGTGCATGACACAAGACAGGAAAGGCTTCTTACTGTTATTACGATGTGTCAGCTTGCATTAGGTGCACGGGGGAACTTGGTGGCCAATGGGGGGAAAAAGAGGAGGAGGGCTCAAGAGCAGAAATGTCTGCTGCCACCACAACCATCCTCCCTCCACCTCATCGCTATGATTACTGGCCCCAGATGGGTTTTGAATGAGGTAGGACAGCTGGGGGTGGAGGTCTGTACCTATGGAGGGAGGTGGTAGGAGAACAAATAAGACTCTAGTTTGCACACTAATAAAAAAAGACTGATCTGCTCGTCAGCAAACCAAATGTTCTCTGGGATGTTAATATATTTTACTATCATTATATTTTGTAAAACTTTACCTGTACACAATTGAGTTTTAAACAATGAACACAAGGAAGCAGTGTTCTGTAGAGGCCATGGGCTGATAGCTAGCAGAGCATGTGCGTGGAGGTCGCCAAAGAAAGGAGAGGTCATTTGAGGAGAAAGCCGTGTAAACACATGTTGCCACAAGGCAACAAAGCTCTAATAATCAGAGCGAGCTTGTAATGGGCGAGAGGTTGGACCCAAGAACAGCTCAGACGGAGACCAGTGTCGGAACAGTTCAACAGTTTATTGACAAAACAGGGTCTCAAAATCCACAGCAGGCACACAGGAGATTGTCCACAAACTGAGCCAGCCAAAACAGTCCGACTTTCCAGCAGAAACCTCCGGGAAGGGAATCCAGACAGGAGACAGGCAAGAGGCAAGCAGGCAGAGGAGTCAGAGTCAGAAGGCTGGTCAGGTTACGCAAGGTTAAGCAATCTGGAGAAAAACGCGAAAAAGCTTTGCATGCTGCTGAAGACAATCCAACAGAGACTGAGTGGAAGGAGTGGGTATGAATCAGGAGAGGGAACACAGGTGAGGGTGGTTGCACTGATGAGGTGGGAGTGGCAGGCAGGTGATCAGGTGAGGGAACACAGGTGAAGGTGGTTGTACTGATCAGGTGGGAGTGGCCGGCAAGTGAGTGGAAAAGTACTGGCAGGAGGGATGAAAAACCAGGAGCGGACCATGACAGAGCTCCATGCTGTCCAAGTTTAATGCATGATAGAAAGATAGAAATGTGGGCCTTATGATATATCAAGGTTTCACCCCAGGGCACCGACATTCCAGTCATGTGCTTGTGTGGGTTTCAAGAGCTGACAAGGCAGCAGGGGAGTTGATGATCTGAAGTACATGACTATTGTCCTCGCCAACATCCGCTGACCTCAATCTGAGCCATCTCTCTGAAGACCAGCAGTCTCATGTGAAGACTCGATAAATATTCTAGGAGTACCCAGGTCGCAAATTAAGCTTAAACATTGAGACAAGGATTTCATTGAAGAAAACTGATTACCAGGATGTTGTGTCTTATTTTCCTCTCAGGGCTTCTGTTTGTCTTCGATGCAGCGTATCTGTCTGTCCATGTTTTTTTTTTTTTTTATGGCTTGTGTATGTGCTTTGGTTTGTCTGGCTATATTGGTCTATTTCATATTGCTATGTTTTCTCTGTCTCAGAAAGAAAGCTTATTCCTGATGATGATGATGATATATGGGCACTCAGGTGAGTTTTGGTGCACCACTGTTTCATACATCTGGAGACAATTAATGTCTGCTGAATCAAATAGACACAAAGGTCAATAATTATTAGCCCACTTTAATGATAAACAAATTTGCTAAATGTCATGACCTCAGGTATTATCTCCATAGAAACTACCTATGGATGAACCTCTGTAGTGCTGCATGCAACGTTTCAAGAAATTTAGTTTCATCAGTCAGTTTCATGTATTGTGAACACCATGTGGCATCAATAAAACATGTGTGTTGTCCCTGGGCCTCTTAAATGTAACACTTACACACAAAAACAAAACAAAACAAAATCTGAATTATTCAGAGGGCACACACCCACTACCTAGTGACTGATGCAGATTCCCTCTTGCAAGTGCACAGAACAAATCAGTGGCTGTATGTTTTAGAACATCCCTCAGCTAAGCACAGACTAAATGGAAATGTTGTCTTTGGCATGAAGAAAAAACACCAAAACAGCCAAAATCCTGGAGTAAGTGCGGATATTTTTATAATCTAATAGCCACAATAAATCAATAATGACAACATGACGGACAAAGTTGAAGTAAATTGTTCCAAATTACTACAGATGTTGTTTGTTTGCAGCTATGAGTGAAACTGTTCTAATTCTACAATGTTCTAGTTGCTGTTATGAAACAATGCATTTTGCACCATGAGTTAAGTTACATGCACGGTTAATAGCCCCCCTCAGAAGCGCAGTGTCACATGTGTTCCATGGCAGATCCTGAGGCATAGGTGATGTGATTTAAACAGAACTCATCTCATTGCACCAACCCCCTATGGAAAAGTATAAAGCAAGGACCGTGACGTCGCCCGGTAATGCGCAGCCGGGGCCCCAACGTGGAGCCAGGCCCGGGGTTGGGGCTCGTATGCGAGCGCCTGGTGGCCGGGCTCAGCCCGAAGCGGCGACGTGGGCCCGACCTCCTGTGGGTTCACCCCCGCAGAGGTAGTCACAGGGGGCCAGTGCAATGTGGATCGGGTGGCAGTCGAAGGTGGGAGCCCCGACGGCCTGAACCCCGGACACAGCGGCTAGGTGTTGGGACGTGGAACGTCACCTCACTGGGGGGGAAAGAGCCTGAACTTGTGCGGGAGGTTGAGAGGTACCGGCTAGAGATAGTCGGGCTCACCTCCACGCACAGCTTGGGCTCCGGAACCCAGCTCCTCGAGAGGGACTGGACTCTCCACTTCTCCGGAGTCGCCCATGGTGTTCGGCGGTGAGCTGGTGTGGGCTTGCTTATAGCTCCCCAGCTTAGCCGCCATGTGCTGGAGTTTATCCCGGTGAACGAGAGGGTCGCCTCTCTGCGCCTTCGGTTCGGGGAGAGGGCTCTTGCTGTTGTTTGCGCCTACGGGCCGAATAGCAGTACAGAGTATCCGGCTTTCTTGGAGTCCCTGGGGGGGGTTCTGAGAGGGGCCCCGACTGGGGACTCCATTGTTCTGCTGGGGGACTAACGCTCACGTGGGCGATGACAGTGATACCTGGAGGGGCATGATTGGGAGGAACGGCCTCCCAGATCTGAACCCGAGCGGTGCTTTGTTGTTGGACTTCTGTGCTAGTCATGGTTTGTCTATAACGAACACCATGTTCGAGCATAGGGGCGTCCATAAGTGCACGTGGCACCAGGACGCCTTAGGCCGGAGGTCGATGATTGACTTTGTTGTCGTTTCATCTGATCTCCGGCCCTATGTTTTGGACACTCGGGTGAAGAGAGGGGCTGAGCTGTCAACTGATCACCACCTGGGGGTGAGTTGGAGGAGGCTGGACAGACCTGGCAGGCCCAAACGTACTGTGAGGGTCTGCTGGGAACGCCTGGCCGAGCACTCTGTCAGGGAGGTCTTTAACTCCCACCTCCGGGAGAGCTTCTCTCAGATTCCGAGGGAAGAGAGGGACATTGAGTCTGAGTGGACCATGTTCTCTGCCTCCATTGTCGACGCGGTTGTTCGGAGCTGTGGCCGCAAGGTCTCTGGTGCCTGTCGTGGCGGCAACCCCTGAACCCGGTGGTGGACACCGGAAGTAAGGGCTGCTGTCAAGCTGAAGAAGGAGTCCTATCGGACCAAGTTGGCCTCCAGGACTCCTGAGGCAGCTGACGGGTATCGGCAGGCCAGGCGTGCTGCAGCTCGGGCAGTTGCGGAGGCAAAAACTCGGAGCTGGGAGGAGTTCGGTGAGGCCATGGAGGAGGACTATCGGTCGGCCCCGAAGAAATTCTGGCAAACCGTCCGGCGCCTCAGGAGGGGGAAGCAGTACTCTGCCAACACTGTTTTCAGGGCGGGTGGGGAGCTGTTGACCTCGACTGGGGATATTGTCAGGCGGTGGAAGGAATACTTTGGGGATCTCCTCAATCCCATCGTCACGTCTTCCATTGAGGAAGCGGAGGCTGACGACTCAGAGGTGGACTTGTCCACCACCCAAGCCGAAGTCACTGAGGTGGTTTGCAAGCTCCTCTGTGGCAAGGCACCGGGGGTGGATGAGATCTTAAGAGATATCTTAAGTCTCTGGATGTTGTGGGGCTGTCTTGGCTGACACGCCTCTGCAACATAGCATGGCGGTTGGGGACGGTGCCTTTGGAGTGGCAGACCGGGGTGGTGGTCCCTCTTTTTAAAAAGGGGGACCGGAGAGTGTGCTCCAACTACAGGGGGATCACACTTCTCAGCCTCTCCGGGAAGGTTTACGCCAGGGTGCTGGAGAGGAGAATTCGGCCGATAGTCGAAGCTCGGATCCAGGAGGAACAATGTGGTTTTCGTCCTGGTCGGGGAACACTGGACCAGCTCTATACCCTTCATTGGGTGCTCGAGGGTGCATGGGAGTTCGCCCAACCAGTCCACATGTGTTTTGTGGATCTGGAGAAGGCATTAGACCGTGTCCCTCGTGGTTTTCTGTGGGGGGTGCTTCGGGAGTATGGGGTCCAGGGCCCTTTGCTAAGGGCTGTCCGGTCCCTGTATGAACGGAGCAGGAGTCTGGTTCGCATTGCCGGCAGTAAGTCAGACCTGTTCCCAGTGCGTGTTGGACTCCGGCAGGGCTGCCCTTTGTCACCGGTTCTGTTCATAATTTTTGTGGACAGAATTTCTAGGAGCAGCCAGGGGCCGGAGGGAGTTCTGTTTGGGAACCACAGGATCTCATCTCTGCTTTTTGCAGATGATGTTGTCCTGTTGGCTTCTTCAAACCAGGACCTACAGCACGCTCTGGGGCGGTTTGCAGCCGAGTGTGAAGCGGCTGGGATGAGAATCAGCACCTCCAAGTCCAAGGCCATGGTTCTCGACTGGAAAAGGGTGGCTTGCCCCCTCCGGGTTGGTGGAGATGTCCTGCCTCAAGTGGAGGAGTTTAAGTGTCTCGGGATCTTGTTCACGAGTGAGGGAAGGATGGAGCGTGAGATTGGCAGGCGGATCGGTGCAGCTTCCGTAGTGATGCGTTTGCTGTAACGGTCCGTCGTGGTGAAGAGGGAGCTGAGCCGAAAGGCGAAGCTCTCGATTTACCGGTCAATCTACGTTCCAACTCTCACCTATGGTCATGAGCTTTGGGTAATGACCGAAAGAACAAGATCGCGGATACAAGCGGCCGAAATGAGTTTCCTCCGCAGGGTGGCTGGGCGCTCCCTTAGAGATAGGGTGAGAAGCTCAGTCACTCGGGAGGAGCTCGGAGTAAAGCCGCTGCTCCTTCACATCGAGAGGAGTCAGCTGTGGTGGCTCGGGCATCTGTTCCGGATGCCTCCTGGACGCCTCCCTAGGGAGGTGTTCCAGGCATGTCCCCCCGGGAGGAGGCCCCGGGGAAGACCCAGGACACACTGGAGGAACTATGTCTCTCGGCTGGCCTGGGAACGCCTCAGTGTTCCTCCCGAGGAGCTGGCCGAGGTGTCTGGGGAGAGGGAAGTTTGGGCTTCCCTTCTTCAGACTGCTGCCTCCACGACCCGGCAAAAACGGATAAGCGAGAGAAGAAGATGAATAAGAAGATGGATGGATGGATGGCTCATCGCATTGCTTGAGTAATTGTTGCAACCTCCAGCCTTCTATGAGACACTGTCCTGTGCTATTACTCTTTGTAAAGCAACATCAAAGTCTTTGCATAAAAAATGTCAAAATAAATGTTAAATAACACCAAACATAACTACCTTTATTTTAACAGTCCTTATTACTATTATCATTGTTTAATGTTAAAGTCTAACACGTGTGTAGTTAACACATGATCCTCTGAGAGAGTTAATGTCCAACACTACATAGAAGTGTTGAGAGAAACTAATACTGGTTGTTGTTAATAAGTGTTAAATTTGAACTCCAAAAAGAGTGAAAAATTACACCAAATGAGTGTTAAGGTACCAACACTGCAAAAAGAGTTAAATGAACACTCGTGGCGTGGACCCATATAGACACTTTAAAAGTGTTGAAATAAACTCTGGCAGTGTTCATCTGGGTATGCTGATTTTGCTGTGTAGCACTGCTCTTCTTTGGGTCTTTCAGTAGTTTAGGACCAGACTACATCTCTGAGTATTGTTTACTATGAGAACCTTCTTCATCTGGTACTGTTGCAGTGTGTTTCCTGTTTAGTCAGGGTTTCACACACCCTGTAAAGTTTTGAACATGATGGGATAATGAGCTTGCTTCTTGTCAGCTCACTTGTCATTTTCTATAATTAATGCAGCGGAAGAGGTCTTCCTGATGGTTCCTATTACTCATGTACAGAGAGGACTTCACCAACAATAATAATTCATTTTAATTATCTCAGTCTGGTATACTGTGGTATACTGGCAGGATAATTTATTGTGTCACCATTTTATGCAGTGATATTAGTCACTCAGCCCCTGTGTGATTTATTTATTCCTGTTTTGAGCCTTCTGCTCTCATCTAAATGTAACTGGATGAATGTTTAAAGAAACAGTTCAACAGTTTGTGAAATACATTCATCTATTTTTTTTTTTTTTTTACTGAGAATGAGATGTTCAGATGGGCATCAACCTCACATAAAAACAGAACCCATTTCACACAAACAAAACTGCTCACTTGCAGATTGAGAGTGATGACAGTTTCACAAATGATCAGGGTATCGGGAGCACTGTGAGAATTCCAGGTGGATCAGCCAGCTGATTGGCCCGGAATGTCAGGACATATGTCAAAAATGTAAAAAGAAAGTCAATCAAAATAAAGACGACACATGGCAGCTACATTCACTCAGACATGTAGGCCATCAGCCCCCTCGCCTGCAGGTACTTGAAGGTAGATCTCTGCCTGTTAGTTTGGTGCATGGAGTGCACTTGGTGGGATTGTGGAGAAAATTGGACAGCACAGGTGAAAGAGAGAAAAACAAGATTCAAAGGAGAGAATCCCTGAAGAAAAATCCTGCAAAGTGGTTGCTGTGTTCATAAGCAAGAGACATGGTTAGTGTTTCAGAAAGATGCTAGCAGCATGTCCTAATATCACAACACCCTCCCCAAGGTGAAAAAAAAACCAGTAAATCAACAAGCATCAAAATAATCCTTAAAACAATAGTATAATAGTATATAATAGTATTAGTATACTCTGGAAGTACCTCCAGCTACTCAGAGCTGACATGATGATCAACACAAGTTCAGTCAGAGCTCTGAGGAAATGCCAGAAGCAAAACAAACTTTACAAATGTGCACAAAAATTATAATTGTGAATATTTATTATGTAGTTTTAATAAGGAACTGCCACTTACCAACTGCTTTTAACATTTGTGGTTTTTCTGACACAGCAAACAGACAGTTACAGAGCATGGGGCCTGTAACGGGTAATGTAATGTAATGTGTGGAGATTTGCCAGGGCTGACACTAGATCCCTAGTCTGAATTATTCTTCCAGTCCAGCCCTGCAAATAATTTTCACTCACAAATTGCAGATACATTTTTGAGGGCTCACAAGTATTGACTGAACACAGACGTGTGAAACCTACAATATGTGGTTTTAGGTGGAGTTACTCACTGTTGTTCACCAAGCTTGTTGCCGCAGTTTGGTATCATTGTGCCAAAAGAGACCAAAACCTATGTTAACCAACTGCATCTGTAGCTGGAACAGCTGCAGCTGAAGTACCGAAAGTAATTCTAACCTGTAACTTTCCCAAAAACAATCAAATTCATCTAATATAAATAAATTAAATCTGTCTTTCAGCCTTTTATTTCACCAAGCTCTCACCAACGACTAACAGTCAGTCCCAGATTTACTCTTGTCCTGCGACATTTTGCTTGCTCACTCTCTATTTTTCACACTAGCTTCCCCTGTCAACGTCCTCTTCGGTCTTTTCACCTCTGTCATTAATGTCCATAAAGGCTGCTGAGCCCAGTTCATTGCCCACTTGCCCAGCTCCAGTTCTGGCACAACACTGGCTCCACTACCAGTGGTCAAAAACATCTGAGCAAACAGTGCGCTCAGCTAACAAACTGAGCTAACATTAGCTAAAAGCAGCTACAGAGAGTTGAGGTGAAGCAGCTGGAGGACATCAGAGGGAAATCATTGCTGGTGATCATAGCTGAAACTCAAAGTTACAATGTTACACAAAGAACAGGTCAGATGTTTGTTGGAAACATTCATTGATGGGTTTGATTATTTCATGAGATTAGAAAAATATAAAATATTCCTTCCTTCCTTCCTTCTTCGGACATTTTTCCTCTTCTTAATCTTTTCTACACATTCTGTCTCACCTATGAGCACATCACATCACTCATTTGAAAGGTGAGTGAAGGTAGTAAGGCTGGCCCTTAAATGGACCAGAATTTCTCATCAGGAGCTAATGGAGGACACAAGGTGCATATAAAGTCAGATACGTATCTTCTCTGTTTTTAAGAACTTACCTGCCCTGATCTCAGGCTCTCAGGCAGTTCTTCCTCCCAGACTGTGTACTGCTTACAATAAGACCCAGCAGTCAAATGGTTATGTTTAGATTTATTTTAGAGATGCTATGGTTGGGTTAGATTAGGGCCATGGTCAGGTTATAGCATCTTCTAACTGTCTAAGGATGAGGAATTTAAGAACCAAATGAGAAATAGAGTTCCTAAATGTTCCAATTTTCACCCTGCCCACCCAAGCACCAGTCAAGCCCAACAGGCAGGCAGTAATGAGATTCATAGGGCAGCTCCACTGCAATGTGACTGATAGGCCCTTCACTTTGGGCTTGCTGGTCACTCCTCTTAGAGCCCCCTCCTTTCAGCTACATTATCCCCACCACCACCCCAGGGACCTGAGCCAGGAATGCTGATCCTGTATAAATGATGCTGTGAGGAGGCCAGAGAGAGAAGACAGAGTAAAGAGCTGATGATGAGCGGGGCAACAGCAGCAGGTGATGATCTGGCTTACTGAAAATGTAACATCTTACTATTAACCTTTAAAACATTTCCCAAGCTATCTCCTGCTTATCTCACAGACCTCCTTCATATGCATACTCAATATAATTGTATTAACTACATTAACTATTTTTTAAGATCAATTACTGCCTATTTATTTATTGCATGTATTTGTTGATCGTAATGATATTTAATTTATTTTTTGTTGCTCGTATGTTTTCCATTGCACTGATGTTTTTTAGGTGGCCTTTAGTCCCATGAAAAGTGCCTCTAAATGTTAAATGTATTATTATTCATTATTATTATAATGCATAATGCTATATCACTCAGTTAACCTGCCTCCTCATGCAGCAATTCTGCATCAGTGGTTCACATTAGTGACAAAGATATAAAGTTCAATGCCAATGCAAGATATAATTTGATGGTTATACATGTATGAATGTGTGTGTGAATGGGTGAAAGTGTTGTAAAAGCGTTTTGAGTAGTAGTTCAGACAGGTGCTATATAAATTCAAGTCCATTCACCATTTACCAGCAATTCATGTGGGCTTTGTAGATAACTGGACGACTTTCTGGGGAAAACATGGTCTGCTTAAAAGAGACAGAATTCATCCCACTTTGGAGGGAGCGGCTCTAATATCTAGATAATGGGTGAGTTTATTATTTGACCTACACCGTGACAACTCACAGTTAAGACCAGGAGGCAGAGCTGCAGTCCTACACACTTCTCTGGGCTTCCATTAGAGCAGTTACCCACCCAAACCTCTATAGAGACTGTGTCTGTCCCCTGACTACCTCCATTATGGAAAGAAAAAGTAAACAAAAGAGGAGTTAATCATAAATAACTAACAAAATTAATTGAATTCAATCAACCTCAAAATAAGGGAATTAAATGTGGACAAAAGCTGTATAAGTAAATTTCTTCTGAATGAATGGAATCAATGAATTATGATATTGATTTATTTTGTCTTACTTACCTGATTGTGTGATGAAGAATATATGTCTAAATGAATCCACTGCCTTCAATCATTTTAATACTCACATTCCTCAAGGCATCAGCTGAGGAGGTGGGGTTGGAGCTATATTCAACTCATGTCTATTAATAAATCCTAAACCTAAATTAAATTATAACTCATTTGCACGCCAAAGTTAGTCAGTTCTGTGCTTGGACCAACTCTATTCACCTTATATATGCTTCTTTTAGGCAACATTATCAGGAATCACTCCATTAACTTTCATTGTTATGTCGATGATACCCAATTATATTTATGGTTCAAGCCAGATGAATCCAGCTAACTTTAAACATACTGATGTTAAACTCAGACGAAACTGAACTTCACCTATATGTTACATGGCACATCCTGTCTTAAATGAATGCAAAACTAGTTAATGCATTTGTTGCTTCTAGATTGGACTGTTGCAGCTTGTTATCAGACTGCCCCAATAAGTCTGTTAAGACTGGCTCCCTGAAAAATCCAGAATAGAATTTAAAATACTTCTTATTACCTACAAAGCTCTTCATGATCACAACTACTAGTAGTCATACTTCTATTATAATAGTTAGATAATATAATTATGTGGGTGAGCAGGTGAGATCATTCTATCATTCGATCATTCAAGACTAGAGGCTAGAGGGGGTGTCTAATTCTGAAATGCCGAGTGACAACATGAACAAATGACAAGCCAGAATGAATGAATGAAACTAAGATACCAAAATCATGAAAACAGCCCAACCAGAGATATCATCTTTTTAGATTAGATTAGATTAGATTAGAAATACTTTATTTATCCCAAACTGGGAAATTTCATTGCAGCAACAGCATTTCACCCGTAGACAAAATACACCACAATGATGTAAAAATACAGATAGAAAAGAACAACCTAGATAAATAAGAACAACCTAGGCATATTGAAGTAATAGTGTAAATATAAAATATAAGATGAAACATACTAAATAAAAGTAGTAATACAAAATAAAAAATTCAAGTATACAAATAAATAAATACCATATTCAACCAGAATGTACAAATAAGCTTTAGCTATTGTTGTAAAGTGTGGTGGCATGTGGCAGGAAAGATTTCCTGTATCTGTCCCTTCGACAGCGGAGCTGGAGCAGCCTGTGGGAGAAGGTGCTCTGCTGTCTGACCACTGTGTGATGGAGAGGGTGCTGTTCATTGTCTATGATGGATAACAGTTTATTCAGCGTCCTCCTCTCCACCACGGTCTCAGAAGACTCCAACCTGAGACCAAGTGCAGAGCCAGCCTTCTTAATGATTTTATCCAGTCTGTTAGCATCGCTGGCTCTGATGCTGCTACCCCAACGCACAACAGCAAAGAAAATGGCACCGGCAACAACAGTCCAATAGAATATCTCCAACATCTTGCTGCACACGTTGAAGGATCTCAGCTTCCTCAGGAAATACAGTCTGCTCATCCCCTTCTTGCACACAGCCTCAGTATTTGATACCCAGTCCAGTTTGTTGCCGATTACCATTGTTGCTGATTACCATTTTTGATTCAACACATTATTCTTTTTTATCAAAACCTGAAAATATTACCCATAATGCAGCTTGACCACCAACAGTGAGCCTTCTGGGCCTTGATGATCTGGAAAGCCTGCTTACAAACAGATACCACACATATTAAACATTTGCCCTTCACCAATCAGTAAGGAAAGCAATAAAAATTAGTTATATCTAAGTGGGGTGGGCCCATACATGACAGCCACACCTACTGGACATCCACAACACAGAAACAAAAAGGCTCATTCAAGATGAACCAGGCCTGTGCAGAATCGCTGACTGTCGACTGCTGCACAATGCATGCATTAGATTTATGTCTTACTGGATCCCAACTTGCTCTGATGGGCATGTGACCAATGATAACCTCCACATGCCACAGTTTTTAAAGCCAGACTCCCTGTATATTCTTTGAAGACTGCTGGAAACTGCCTGACGTGACTCACTGCAGCTTTTTGTCATCTCCTCCTTCGGCTGCCTGATATCGTCCATTTTTTCCCTAACCCTAAAGACAAGCAGCCAGGACCCAAAAGGACCCATCACAGGTAAGAAGTGCAAACTGCACAGTGATAACCGTGTCATTGTCTGACTTGGAATTGCTGCACTTCTTCAGATCTAAAACTATTTTTACATATTTCATTTAAGCAAGGCTTTTGAAAAGTAAAATCTCCTCTATTTGCCAGCTGTGACAGTGGATATCAGGAATTGAAAAAAGAAGTGAGAGATAATTAATTAGAAATAAGTTACACATTTTATCACGTTTTATTCAGTGGACTGTCATTTTTCATTAAAGACTAACAAACATGAGCAAACCTTTCATGTCAGTACCTCTCTCTCTCTCTCTTGCCATTTCAAAGGATTCCATATAGCTCATGTGACATTTTCTTAACAAAAAGTATCACCAACTCACAGATTTATCACTTTGATGAATCGACATAAACGTCATTTAGCCTGACAATCCTGACATGGGATTTTGAAATATTACTCACTAATCTCCCAGATTTATGGAGGCATATCAGGTCTGTGGAAAACTGTGGCAGATTTATCGTCTTTCAGCTGGAATTATTAATGACTATCAATTTGGTGAGGCCAACGATAGTGCACAGCTGCTCATGTGTTGTGGAATCAGCAGAGGTTTGTGTGGCCTGAAGCTTTCTCCAGGATTACCCTCTTTAAATGTTGTGATTTATTATTTTTTACTACTTACTACATAGACTCATGTTCATATTTAACATGAGGTAAGCTCAGAAAAATACTGGTGTTGTTGAGTAGATCTTTTATACCTCCAGAATGTTAACATTAACTGCAAACAAATAAAATCACTTAAAAATACAGGTTACACGTGCTGTCTAGACTCAGAGGGGTGGTCAAGTGAGCGATGGCATCCTCTGGGTTATCAAGTGGTTGCCCTCTTTCCTTTGTGTTTCACTGATCCACAGCACCTCCAGAGGATTCAGCAGTGAGTCCCAGCATCCCAAGCTCACCACCTAGATGCCATCTGCTCTCTTGGGGGCTCCTTTCTTAGTTCTTATCTTCATCCAGAGCCACTGACTGCCCTTGTCCGCAGCTCCAGAAAAGTCTTTGAGTGCTCGCCAGTGGGCTTTGCACCAAATCCCCATTTCCCAGAGTAGCTGTGATGTGGCTATGAACCCTCTTCGGCATATCCCATCTGGACAGACCTTTATACTCCATCCATGTTGCTGAGTGGCAACTGCCAGCTTAGCACTTCTTGCGCTCATAGGCCTCCTCCACTGCATCCTCCGAGCACTGTGAGGTTCATGATGCAAACAAGGTGGAGTGGTGTTGACCATAACACAAGGGCTGGTCTGAGGTTGGTTGATGGAATCACAAGGAGAGCCTCTGGCCCAAATTGGCCACCATCTTTCAATCACGTGCCCCACCCAGCTGCCAAGGATCTGGCCTTGATCTGACAAGACTGGCTTGACAATTACCTTCTGAGAAAAAAATGTCAGGAGTGGAAAGGCATTGACATTCATCTGCGGCTTTTCTAATCTAGATTCTAGATAAATCTAGATTATGTTCTGCATGTGCACAAAATCATGCTCCTGCACACCCATCCATACAGTATATGGAATAAACCATATTAAGCAAATATATAGATTTAGGGACATTGTGATTCTCACACACTGCTTTATAATTCTTGAACTTGACATTTAACCCTCCTGCACTCTGACCATGGCTGTGGTCTCATCTGTCCTCCCCGGGGGACACAGTACCCAGCAGCTCTGAAAATGGAACATGGGCTTCTACACTCTCACATCAACATGAGCTGAGGCAGCCGGGAGTGTCAGCACTCTAACCCTAACTCAATCCACCCTTTCCCTCTCGGCTCCTTGTGCTAGGAGGGCTGACTCACTGGAGAGTGGTGGCACTTTGCCAGTTTGCAGAAGTGTCTCTACATGGTTTTGTCGCTGCAGCAGAGATACATGCAGTCATGTTTTGCCACAGGCTAGATTTGTGGGTTTGCAACTACCCAGTCAGAGATTATCAGAATAAAAGTTATCCAGAATGCCGAGAGGAATTCCCTCAATTCAGTGCCTTCAAATACCCATAGAGGAAAGATTTATGTGTTTCTATTCCATGTGAAGTGCACAACAGCTTCTTATTTCTCAGTGATTTCTCAATCATTGCAGTGTGTGCCTGCACATAAATGAACAGACCTGTCAACCAAATTCTCAGTATTTGAAAATGAGCCTGAGCTTTAAGGCTTTTATTCAAGAATTTGCTCCACTCCCACTGTTGACAGAAAAATCAATACACATGCCACCAGCAAATAGTTCAGCCAGAGTAAATTGAGAAGTGACATCTCGTAGATAAGAGGCTTTGAGAGGGTGAAGGCCATCTGATTTCTCCAGAGAGATGCCAGTATAAGCGAGGAGAAAGAGACAAAGACAGCAAGGTAAAGGAGTAAGAATGGCAGTAAGAGGGGTAAAAGGAGGGAGAATGGAATGGTCAGGTACAAAGGAGCATCAAAGACATGTCATGGAGCTATGGTAAAGCTCTTGAAAAGATGAAAGCCTGTGAATTTGGCTTCAGCCTGGCTCAGTTTATGCCTCGTTCAACTTTTGACACGCTTTCATCTGCCTGCCAAGGAAACTTTACCTTTTGGTCTTACATGAGAGACCTTCCAAACACTTAAAGGTCTGTTGGCAAATGAAGACGAGTGCAATGATGAACACTCAAAACATTCATTCAGGTATCTTTGAAAAGCCAGCTTTCATGTAATGACCATCAACAGCATGGACACTGTCAGCACTGTAGAGAATAAATAGAAACACTCAAAGCTCACTTGTGTGGACTTAAAAGGGTAGTCAAGTATCCCAGAATGCATTATGTACCTACCAGCAGCAATTTATCCAAACGATGCCTGAAAATGTATTCCACTGTTTTTGGAGATGTGAGACAGACAGCTAGCAGCCTGGGCATTTACATGTTCTTGTTGTGGTGTTTCTTTTAATTTAGAATTTAAAGGTCGAGTATGTCTCACAACTATGTTCTGATTACTGTATAATCACATGAAAGTAAGAATTGTTATGTTTTTGTTCCAATGAACCTTTTTATCTACAGATTTTATGGGACTCTTTCACATGATGAAGTAAACACTGGCTCCTGAGTTTCTCCCTAACACCTTCATGATGAAATTATGTGTAAGTGTGATGCAAGGTCTTCAATATTGAAATTTTGAGAGCTAATAAAAGAAGTCAGAGCATTTAAGCAAAGGTTTATTCCACATTTGAAAATACATATTGACTAACACAGAGGATTCTGTCTGGTTATAAAGTTCTCCATTTGAATGGATTAAAAAATAACCACAATATATATACTTCAACACAAGCACAAATATTTACTTCAAAATGTTATACGATAAAAAATGAATTGGAAGAAGAGAGTCTGAATATACATGTGTGGTTATTTAGTTCAGATATGAAAGAGGTACAAAACTCAGCAACATTCAAAATATTCCTCAGTATTTACAGCAGTCTGATTTACTAATGACATAAAGCACAGACACAAAACATGGCCACGAGATGAAACCAGCCACTTTCACCCATTTGAAAGCCTGGATGAAATGTAATAGTGAACATTCTGTATCTAAAGGCATTTCTTGTTTTGTCTTTAAGAATATTTCTGGTTTATTAGTAATGTACCCCAAAACTGTTTTGAGATCTGAGAATATGTCAACAACTAACTCTGTGGATAACTTTGTAAAGTCGCTAAGTGTCTCTACAAGTCCATGTCCATCATTCATTGGCTTTTTGTCATTTTGTGGTAATGCTGCCATGTTTACTAAACTGCAACACAGTGAAGATTGAATACAATGCTGATATGATTCAGTATGTTCAGTATTGTCAACAAAGAAATGTAAAAAGTCCTAAAAACCAACAATGTATGCCTATCTCTCAACACTCTCCCTTACAGCTCCAACCCACTGACTTCTACAAAAGATGTAAATCTTCAAAACATCTCAAAAGTATATGTCATGAAAAAAAAAACATGTAATATAACAGCTGGACACTAGTTTTAATTAAGCCTCAAGACTAATCAAACCTTGGTTGGTTCCTGTAAAGTTCAGGTGTCTTTTAGTCTCACCTGGTTCCCTCACAATTTAAACACAGTGTGACTCATTGATGAGTTTTTTTAAAATACTTTTTGGGACAATGGAGCTGGCATAGGATAATGATAACACATATCAGGCTTTGATACACACACACAATACATGTTTTAGGAAACATTCATTGTTGGTTTGGTTCTACACATAGGATTAAACAATATAAAGACCTGATGTAAATAAATGTGGATGAGTTTAGAAGAGGTAGACTACAAGTATTTAACTTAAGTGAAGAGGAAAATAAACTGTGATTTTGATAAAGAATCACAATAAAATTGTGTAAAATTCAACTGGAGAGCCTGGTATCAAATGTGATCATGTCATTTTTTTTAAGTTAAGTATTTCACTCTCATCATAGCTCCTGTTAAACACTCATTTATTGCAGAATTATCCTGACATCCTGATTGGCTGAGCCATCTTAGTATATACAGTCAGTACATTTACATGCAGCAAAAAATTAAAAGATTAAGGTGTTTACAAGCATTTTAAAAGTCCGAACTATGTCTGATACAATCAGAAATTCGAATTTTTTGCTGCATGTAAACTGACTGAGTGAGTGCAGCTCAGCACATTAAATAAAATGCAGATGGACACAGAAGAGGGAGGGAAAGTGAGAGTTTTTACACATCTTCCCTCAATTCAAAGTTCACTTCTCACTTCAGTCCTTCATCCCAAATAAAAAAAAAAATCAGTGTTTGTAGTCTGTGAATTGACTCAGTGGAGTCTCAACAATGTCCTCCTGCCATCAGAGAACACCAGTCCTGAAATGTCCAACTGGTAAACATCATCATAGCTGAGCCTGTCGACTGGTTCAGCTGGATTTGGTTGGTTGAGTTGGAGAAGTTAAATGTTGTGGTCCATGATAACACTGTGCTGAGGTTGGAGAGGTCAGGTTGAGGTATCAGAATGCATACTGGCTGGTCTCTCATTAGGGGAGGTCACTGAAGAAGGCCTTGGGGCACCATGCCAGCCCCCATTAAGCTGGCAGAGAAATAAAGCTCACATTATTGACTTGTGATGTTACACATTAGCTCTGTTTTGGTTTCCACCAACTCCTTAGAAAAAATATCTGAATCTTTAGCTGCTAAATGCTCCACTGTGATCACCAGCTAGTCTTTGGCTGCACTTTGGTGCTTCGAAGGTCATATAGAGTGCTGAGTGCAACTGGAAACTGGTTTCTTGATGTGAGCCAAGGTCCTACCACTGGATTACTGGAAATGAAAAGTGATACTTAAAATTCCTATAAAACATCCACTGCTCATTTTTACATGATTCTGTAAAACTGGTCAAATGGTCAGCTTGTATGAGTCTATTTATCCTACTTATAAGTTCAATTCATTCAGCCACTGTATTTATTGCAATGTGGGAATTCTGGGAACAAACACTGACATTTAAAATGTGTTTTCATTCATGTGCTGAAAATTACCAATAAGCTGGCTGTTTTTATTGTCATCAAGACCATTTTTAATCCAGGCTATCTGAAGAACCTTGTTTGTTTTTTCACATATAAATCACATATACCTGTTTCATCTGTGTATCAAGAATAGGATCCTACTTTTCTTTCTACTCCTGAATATGAATATCTGAGTCTCTCCAACTTGGTCCCCATTTGTTGTGTTCCAGCTAATAACTCGACTAGCTCTGAGCTGTTATCTTCTCTCCATCCCTCCCCCGCTCTAGTTTTATGAATCAGTGCGTAGGCTGTGTTTGATTCCTTGGACAATCACATCTTTCTTACTTTGCCTAAGCCATGGCCTAGATAAGAAGTTGTGAGTACAAAGAGCAGACAAAGAAACTTGAAGTCGCTCGAGGTTGGCATATTGTTTCTACTGCCCAAGGTAATGCAGGGCACTCAGTAAAACAGAATGACACCATGCTGTCCATGTGCATCAGATCATATGACTTTATTCTTCCCTTAGTGCTGTATTATTAGTATGTCTGCTGCATGTCAGCTTAGGTATTAGGTGATAACAAATAAGGCTGAAGGCAACAGCTCTGGTCAGAGTGGAGAGCAAAGTGTCTTGTTTATTTATTTATTTATCTCTTTTTTGTATTCATGGATCAATACACTGCCTGTATAATACTTTAGCGACGATAAAAAAAAATAATAATAGTGATTGAGTTTGCCTGTACATGTCCTCTGTGCTTTGTATTATTACAGTGACTACAAAACACACTTCACTCCTTCATAAACCTGTTTTTTTCTTGCTTCATCAGCATATGCCACTATCATCATCATCATCATCATCATCATCATCGTCCTCACTGTCATTATCACACTTGTCATCTTTGCATCACAGACATTTGTTGCTATGGTTCCTTGTACTTACGTGGAGGCCATCACTGTATCCTGTCTGATTGATAGCATATTGTACGGTATCCACCTAGAGAAAGGACAGAGGAAATGAAGACAGACAGAAAAAGACGACATCAAGATCAAGTAAGAGCGGAGAGACAGCAACAATGTAGGAATATAAAGGCAACTTGAAAGACAAATCATCATCAACATCCTGGATATTCTCTTTCTCTGTGATTTAGGGAAGCCAAGGTAGTCAAATGAGCTCACAAGAGACATTATAAAGGAGTGAAAACAAGCATATATAGTACAGACACAATACCCATGGACTGAATATAAAGATGGACCATGCATTTCCACTTCCTCCCTCACTGCTATCTTGTGCTGGTGTTTGATCATTTGGAGCCAGAGCACAGTAGTGATCATGGTTGGAGCTGCTGTA
This sequence comes from Sciaenops ocellatus, assembly GCA_033000465.1. NCBI lineage: Eukaryota > Metazoa > Chordata > Actinopteri > Sciaenidae > Sciaenops > Sciaenops ocellatus. The sequence continues at coordinate 2,981,467 of CP136874.1, read as the reverse complement.
TCAGGGTCCTGCCCATAAACCTTGCAAGCTCACTTGACGGTTGGCACCCATAACCAAACTTATAAGAAAAAATTAATACTTAAACATCAGCATGACAAGGACTACCTACAATGGCAGAAACCATTTTTGGAAAAATGTATTTGAAACTTTCTTTTATTTTTTTGTAGTCAGGCCCGTGCCCCATTTGCTAAAATATTGAATTTTCAATAGATGTTAATGTTGTCATTTTCATTTATAGAGGAAATTAATATAAAATCTTTCTGAAAGGAGATAAATGTATGTAAAAAAAAAAAAGTTAAAAACGTTTATTTCATTTTCACATACTGTATGTGACTCGCCTCCAGGTGGGCTTTAATTTCATGAATGAATGTTTGTGGATGGTTTAGATCAGTTTTCCGACCAGACATACCCACACACGCACTTGGAATGTTTTGGAACTCTACATTTAGTTTAGTGTAGTTTAGTTTAGTTTAATTTAGTTTTTGAAAGTCAACCAGTGTTTTATGTTCAATAAATGACCTCACAGTTACTTTGACGAGCCAATCTCTGTGCGCTGGGAACCCCCCACCTAACCTCATCTGGCTAAAAGAACTATGTTGGACAAAATGCCACTTCAGCTGAGTTTACGACCTATACTGCAGCCAGCCACCGGGGGTGATCAAGATATTTTAGATTCACTTTTGGGGAGCTGCTATGCCACCCGTCTTTACAATGCATGGGACAAAAATATAAGAGCACATGACAAACATAAAGAGCACAAATTCTTGAAAATGAAATGAGACCAACAAGGACTTGAGTCAGAGCCAAGTACAGCAATGCCAAAGTAATTTACATTTTAAAAAGAAAAGCAGGCCAGACATCACGATAGACATCAGTAAAAGACACGTCATACATCTCAGGGACGATTATGCATGAGGTACAAAGTTCAGATCTTTAGCTGGCAATTCAACATGTTCTCCTGACCTGGCTCCCGAGCTCCTACCTGGGACTGCACATTGACTCCAACTTGAGCCCCCTGGTAAGAGGCCCCATTAACAGTCTGCATGCTCATGAACATGTCCCCTGAGTTTGGGAGGTTATAAGAACCAGGAGAACCTGGAGAGGGAGAGATGGAAGCAGCTAAACAGAAGAGCCATGCTGAGACGGCAAACACATGCACACACATACATGCATGCACACACCACAAAACACAGGAATATGGAACTGAAACAGTTTTTTTTTTTTCAAACATTCATGCAGCACTGAAGTGTCTTTGAAGGGGGCAGAACAGAGGTGATTGAGTCATTGAGACACCAACAAGCCAGTTATCAACAAGGAGCTGTGTGCAGTTGGGGTGGTCGTATGTTTCATATTTCAAAAGGGTGCAATTATGAAAGGCTCATCCACACAATATATGTGGGGCCTGAAGCTTGGTCATGTAGTGACTACACAAGATGTCATGGTCATGCCTCAGTGTTTTCCTGGCTGACCATCTCATCATCCACCAAGTCAGTCAGCCAGCTCTCTCCTGGGATTCCCTCTGCCAAATCTCCACCCAGACACCTCCACCTCACACCAGCTAGCCATATTTCGCCATTCCTCCTGGTATACTTGATAAAAGACCTGTTTTCACCTTACTGGTCTGCCCTGTGTCTAGCCTTTCTCAACACAATATGATCCAGCCAAATGTAAACCCAGCAGAAAAAAAACATCAACACTTTTTTTGAAGATTTGGTAAATGACTTAATTTGTCTCAAAGATATGTAGAGTAAGACCGTTAATGACTACCATAGGAAAGCAGTCTTGTTTCTTGCACTCCAGAAAGTGTCTCCTAAGCAATAGCTGAGGAACATACCTGCGTGTGCCATGGACTTTGTCAACACCCACAAGCCTCAGCCACAGATTCCCACTTTTCAGCCCCAAAATGTTAGCTACCACTATTCTAGCCTTCAGCCCACAACCTGGCCTGCTGGCTTCTAACGTGCTAGCCACCAGCATGCTAACCACTGGACCTGTGTGTGGTTCTCAGCTCTAAGCTCATTTGTGCCAATGTCACCCAGTGAAACAGTGGAGCTCACTGGTGTGTTGTGTTCTCTTTGTAAAGGGATAATACCAGAGAACATGCTGCTTAACAGGGAGTTTTTGCTGTCAGCAGCATCCAGCTGGAAATCCTCATCCTTCATTTGGAAGCCTGGGGGGAAAAAAGAGAAATCGTGGCAGTTAAAAATCCCTGTGCTCAACAAAGTGATGCTGATGATCAGCTTTAGTGAATATCATTTTACTAGTGTACACAGAAAAGATAAAGACAGAAAACAAGAAAAACCTTCCATCAGAAAACTACATATTAGGTTTTCATTTTTATTTAAAAAATCAGATCAGAAGTTATCTCATGACACATTTCATATAGAGCAGTTTTACACTGTACTCATGGTATGATTCACAGATGTGGTGACAAATGTATCCATTACACAGTTAAACCTTTCACTATTTCATATTTTGCTATATGTATTTTCCTTAAATATAACTATAGGTTTCAACTTGTCTTATTTTTTGGTTGTGAACAAAAATAAGGGCGAGCTGAGAGTTTGGGTAGCAAATGTCTAGTGTAAATAACTTATTTAATTTCATTTTAACTTACATATCTTTTTAAGAGGTTCTTCCTTCATAACGAGAAGTTTCCATACATTTTTGGTGATAACCTTTGAGGCTTAGGTTAACGATCAGGTTCCTTATTATGGGATAATTCCTTGTGACTTGTCAAAAAACCACTGGGCAGTTTCTCATAATCAAAGCCTTTTATATCTACAGACACTGTGCATCTAAGTAAATACAGAAACACATTATTATTTTCTTCAACAATATTTTTGAACTCCTACCTGAGTTGGGTGTGGTAGGAGAGTCGTCCTGACCGGTGTGGACGGCAGCAGCTGCTGCCTGGGCTGCTGTTACCGCCGTCTTTGCTGCGTAAAGATTGGCCTCCTCTTGGAACTTGCCAATGTTCTTCTTATACCGAATCCTCTTGTTACCAAACCAGTTAGAAACCTGATGTAGAAGAACAAAGAAAAGAAGAAGGCAGAAAGCTGTCTTACATCAGCTATTTCACCACAAGTCCAACAGAGTTCAAAACCATCCAAGAACAGTGTGTTGACAGTGTACTTCTTGGTTTCAACTCATATGGTTTCATCATATGTGGATGTTTCTGTGAGTGTGTGTGTGTTTAAAAGAAGGGCAGTGTTGTGGAGTAGGAGTATTCCAGGTCATACACACAAGGCTTATAAAGAGCAACCAAAGATAGACAATAACAACATACGACAGCTTAAAGGTCACTGGCCACTATGCATGTGTAAATGTGTGTGTGTGTTGGACTGGTGGCCTTTGTGTGTATGCACTGACATTTACCAAACAGTTAGAATAGAATGAAATGAAAAACCTAGAATGAAATTGCCTTTTTCAAAACACCCCCCACCCTCCTTAAGTTGGCAATTGACAGGTTAATAGCCAATTAGCAAGAAGCAAGAAATTGTGACAATGCTGAATAATATTCCAGAAAACTACATTTCAATCTTCAGTTCTTCCATTCATCTTGCCAGAACTGAACTGTGCAGCACAGCTACAAGCTTCCCGTGTTTTCTTTCCCACACTGTTTCCTGAGGTCAGCACTCAAAATGATTGGTCATGTTGTAACTCCACAGACTGTATAAAACATGGACGTCATATCTGCGATGTCACAGGTGTCTGAAGAACCGTGAAGCTCAGTTTCGTGGCTGTGGCATAAAAATAAAAACTAGTTCAAAGTGTCTCTCAGCCTCCTATAACTGCAGTTGTCATATATTCAGGTCAATGCAGTAAACTAATCTTTACTGTAACGTGTGTATCTCTGTTATAATCTATCTACTGTACTATTCCAGAAGTTTCTCAAATAGTCTCCTGTCACTGGTGAATAATCCCACTTTGATGCCACTGACGTTATCTCTGTCTGTGACGCAGTATAGAATTGTGATCACAAGGCATAAACGGGTTTGCATCGCAGACTCTGCCACGGTGTGCCTTTGTTTCTGTCAATAGTCTTGTGGTAGTCAAAAATTAACAGGATGAGATCATTTTCACAGGCATTCGTTATCTGTGGTGTTCCTCAGGGTCAGTCCTCTGTCCATTTCTCTTTTTAATTTCTATGCTTCCTTCAGGACTTTATAAGACCTTACTTTGTTGCTATGCAGATGATAAGCCCCTTTATATCTGTCATTAACCCAATAATTACGTCATTCTAATCGTAAACATAACTCTCTCTCTCTCTATCTCTATCTCTCCATCACCATCACCGTCTGTAAACATACATGTCTCATTAATGCATGTTAATGCATGTTACTAACTAAACTTCTTCCCCGGAGTTTCTGTGCTCTCTTGTCCAGCAGGTTCTCATGGATCGTGGCTGCTGCTGTGGTCCTGCACGACGTCCACTACATATATTATTACTGTCATTATTGTTACCATATCTCCATTACAGTTTACAGTTAGTTAATGTTTTGCTGCTGCTGTGCATCTGTGCATCTGTGTCTCTCTATTTATCTGTTTATCCCTCTCTCCCTCCCTCTCTCTCTTTCTCTCCCCCTCTCTATCTTTAACTCAACCGGTCGTGGTGGATGACAGTCTGAGCTTGGGTCTGTTCGAGGTTTCTGCCTGTTAAAAGGAAGTTTTTCCTCGCCACCATCGCCAAGTGCTTGCTCATGGTGGAACTGTTGGGTCTTTGTAAATTATATTATAAAGAGTACAGTCTAGACCTGCTATATATGTAAAGTGTCATGAGATAACTTTTGTTATGATATGGCGCTACATAAATAAAATTGAATTGAATTTAATTGAACTAATCTGATCTCAGACCATTGTCCAGATCATTGCCATGGTTATTTAATTTGAGACCACTTACACCAGTTATGTGAATATTGTAGCTCCTTGTACAGCAACAAACAGCCATTCTCATCCTGTGGTCGGTTTGAAACACAGGTTCAGGGCTTCAAGTGATTCAAAGCCTTCTCTTGCAGGGCTGGGTATGTACTGTATGTTACTAAAAGGGTGGTCCCTGTGACCTGATTACTGATTAGTGTCAGCTCCACAATGTCTGAGGGAGCTACACTGTTGCCTAAGAAGTTGGAATAATTTTATTTTCAGACACATTCCTCTTTTTATTCCTTTATTCCTATTCCTTTAATATTTTGCAGGGGTCAGTTGCATTTTTATGGGTATTTTGTGTTGAAATGGGGCAAATGTTTTGAATACATGTCTAATTGCTTTCTAATATATTTCTCTTGTATTGTTCCTTCATGACTATAGAAGTGTTTAAAAAAAAATATGTTGAATTATTTAAGGGACACTTGAGGAGGTCCCTGGTATATTTTCTATCTTAAAAGGGGTCCTTGGCTGATTGTCTTTTATCACATTTCACATGTTTTATTCATCCTTTCTGTCATTTACACCTGTATACCTTATGTCAATACTGTGTTCTTCATATTAGCAAGCAATTAAGAAATATACTATACTATTGCGCTATTACATTGTATATATAGAAGATAAGTGTGAAAATACACAGCAGCATGAAAAATGGGGGGACAAACAGAGACAGCGAACTATGAGGAACTGAGGTGAGGCGAGGGGATACTAGATGTATTATGTCATACTGAGAGCTGACAGCTGTAACCTCTGCACTTCTCTCCACACAGCTGTACTTAATAATTTACAGGTGCATACACTCTTTAATATGGTCCTCTGGTGCTCTGTCACACACCGTCCACTGATGATAAATACCAATACAATACAGCAACAGCTGGATGGATATGAACCATTGATGTTGCACTTGAGACTTCAGCCTCTAAACTTTTAAATGGGGGAGCAAAATTTCAAGATGAGTCTAAAATTTCTTTGATCATGTTTATACACCTGCACCATCTATCAAATCCAAAAGCATGTTAATGCAGGTGTGTTTTTATGTGTTTTGTTGCAGGTTTGTTAGGTGAGGGGCTACTCAGTTATAAAACAACTATTACCTGAAATGATCAACATAATAACAGCAGACGAGGAGAGAAATTTGTGACATACCTGTGACACTGTGATGGTGCTTCCCCCACCCTGAGGGCAAAAAAGAATGGGCTTTTTTACAGTACTGGACTGCACACCTAACATTTCACACCCCAACCCCAACACAACAGATACAACAAGTAACATTAAAACTTCTGTAGTTGACAACCAAACAGGGACAGACAGTGGATCCCACAGGCTGTCTTAGTGAGTATATGGCTGACACAACACACAAACAGACACAGAGAGTATGGCACTGTGGCATGAACTGGCAATCGGGGAAAGTACACTTACAATGTACAAATGCATTTTAAGCTAAATTCTAAAAGGATCTCCAATCCGTTGTCAAATTAGCCAATATCCTTTAAAATGACAAAATTAGAAGGACAAGAAACAATCAAATAAAATAATCTGATCCATTCTGCCTGTTTGGTCTCCACCACACAGGCATCCAAGGAAGTTACATTCTTGTTCAACCTGATGCACACTCCAGGTGGCGCTGTTGGCTATGCTGTAGTTGGGCAAGCATAATCTTTGGGCTCCTGGTGCCTAACTTTTATCTCACAAGCCAACAAAGAATTTCATCCAACAGACCAGACAGAGATTGGACAGTCTTCAGCTGACATTCACAACCAAGCCAACCAAGCACCTCAAAACTGAGGCAACCCTTGTGTGTTATTTTGACGTTTTTCTGTGACAGTGTTGTTTGAGTCTTGTCAGAGTCTGGTGGTCTCTTTATAGTCTTAATATGTTTCTATTGTTTTATGTCTTATGCAAAACTAATTTTCTCTCATGAGAAAATAAAAACCTGAATGAAGTAAAATGATAAAGGTTTGGCAGTTTTGCCAAGAGTGGGAAACACAGGTGTGAAAATGGCTGTTTGTACCATCATTCTATGATTCAAGCTTCACTGTGATTGTTCAATTCAATTCAATTCAAAAAGTTATCGTGTGATACTTTCCATATTGAGCAGGTCTAGACAGTACTCTTCATTTTTTTTTTGGCTTTGTCAAGATTTATTTGATAGAGACAGCTGAAGAGTGACAGGAATGTGGGGAGAGAGAGATGGGGAATGACATGCAGCAAAGGGCTGCAGGTCGGATTCAAACCCTGGGCTGCTGCAGTAAGGACTGAGCCTTTGTACATGGGGCGGATGCTCTACCCACTGAGCTAACCAACACCCCTAGACCGTACTCTTTATAGAGACTCAACAATTCCCACCATGAGTAAACACTTGGCAACAGTGGCAAGGAAAAAAGGGTAGTGGGATTCTTATATTGGAGTAATGGAAAATACTAAAATACATAGGTGGAAAATACTTTAAAAATGGTGGCAAATTGCTGACTTTCAAAGAGTCGAACCTTTATCGGATCCCCAGTTCTAATGGAACACTGTGAGCAGTATCTCATCTAAAGGACCTGACCATAGCATTGCAAAGGTTAGACTTCAAACACATCAACAGTTAAGGGCTGCCCAGTGTATCAGCAGATTCCTCCTGGTTGCCTCTGAGCAGCTTCACATAAGCAGACCTCTTCAGGTCACACAACCCACTTCTAACACCATCCAACACATCTTACTATGAGCTAATAACTAATAGCTTGTTAACTAAAGTTTCAATTTATCGACAGTATTTGTCAATGTTTGTTTTTTTAGATGGATTATTATGTTATTATAATATACTCTACTAATGAATGATTTTGTTATTACAAGGCATTAAGTCATTATGAGGATTATCTAGATTATTCTTATCCATTATCTTTGTATATCATGTAGCACTGATTTTAAGTTTTTAATGTGTTATTGTCATGCTTCAATTACTGTATCACAAGATGTTTGTGTGTGATCACAAGACACCTCGATCATGACATGATGAGATAACAAAATTGGGATAACAATATTTTTGTCTAAATAAATGTTGATACTTAAAGGTGCAGTGTGTCAGATTTATTAGCCATGTTGAACTGCCATGTTTCTACTGTAGCCCAGAACAGACAAATTAAACAATGGCTCTATATAGGGCGTGTGGCATTTTTCACATGTTTTACAAGATGTGGACTTGGACTCGAGTTGACTTGAGTCCCTATTTTGATGACTTCCAACCTGACTTGACAGAAAAGAAAAGAACTTAAGTATCAACTTTGACTTGGATTTTTTTCTTTTTCTTTTTCTTTTTGATGATGATGAAAAGTGACCAAGCACGTGTGTTTTCTTACTCACCTGGGAAACAGTGATACTGCACTTTTTAGCAAGCTCTTCTTTGGCCTCCTCACTGGGGTACGGGTTGCTCAGGTGTGAATAAAAATATTCATTCAGGATTTCTGTGGCCTGTTTGCTAAAGTTTCGCCTTTTTCGTCTATGAGAAAAAAAAAAGAATGAGAAACTAAAAAATCTAAACAGAGATCACTAAGAGCACCAATTGTACACACAATTGTCCTTCACTAAGGACACCAGGTTTTTTTTTAAATTCTACCTATAGTGGCTTTATCAAAAATTTATTTTATTATTACTATTTATTAACTATTTTTATTTAGAGCATGCTGTCTCAGTACAACTATGACACTCCATCTTCAAAATGTTCCTTGTGTGTGGCTTAATAGAAGTGGAAGTGGTAGCAGTGCAATGCTCAAAAGTCCAAAAGGAGGTAAGACTAAATGTATAAACTGCACACTGTATATATATATATATATATATATATATATATATATATATATATATATATATATATATATATATATATATATATATATATATATATGTGTGTGTGTGTGTGTGTGTGTGTGTGTGTGTGTGTGTGTGTGTGTTTATAGTGTCACCTAGCATCCAGGAACCTGGAGCGCAGGATCATGACGGCCTCACAGGTGCTCTGCTTGAGCTGCATTTGGATGGAACTGAACTTTTGGTGAATGATGTTCACCATGCGTTCAATCTCTTTGGGTGAGATGGGCCGTGTCCGTGACTGTTCTCTCAGCAGGTTCATTACATGGGTGGTAAATTCATTGCAGGCCTAATAAAATATCACAGAGACACAAAGCCATGGACATAAAGCCCATCCATCACACAGTTCAGCAGCAGTGGAAGATAAGCTAAGTCTGTTATGCTGTATGTAATGCACAGTACATATGGACTCACTGTGACAAAATGGATCACAGAATCAATTCACCAGTTAAACAATTTAAAAGAAAAATTTTGGACTCTTGATGGAAGAGACTGTTCTGAAATCAGGCCTTCATCAGGTACTGCATTTCACTACACAACCCTAATCATATCTGCTAACAGAACCCCTAGTTCTAATTTTAAGCTTTTCAACCTTGTGAATTTTGTAAGGTATTCCCAAATTATGAGAAATGTTGCAGCAACCAAAATGAATGGAAACATTAGTGAACATCATTCTATGTCTGATCAACCCACTCAGTCCTCTCAGTCAGCAGGTTTTTACACACCCAACAATGGGACAGAAATGTAGATTTGTGTGTCGTCAGCATAGCAATGACAATGAAAATCTACTGATCCCGGCAGAACTTTGTCTTTAGCCTTTGAACAGATAAATACAATTAAATGTGTCTATCATTATTGTTTATGCCACATTGTGTTCTGTGATTTACATATGAGGGGAACCAGACCCCTTGAGACCAGTAAGATTCTCATGATGCTCCATGATATGGATTGATTATAATTAAACCCTGAGCATCTATTTCAGACTTTTCATGTTAAAGTATTTTCATTCTTTGTAAAACTGTTTTAGCTCTGTTTTATTCTTTTAAAGTAAAATACATCAACTACACAGGAAATGGTTTGAATTCACTAACAAAATATATAAATAACAGTCAAAAGTCTGGACACACCATTGACATAATGTAAACAGCCCTATTCAACTACAGTAGTAATCCATTTTATGACAGGAACAACTCAACTATGTAAAGAGAAACAACAGTCCATCATTACTTTAAGACATGAAGGTCAGTCAGTCCAGAAAATGTAAATAACTTTGAATGAGCCTTCAAGGGCAGTCACAAAGAACATCCAACACTGTGATGAAACTGAGGACTGCTCCAGGAAATGAAGACCAAGAGTTAGCTCTGCTGCAGAGGAGAGGTTCAAAACAGTTAGCAGCCTCAGAAATCACCAATGAACAGCAGATTAGAGCCCACATAAATGCTTCACAGAGTTCAAGTAGCAGACACATCTCAACATCAACTGTTCAGAGGAGACTGTGTGAATCACACCTTCATGGTCTGAATTACTGTAGAAGAAACTACTGAGTGAGACCATGAAGATGAAGAGTTTGGACCAAGAAACACAAAGAATGGACATCAGACCAGTTTAAATTTGTCCTTTGGTCCAACCATCATGTCTTTGTGAGACACAGAGAAGGTAAATAAAAGGCATCTGCATGCGTGGTTCCCACCATGAAGCATGGAGGAGGAGGTGTGATGGTGTGGGGTAGCTTTGCTTGTGATACTATTGGTGATTTATTCAAAATCTTGCATGTCATAAAAACAACATCAGAAGGTGTGTCCAAACTTTTGACTGGCACTGTAGAATAATAACAATAATAACATATTCACAGTAAAAACAGAAGTGGTTCACAGCAGCTACAGAAGTGGTGACTCACCTGTTCATATTTCTCTAGCTCTGTGTGATATATCTGTCTGATCTGTGTTAGCTTGGCCCTGTAGTCAGAGTGCTCGATGGAGTTATCAGTCACACCACCCGCTGCTGCAGCTGCTGCAGCTGTAGCCACTGCCGCTCCACCCCCTTTCTCGGGTCCGGCCACCCCCTCTGCCAGCAGCATGTTGTCCAGTCTCATCAGCTGGGTGTCTGGAGGCTCTTCTTCCTGTGCACCACGGATACTCAGTCCTGACCAACAAAGACAAAAATACTGCTTATGAATGAAGACGTCAAAGTAAAGGTTTTAATGCAGTGTGTGTGTGTGTGCATCCATGGCACCAGTCTGCAGAGACAGTAACAGCTGAAATCCACAGAGCAGCACTCCTCTGGCTGTAATCCCATCAAGATGAAACAAAACAACATTCACACCTGATCCCACATCCTGCTTACCACCTCCTCTGCTGTGCACATTAACAGCCAACCGATGGCCATTTTCACAATAACTTCTCCCTTTACAAGCTCCAGGCACGAGATGCCACACTGTAGTTTTCATAGTCCAGTAACAATTTTGCACAAATAAAGAGAATCAAGTATTTGTGTTTTCAACACAAACTGAGCCTGTCTTGAACTGATGCACCTATGTTTAGAGATCTATTTTCACAAACCATAATTTTCTATCCATTACACCTCACAATACAAAAGTGTCAGACAGAATATGAACTGTAAAGTTCGTTCTGTCATGATCCGCTCCTGGTTTTTCATCCCTCCTGCCAGTACTTTTCCACTCACCTGCTGGCCACGCCCACCTGATCAGTACAACCAGCTTCACCTGTGTTCCCTCACCTGATCACCTGCCTGCCACTCCCACCTCATCAGTGCAACCACCTTCACCTGTGTTCCCTCACCTGATTTATACCCTCTCCCTCCACTCAGTCTCTGCCAGATTGTCTTCAGCAGCATGCTAAGCTCTCACGTGTTTATCTGTGGATTGCTTCCCCGGTTTCAACCCTGTCTGTCCCTGACCCGTCCTCGTCGTTGCTGCCCAGGTAACCTGACCAGCCTTCCGTCCCTGACTCCTCTGCCTGCTCGCCCCTTGTCTGTCTCCTGTTTGCTTGGATTCCCTCCCCGGAGGTTTCTGCTGGAGAATTGGACTATTTTGGTTGACTCTGTTGTGGACTATTTCCTGTGTACCTGCTGTGGATTTTTGCGACCCTGTTTGGTCAATAAACTGTTGAACTGTTCCAACGCTGGTCTCAGTCTGTGCTGTTCTTGGGTCCAACCTCACACCCATTACACGTTCTGTGGGTGGCACTACAGAGGGAAGGTCACAAAGTCTAAATATATAATATAATGGGTTCATCTCACTAGGAAAATGATTGTGTTGAGCAAATGTCATTACAGTCTGCCTTTTAGAGTATGACATATCTAATATTGTTGACATTTTTATCTGATAGTGGGAAGAGATGAAAGCTCACAGTGTCAGTGAGAGCAGTGAGGCTCTATATCTGCTGCAGTGCTTTGAGTGACACGTTAACACGTCCAAAACGACAATGCTAACATGCTGATGTTAGCAGATAATCTTTACCTTGCTCATGTAATCTTTATTTAGCTTGTTAGTATGCTAAAATAAGCTAATTAGTCGTAAAGCAAAGAAAATTCTGATCAAAGTTACAGTTCTTCCTGAGTGGAATATGAATATTTGTATTACAGTGTATGACAGTTAAATGTTCAGTAGTTGAAACAAGTGGGTCTGTAAAAGGATGAATATTTACAGTTTGGGTGACCATTCACCTCCATTTTGTGTTCAGTTCATCTAACCTGAATGTTTCCAACATCATTCTGATCATCGGACTGCTTCCCATTCCTGACCTGTCCTTTGTAGTGATGTCACCATTTTTCTAGATCACTGGGACAACTATTTTTAGCATTAGTATAAATAATGAGGGGCACCTCATGTACCCCAGATGTGCTGGAGGAAGAAAAGTCACGATAAAGAAGAGAAGAGTTTCTCACAATCTGGCCACTCTTGATCCAAAGTGTTGGATAAACTGACAAAGTGACAAACCAACATTTCCACCTTCAAACAAAAGGAAAATGATGAGGCTTTAAGAAACATGTGAATACAAAAATAGATTAAATTTTAGATAGATTTTTTTTTATATCTATTTTTTTTATCTTTTAGTAAGTAGTGTCTGCATGTGTAGGAGCCTAAAAGCATTTGTTGATGTTTAAATTACACCGTTCATTGATTATTAAGTAGTTGAAATATTAACAGTAATGAAAAAGTTAATTGTATGAGTCTTTAGATTTAAAATGTGTGGTTATAATTTAAAATATGTACATTTCATTTGTAATTATTGGACTGTTTTAGAACTTGTTTGGTCCTTTAATGATCCCACGTGAAGGGAGTTTAGGGGCATTACAGGGAGGTAATTAAACCATTCGGGCAGGCAGAGAGAGTGGAGCCACACAGTTCTTTGACCTCTCTCTGTCTCTGTCTCTTCTTTTCTGTTTTTATTATTTTGCAAGTGGAAAGAATTTTTGTATCACCTTTTGACTTAAAGTAAAATAATTTAATTTTACAAGAGGTCTCCTGGATTTTTGTGGACATGGATACGGACGAGAGGGATGATAGTGTCAAGCTATGATTTCCATTAGATGGAAACCTACAGCAGGTATTCCTTTACCCCAATAACCTCACCAATAAGGTGGTAGGTCAGCCTGGTTGGTGCTTAAGAGTAAAACTCTGGAGAAATTACCGTTTGTACATCACTCGAACTGCATGTTAAATATATTGCTGTCAGTGAATGGTAAAAAACTGAATGCATATCTGCATTTGTATCAGTTCAGATTATTCATCTGGATTTTGTCAGGTTTTACTTAGGGAGGGGTGGTGGCATGGCTCTCGTGGGGTTCAAGTGTCCACAGTCGCTGACACTACCAGACTAACTATCTTCTATCCACCTCCTTCTACCATACAGTACTGCTGTGATGCATCCAGCCAGGCCCTGGTTCTCATGTCAGGTGTGTTAACTGTAACAAGGAGCCCTGATGTGCTGTTCCCCCCCATCCAGCTGTCACTTCTACTGCTACTGCCAGCTGTTTGACACACTTCACAGGAGGGGAAATTCTCTTCACAGCCCCTACACAGCTAAAATTAGGAAAGCAGCTCATCCTGGAATAAAGTAGCCCATGAGCATCAGGACCAGGTGATATGTAAGAGAGAGAGAAGTTAGCTGTGTGACATTCACCAGTCCGAGTGCTTTGTATTGTAACAGAAATAGAATGTACATCTACTGAAAATGTGAGGTTTGCTGTCTGATACTGGACCATCATGTTCACCCTACAGACAACTCTAACACTTAGGAGACACTCTGTTCTTTCTTTCTCTGTTCATTCTCGTGTATATGGGTTAGTAAAAGTTCAACCAGCAAGTGGTGTTTCCTTCTCAAATTGATGCCTGAAATCATGCAGATTCATTCATTCACTCATTCATTGGCTGCAGCCAATCCCAGCTGACATTGGGCGAGAGGTGGGGTACACCCTGGACAGGTCTCCAGTTCACCACAGGGTCCAAAGAGACCATCCACCCCTACAGCCAATTTAGAGTCACCAATGAACCTGTTAAGGTTCATGTCTTTGGACTGTGGGAGGAAGCCAGAGTACCCGGAGAGAACCCACACAGACACTGGAAGAACATGCAAACTCCACACAGAAAGGCTCCAGACCCAGCCACAAACCCCACAGCCACAGAATGTACCCAGTACCTTCTCACTGTGAGGCAACAATAGTAACCACTGCACCTCTGTGCCACTTTGATGCAGATATTCACAATAAAAGTTGTGAATATATTGTTGAGTCTTGTGATTTTTCCATAGCATATTGTCAACAAATACAATGTGCAGACTCAAACCAACAATGAGTGTATAACAGATATTGTGTGTGTGCATGTAAATATATGTGTCACAGAGATACATTGTTGTCTTGTGAGTTCTTGAGCTGTTGTAAGCCAATGAAAGCCGGAGCTCGGTGTCATACACACCCTTGCATGCTTGTTTCTCCCAGAAATTCACAGTCTTGTAACATCAAATCTCAATCTATTGAAAGGGCAGTTCTTTTAAAAAATAATATTTCACAGTTTCCTATTCACTACTCCACTGTTGTATTTCTTGATAAAACTGTTCTTCCACATAACTTTAAAAACAAATACCTAATTGCATTGCATTTGAAAGAAAACCAAACAATTGTGTTCTGCTATTGTGCAGGAAATTGTCTGTTTGGCTGTCCCTGATTGGCTGTCCTTTAATTAAGCTGAACAGGGATCTCTAGCCTCTCTGGTATTCACAACACAAACTGAAGCTGGTCATTATGCCCACAAAACACAGACAGAAACATCGAAAATAATGACGTGGAGAAAAGAAAACACTGCCCAGAGAGGCATTTATTCTACACACACACACACACACACACACACAGATGGTGTGGCAGGTGGTCTACGGCTTGTCTCATTCAATAAATTGTGGTTTGTGTGTAGAAAGGGCAGCTGTTTGTCTCTGTGTCCTGACTGCCTCATTGAAATGGACAGGATCATTCCACACATGGCAGCAGCAAATGAGCAGAATGCAGAGGTGTGTAAGTGCCTTTCAATAGTGCAAAACACAATCAATCTTCACTCTTCTTTTGTCTTTGGAACATTTACAGAGCAGCTACAGATACTTGGAAAAGGCCGAGGGGTCTGTGACTGCAGACTTCAGCTTTTGCATTTTGAATGTGGAATTCTATGTTGTTATATTTGCACCTCTTTCCTGAGCGTGCAATGAGACATTCTGAGAGCAGGAAAACATTTTTTCACACACCGAAATTTGATTTTGTAGAGAAATTATTATCACACAAATGAACATTTTATTTTGAGACGACAAAAGACCAATCTGCAATAGCCAGATTTGTAACCAGATCTCAGATCTTAGGCCTTTGCTGGCGTTAAACCAGTCACAATTATGTTAGGCAGTGTTGAGTCCAGGATGCAGCACAGTGTCCTGACAAAATAGTGTCATAAGATAGTGGAAGCAGACCAGAATTCTGACTGAAATAGTTGGCCATTGGCAGGCTTATACCCACAGCTTTCTTCCTCTAGCAGCTGCTCTGTGCACTGGCACACATCTGCACACTCGCTCATCATCTCTGCTCTGTGTCAACTTCACCTGCACGCTCGCTCAGTGTACCACAAAATCAGCCAAGAAGAATGTGAGGAGATTTTTCTATTTACAGTCCCAAAAAAACAAGAAAAAAACAAGGACAGACTACAGGGTCAGAGGAGTTGTGATATTTAGGATACTGTATTTCTGTTTGTGGTGTCTTTGGTTAAACATGCCATTATCTGACCAATTCAGATAACAGCAGGTGGAACAGAGGCAGGCTCAATGATGCCTGGGGTTCAGTCGAATAGTCTTTTTTGCTTAGGAAGGTTCCTCACTGAAATGACCCAGAAGTATTTACGTTGCTGTTCGAATGCTCTAAATGTTAAGAAAAGGAGCTTCAGTGCTTTCTTTCTTATCTCCTTTAGCATAGGATACACTGGACCATCCTTTACGAAAGGAAAGGAAGTAATGCCATCCCACAATTCCTTGCGGCAGCTACAAAAAAATCAATGCACCATTCGGTCATTCACAACCAGACATCCAGACAAACTTTCTCAAGTTGTGGTAAAATGTTGTTAATAAGTAAAAAGCTTATAAGTTATCCTGACCATTCAAATTAATATAAACATGAATACCACATCACTCAGTGTGACTTTTTCTAACTGTGACGGATGTCCATTGTCCATTGTCCTTCCAGATAATCAAGTTAGCTCTGATTATAAATTATCCATCTTTGTAAGAGCGCACAGGGGGACTCATCTTCCATCTTTTGAAGTTTGATCACGTCAATAACATTTGCCATCAGAAAATGACGTAGCCTCTCCTAACTCCTTATGAATTCTCCTTCACATCCTTCCTTGATCTCATGACATTTTACATGCAGGTCTAGGAACAGTGTTTAGGAAAGGATGTTGTAAGTAATCTTTTCTGTCTTTTCAACCGTACCCCTGGTTTCTCAAATAAGCCCCCTGTGATGGTACCCACCTGTCAATGAAAGCGTCCACATTCTGCATAACTTTAAAGCTTAATATAATTTGAACAGGTGAGTTCTATAAAAATTCACCCTCAGTTGTTGCACAAAGAGATTTATGCTTAGATTCCTGATCCCTCAGTACTGACCATCACAAGCAAGCGTATAAAAACAGATTGCAGAGCAGCAATGAGTGTCCAAACATGCAAACAGAGCAAGTGGCATTTTTCCAACCTTTTTATTAACTATATCTTCTGTTCTCTGTGCTGCTGACTTGTAGAACACGAAGTCCTGTGGAATCACATTGTGCTAAAGCTCAGCATGTTAAACTAGCTGTATTAGTAGAGATGAATTATTTTCTGTGGCTTGTTGGTAATGCATACATTTTATCAAGATGGTGCCATTAATAAAAATCTAGTATTCACTCACTGCCAGCCCTCTTAATATATAAGCATACATAGTCCCAGACATACACATAAATTCAAACACATACACATGCCTTGATAAAGTGTGGTGCCTGCAGGACTCCAGCTGCAGAAAGCTGAGGTGTTTCCTGTCGCTGGTGAGAAAAACAGAATGTTGGTGAGTAAAGTAGGAAGAGAGGGACTATGTTAGGGTGTGGGAAATATTAATAAATTGTGAATAATTGACATGTAGCACCTTTTTTTGGCACAAGAGTCTATTATTGGCACAGCAAAAAAAAAAGTAATACACAGCCATACACAGTGTAAATCACTGGAGCACCCATTTCCAAGTATAATTTAATCTTTTCACCACGCCACTCGATGCTGACTTTTCCCCACTGTAATGACATGGAGGGAAAATGAGAGGGAGAAGTGTGGAATTATACAGTGAATGAAAGACCGTGGGTGGTGGAGGATTTCTACACTGAGCCGATTGAAGCAGAAACAACTTATCTAAATGCATATTTCATGTATTTCATGCCAATACACAGATGCTTTATTTCTCTGAAGCTCGCCCGCTGTTCTGCGTAGGCTTTTGTTTTTCATGCCCGCTGATATCCAGCATTAGCCAGCATGAGACAATTAGTCATGTAATTGTTATAGACACACTGAGTAATGCTGCATGAAGCACTGATTATAGGTCAAAGCTGATTTGGTTCTTCTTGAAATAAATTACCAAGCAAACCATTATTTAGCCTCTACTGAAAATAAAGACTGAGGTCTGAGCATGCCATGGAAATACTGGATTACTATTAACTGAGTTCATCCCAATGATTAGTTTGGGCAGATGTAAGAACAGAGATCATACTCCATGCAGACCAAAGCAACAGCACAGAAACCCTTTAGAGGAAGTGGTCTCAGTCCAGTGACAAATTCATTCTGGAATAGTTTGCGGTGGAACATCTTGGTAAATGAACTGTACTTATATAACTCCTTTTTAGTCTTCTGACCACACATTTACACTACATATCACATCCAAACATTTATTCACACATTCATACATACAGAGAGACTGCCATGCATGGTGTCTTAAGGAACAAGTTGGGGTTCAGCATCTTGCCTAAGGACACTTCAACATGCAGTCTATAGGAGCCAGGGATTGTACACCCAATGCTCTGATAAGTGGATGACTCGGTCTACCTCAACCTACATGAAGGTGTACTCTGCAGGTTTAGCAAGGTATGCTTTGTATAGTGTGATGTGGATGAGTGAAATTCTTCAGGACCTTCCTGTGTTTACTTTCCCACTTCAGCCCCAAACATACCTAACCAATGAGGAGTGAATGTTGCTTAAATGTTTTCTGTGTGAACCCAAATAAGGTGAAATCCCATACATTTTACCACTGATATCAGCTAGAGCTAAAAACTCTAGGTTTTAAAATGTCCTCAGGTTTCTGTCGTCCTAAACCTATTTAACAGTACATGTGAGGACCCAGTGACCTCAGTTCTGTAATACTGGAAAGTATTGTCCCCTAAGGGGACACAAGCAACACTCCTTTTGTAGGTTTCTGGTACACACCGCCAGGTGCTCAAATCAAACTAGCTAGCGCACGCTAAAAACTATCTGGTGCATACTAGAAACTGACCGATGTAAGCATGAATGAAAGCACCAGAAAGCACCAGTACGAGATGAAATGAAGTGGCTTAGTGTAATGAGCAAAAGGCATTATCAAAACTGTCCAAGGATAATGAAAACACACAGCTTGTTACATTCAGCTTGATGTGGTGGTATCTCTGGTCTTTGTATTGAATGCTGTGTAGAGTTTGGACAATGGCTGTGTCCACTGACCTGTTTGGATCCATCTGGCCAATGATCCAGTCCATTCAACACTGAGCCTGTCTACAGCAGAGATATTGAGTCTCTGTATGTGGTGGTCCTGGCACCACTCAGCTTGACCTTCCATATGGTACCATAGCTGGTGAAGGTGAAGGGAGCTGGTAGCCCCAAGATAGCCATCTAGTTAAGAGAGACTATAGACTGGATAAAGAATCATTACTTCATTCTAGTACTTAAGCAGTACTTACATTTGTTGTACAACACCAGGACACTACATTAACCTAACATACATGAGCACTAGAACATAGTTACTATAAGCAATAATAATCAACTCACCACACAGCTCTCTCTGAGTCCATTACATCAAGACAGAGGTAGGCACCTCTCAGTCTGTGGTACTATTTGGCATTACAGCAGAACCACTTTATATTTCCTGACTGTTACGACATGCAGTAGTTGTCTCAGCAACAGCGTTCAACATTTGTTAAAGTCACCAAGGCAATAACTGAGTCCAGGTTTGTCTACTCCGTACATAATATCTAGTCTGTAAACTTACGCTGTGCGTCCTGCATGTTGACCTGTGGTGGAATGTAAACCCTGACCAGTACGAAGGAAGCAATCACAGCTAGAGTAACAAGCACCAACACTTTGAGGAAGCCACCCGTGGCCCTGTCATGGATGTCAACTAAAACAGTAACAGAACTGCAGCAGCTACAGCAGCTGTAGCTGTAGTCCAGTTGTGACAAAGGCATGTTAAATATGAAGGTGACTGATGTTTACCAAAGGAAACTTCCTGTTTTCCCTGTTGTCAACATAAGATAGCCCTGTCACCTGTTCCCACATACAATATATCATGACTGCATAGGTGTATCCATTCGCAGTCACAGAAGATGTCCTCTGATTGCATCATGCTGTCAGTCTTCATCGTCAGCTCTGATTTATAGGCAAGCTTTCCAGGTTCATAGTTTATCCTTGCCAATCTCCGTATTGTGCCAACCCTTTTGGAGGGCACACTGGGAAATATTGATAAAACAATAATCTGCTGACCCATCATTTGATTTTCCATTTCAGTTACGGTGAATGGAGCAAAGGAAAGAAGACTGCACCACTCATGTTTCACCTCCAATTTGTTCTTGGATAAAACCTGCATGTAAAATAAACGTCAGGCTTTTGTTAAACTCCAGAGCCGAAATAAATGCAGCCTCCAGCCACGGTGGTCCTGGTCAGGAGATAAAAAGGACCACATCCCTCATGAAAGTTGCTGCTGTGGCTGCTCAGTGAAGAGTAAGTCCACTCTGATGTAACTCATCAAATCAAATCAAATCAAATCAAATCAAACTTTATTTGTATAGCCCAAATTTACAAAACACATTTTGCCTCAGTGGGCTTTACAATCTGTACAGGGAGTGACACCCTCTGTCCCTCTTGTATAAGGAGAGCTGATGTAAAATATTTTACAGCATGCTCCGTGGGACACTTATTTTTGAGTGAACCTGGAGATATGCAGGAGAGGGAAACGCTGGTTAGAAAACAATCATCAGTTTCCTGTTTTATGATGCAACTGTGTGTGTGTGTGTGTGTGTGTGTGTGTGTGTGTGTGTGTGTGTGTGTGTGTGTGTGTGTGTGTGCACTACAAGCAGTCCAACAAGGAAATAGATCCATCCTGATGCTTTAACATGATTTGACTCTGATACAGCGCTGGTACTTTGATTAGTCTTCTATTGTACCACATCAAAGTGTGACATCACTGTGTCAGTGACCAATGAGACAGCTGATGTGATGTGTGAAGTTCATTCAGCACATCTGGGTAAGAGCATAGATGGATGGTTAACACAACAGTCACACCTACATAAATTCTCTTCTTTTCTTCACAATTTAACTTTAATTAACTTTGACTGATGAAGTCACAGCTTCAATCAACAGGACCACAGGCATTCACCTCAGCAGGCAATGGTCGTATGTGTGACTGTAGCATCTGGAGTTGACTCTTATTTTGTCTCTTAACAGAAATATATAGAAGAGAAATTTAAGAGAATGTTGCTGCATGAAGCCCTTTGAACATAAAAGCTTATTCTTGACTGTAGGAACAGTACGCGTAAAACAAAAACACAATAATCTTAACTCAAAAGTAGTACTCACCTAGCTTTTTGGAAGCAGACAATATCAGCTGTCTCTGATCACTAGACCAAAACTACTCAGAGCATCCATCCACTTGGAAGAGGTCAAAGGTCACAACCAGCAGCCAGTGGATGGCTGGAGAAAGATGAAGGAGGCCATTCACATCTGGCAACAGAGACACTGTAAGAGATGTCTTTAGTCTGTGTAAAAATGCAAAAAGTTCTCTCTACATGTTTGCTGAGCTGTGTACTTGGATAGATAAGGGGAAGATGAAGGGAAGAAGGGTAATGTAAAGCTAATACTTCGATCTATTTATGTCACATACTGGGAGCAATCAGTTCTAGAAAAAGATCTTGAAGAACTAGACCTATTCATTTTTCCCATAGACAATGTCATGTGACTCACAGTTGAAGCAGGAGTTGGATCAGAGGAAACTCTTATGGTTCAATCATCAATTCAAAACATTAACTGCATTAGAAAATATCAACAAACAAACAAAGACATCCTGTGTACATACAAACTTTGGGATAAAAGTTAACTACAACTTCAAGGTGCATTTCAGCAAGACATATAAAGAGGACAATCTGCAGCTTAAACCACTTTTTGGGTCATTTTACATAAATTGAAGTGTTTTGAATTCTTTAAGTCTTAAGTTTGCATCTTTGAGCCCTCTGAGGCAAAATGTGTTTTGTGTCTTAAGTTTGCATCTTTGAGCCCTCTGAGGCAAAATGTGTTTTGTGTCTTAAGTTTGCATCTTTGAGCCCTCTGAGGCAAAATGTGTTTTGTGAATTTGGGCTATACAAATAAAATTTGATTTGATTTGATTTGATTTGATCTTTGACTGGCTTCTTCTCCATGGCAGTGGCAGACAAGGCTCATGGGTATTGTAGTAATTACAGCCACCCTTCATACCAAAATGATAAAAGTCAGATGAGACATGGTTCAATTACACAGCAGTATTTAATGAAGCTTGATCCAAGAAAATAGAGATGAACAGTACAAGTGAATGACTGCATAGATGCCAAGCAAGTTCTGAGGGTTTCTTCCAAGGAGCAACCCCTGTGACTGTGACGTGAAGACAACACTAAAGTGACAAAAACTGCAGTTCCACAAACGTCCACTTGAGGCTGGCTCCAGAAGTGAGTCAGTCTCCATAAGTCCCCATGTTAAAATGTCCAACTTCACAGCAGAAATAAACATGTTTACAGCCTGGTACAAAAAACAGTTTTGGTCTCTATAGCTAATTTCCCCGTTCATGACAACTGTACTGAGGGTGAATTTTTATACAACTCACCTGTTCAAATTATATTAAAGTGTGGCTGCTTTGATTGACAGGTAGGTGACATCACATGTAGCTGAGCAACCAGGCATCATTTAGCCTGCCTCAGCTCCACCTATGATCCACCTCTTTAACCATTTCTGGATTAGCCAGGATGTGGCGGAGGCAGGACTGATAAGATGGCACCACACTGAGCTTCACATGAAACTCTTCGGAAACCTATGGGTGATGTTATGGAGACTTTGTTCATTTATTTTATTTGATGGGGAGTATATATCTTATTAGACCTACTGAGATTCACTCTATGTTCAAGTAAAGTCATCTTTGACCCATCTTGACATGTGAGAAGGGTTGCACATGACACCATACCTGCTCTCACACTGTGACTGAGGATGTCAAAAATGCCACTAAAAATATTAGAAAGGCTCAACAGCATAATTTATACATGGTGACAGAAATTCATATGGACAGGAACACAATTCACGTTTTTAGTTTCACCCGATCCTGACAAGGGTCTGTATTTATCATGTCTCTCAGAACCACCAGGAAACTATTGGTATCATGTAATTCATGTAATTCTTTTAATGAATTTAATGTCAAGTGTTCCTGAAATATCTCTTCTCCTGCAGAATGAATTCCTTTTCCTGCAGCTCCTCACAGGTTCTAACTTCTCTAAACTCTTAGTTAGGAGTGATTTAGTAAGGAAAGTTGATAAAATACTTTTATACATGTGGAGTAGACCCAACTGCATCACTCTGAGAATGTTTACCTGTACCCATAGACTCTTGAATTTGGGTCCAGTAGCCATTAGAAGATCAGTACAGTATCTAAACTATCACAAGCCTCATGAAAAAAGGAACATATTCATCCCAGCCAAGACAAGTGGAGGCAATTCACCCAAAACTTTGGGGAGCAACGGAAACCATACCAGGGATTTTTACCATTGATGTCCACGTTTCATCAATTGAACCACCCGATGTGACTGTTATCAGTGTGCTAATAACGCCTATTAAATAGACTGATAACAGTCACATCGGGTGGTTGAACCAAAGAAGAAAACAACAACCTGTATCCAATGTGTTTTATAACATGTGTTTGCATACACTTTAAATAATGAACATGTGGACAGATTTATTTTACTCATTAGCTCTCTGTTTGATTGCCCTGAGACTGAAAGCCCCTTCAGGCTTCAGAACTGCTTACCTCCACATTCCTGAGTCAGCTGCTAAATCAGCTTAATGATTTCAATTGGCCTCACTTCTTTTTATTACAGTCTGGGCTCACAATTGATTTAGTCATGCAAACAAGATGAAATGATTCAGTGTGTTTGACGAAACGCTACATTTTGCTCTTTCAGCAGTGGGTTTAAAGATGAGTTCACAGGTCAGTCAGTCTGTCTCTCCAAGAGTGTTATTAGCACTATGACTCACATGACTGTCCTGACATGTGGCATGACCAGCTCCACAGGAAGTTGATTGACTTCTTAGTCTCAAATGTAACTAAATGTACAATGTCAATGGTAGTGTTCCATAGAAAACTGTTGGCTGTCTGTCATGGCTGCCATCAACTGCCATTACTGATGCTGAAAAATGAAAATGCCAATCCATCAAGAGTGTTTCACATTTAGTCTTGGCATGTCTTTACACCCCTCTGCTGGACAACAATGAAATGCAAGCCCTCCTGGCTGTCATGAAACCCTCTCAGATCTCCCAGTATTCAGGCATTGAAAGCTTGTCTACGCAAATCAGACATTAGACACTAGAGAAGTTAGTATAAATGCTCAAATAAAGATGGGCAAGGCCAGTAGGTGCACATGAACAATGCATCAAACAGATAAGGACATAACACTTATGTCGCTATGGTGGTAATTAAAAATACAGTAGCATTTATTTGTTTATTTATTCACCTTTCTTGATTTTTTGTGTTTGTGTTCACACCACTAGCACAGGACTGCTGGGAAGAGAGAGAGGGAGAGGTGAGCAGGCAAGGTAACCAAACTCAACAGAGGCAGAGCATGGCATGAAATAAAAGGCTGAAAGACAGACGCCGAGCTGGGCTGACTGCTGTTGGACTAGTAAGTAATATTAGCTGGCTGCTATGTCTTCGTTTTTGATCATAAGTAATGTAATCAGAACAAATACTCGAGTACAGCTGAACGTATTCATGACAGCAGTGTATAAGTGAATTACACTCAACAAACAAATTGCAAAGTAATCTTACATAATGTTGTTTTATGTGAGAAAAGGGCACTTTTCATTTTCACCATCATTTCTAACTGCTGAGAATACATGAACACTCTGCTGCTTTATGGTTTGTCCTCACAGCTCGAGTCAGCATAACACACACACTCCACGTCTCTATGCATGTGTGTGTGCATCTCACTGATTACTTTTTCACATTTGTTTACATGGTTACCAGGCAAACACTTATCCTGAGAGTCTTGCCTCAGAGCAGGAGATGATGAGTGCCCCTCTGCTGTCTGAAAGCTTCATAGACCACACTGAACTGTCTACTGCTCTAAGTGTCCCTGCATGTCTTTTTCTCTGACTGACTGTTTAGAACACTAAATTTCAAAACTCAATACATATGCTGCAGTATGATCTCAGACAATGTACTACTGGATTATGTTCAAGACATACGGCCACAGACTTGGTCTCTGATATTCGGTCTAAGGTGTCATAAGCACTTATGAATCATATCATCTATGAAATCAACTCATGTTGAGGTCAGTCAGAGCATTCCCTTCCGCGACTCACAGTTAATTAGAGGAAATACACAGCAGCCAGTGCCATGAGTAGAGGTGAGTACAACTTTTTCTAGTTGGTCTAGTTGGTTTTGCTTCCCACCCTCTGGGTCCTTCCCTACAAGAGAGGTGACATTCCTCGTCCCTAGAACCTGCAATGCCAGGGTCAGCACACCTTGGTCTGGCTCTATGGATCAAGGTGCAGCCATAGGACACTCGCCAGGGAGCTTACCTCACAGGTTTTGCCCTGGCTAGAATATGTCTTCACCTGTTTTTTGGCAGTCTGCCAGTATTTTGGCGTCTTAACTGTCTTAGTCTGTCTAATTTTCTTTTTTGTTTACCCCAAACACCTACCAAGGTACAAACCGAAATGTTAATTCTGTGTAATTACATCCCTCATGTAAATGTTAAAAGAGTCTGAAATTTCAGCCTTTGGAGACGGACTATTTTTGTCCAGCCTACTGCAGGAGAGACTATACCAGCTGCACCTTCAGAGTAACACTGTTTTACATTTAGAAATAGTATATAATAACTGCTAACTGCATACTGTCTTTATGCACACAAATCCCAGATGAAAGCTATGATACCTATGAAACCTAACTGTATTAACCAATACACATGACACAATACACACCCCAACATTTTTTTGATATTGTGCATCATCACAGAACTTCATGATATATTTGTGGTTGAACAAAGAGCAATAAAAACCTTTCAGAAAGAATAAAACAGCCACGGTGACGCTGTGAACCTGCACTGATGGAGGAAAGTGTGTTGACTTTCACACTGACCAGACTGGTGTGTTTCAGTGCCTACTTTAACAGCCTGCAGTTGTGAATGAATCACTTGTGTGTGAAAGACACATTTTGTGATAAATGGAGAGGTGAGAAGAAAGTGAGACAGTCAGAGAGACAATAAATCACTCACCCGTTTTCTCTTTGATTTCACAGAGGACGCTGAAGAGTGCAGGCTTCATCCTTTGACAGTTCAATCCATGTTTCCTACCAAAATCATGAGAGAACAAAAACCAAAGGACAATGATTGAACCATTTAACAAGACAGGAGGGAATTATTTTCATGCAGACAAATAATATTAAGTCCTACATGCCTAATAAATCCATTTCAAAGGTAACACAGCTGGATTAAAACAGACCACAGTGAAGCCTAAATGTTATCCATGCTCCTCAGTCTGCTCTTACACCCTCAGACTCAACCCTTCCATCCATTACCTATAACTTTGCAGGCTTGTGAGGGGCTGGGGCAGATCCCCACTGACATTAGGTGAGAGGCAGGATACACCCTGCACAGGTTTCCAGTTCATCACAGGGCTGACACACAGAGACGAACAACCGTTCACACTCACATTCACACCTACAGGCAATTTAGAGTCACCAATTAACCTGTTATAGTCATGTCTTCGGATAGTGGGAGGAAGCCAGAACCCTCGCTTGTAGAACCCACGCAGACACGGGGAGAACACGTAGGACACAGCCCCAGCCAGCAGTAACTAAGTAGACTGTAACTAACTGATAAATGTCAAGTTTTGACATTTCAGTTGCCATTTGACAGAGAAAGGCGTTACACAAGAGCAGCACAGCAGACAGACACTTTTTCCTGAAGTGGATACAAAACATAAACCCAGTGGACATAACGTCTGGAGTCACAACAGTGATCTTATGGTTCTTGAAGTTCAGATTTCAGTCATGAAGCATGTTTGTCATAAAGAAGAGGATTTTAAAGGATATGATGTTAATCCTATAATACTTTGTCTTTAAAGCATACTGCAAAAGAGAATATTTAGATCCTTGTGGATGAAATGAGCATTTATATTAATGAAACGATGAGGAGGATGTCAGGACTGAGCTCCTTTTGTAAATGTAGACCTGAGGAAAGCAAGATGTCCTGTTTTCACCAACTTCAGTGAAAGACAGAGACGGTGAAGAGGTTCTTCTGATGGTAGAAGGCAGGTTTACATGAAGAACAGACAGGATGATGCTATTTCAAAATTTAGTAAAAACAACAAAATAGTATTTTCATCCCCGTTTATAACATGTGTCTGTGAAAATAAATAATGATAAAACACAAATCCTCATTTTTAAATGCAAAAAAAAAAAAAAAAAGGTTCCTAATTCATGCCCTTAGTAACTTGTATGTAGTTTCTTGGATATTTGTCTGTGGAGGGTGAATGCAGTCTTTATTTGTCTCTCAGTGATTGAGGGTGGCACCTGTTTACCACCCAATCAAACTGTTCATCACTAATGCACCTTGGATCCAGCACAGCTCTTATACTCCATCATTTGTTGGACACACTGCTCTTTGTTTCATTTATATTATTACTGTTGTTGCAACCCATGAACAACAAAAAGAAATCTGGATTTTACGCACAAGAACGACAGAAACTGTACATTTCTCAGATTTACTCCACTTCTACATTTTGAGTCATTAATTATCAGACTGAATCTATCTGTCTATCTATTGAAACCTGTAGCTTTATATTAGATTAGATTCAGGTAGTCTGGCAATACCGATCAAGCAGTAAAATAAAATAGTAAACTGTGTTTCTTGAACTATCTGCATCCATTCATAAAAAATCAACATGAAAAGCACAAAAAGCAGGACGAACTTTGCCTGCGCTTCATCCAGACTCTGGTCAGTGATGGTCATGATCTGATGGAGAATACTCCCGATGTCCTGCTTTCTTCCGTCCCCGTCGGTTCCATCATGAATGTCAGGCATCGACAGCCCGACCGCTTCTTGCACCGAGTGTGCGGCCAGAGTCATACCGCTCAGAGCCTGCATCATCCGGCCCTGATCCTCCATGTCTGCCGCAGCACAATCGATGCGAGAGAGAGAAGAAAAGCTTATTTTCAAAGCTGCAGTTGTATCCAACAGAGAATGAGCAGGTGGCAGCAGGAGCGCAGTACAGATGGTGGAATGAGGTTGACTCTGCACGTGCAAAATATTCTCCCGGGGGTGTGTTCCGTTATTTGCACTTATCAGCGTGCACACACTTCTGTCTGCTTCCCTCCTCTGTCCACACAGTGCACAGCCCCGCTGCTGAGGGTCGCTCAGGCTCCTCTCCGCGTCTCATCCACGACAGACTGGAACACGAGCGCGGTGCGTCCAAGCGCTGAGCGGCTGCACACTTCCAGTGTGTCGTTGAACCGACAGCGCTGTTGATGCTCAGCCTGCAAACTTGTGCAGTCAGCTGATGATTTAGCCTAATCTCAAAAGTTTGGAACTGGTAACATGTTCATCATTTGTGACTCCAGCTGCAGCAGCATGACTGTTTCTGCCGCTGCGTGGACGTGAGACACTGAACTACACAAGTAATCTGAAAACTCCACCCACTCCTAGGAAAGGAAACCTTTGGTTGTCACAAGAAGGAGCAGGCATCTTTACTGAGCATCACTTCACCTGTAAGCATGTGGAGGGTCAGGAAGCATCAGTGTGAAGTTAATCAGATGGTCACAAAGATGCGGAACTCTTTCAGCCTGGAGGACAAACCTCTGTGAGGAAGGGAGTTTATTTGACATGTCTGACTGCTAGACATCTTAAAGCAACGTTGTGTAACTTTTCTACACTGACAATATTCAGGTGAATGTCCTGACAGTGTCTCTTTCATTATATGTCTCTTCTTACACTGTGTAACTTTGGGCTCCAGGATCGATCAAAACCAGGATCGATGTACAGCAGTACATCACACACCACCAACTGATTCTGGTGAAGCTGGATCATATTTTGTAGGGGAATGTTTTGTGCCTCTCTTTCATTTATTGCCTTGTAATGATTTTCACAAGAATCGTGAGAAAATGAAATTCACTGTGCACATTCTTGCTGTTAGAGGATGAATGGCTTCCATTTCATATATTCCATACACTGTCCTCTGTATATACAAGTGATCAGAGATTAAGCAACTGTATTTATATAGCACCTTTCAAGAGCAGAATGTCAAAAGAAATAAGACAGCTGACATAAGAAATAGACATAGGAAAGATTAAGACACCATGTACAAAGTGTCCAAACGTTGTTCACAGACCTGAAGTCCAAAGGGAGAGACCTCAAAAGCACAGTCTCCTTTAACAGACCCTGATCAGACGACATCACACACTTGTTATTAATAAAGATTAAAATGACATTTTGATGCTTCCTGGATCTACACTCAGCTCTATACGTTACATGCAATCAGTTTTCTGTGCAGCTGGTGAATGTGTTTACAGTGGAACCAAGTCCAGCATCAGCTGAGAGGACTGATCATTTTATGGAGACTTAGACTGCCTTTAATTAAAATGTGCCTCACATCCAGCTTGTACCCAGATATGATTTTAACCTGATTACATTTACACCTGGTATTAATATGTGTCTCTAGTTCATGCTTTTGTATTATGGGATGTAATGAGCCATTGGATGATCACAGCAGGGCTCCAGACTTTGAGTTCTATTTGTATTATTTTTAGACTCTTTCTGACTTTAATATGCAATGAAAGAAATACATAATCACACATTTGTTTAGGACTCAGCTCATTCGGCCCAAGTATATTTAATCCTGCTCCTTTCCCGCATGAACAGAGTTTATTGCAGTCATTTATATCTCATCCCACTTATGTCATTGGCTGGTGCTTGTCTGACTGACTATTGAACACTCTGGGTCTTCCTAATATGTAACAATACAGATTACGCTCTCTAACAATCCAACTGATTCCTCCAAATCTTAAACTGTGTGAGACGAATGTGGACAAATGTGGTGACTCCCACACCGTGGCCATGGCAGCTATAACAGCCTCCACTTTTCTGGTTTCAGGCTTTCGATCAGATGTTGTGACCTGAGCATTAAGATTTCAAGTCATTCCAAATAAAGGGTCAAGAACACAGGGTCTATTCAAACTGTGTGACTGAATATCTCTCCATCCTGACCTGTTGTTTCTGACAGGATTTTTATTCCTCTTCTATTATTATTAATAGCTCTGAATTTGCCATATAATTATAATGGACAGTAAAACATTGTATAAATCTATATATACGTTATTTGCTTAAAATGTAAGTGTTGTGCAATTCTGTACATACATACTCACTGCAAACCTGCAGCTCATTTTCCTCTAGCCTTAATACCAGCATTCTTCTCTGTTTAATACAGATATATTTTAACTGAACATTGATTGCCTGGTTGCAAATTATCTCCATTCATTAGTTGGTAATCGACCCAAAAAACAAACAAATCGCCTTTTATTCTGAAGAAATGGAACCGGAAGTGAAAGTGAGCTGCTGCCGCTGGGCTGAGCACAGCAGAATGTATTGACCTGCAGTTGTGTTATGATTTTGCTATAGTGCTTTATTATGAAAAGAGTTGTTGTCACTGCTGGCAGTGTGCGTGGATGAAACATGGACAGTGTGGACATTTGTTTGCCTCCTCGGATGTGACCTCTGAAGGTGAGACGCCGTCATCAACTGACTAGTCTGGGAGGCTAAGCTAGCAGCTAAGTTAGCCACAGCCAGCTAACGTTGGTGTTTGCCTAAACAAGCGAACGAGCTAAACAAGCAATGCTACTTGCACTCACAGTCATGGTTAAATGTCCATACAGTCTGAATACAGAGTACATACCTTGTTATTAATTTGAAGTGAGGTGGAGTGAACACTGACGTAGCTCATGGTGGAGTTTGAAGTTAGCCACTTAGCTAGATTCAGGATAGCTAGGAAGCACAGTAGCTACACTAGCTTACGTCAAACTCAGCAGTTAGCCGGGCTGTGAAGGTATTTAAGAGCATCACTGAGCATCAGCAGCTAAGAAGCAGCACGCCCTTCTTTTGATGAGCTCACAGTGAAACTGTCGACATGTCATGTTTGTTTATGTGACAAAGCTAACTTGATATCCCACTGCAGCTTAGCATTAGCTGCAGCTAGCATCAATCGGAGAAGCTCTTTGCAGGACCTGAATATTAAAAAATGAACCACACAGACACGCACACACAGAGCAAACTATTAGGTATGATTGCACCAATGTTTTGCTGAATATCTACTGTGTGTTTGCAGATGAAGTTGTCAGCGTCCTATTTTTAGCATGCTAACAGAGGTATCCAAGCTAGGCTAACGTAGCACGGTGGGGTGGATTGTTTTGCCCTCGCGCACAGTCTCTCGTGTCCGTGTTGAAATCACCAACAGCTCTGTGTTCACAGTGTAAATACCCAGGACTGGCAGACTCGTGCAATGTTTACCGCTCAATAAAAGTGTTCAACACAAAGTCACGTCATTATGGAGTGACTCCTGGTTAGTCCAGATAACCTGCCCTGGCACTGACAGGTGACATGATCTGATAATACCAATAATTATGTATCTAATAGATGATCGAAAATATGATGGAACACGTTGAACGGTAGATTTTTCTAAAGTAAACTCACAGTACAGATCTCCATGTAGACTGACTGCACAACGTTCTGTGCAGCCTGTAAGTCTAACTGGCTTTATTTCTTTATTTGTTTTGCAGCTATTCGATAACAAAGGTGTTAAGCAACAAATAAACTATGCTTTTGATTTTTGAATATGCTGTTCATTCCTTGGCTGAATATTTGGTTTGAAATAAATCAGTGATCTAGTGAACTTTGTACAAGGTTTCTACTGGAAGCCATTCATCGTGTTTCACTCAGTTGGTCACAAGTGACAGAAACAAATGGTGTCGGGATTAAAAAAGAGAGATTCAAATCAAAATGTTTGGTGCGTGGAAAGGTCCCCAACACGTCCTATCAGAAATAATTGATAGAACCATGAAAGTTAATAAATGTATGTTTGTATGTTTTAAACAGATTTGCTTTTCTTAAGCTTCATTGACCCTTTTCATCCTGCACCGTATAATAACTCACATTATCTCACTTCATACAGGTACTGTCACCTTTCCTCTGGGCAGAGAGAATAAGCAAGAGAAGGAGATGGAAAAGATGACTGCTCTCCACTTGTCATCAGCCACTTTTTTAACACTCTCAGAGAGAGACTGAAAAAAAGGAAAGGATCATCTGGCGTTCAGGCAAGAGAGTGTCACAAAGAGGAGACATCCAAAGCTAGAAGGCACACTTTAATAAAGCAGAGAAAATGGCTTTCTTGGACAATCCAGCCATTATTCTGGCCCACATCAGACAGTCTCATGTGACCAGTGATGATACAGGAATGTGTGAGATGGTACTAATAGACCAGGATGTGGATCTGGAGAAGTGCCAGCTGGCTTTGGTGCCCGGCAGCAGCTGTGGGTCAACAGGGTCAGGCTCCCTGAGCGAGGGGGGCAGCAGCGTGACAGACAATCATGCCTATGACCTCTCCCAGTCCATGGACATTACCTCCAGCTGGGACTTTGGCATCCGGCGGCGCTCCAACACAGGTAGGCTCATCTCCAGGCTGTGGCTGTTTAGCAGGGCAGGCTTCCTGTCATTATGGTGGGGGCAGTCAGAAAGCCTGTTCTGCTGTTTGGAGCGGGTCTGTGTGTCTAATCTGGGCCAGTGGTTTAGTGAGACTACAGTCAAATTGTGTGTTATTGTAGGCTGATGCTGTACATGTGGAAAGGATGGGCTTACACTGAATTTTATCATTGCAATGAGGGGGAGTAGCACAGATCATATTAACAATGATTTATACACCTTCAAGCAGTCAGAGTGTGATTATTGTTTTGAATTATAAAATCAAGTAGACTAGTGATGCTTTGTAGAAGTTCATATGTCAGCAGCTTTGGAGGAGCGGGACTCTTTCCTTTGGGCGTTCATGACTTTATATGGAAACGATATGCAAAAAAATTCCCAACATGCATCTGAAACCAAAAGGCCAATGGGATGCTGCGGTGCCCAAGACCCAGAGCACCTACACTGACCTACACCACCCCTCCATGTTCACAGGCTTACAGACTACTGATGACTTATTATTATGAGCAGCTATGTCATAATTTATCAGTAGTGATAACGTTGAACTCATCAAAGTAAACTGAAGTTTTTCTTTGTTTAGTCGGCTCGATCCAGTTTTTTTCAAACTGAAAGAAGGCTGCTCAGTGTTTCTTAGTCGTGGTGCTCTGCCTCGCCTGAAATAAAGAAAGCCTCCACCAAGAAATGATTTCATTTTCATGAAATATAATATCCGTCTTATTAACTTTTAGAATAGACAAACACTGGCATACATCACAGAGAAGCTAAAAGCAGCCGCATGTTCATGAGAGCGGTGACTGTTTGTAACTATGAAGAAGGGGCGGTCTGATGGCGCTCAGCAGGAGATCGATCAGGTCGCACTTTTGCTTCTCGGTGCTGCATGTTGTCGTGTCGGTGGAACAAATACACCCTCCTGAACTTTGACACGATGGGAAAAGTCAAGACAGACGCCTCTAGAATCACAAGCTGGATCATGTACATTTATTTATTTATTTATTTATTACGAGTGGCCTACCATAACACTGCAACAAAAACACCTCTCCATAGACCACTATTATAAAAACAGCTGTTTTTATTTGATCTTCCCTCGACTGTCCATTTTATCTGCTTCACCCCCAAAGTGTCCATTACACTTCTACTTCTGCTTCATTTGGGTTTGGCTCAGATAGTTTGTGGTACTGCTCCTCTAATGTTTGGATTTTGCTGTATTAGTAATATGGCGATATATATCGTGCTGATAAACGATAGATGATCACAAGTCGCACTCTTTACGGCAACGTTTTGCACGATTTGGACGATGCTTTGTGACGCACAGCGTGGATGCAGGCTGCAGGCCAGACAGGAGAAAGACTCCAGCAGTCATCACGCAGCCAGTTCACCAGAGGGAAGAGGAGATGCAATAATTACACAGAATGTTTGACAACTGTGTGTCTGAGCCCTGGAATAAGTCAATGAGTCACTTTTCTCCAGCACACAGATGTAACACATATTACGTGAATGATAGGAAATCCAGTTACTTTGATTGTGATTCTTGTTTACTGTCAATCACTCCTCATGCTGAGCAACAGCTTTTCTTTTTCAAGGTTCAGAATTCAGTTAAATTCCTTGAATTCCCTTAAATCTCAAGGTTTGGTGTTCTAATCATCAAATTGAGTGCATTGTATTTAAGTTGGGACTTGGGTGTGTAATATGAGATAATATGAGAGTTTAAATCATATGAACAATGTGAGTCTATTCCAAGCTACATCCAGGGGTTTTATTTTGGAAGGTAAATGTGGTTTTGGTGGTAGAGGGAGTCCAAAGGTAGACAGCATGTCTCCTTTTGGCTCCTTTTGACCTGACGTTTGGTGGAGTGCTGGTCCTGGTTCTGGGTTTGTGGGTAGAAAGCTGCAATCCTCTGAGCCTTTCAGACTTTTGAGATTAAGTACTGACCTGTGGTGGCTGTCTCATCAGGACTCCAACAAGACAGCCGCGAGAAACCTGGGGCCGCTGGTAAGATAAGAGGGTCGAAGCACAAACATTTTAACAACGTTTCATTTGATGTTAGCTCTTCTCTGTGTGTACTGTACATATTGAGTGTGTCACTCTCTTCATAGGGTGGGTCATGTCAGATAGTCAGTGTGTGTTCCTGAAGACAATCAGATTGCTCTCACAGGCCCAATGAAAGATAGACCAAACGTTCAATGCACTCATACCTCCATGGTGTGGTTTGTCTAATGATGATGGATTTTTCTGTTTCAGCGACTTCAGCTTGTTTCGTGTTTTGACTGAAATTCAAAAGTGGTTCTTTCTTTTCAGCCCAAAGACTTGAAAGGTTAAGGAAAGAGCGGCAGAACCAAATCAAGTGTAAGAACATTCAGTGGAAAGAGAGGACATCCTCCCAGTCAGGTAGTGTTTGTAACTATATTTAAAATACATATTCAACTCATAAAGACTTTTCCTGTTTCTCTCTGTTCTGTTGTCTATGACTATGAAACCACAGTTAGACCACTGGGTCAGCTCTTAAGGCCAGTGGTTCCCAACCTGGGGTTAGGACCTCCTTAAGTGGCAAGACAAATCTAAGGTGTTTGGACATGAGTCACAGGATTGTTACACACATTTCAGCCATAGCAAATTGTTCCTTTAACAAAGTAAAACAATGAAGAAGTAAAAGTTTCATGCTTTGCAAGATGATTTTCTGTCCACATATGAAATGATTCCATTCATCTGGAAATAAAGAAAATAAGTGCTGTGCTGCGTGTTATGTTTACTTCCTGTCCAGTGGAGGATCTCGGGTCCTTGTTTGAAAAACGGGACTTTAAAGACAGGCCGCGGACAGCAGGAACCAAATCCACCCTTTCACTGCGGCTGGAGCAGTGTCCCCAACAGCTCAACAACCCCTTCAATGAATACTCCAAATTTGATGGCAAGGTGAGTCACTCCACATTTAGTCCTTGTTCATTTGTATCTTCCAGTTTAAAGAAAAAATGTAAGTGTATGAGTGTATTACACTGTAGCAAAGCAAAAAATGTCAATCATTTTGCACAGGAGGAAAAATGGGGAGTGTTCGTGTGAATGTTTTCTGCTTTCCTCTGTTTGTTTTAATTAAATACAGCAGACCATGAGTTTAGATTAAGAAATGCAAAACCACTTATTGTGATTTAAGGATAAGGACATTTCAATCAATCTTAATTGTAGCTAATACTCACTGTTAGGGTTGCAAAATTCTGGGAACTTTCCATGGGAATAAATGTGAATAAACCATGAATTTACAAAATTGAAGGTTGGCCCTTGGACAGGGAACTTAAATATAGTTGGTGAAAATATATTTTAGCATAATCTTTTATGCAGGTACACTTGAATATCTGCTATTCCTCAATCACATGCACACTGCTTACTGCAGTGCTATTGAGGCCACGCCCCCTACCTGCACAGGTGATTTCTGTACCTGGACCACACTTTAGAGCCCAGAGCACACAGAGACTATTGAAGACACACATTTGAGCTCGTGGACTACATAATATTGTTCAATAAAATAATTCAAACTTGATAAAGTTCTACTTGCAAATAAATCTGTTGAATTTTTTTTTAAATTGTTTTATTTTGCATGTCTGCTTATGACAAAACAAAATGTTTAGATTTATGTTTGGATATGATACAGTTTGTTAAAATTATCCCCAATTTACTGTTAATTCACATAAATTCCCATAAATTTCCATAAACAATTTTTCCAAAGTTTCCCAACATAACTTCCCATGGAAAGTTTCCAGACATTTTCCAGAAACTTTCTACCCCTTCGCAACCCTACTCACTGTAACTGTCAAAGGAAGCTAGTGGACGTACCAAAATCTATGGCACTGTTCATCAGGAGTGTAAAACTTTCCTGTCCCTCCTGTTTATTTATATATTTGTGTCATTTCTTTATCCTTCTCATCCTTCACCATATATCCCATTCTCCATATGAACCCAATTTAATTCTGCTGGCCTGGGTTGGGATGTTTAGTGTCCTCCTGGTGTTTGTAGGAGTAGTGGGGGGAGCTGGGATGTAAATGAATTCTAACTGTAGTTCCCATGGTAATTGATGAATTAATAATTAATGAATTAATTAATAAATAATGATGTAACAGTTGATTTCTCCTGTGAGGACTGTTCCTGTCAGAGTGAATACTAAAGTTTTAGTTACCCTTTACTCTCTGTATAATCTGTGCATGACGTACTCACTGTCTCTTCACCTTTAGGGTCACATTGGCACAACGGCTACAAAAAAGATAGACGTCTACCTCTCGATGCAGATGGCTCAGGAGAAAGTACATCCAATGACGGTGGTGACCATCGCCAACGCCCGTGTCCACGACCTCATCGGGCTCATCTGTTGGCAGTACACTAGCGAGGGACGAGAACCCAAACTCAAGTGAGTGCAAATCCAATTTCAGTAGCAGTTTCACTGAATGTCACTTTCTGTGTTACAAGCTCACGTCTCTCCACAGTGAGAATGTGAACGCATACTGCCTCCACATCGCTGAGGATGATGGTGAAGTGGACACTGACTTCCCGCCATTAGACTCCAATGAGCCGATCCATAAGTTTGGTTTCAGCACTTTGGCCTTGGTGGAGAAATACTCGTCACCTGGCCTCACTTCCAGACAGTCGCTGTTCGTCAGAATGTAAGTCATTCATAAATAAGTCACGTATTCATACTTCTAAGCATCAGTAAGGTTCAGTATTTGAACATGGTGTTTATCCTGATATTTCCAGTTGAGTGTAAAGATGTCCAGATATTAAAATAATACTTTACAGGCTCTGAATATTGCATGATGTTTCCAAACAAATACTGAATAAAAGTCATCAAGAAGTGAAATTCTGAATATTTGTTTTAGTTGTAAAAATATTTAGCTTGTGAGATCAAGGCCTCATACTCTATTTTTAGCTTTTGAAATGTGTCTGTAGCACAGAGCATGGTGAACTGTCACTGCACTGCACATTAATTCCATAATCTGACCAGACTTAATCTGATTTAATTGTGTATCACCTAGTTTAGACTGGACTAGACTGTCACCGTGTTATTTAGAGAAAAGTTCTAGAAAGCATTTAAAGGTCCAGTGTGTAGAATTTAGTTGCATTTAGTGGTCCAATCACTGCATTGTAATCTCCTCACATCACCCTCACCTTCCTAGTGTAAAGGACAAACAACACTTTAAGGACCCTGTTTAGAGTCAGTATTTAGTTTGTCTGTTCTGGACTACTGTATGAATAAGGTGTTTCAACATGGCGGCCTCCATGAAAGGGGACCCTCTCCCACTGTAGATATAAAAGGATATTTTTTAAGTAACAAACATAAAAAGATTCTTATTTTCAGGTGATTATACATGCATCAAAACATAGTTATGAATATTATATTCCATGTTTGCCTTATTCTGAAAATAGAGGCCCCAAATCTTACACACTGGACCTTTAACACATTTTGGCTCTGAAGTTTACCAGCTCTGCATTTTATGAATATGCACACAGTGTAAACACATCAGGCTAAAGACTTCTGACTTTTTGTGGAATCAGCGATGGGTGTGGTAATATTTGGATGGAGGTTTTTGAAGATGGAGCATAATCTGGCTGTTTAAAGCTTGTAAAAGAGGTCAAGCTCCATATTAGAATACATTTATATAGTTTTTGTCATGGATGTAAAGATATGTATATACTGTCAGTCCAGAGGCTCTCAGAGTGAGTAGAGGGAATACTCATAACAAACACGCACAGAATCACACTCCCAGCTTAGCTGTGCGTGACTCCATCACTGCCGTTGTAGTGCTGTGAAACTAGAGGCCCACATGTTAAGATGTCTTCAGTTGTACTGTTCCAGGTTCTTTGTCTGTCTGGATGATTGAGATAAATCTACAGAGGCATCTTTAACCTTTTCTGCTTTTTTTCCCATTTTAGAAATGCTGCTCATGGTTTCTCTCTAATCCCTGTGGACAGTCTGAAGGTAACCATGAAGGAAATTCTCCAGAAGGCACTCAAGAAGAGGAAAGGGTCACAGAAAGGTTCAGGTAAGGTCACTTTTAACCACCCTCTCCCTTTAACATAACCATGAATGCTTTAGGATTAGAGTGAGGACATAGAACTAATCGGTTCCAGTGATCGGTGGTTCGATCCCCGGCTCCTCCATTCTGCATGTTGAAGTGTCCTTGGGCAAGATACTGAACCCCAAATCGCTCCTGAAGGCTGTGCCATCGGTGTGTGAATGTGTGTGAATGGTTAGCTCCTAAAACTGATGAGCAGTTGGCATTTACCATAGACAGACAGGTGTGAAGTCTTTATGAATGTTGTCCTTACATGTCTGGTTAGTTTGACTCTCTCATCTCTCAACTGTGCATTTATACACACCTTCTACACTATGAACGACAAATAAAAACATGAAATTGAAGTTGCATTTCCCATCCAAACCCTGTCTCCATCTCCACCTCCACCTCTGTATGTGACTGTCAGAAGGTGAGTCCAGCTGCTGTCTGTGATCTGTCTACTGTTTGTTGAGGAGGAGCCACATATGAAAGATGCTGATGAGATTGTTGTCCACTGTCTGTGACAAACTACTCAAATGGCAACTTAATCCACCCAAACCTCCCATCCTCTACACACTCACACACAGATGTGTGTACATCCACACACACACACACACACACACACACACATATGTGTGTAGATCCACACACACAAACAGTCAGGAGAGGTCTATTGTCTCATTTACATTTAGATGAGTATTGATCATTTACTGTATTCACTCACAAGAGTCAGACTCTTCCTCTTCTCTCTCACACACTCACATTCTCTTTGCACAAGGACAGTCCAAGGTCCGATAGTGCTGAATTAACAATTTCTGTCTTCTCACTGGCACTGTAGTCATGTGATGAACTTATAGAATGTGATCAGCAGCCCTGAACGTCACTCCAAATACTCACACTTGGTTGTTGATCCGATACTCGTCATTTCACCCTGTACTCAGACAAAAAAACAACATGACAACACTAACACTAACCATGCTGCCCACAGGCTGCCAAAGAACCAGTTTGGCCCCATACGTCTGTCGTCAGTATGTCACCTTCTCTGAGGATCCAAAGGTCCCTGGTTCGAGTCCCAACTCAATCTTGCCACCATGTGGCAATTCATACATGTGCTGTGTTTTCAAGTGTTCACTGAGGTCATATAAAGTTGAAAATTGCCTAATGTGTTTGGACCTCAGGAATATTTCTTCGTCTTATTATTTTTCTCGGCTAAAAAATGAAGAACTTGAAACACAAAAATTGGCAGGTGGGCTCCCACTGCTCGTCACATATAAAGACACAATATGACACTGAAATATTCAAGTTTATAATTTTCTAAACAGGCTTGGCCCAGAGTCCAAATTCTAATTAATTTAATCTCTTAAATCGATTTTCTCATAATCTTAGTTTTGAACATCTCGTCAGCTGCTGGACCAATCACACATCTACATCAACTTCACTGATCTTAAGTTGTTAAAGAAACTTTGATATGTAAATCTGTTTCAACTATTCAAGCCAATCTATTTTTAATTGCTTTATTCACATTGAAGCACAGGTTATGTTATTATGCTAATTATACTATACTATATGTTGTTGGATGTGTGTTGGGTTGCTGTGCTGTGTGCTGCACCTGATGGAGTGGCAGTCATCCAGTAATAGTGTAGAGGTTAGACACAGAACGTGTTTTATTTGATTGTTAATGTATCATTTATATGTGAGACTAGAAGCCAGGTGTTTTCAGGTGTAACGTGTGCTTGAACAATCGCGTGATTTTACACAGAATATTTTCTACAGGAAGACCCTCAGTACAGTCCAGTACAGGTTGTATCGTCTGTAAGGCATGTGCTTCAGTGTACAACATGTCTGCTGTAGGAGAATATTGGTCACATACAATTATACTCAAAGTGATTGGAACAGACTCAAAAACATCTTCAGTGTTTACACTGAGTTTATAGTAACGTTTTTCGTCTCGCTCTCACTTTAAATGCCCTCCTCACGAGGTCATGAATTTAAAAAACACATTTAAAACATTTTTTAAAAATGCACAAAAATATCTGAGCATAATTTTTGTATTCTGAAGCCAGCACCATGAAGACGTGGTGCTAATTTGGTGTCAGGCTCCGGCAGAAACGGGGATGAAAGGAGCAGACACGGCTGACTGGAAGAGACGGTGAAATATGATGTGCTGGAAGGCTGCAGTGGAACATAAAACGATGTGGCCTGTGCCAGTAGATAAGAGAGTATTGAATGGTGCTTGTGCACATTATCAGGCAAACTGTGGTGACATTTGGATAGGTGGGTGATGGCTGGGCCTCAGATGACTGGCTGTGTTTGAACTGCAAATGAGCTGCCAGAGTTCAGGGGAAGTGAGTGCGAATGCCTGACGTCTGTACAGTATACTCTGTGTCTAAACCTTTACTAAACCTCTGCTCCATACAATGTGAACTGTAACCTGTTGACTTAAAGACATGTATATT
This sequence comes from Sciaenops ocellatus, assembly GCA_033000465.1. NCBI lineage: Eukaryota > Metazoa > Chordata > Actinopteri > Sciaenidae > Sciaenops > Sciaenops ocellatus. Next base: position 2,940,443 of record CP136874.1, on the reverse strand, counting down.
TAAAAAAAACAGGCCTCCATTTGTTTCCATTCATTTCCATATGAAAATTAAAGCAGCACACTCGTGAAACTTGTTTGAAAGTTGTTCATTTGGTTATAGTGAATATCAAGTCACATTTTTGGGAACGGGTACATTTTTTGTGAGCTAAAGCAGTGCATACATTTCTGCACAGATTACATCCCCACACATTCATGATAATGTAACATTGGTAAAACTTAATAGTGACTTGATGTTGACTGTAATCTGTATTTGCGCAACACAAACTAATTTCAGGAGACTGTTTATTGATTTTCATGCTGATACGAACAAATGGAAAAATCCATCCAAATGCTAAAATGCATTGAAAAACAGTGTGGTTTGTTTTTTGGTTAGCTGTGATGCAAAGGGAATAGTTTGACATTTTGAGAAGTGCAGTTATTTATTTTCTTGCCAAGCGTTACATGAAAGGATGGATTTCACTCTCATGTCTGTATAGAGCCGATGGAGCCAGCAGTGCATTTGCTTAGCTTAGCATAAAGAGGTTACTTTTATTTTAAAGAATGAGGAGGGAGGGTTAGCTTGGCTCTGTCTCATCTAAAGCGCATTAATCTTACACTTAATCTCTTGTTGTAAAACATATAAATGCATAGTTTTGCTATTGGCTGTTTGTTGGCTGAGAACTTCCTGGAGTGTCCGCTGGTTGCCTTGCAACTGTCCTGAGCCAAGAAAGCATCTGGTCCATAACTACCAGAAAACAGAGAATAATCATACTTCCCAAAATGTCACAATTCGTTTGTCACTGGTTCCCAACCTAGGAACCTGTGTCCAGACCCCCACCAAGGCTTGATTTTAACGGGTGTAAGAAAACATGTACAGTACGACTATATGTCAGCATTTCATTCATTTCTGTGAAAACTAAACAAAATAAAATAGTTATTTTTTAAAGTTTAGAGGATTCTATAAGATGTAAAGGTAAATAAATGTGACAGGTTAAGAGCACAGTGAAGACCTGAACACAAACTATATTTCTTTCCATTGTTCAGCTGTACTCTGTTTCTCAAACTCCAGCAGTATTTTATAATGAGAGAATCTCTGTCACACTGCGGGGCTAAAACCCAGAGCAGATTGGTTTTCCTGGTCAGATAAAGAGCAGAGTAATCTGTCTGTCAAACAAACCTCAGCAGATTTTTTTTCTGTTATTTACCTTTTAGATCAAGTTCTCCTCAGAGACTGACATCAGATGACATTTTAGTAACCTGCAGTTTTTATTAAAGGTTAAAATGTTATCTGAGGTTTTTGCCTAATTCAACCCATCACGCTCATTTCTATCTTTCCTTGCCCCTGAAGGGAAAGGAATGTCCCAGTCCAGCCTTCTTTGACCCTGTTAGGTCCACTTTCAAGCACAGTTGCAACATTGCAATTCATTGAAGAGCAAATGTATGACTTCCATTTATTGTGTCAGTCTCAGACATATTTATTAAATCAGAGAGAGTTCCTTCAAGTTTCTCATGTATTTGTTCAGTGATCATCTTCCCACAAGCTAATTCTACAACAATGTCCACAGCAGTCAACAAAAGTAAAATCATTTCTCTGATTAAAAAAGTAAAATGGTGGTTACTGCTTTGGCTGACTTCCGGGACAATCCATTTTATACGTGTATTTTTTTTATTTTCATTTATGTTTGTATTTCATTATTGAGGACAGGTAATTACATCTTGCTGTATCTGACCTGAAGAGGTCAAACAGATGTGTGTCCACATTACAGGAAGTCAGAGAAGAGGAAGAGAGTGGAATCTAATAACAGACAGAGGGAGAGGGAAACACGCTGAATACAAGCTTTTGTTGTTCTGCCAAAAGAGCTTTGGGACCGAGGCAGAGTCGAGCTGCAGTGACCCAGGTGACATTGGTTCTTTGATGAGTACGACAGCAGCCAGTGGGACGTTTTCACTTTGCACTCATCTGATTAAAGTTTGTCAGACATGTTTGTAAGGTGTGCTGGAACAGTGATGGCAAAGTTACACACAAGACATAGTTGAGTTGTTACAGAGAAATTGGAGGCAGTGTGATGCAGCTAGAAGACTTTTCCCCTCGCCTATGATGGACTATAAAAACATCTTTGCCTTCTGACATGGTTGGACGAAACGTCGTACAAACTAATGGGTTTGTAACATTTGATGGGGGATAGACAACGATAGTGTTACAGGAATGCAGAATTCTCCAGGACAGACTAGATCTGTTCTCTTGTCAAGTTAACATGATAAAATTATGGTTTGAAATTTTTGACCGAATAATTACTGATTTAACATTTTCTGACAGAATAATTACTGATAGTTAATTTATCTAATATGTGTGCTTGTAACACAGTGTTAGGGATACAATAGGGACACAAGTGTTATAGATTTTGGTGGTGCAATAGTGAGGAAACATCCTGGTTTCATGACTATAATGTATTAATTTATTTAACGACACTGCAGGTGAATAAAATCACATGATCAATTTTGTTTGTTTTGAGGCTTTAGTAAAAGTGAACATCTCCTGTCAGGATTTCATGTTTAAGTGAGCGTTTCATAAACGTTTTCCTGCTTCGTTTCGTTGTTCTCTGTTGCCCTGAAAGATCAACTCTTAACTCACTGCTGATTGTAAGTGACTAAAGACAGTCAGACGATAAGATTAGTTTGGATGTGGAACTAACTATGGGTTAAGCCTAAATCCGGAGTATGGTCATATCATTGCTGGTAGTGCTAATGGCCAAAAACTGAACTGAAAATATGTGGAAAAAAACAGAAGAATACCTTTTAAGATGGAGCTCTGCAGCATCAACAAGAATGAGACGGGTCCCACACACACCTCAAAAACTTAACCTGGCTCCATCATTGTCTAACAGGGCCCATGTATCGTCTGGAGAAGCAGACGGAGCCGAACGTTGCAGTAGACCTGGACTCGACGCTGGAGAGCCAGAACACTCTGGAGTTTTGCCTGGTCAGAGAAAACAGTAAGTAATCCCACCACGGACTGTCCTGTCTTCAGTTATCTTCTCAGTGAATGACTGTTTTCACTCCTCCAGCTTCACTTCACCCCTTATCATCTGACACGAGTTGTAGATAAACTGTTACTGAGCTTTTACATCTAATGATAGCTTTGTGATTTACTCCACTCAGATGTGAGATCACAGTGTTCTGCCATGAATCTGTTTTTTTAAGATTTTTTATTGCAATCCATATTGTTCATATGACGCAGACAATACAAAGAAAGTCATCATTAGCTACTGATAAAAGACACACTGCTTTTTATTCAAACAGCAGCTGCATAAAGGTTCAATTCAAGAATAATCAACCTTCAGTTGTAGTCTGTCGTCCACTCCTTAGAACACTTTTGATCGGGGCTCGTCAAACTGGGCCTGTGGGCCAAAGGTAAGAGCCTGCTCCACCCTGTGATCTAAAAATCCTCCAATAAGTGTTGTCATTGTCATGTTTGTATCTAGTTCCACACAGCAGACTGCACTGTGTTTTAACAGTACCTGCACAGAGGTTTTGTCAGAAGTAGGGGACATATTTTGTTGAACTTCATAGACGGCTGAATTGTTAAACTTCAGTTTGTTTGGATTGGTTCTCTTCTCCTGTCTCCAGGCTCCAGAGGGGAGGAAAGCTCAGAGGAAGATCCTCCTATTGACATCACCACAGTCCAGGACATGTTGAGCAGTCACCACTATAAGTCCTTCAAGATCAGTATGATCCACAAGCTGCGCTTCACCACAGATGTCCAGCTAGGTACATAAAAACTTTGATGTGTTTCCATTTTCCAGGTCCAAAAGTTACAAACACTGTTTGGTTGTTGCATGTGATAGTATCTAATTTTTCAGTAGCAGATTTTATCAGCTGTAGCTATCATTAAGTTGGTTAGACAGTGTGCATTTATGATATCATGCTAACTCTGCAACATGTAATGATGCTAAAAGACTGAGGCAGATGCTAACAGTTCAGGCAAAAAGTCAGCATCCATGTTCTGCAGGAGACATGGAAATAATGTCTAGAATTTTAGAGTTAGCCCAAGTTTGGCAAATCTTAAGTAAACCCAAATTTAACACAAGGCAGGACAGTCACAAATATTAGCATAACATTCGCAGTTCTGATGTTGTGTCCATTGATGTTGGGATACTATTCTTAATATCATTCTTAACCTCACAAAACAATGAAGTTAGCTAACGGCATGATCGTTCTTGGCCAGAAAAGTCTCAGGTCACTGTTGTAGCATGCATGCTTGTGTGCAGACAGATTTCCCAGACTTCCATGTGGCCGAAAAGCCCAGTTTGACTCCCAGTAGGAAACTGATGATGATTTGCTTGACACCGGGGTATGTCGCATGTCTCTTTCTTTGTATTTCTCCCGTTCAAAGATATGATTGGCTGCTGACAAACCTATCACATACCAGCAGCTGTGTGTGTAAAGGAGAGTGTGTTTGGTTCTGTAGTCCATACCTCTGTTGCTTTAGTAAAACTCATGGAAGTGTAGTTAACACAAACATGTAGTGTATAACCAGAGGTGCAGCTGTCACCACTGGTGGCTTTGATGGAGCTTGAGGTGGCCCCATTCTGTCGACTTCCCCTTTTTCAGAGACCTTCACAGGCTGTTTTTCACCATTTAAAACAACAAAACAGGAAACCAAACAGTGACTATCAAATGAAACGTGCATGTCAGCTCCACATGTAGCATCAGCAGGATTCACTCTTTACTGTTTCTGCAAAACAATACAACAAATACACTGTGAGACCGCTGACATTAGTCTTCAGCTATGCTGGCTCAATAACAACCTTTATTTATTTGAGCAACACATTCAGACCTGGAAGCTGCTCAGTACAACCACAGTCTGATCTGCTGCCTCTGAGCAGCTCCACTGAAGTTCTTGGAGTTAAATGCCTTGCTCACCTCAGTAGTGACAATGAGGGAGGGGGGCAAGCACTGTTTTTTCACTTTTCCTCACCAAGATTTATGGTGCTGTCACAAGCTCACTTCTCTAATCTTTAAGCCACGACTTCCTCAGACAAATACAAACAACCTCACAGTGACAACCAGAACTGAAACGCTTCACCAAGTTCAACCCAACGAGAAACCAAATGAATGATTTGTTGTGGGTTAGTTTCAGGTTTATTAGTCAATGATCCATCAACCTGTTGAACATGACATTTGCACTTCAACAGCTGTAACATTAAATCTCGTACGTAACATGCATCTGAAGTGTAAAAAAATCCAACAAGAGCTGCGTTCCCTCCTCCTGAACTAACAGTTTACAGTCAGTTTGTTTTATTGGTTGGAGACACTCGAATTCACTGTGATGAAACATTCTTAAAACCCACAGTTTAATCCAGGAAGTAAAGATTGCAGAATTTTGGTTAAAAACAACACGGAGACAATTTACAGCAACTGATGGAGAGACAACATACATAGTTAATACCTTTTAATATGAATACGAATTACTTTATTAATCCCCAAAGGGAAATTCATTTGTCTGTCAGCTCATCTACCAATTGTAGAAGAATTAAAAAGTCTGATGACAGTTGGTAAAAAAGATCTTTTGTATCTCTCCGTCCTGCAACGAAGAGAGAGGAGCCGTCCACCACCGTTACTGCTTTGGTCCATCAAGATGTTATGTAGTGGAGGATCGTGTTGCTCAGGATGGCATCCACCATCCTCACTGTGTCTCTCTCCACCACTTCCTCAAGAGAGTCCATCCTTACTCCGATCACAGAGCCAGCCTTCTTAACAAGCTTATCCAGCCTCCTTGCCTGCTTTTTTTCCAAACTTCCTCCCCAGCAGACTGCAGCATAAAATAAAACACTTGCCACAATAGACTGATAAAACATCTGCAGCATCTTACTACAGATGTTTAGAGATCTGAGCTTCCTTAGGAAAAAGAGGCGGCTCTGCCCCTTTTTGTAGAGTGTCTCTGTGTTAAGGGACCAGTCCAGCTTGTTATCAAGGTGTACACCTAGATATTTATAGGTTGTCACCACCTCGATGTCCACTCCACAAGTGTTCACAGGCTGAAGAGGGGGCTTGGTGTTCAGTATGAGGCAGTTTTTGTGACTCCAGTCACTGAAGGATTTGATCAAATCCCTATATTCGGATTCTTGTCCATTCCTTATACAAGCTACAATAGCGGTGTCATCCGAGTATTTCTGGATGTGGCAGGACTCAGAGTTATATTTAAAGTCTGCTGTATACAATGTGAACAGGAATGGAGCCAGGACAGTCCCTTGTGGAGCCCCGTGCTGCTCATTAATGTCCCAGAAAAACAGTTTCCCAACCTGACAAACTGTGGTCTTTCTATCAGGTAATCTGTGATCCAGGAGACAAAGGAAGAATCCACTCCCATATCAATGAGCTTGTTTTTGAGTATGTTGGATTGGATGGTATTGAATGCCCTTGAAAAATCAAAAAACATAATTCTTACATAAGCGCCAGATTCTTCCAGATGAGAGAGGGCACGGTGGAGCATGTAGAGGACTGCATCTGCAGGGGATCGAGTTTGTCTTTGACCTCAAGCCTCAGAAGACGTAGAATCAGCCGCTCCAGGGTTTTCATGATGTGCGAAGTAAGGGCCACCGGTCTGTAGTCATTTAGTTCAGCTGGACGTTTTCTTTTTGGTACTGGTACGATACAGGATGTTTTCCACAGAGCCGGCACCCGCCCCAGCCGTAGACTCAGGTTAAAGATCCTGTGGAGAGGTTGACACAGTTGGGCAGCAAAGTCTTTAAGCAGCCTTGGACACACACCATCTGGACCAGCTGCCTTCCCAGGTCAAAGTCTCCCAAGCTCCAGCTTCACCCCTGTCTCAACCTAAGCTACAACATTCACCATTTTGAGTTTCCTGTATGTTTTTATGGAGTGGCGTCCAGAAAAACCAAAGAAGAAAAGTCACACTGCAGAGTTGTGTGGACAGAGGTGCTCTTTACTGGACTGCTTCTGCTCTGGCTCTTTTGAATGGGGGGACACTGGGCCCAGGTGTGGCCAATGCCACTTATGACACTGTTACAGGTCTGCAGCCCTGTAGACAGAAAACAGCAGGACAAAGTAGAGGATCCAACATTTACCTGTGAGGTTGTACACAGCTGAGTGCTGATTTCAGCATGAACAATGACAATGTTAACATGTTCAGCAGGTACAATGTACTGAGACATCTTAGTTTGAGCTAATGATGGTGCTGAATAAAAAGTCATGGCTTCACCATGTTATTAAAATGTAACCTTTGTAGAGCTGCAATGAGTACTTGAGTAATTCGAGCCTCGAATATTCGTTTAATTATTAATTTCGTTTAAGTAGTCACTTGCGTTACGCCCCGGGGATTGTGTTCTACATGGACTGTAAACAGTGATGCACGCAACTCAGTCAAAAAGTTGGCGCTATGGAAGAGAGCGAAGAGACCGTCTGCAAAAGGCAAAAGATGTCCAAAGTTTGGGATCAACTGTTCGGTTTTAACAGGCCTGTCGTTTCTGTCACACATTATGCAATAGTATTGTAGCGACCCAGAATAATGGAGCTACGAAGCATGAGCTGGCTTTGTTGGTCTTTATTCCTCAGCTTGAACACAGGCTACTGTGGGCCGTATCCAACACCAAAACAATAAAACATGCAATCAAACCGGCATATAGCGTTATCAGCATTAGGTCCTCCGCCAATCCCAGCTGGCTATTTCGCCCCCATCGTTGCCATGGCAACTGCCATGACTGACAGGCTTCACAGCCTCTGACAACGCCACCCCCCAGACGTCCCGCATCCTCATACACTGCAGTACAACACAACCCAAACAGTCGTAGTGTATACACAGTCCGTTACAGTATTGTTTAAAAATGCAAAAAAAAAAAAAAAAATCCGATTAATCACTGAAATATTCAGTAGAATATTCGACTTCAAAAAGAATCGATAGCTGCAGCCCTAAACCTTTGTGGAACATGTGTGTGCGCCAATATTTTACTGCAAACCAGTGGTGATGTTGGGCAGTGGACCGACTGCCTGGCACTGATATCCGGAGAGCTCCACACAGGAAACCCTCCTCATATATTGAGATTTAAGACAGACTTCCAGGTGCTCTCTTACTTGTAGTCAAACAATGAGTTGTTAGCACGTGTATGAAATGTTTCTATTCGTGAACTGACATGCACATTTTCTTTCTTCAGGCGTTTCAGGTGAGAAAGTGGAGATCGATCCTGTCACCAATCAGAAGGCCAGTACTAAGTTTTGGATTCGACAGAAACCCATCTCTATCGACTCGGACCACCTCTGTGCCTGTGACCTCGTAGAGGAGAGAAGCCCCAGTGAGTAGACCAACAGAAATATTTCCACACGATTCACAGCAGAAGCCACTGCATGGACGCAGACCTTGCAGTACCTTCAGTACATGTTTGTGCACATCCACACACATGTTCAGTATGACTGGCATGAGCACACGTCTATCTACCTACTGACCCACTCCCTTTTGTTTTTACTCACGTGTCATGATTTGAGGTAAAAGACCTCAGCCTTCTTCTCTACACACAAAAAGTTATTTCTCTCAAATGTTGTCACTAATGTATTAAAATCATGTCAGTGAGCACTTCTTCTTTGACAAGATAATCTATCCACCTGACAGCTGTGGCACATCAACATGCTGATTATGACACAGGTGTGACTTGGAGCGGTCACAGTAACATCCAAATCTAAAATGTGCAGTTTTATCACACAGCAGATGTCACAAGGTCTGAGTGAACTGGCTGCTGACTGCACAAATGTTCGCCAGAGCTGAGGCCCAAATCACACCTGTGTCATAATTATGCTGTTTAATCAGCACATTGATCTGCCACAGCTGTCAGGTGGGATGGATTATTTTAGCAAAGGAGAAGTGCTCACTAACACACATTTGAGAGGAACAAACCTTTTTTGTGCACAAAAGTTTTCTGTCTTTTACTAACAGAAAGTTCGCTGAGGAAGGGCTCAGCCCAGAATGTCCCTGCACTGAATAATACTTCCTACATAAGTCACGATATGCAGACTTGTATTGGTTCTAACACTCAAGCATGACATTTCAAAGAGGAAGAAGGGAGTCGAGCCCTATCTCTGTATTTCCCTTCCTTCCTGAGTGTTAAAAGGATCAATGGTCACTGATGATTTCATTGTGATATGATCAAAGTCTCCATAACAGCCAGAAAAATGCATTTTGGATACAGAGATCGACTCATTCTTTATAAGACAAAGTCAGAGTCACTCACCAGTGCACCAAAATAATTTTTCATATTCAGTCTCTGTGATGCGCAGTGACATGCTGCCCTGTAGATGAGAGCAGGCTGAGGTTAAACACAGAGTGAAGGAAGGACCAGCATCTCTTTTAGTTGATACTGATCCATTCAAATCTGAGTGGATCAGCCTCAGGATCAGCTCGTGTCATCTCACGTCTTAAATATTTGCAGTGACATTTTGTGTCCTGTGTTTAACGTGCTCAACAGGCTCCGTCTGAGCTAATTGGATTACATTTGTTCACGTTGAAGCTGACAGTCATGAATACAGTCACATACTGTGAATATTGACTTTGCTTTTTTATGTCATCTCGAGGTATTTTCATGTTATCAGTATCATGCCAGTCTTTTTCTTATTATAGCACCTTCCTCTCTCATGATAATGATAATCTTATTAACAAATGTGTGTTCCATGAAGAATCAGATGGCTTTTTTCCTGCTCTCATCCTCATTAAACATGCTTTTCCTCTGTGTCTTACAGGTCATGCGATATTTAAGGTCACTTATCTAAGCAACCATGACTACAAGCCCCTTTACTTTGAGTCTGATGCTGCTACTGTCAATGAAATTGTGCTAAAGGTGAGTTCTGACTGGATGTCTGTGCTGTGTGCCCTGTGTCTCTTTTCTTCTATGAGCTGTAGTTTTAATGCACGGCATCACTGCAGTACTCTTCAGTTCATGTCAAATGTCTACTTTGTGTATGGAAACTGCTATATAACAGCGAGCCTTTAACCTGAAGGAGTGGAGTTTGATAGTGTTCACCAGGCAGAAAGGAACTAATGAAAAGATTATATCATTCGCATTGTGGGAAAGACCCATATTAGGTACTAAAAGTCAAGTCAATATCTCAGCCTCTGCTGCTGTAACTTAATGTCGTTCACCATTACTGTTTATTCAACCATTCATTTGTCAGTTAGACCTTGTGAGTTCCCGAAAGTATGGAAGCATGATCCTCCTTTTAAGTAAACATTTGAATGTAAAACTTTAAATCTATAAAGAAATGTTTTTTATGGTTCTTCCTTAAAACTGCAGTCCATCAGCAGTAAGTAGACAGACAGAGGGTACGGTCGAATAGTCCAAAAAAATTCCTTTCCTAACCACTTTTCCTTGACCTCGATGGAAAACATCAAGGAAAGATGTGAAGGAGAATTCATGAGGAGTTGGGAGAAGACTACCGGGTGACTGCTCTTACACTAGACTACGTCATGATACATCGCAAATGTCATTGACGTTATCTGTGGTAAAACTACAAAGTCCAGAAGATGGACTACAAAACGCTCATCTGAGATACTTACTAGATACTCCCTGTGCGCTCTGACCGTGTTGTTTCATGCAGGAAATATAAACGTGGACAACCCAGTGAAAAATGACTTCATTATCAACGTCAGAATTCAAATAATAGGGTGTCGTTTAGCTCAGTGGGTAGAGCATCCGCCCCATGTACAAAGGCTCAGTCCTTGTAGCAGCAGCCCAGGGTTTGAATCCGACCTGCGGCCCTTTGCTGCATGTCATTCCCCATCTCTCTCTCCCCACATTCCTGTCACGCTTCAGCTGTCTCTGTCAAATAAAGCTCAAAAAAGGCCAAAAAAAATCTTTAAAAATAAATAAATAATTCAAATAATAAATGAATATTGTCCACCTGTCAAAGTCAAATGAAGTGTTTGTTACGCTGGTATGGTCGCTCACCCTCCTGTCCACTCATATAGAAACATATTAGCGGCTGTGACTCGGAGGTAGAGTGGGTCATCCACTAATCAGATGGGCGGTTCGATCCCCGGCTCCTCCATTCTGCATGTCGAAGTGTCCTTGGGCAAGACACTGAACCTCAAATTGCTCTTGAAGGCTGTGCCATCTGTGTGCAAATGTGTGTTAATGGTTAGCTCCTCAAACTGATGAGCAGTTGGCACCTTGCATGGCAGCTAATGCCATCAGTGTATGAATGTGTGTGAATGGGTGAATGAGATATGTAATGTAAAAGAGCCTTGAGTCGTCGGAAGACTAGAAAGGTGTTATATAAGTAGAGTCCATTTATCAGTTACCATTAGCAAGTTATGACAAAGATATATGATTAATCAGCAACAGTAACTTCATGATGATCTGCAGGACGCTGGATGTCACAGTTACAAACAGTTTTTACTCTGTGTGTGAACGCAGCTCCACAGTCAACAACACAACACACTTCATGATCAAAGTTTTTACATCACGTCAACACGTATGTTCATATTCACACGCTCTCTCTGCTGCAGTCTGCATCACACTGTTTAAATAAATGATGTTGATGTTTTATTTTTAATGTCTGGTTGTGAATGACTGAATGGTGTGTTTTTTTGTCGCTGCCACAAGGAATTGTGGGACGGCATTACCTCCTTTCCTTTCGTAAAGGATGTTCCGATGTATCCTATGCTAAAGTAGATAATAAAGGAAGTACTGAAGCTCCTTTCCTTAACAGTTAGAGAATTCAAACAGCTCATCGTGGCGGCTACATTAATACTTCAGGTCATTTCACTCAGTTAGGAAGGTTCCTAAGAAAAATTGACTATTCGACTGCACCCAGAGACTAGCTGGTAGAGTTGGTGGAGACCAGAACTGAGCTAAAAGAATATTGGACTTTATTTGTCAGGTTAAGAGCAACTAAGTAATCTTACAATTCTGCTGTTCCCACATGACCAAGAATCAAAGTTGTGAGAGGAGCCATGCAATGTGAGTCTCAATTTCTCTAGCTCAAGATGTTGGAACACCTCCCTCAGCCACTGAGCTCAGTGGAGTCTTCCAATGGAGTAGAATCCATCTCCGTGCTAACAAAGCTTTTCTAATTCTAGGTCTCTTCTTATTCCAAATGAAACTAGAAATGATTATATCAATGAATGTAAAGTAGGATTTTTGGATTGGAATAGGAATAGTTTGGAATAAAAACCAACATTTTGGAAGGATATTCATTTTTACTCCCGCGACCCTGATGAGGATAAGCAGTTCCAGAAAATGGATGGATGGATAATGATTTTTACAGCATGGTTTCTGCCTGCCAAAGATCACATCGCAAACATCGGCTCAAATAACACTTTGCATTAAACAAGCTAGTAATTGCAGCAAGTACTACCAAACCCAAATATTAGACAGATTTTTATTATTTTTAGTATATTTTAGTTATTTACAAGCATCATAAGTTATGAAAATGTCGCTCTGTAATTTCAGTGATTACAGTAGTGATGTTTTATTTTGTGACGTTTATCTCAGTGCATCAGTAACAGTTTACTTTAACACTCTGATGACATTTATGTTTATAAGCACTTATTAAATGGTTAATAACACATCAGGACATTTTACAGTCATCACTGTGAAGCGTCTGTACCTGGTGGCTCTTGATGAGTGATTAACAATCAACACATTATAAACAGTTGAAATCATGAAATATGGTGACACATGAACAATAACAGTGTGTTACAATATGTTTTTTTTATTCTGCCTCCACTCGATGCAGAGTGAGGAAGCATTTAGAAATACCTACATACTTTGTGTGATTTCATGTTTCGATAAATGCTTCATATTTCATGTTGTCACTGATTTATATCTGTTAATACATCAGCTGCAGAGAATAACTGTAAAATAGACACTTTGTATCTGAGTTGAGAATGTGGTGACATGATGGAGATCACTTTGATGATGTGACGTCTTTGTTATATCATTGTATCCACAGTGAACGCCTGTGAATGTTTTAAATGAACATATTCTATTTTCTGTTTATCTTCAGGTGAACTATATCCTGGAGTCCCGGGCCAGCACCTCACGGGCTGATTACTTTGCCCAGAAGCAGAGGAAACTGAGTCGCCGGACCAGCTTCAGTTTCCAGAAGGAGAAGAAAACTGGCCAGTAGACAGACTGAAGCTGCTCAGCCACCTGTCTCTGTCTGTCTGTCTGTCTGTCTGTCTTTATCTGTACAGACAGATGTGTAGATGAGGCCCGGCAGTCTCACACAGACAGCATCATGCTAAACAGAAGTGGAGGCTGACTGGAAAGTCAAAATCAGAGGAAGATGAGAGGAAGAGAGTGACGAGCAGAAAATGGACCTGGAAGACACATCTCTGCTTCAGCCCATCGAGATGGAAGCCTCTGAAAGTCCACGAGCAAAGAGAGTCCACGAGCAGCTTGTTCTTTGTCTAAAAGAAGGAAAAGACTTGTGGGACAGAGTTTTGGCTGCCAAGTCACTGTCAGTTTTTGTCCATTCACTGCCTCTGAATTTCTGCTCCATCCTTCAGGATGGAAATGTACAGCTTCAACAAGTTGGTTTTGTAGAACCCAACAAACAAATCAAAGCTACATGCTAAATCTTTGCTTCAGTCCTCCATCTTTAAAAGATTTAACAACATGAAAGGAAAGCCTTCACATTTTTAATGTACTGTACATAAACACACAAACATTTTACCTTCAGGAAATGAAATAATGATGATGATGATGATGATGATGATGATGATGATGATGATGATGATGAAATGGAAATAAACTAGCCCATTCTGAATTTTTAAAAACAGATCATTGCCCCGCTGCCTTGAATCTAGATAGCAAATCCTAATCTGCACTCACATGCCAGTTTATGAGGTACGCCCAGTTTAAACTAACTCACTCTAATACAAACTCTGCCTTCATGAAGGGAACATGTGAACTATGAACTGTTTTAGACAGAGGTGTTGAGTCAACTTTTGTAAGTCTTTGTCAAATTGTATTTAGCTTTAACTTTAACTACTTTATTGATGGGGGGTGGGCAAAATAATAGAAACACCTCCGTGTAACACAATACAGCTAAAACAGCAGCAGAGGGAGGGAAGCGAGGATTGGACGCAAAAGCTTTTCCAATAGACTGTGCTAGTTTGAGTGAGGTTTACCTAATAAACTGGCAACTTAACACTGTTGTTTCAGGGTGTTTGTTTTTTTTACTTTGTAATGTGGCCCATGGGGGTTTTTTGAACTTCCCTGAGTGTGACAGAGGAAAATTGCTGCCGTGTGAATATGGTGAATACTCCAACAAAAGGCACTTTGGAAAAAAAAGGTTACTGTGAAATGTTTTTAACACCTTTGTTATTCAGTTCAATTTTATTTCATAGCGCCGTATCATAACAAAGTTATCTCATGACACTTTCCATACAGAGCAGGTCTAGACCATACTTTTCATAATATTATTTACAGAGACCAACAATTCCACCATGAGCAAGCACTTGGTGACAGTGGCAAGGCAAAACTTCCTTTTAACAGGCAGAAACCTCGGGCAGACCCAAGCTTATTGGTAGACATGGTATCTATGGAAACTGTAAGGGAGATATGGTAACAATAATGACAGTAATAATATATGTAGTGGACGTCGTGCAGGACCACAGCAGCAGCCACGATCCATGAGAACCTGCTGGACGAGAGAGCACAGAAACTCCGGGGAAGAAGTTTAGTTAGTAACATGCATTAACATGCATTAATGAGACATGTATGTTTACAGATGGTGATGGTGATGGGGAGAGAGAGAGAAGGTTTGAGTAGAGTTTTCAGTAAAGGGAGATGTGACTACATCTTCAACCAGTATCGGGGGGGGGGTACTATGAGCTCTTTTAGATATGATGGTGCCTGACCATGAAGAGCTTTGTATGTAAGGAGAAGAATTTTAAATTCTATTCTAGATTTAACAGGTAGCCAATGCAAAGAAGCCAAAGTGGGAGAGATGTGATCTCTGATCTTGGTTCCTGTCAGAACACGTGCAGCAGCATTCTGAATTAGCTGCAAAGCCCTAAGAGACTTACTGGAGCAGCCTGATAACAAAGAGTTACAATAGTCCAGCCTAGAAGTAACAAATGCATGGACTAGTTTTTCTGCATCCGCCTGAGATACAATGCATCTGATTTTGGTGATGTTACGTAAGTGGAAGAAAGCAGTCCTTGAAATTTGTTTTATGTGGACATTAAGGACAAATCCTGGTCAAAAACAACTCCAAGATTCTTCACGGTGGAGCTGGAGGCCAGGGTGATCCCATCTAAAGTAACTAAGTCTCTAGAAAGAGAGTTTCTGAGGTTCTTGGGTCCAATTACAAGAACTTCAGTTTTGTCTGAATTTAACATCAGAAAATTGTAGGTCATCCAACTTTTTATATCCTTAAGGCATGCTTGAAGTTTAGTTAACTGATTGGTTTCATCAGGCTTGATCGATAAATATAATTGGGTATCATCAGCATAACAATGAAAATTAATGGAGTGATTCCTAATAATGTTCCCTAGAGGAAGCATATATAAACTGAATAGTGGTCCTAGCACAGAACCTTGTGGAACGCCATGACAAACTTTGGTATGCATGGAGGATTCATCATTGACATGAACAAACTGAGATCGATCTAAAAAATAAGACTTAAACCAGCTTAGGGCGGTTCCTTTGATGCCAATTTGATGTTCCAGTCTCTGTAAAAGAATTTGATGGTCAATGGTGTCAAATGCGGCACTAAGATCTAACAGGACAAGTACAGAGATGAGTCCTTTGTCTGATGCCATTAGGAGGTCATTTGTAGCTTTGACTAGTGTGGTCTCTGTGCTATGATGCACTCTAAATCCTGACTGAAAATCCTCGAATAAACTGTTCTCATGGAGAAAGTCACACAGCTGATTGGCTACAGCTTTCTCAAGTATCTTAGAGAGAAAGGGAAGGTTTGCTATCGGTCTGTAGTTGGCTAAAACCTCTGGATCTAGAGTGGGCTTTTTAAGAAGAGGTTTAATTACAGCTACTTTAAAGGACTGTGGTACATATCCTGATAATAGAGACAGATTAATCATATCCAATAAAGAAGGGCTAACTAGAGGTAAAACGTCCTTGAGCAGCCTGGTTGGGATGGGGTCTAAGAGACAGGTTGACGGCTTAGATGAAGAAATTACTGAAGTAATTTGATGAAGGTCGATGGGAGAAAAACAGTCTAAATATATATCAGGTTTTACAGCTGTTTCTAAACTTGCTGTGTAAGAATGCAGATCGGTGCCTGTTGAGGGCAAGAGGTGATGAATTTTGTCTCTAATAGTTATAATTTTATCATTAAAGAAGCTCATGAAGTCATTACTACTTAGACCTAAAGGAATAGATGGCTCAATAGAGCTGTGGCTCTCTGTTAGCCTGGCTACAGTGCTGAAGAGAAACCTGGGGTTGTTCTTATTTTCCTCGATTAGTGAAGAGTAATAGACTGCTCTGGCACTACGGAGAGCCTTCCTGTATGTTTTAAGATTATCTTGCCGGACTAAACAAGATTCTTCCAGTTTAGTGGCACGCCATTTGCGTTCAGATTTTCGTGCCTCTTGCTTTAAGTTGCGAGTCTGCTGGCTATACCATGGTGCTAACCTCCTTTGTTTAAGTATCTTCTTTTTCAGAGGTACAGTAGAGTCAAGAGTTGTTCGTATGGCACATGGCATTGAATTCAATACTGAAGGAATCACTTCCTTAAATTTGGCTACAGCACTGTCAGATAAACATCTGCTGTAGGAGTTTCTGCCAAAAGGCTTATAGTCCAGTAATATGAACTCAAAGGTTATTAAAAAATGGTCAGATAGAAGAGGATTCTGTGGAAAGACTATTAGATGGTCAATTTCAATGCCATATGAGAGAACAAGATCAAGAGTGTGGTTCAGACAATGAGTCGGTTTATTTACACTCTGACAGAAGCCAATTTAATCTAAGAAAGAGATAAACGCAGTACTAAGACTATCATTGTGGTTGTCCACATAATTATTAAAATCACCTACAATAATTACTTTATCTGTTTTAAGGATCAAGCCTGACGCAAACTCTGCAAATTCAGATAAAAATCTGAGTAAGGACCAGGAGCTCGATATACTATAACAAATAGAATTGGCTGTAATGTTTTCCAGGTTGGGTGAGTAAGGCTAATAACAAGACTTTCAAAAGAATTATAATTTAGTTTAGGTTTAGGATTTATTAATAGACTTGAGTCAAATATGGCTCCAACTCCACCACCTCGACCGGTACTTCGAGGAATATGAGTATTAAAATGACTGGGAGGAGTGGATTCATTTAAACTAACATATTCATCCTCCTGCAGCCAGGTTTCAGTAAGACAAAATAAATCAATATCATAATCAGATATTAATTCATTGACATGGCCTCATGTGGTACCTGTGTGGTAGCTGAGAGCTAGCAGCTCTCTGTCTGTGGGTCAGTTTGGCTACATAACAGGCCACAGCCACAGTCTACAGAGTTAGGAGATGCTGGGTGGAGGAGTGTACAGACAGTCGGCTTGATTGGTGACGATTCACAATCAATGACACCTCGTCACATCTCAATTGTTTGAGTCTGTATGTATTAACAGAGTATACACTATGTGGTTACAAAAAACAGGGGACCTTTAAAGAATAGTTTTGGACATTTTCCATTTTAACACAACACTCACCCATGCCATGTATCTGTCATTCCTTCTGTCCAAATGGGACAAAATCCACAGTCCTGTGCAGTTCTGCTAAAATGAAGCTACTAAGAGATTCATCTGAATTAAGGCCCCAATATAACAGATGAGAATTTGGTTCTGTTTATGCTACACTGGGGGTCTCTGTAGACAGACGTGTGTACATGTGTAGGTGGTGCATATGGTTGAACTTTCCCAAATGAATCAGATATCTTGTCCTGGCAGTAGGTTTGTTGTGTTTTGTTTTGGTAAAACTTAGTTTTGAATTTGTTCTTTAAGATTAACAGCCAACAAATTAATCATTTTATTTCAGCTCGTACCTTTAAGTCTCTTTTTGACATTACTGCCATCTGCAAAGAAAAACACCGTTGACGTATACAAACATACTAACTCAGCAGCGCAGCTGAGTGAACATGGTGAACCACCAAAGTATGTCAGCTGCCATGCTGTATCTGCAGATACAGGACAATGCAGAGGATGGCGAGCTGCTTGCATAAGTATTTATCCAGCGTCCACCATGTTAAAGTGAAAAACCTCTAGCAACTTCAAAATCTCTACATTATTTCCACTGTTTTACACAAGTCAGGGTGAAGGTGAGTGGACTGTGGGGAAAGCTCTACACTCTGTCAACACAGTGTGTGTCTGTGCTTTAGAGATGATACTGAGTGAAACAAAACTGTACAGATATTTAAACGAAAAGATGTCTTTATTCAACATCAGACAAACTATCCAAAAACATTTGATTCAGATCTAAAGATACATATTTGATTTGTGCTATGAATATGGGTAATCTAAGCAAAGTCTGGTCTGTACCTCAAACACACTCTCTGGAAGTCCACAGAAAAGTCGACTTGAGGCCCCTTTCGGACTTGACCACACCCATCAAGTCTTTGAGTGTGGTGAGGTCTGTACGTCTGGATTCAGGAGGCAAACACTGTATATAGAACCGGCCATGTGTTGGGCTCAGGTCCAGATATGATACTTCTATATTCTAATAAAGAAGAGTGTCAACACATCCGCTTATAAAACATGTTTATGAATGTTGCACAGAATGATTCAAACGTTCAAATCGTTCTTTGGTGTTCAGGGACGAAGACGTTCAAAACAAGTTTGGTTTCATTTTATTGTCTTTGATCAGACAGTTTAAATAAATCACTTCATCAGTTAGATACATACATACATACATACATACATACATACATACATATACATAACATATGCTTTTTTAAATACATTTTACAATATTTGAATTGGATTTTAGCAGTTGTAACAGTCAGTCATATAACTGAATGATAGTCGCTGTCATTGCTGTCTATCTTGGACAGGAGTAAATATTATTATCATTATTATTATTATTCTATGATACCATATGACACATGCATATAAAAGGATTATGTCTTGTTTCCAACACTAGTTCAGTATTGATGAAGTATTGATGCAGCCCTGCACTAATTATTGTCTTTGACAAAGTTACACTGCCATCTGGTGGTCAATACCAGTATGAACACAGTAACACATTTCATGTTATTTAATGTTTATTATCTATGGAAACTCTGCTACAGAGCTCCTGACATAGTAAGTAAAATACTATTATCCATTATCTGTAACTGTATAATCCTCATCAAGGTCGCGGGAGGCTGGAGCCTATCCAGTACTTCACTTCACTTGGGTTCGTATCAGGCAGACACGGTCAACACTTTTAAGAGTAGACTTAAGACTTTCCTTTTTGATAGAGCTTATAGTTAGGGCTGGCTCAGGTCATCCCTTAGTTGGTGCACTGAGCTCTTCTCTTCTTCTCTCTTCATCACCGTCTGTAAACATTCATGTCTCATTAATGCATGTTAATGCATGTTACTAACTAAACTTCTTCCCCGGAGTTTCTGTGCTCTCTCGTCCAGCAGGTTCTCATGGATGTGGGTGCTGCTGTGGTCCTGCATGACGTCCACTACATATATTATTACTGTCATTATTGTTATCATATCTCCATTACAGTTTACAGTTAGTTAATGTTTTGCTGCTGCTGTGCATCTGTGCATCTGTGTCTCTCTATTTATCTGTTTATCCCTCTCTCCCTCCCTCTCTCTCTTTCTCTCCCCCTCTCTATCTTTAACTCAACTGGTCTCGGCGGATGACCGTCCATCTATGAGCTTGGGTCTGCCCGAGGTTTCTGCCTGTTAAAAGCAAGTTTTTCCTCGCCACCATCGCCAAGTGCTTGCTCATGGTGGAATTGTTGGTCTCTGTAAATAATACTATAAAGAGTACGGTCTAGACCTGCTCTGTATGGAAAGTGTCATGTGTGAGATAACTTTTGTTATGATATGGCGCTATATAAATAAAATTGAATTGAAATTTAATTGAATTCACTTCTTGACTTCATATATGACAACTTGGTCTCCCTTAATTTCCAAATTCAAGGCTGTTAAACAACTCCTCTGTTCATCTCAGGGTTATATGAGGTCTCTGCACATGCTCCATAAAGAAGGAGGATTATGCAAATGAAGGGATTATGAGGAGCCAGTGTTCAGGGACCACCGAGGTTTCTTGGCCTATCTTGATCATTAGCTCATTAGCTGACTTCACTTATCAAGAGCTGTAGAACTTTGAACTGGACTCAGCATTAAATCTGATCAACCCAGACACTCTTCACTGATCCTTTACAAGTGTGCACCACTGTGGGTGTCTTTGCAGCAGGGACATTTCAGAGGAGATGATCATATTAGATGATTCCTCATGATTTATGTAAAATACCAAAATTCAGTACCAAAGCAGGAAGTAGTGTGTCCTTTATGCAGTAAAGCTTTGGAGGCCCGGCTGGTGGACGGGTGTGCAGCATGTCCAGATTTCATGTAGGAGACCAGACTTTGTGTCCTGTCACAGACCTGCAGGAAAGCTGTGTAAAAATAAAAGGAAAAAAAAAAAAAGAAACTGCAGCTGCACCCTGCACAGGTACTGTTCTGTAGAAACAAATCATTGTGAAAACAATAATATTGAATATTATATTAATACGTTATATCTATGTTCTGTGTGGTGATGAGGCCGATAGGCCTTTGTGATTATCTAAACCACCACAGATCGAAGTAAAAGTGAACTCACCTGAAATGTCACTGCACAGGTGTCTCATTTCAACACCTATCGTGTCTCCACAGGGTAGGATCAGGGTTTGGCTCCCGTGCCCTAATTTGTCTTCCTCCCAGTCTTATCGCCCTTTTCTTTGATTTGATTTAATTGAAATATATTCCTCTTCATTTTCTCTTTATTTCATCTCATTTTCCACTCCTGAGACCACCAACGAGACACTTCAACCAGCAGTCCTCCCGGTGCAGAGCGCCCCATCGACCTGTGCAGGGCTGATGGGGGATGCCAAGATTCCACAGGCAGCGTGTTGTTCTGCCGCCTCGTGAATGTGAGCCATACTGTGTGAGCATGTGCTGTTTTGCACAATGACACGGTGCAATGGCGTCCATTTGCCCCCAGACATTAGCTTAACTGACCCTGATCCACATACTATCATTCCTGAGCTGTGCATCTGTGCAAACAGATAAACTGTATTTTCTTTGTTTTGTTTTTATTTTGAAAAGTTATTAAAAAAAAAACTATAATTCAGATGTTAAAAGCTTTTGAAAGCACTTTCTTTATGCAGCTGTTAAATATTACAATGACAAAAAATGACAATGTTTTGAATATACTGCAGATTAATGATATTAATAGTGATATATTGTTTGTGAATGGATATATATTAAATATATGAAAAGTAAAAAAGTGATATTTCTAGTTACTCTTTTGCTTTAGATGCTCTTACTCACATGACCTACATTCTGACCACACATTCTCTGGTGGCTTTTCAGAGCACTTGCATTGACTACAGTTGAGCTGCTCTCTTCAATGAGCTACAGTGCACTAATGTGCTGCACTTATCGGAGCCTCCACAATCCTGTCAGACTGCCAGCAGTCACAAAAGATGCTGAGCCGAGTGGCTTCATGCCCAGCCAGAGGAATGAGGCCCGCGCGATTTTCTTACTGCTTTACATTCTTTCACTGTCATGGCCTACATTCAGTGTGAACACACACACACACACAGACATAGAGCTGTAAGAAACCCCAAGACTGAGGTAGTTCAATGATTTATCGATTGTGAAATCGAAGGTGGAGCATACATGGCTGTAGGACTGATGGAGGTCAGCGCCTGAAAGAGTGATGGGGTCATCTCATCTTTAGAGTCTAAGGCTCCATCAAGTCCCACTGAGGCCCCTGAAGAGAGAGAGAGAGAGAGAGAGAGAGAGAGAGAGAGAGAGAGAGAGAGAGAGAGAGAGACAGATAGAACAGAGGGGAGGGAGCGCAAAACCAAACCAGACAAGGTGAAGATTGGTGCTCTAGGAGCCCAGATGAGGTCTTACACCTTAAATCAAGCCACGTACAGTGATCCATGTTATCACCATCCCTGTGCATACTGCTCCTGAAATAATACCTCAAAAAGAAACCACAAAAAAAGAAAAAAATGCATGCAAAAGGTTCACTCACTAACTTCTTCCAGAGCTTTCGCCTGTATCCCACAGCCTTCTTCAGCAGATGGTTAATGGACTTGTATTTTCTGGTCTACTGACCACTGAAAGCACTTCACACCATTTCACGTTCATGGAAGGTGCCAACTGCTCATCCGGAGCAATACAGCACTTCCTATCCAAAGAGTTCACTCAGTAGTTCACACACACACACAAACGCACGCGTGCGCGCACACACACACTAATTACTAGATGACTCATCACAGTAAACTGAGCTGTAAAACTTTTCAAATATTTTTCAAATGACTTTAAATTATAATGACTTAACTAAATTTGTGCTGTAACTATTTGTTGTATGTTTCTATTGTTATGCCACCTTCCTGCAGGCCTTATATGGCTTATATATGCAGTACATGAACAGTACTTAATTAGTAGATCTATGACATCATCATGTTTATAACCCCACTTCCTGTTCCCTTCACTCTGAAGAAATATAAAAAAGACTTGACAGTCTGATATACTTGGACAGTGGCACTTCAGTGTTGTTGCACTTCACTTAAGGAACAGACAGCAGCACCCAGAGTTCTCATTCCATTTATTAGATATGGTTTATAAATAGACACACTCAGACACATATGTTGAAAGTATAAAAAATACAAGATTACTAGACATTTTAGTGAGGTCTTTCTTCATTGCCTTTGACACGTTATTTTAACTTGAATGACTGACAAAAAATGGAAAATTCATTTATTTTTTCTTACACAGCATAGTGGTTTTCACTTTCACAAGTCCATTCATCGAGCAAGTTACTATCATCAATGTCATGTTAAATTGAGATCAGAGGATAGAAAAAGAGTCACATGCAGCAACTTTTCACTGAATCTGTACAGCACGTCCTTTCAGCCAAACATGTGTAACTCAGTGAAACAGGATTTTCAAATATATATGTGTGTGCTTCAAGTTTCACTGTACTTTGTCTTACAAACTCTAAGGAAAGCTGAAACCACAAGGGAAAAGGTCTATGGAGAATAATGATTAATAATGGGAGAAAACAGCTTATTCAACCTTTACTGAGGACTGATTGACAAATGCTCATTCACATCTTCCAGATACATCACGAGTCATTCGTCAAATAGAGTCAGTCAGACCATTTGCCTGCTGCACTAGTTTGGATATTAGCACGATGTACAGTGTGTTCCAGCTACGGTGTGGATTTTTTTCACTCAGTTGTAAGATTCAAATCCTCGTCACTGTGCTGGGAGGAAATTTGGGATTTAGTAGACTACAAAAACAAAATGAAGAAATGTACTGTATCTGGAGAGATGAGGCAACATGGCAAAGTTGCATTGATAAATGTTGCTAAAACTTCAACCAATGAGCAATGCAATGGTTCTGATTTGCTAAAACTGAAAAAAGGACAATATAAATCACACATGTAATAAACCTAGTGCAGCACAAATACACAACTAATGTCTTCTTCAAGCATTTATGTACCATATAGCTACTGTGCCAAGTCTGGCTCACCTTGTTCTAAGGACAATAACTTCTGCTGCTAATTCATATATTTTTATTTTGTAAATATGTCTAAAAATACAACTCATCAACTTCAGCGTTATAGGAAATTGCATGATTTCTTGGTATTAAACCAAGTTTTGCTTTTGTAGTAGATAACTCTCACTATTCACAGTGTTTAAAACTGAACAGTACAGGCCAACACCTACTGTGTGGCTGGTAACTGGCACCATTTCAATATTGTGGAGCTTGCTTTCAAGTCCAGTGGCGCTCCAGTAATTCTGCAGTGCAGAATTAAAGAAGTGCTGAATTTAGCCTCTTCAAAGTACAGCATTAGAGGAACATGTTAACTCTCAGTATAGTACTCCTATCTAAGCAACAATAAGATTGTGCGCCTTGTTTTTTTTTTTGTAATAGATGTTTTAAGTAGCACATCTCTTTTTTTATCTTTTCATTATTTTCTTATGATGAGGATTCACGTTGCACCAAAACCTTCAACATTTTATGTCAATTTCAACAAAAAAACCTTCTTTACAGATATATAATATAATATAATATAATATAATATAATATAATATAATATAATATAATAATAGAAACAACTCCTTCTACAGGAATGTGGTACTTAGCTCATGAAGCAACTTTGCATAGAAAGTATTATGTGGCTAAGAAAATAATGTTTAATATTTTCTGCCTGATATACCATTAAACTCACATATGAAAAATAGTCATGTTGTACTCACTTACAGAAACTGACACTCTCATTTAAAGAGGCCAAGTTTAGAAGAACATACAGCTGTTGCTAACAATTTGAATAAATCAAAATACCAGAAAGTCAGGTAATCAGGTAATCCCTACAAAAGGGAACGTGTTGTAACAGTAAATGACCAGGATACAGATAAATGACTTGTGGTGGATAAAAAGTATGTACTTGTTAAAAGATTAAAATAAATAATGTACTGTACTCATTCTGCACCTGACAGGAAATATTCTGAAAAAGAATAATACTGACCAAGCAGACATGAATATATATAATTTTGATAACAAAATACTTATCTACAAATGTTTGTAATTGGATTGATATATAAATATGTGTAACAATATATATGTATTTCTATACATATATATTTACAACAAAGGGTGCACTTAAATAATGTCATCAAGGAGATGCGGGGTGCCTACCCAGTCCAAAGTCCTGGGCTCTGAGGCAGCCATAATCATGCACATAAACTGTTTACCGGTCCTCTTATCAATAGGATAAATAGTTGTGGGTGTGAACCTTCTGTTACTTTCCACAAACTCACAGAGCTGCTGATACACCTGTGGGTATTCGTGGCGTAGGAAAACCCCTCGAATCCTTAACTCCCGTTGTATATTGATGAAACAGATCTCCCTGGCCTTCCTGCCTTCCTCTCCCTCTTTGTCGATATCTGCTGTTCCTGGGGGTGGAGTGAGGATCAGTGTTTCCATGTCACTCTCTTTCTTGTGAACCTTTCTCTCAGGGCTGAATGAAGCCAGTGCTACCTTTGCATATTTTCTGACAGTTGGGGCTTGGTTCCTTGGTGATGGCCCCTCAGGCAATTGCTCACCAACAGCAATAGATACATTCAAGATGAAACATTCGTTAGGGTCATACTCTTTACCAGCTTCCTGCAGCTCCTTACAGTACTCCCCTAGATTGTCCTTGAAGCTTTCAAGCTCTCGTAGGGACAGGTATGTAGGAGACATAAGTAGACTATCCAGACCATACTGCAGGAAGTTACTGGATGCCAAAGGGTTTGGAAAACCAAGGAAGAGAACTCCTCTACCTCGAGAAAGGTAGCCAACTTTGGCAATGCGGGAGAAGGCTTTATGGACTTCAGCAGTCTCCCGGCAGTGTTTGATGATGTGACGGCATGTGCTGCCAATTCTTCCATAAAGACAGCTTTCTTTATGAATGTCCCAGTCCTCCCTGCGACAGTTACGAGAGCAGTAGTAAGTGTAGCAACTGTGGCAGGATTTAAAATATAGGCAAGCATTAAATAGAGTCTCTGTCCTCCGGCATTTGTTGTTAGAGCACATCATTGTATCATCCTCATCTGGGCTCTGATCTGGGGAGCACTCATCTGCACTCTTCATTGCATCACTGGCCCCATCCATGTCTCTAAAAGCATCAGGATTCATTCTAAATGAGGTTGGCTGCTTGTCAAGAGGAGGTGGTTCCTCTGTACCTGCCTTTGAGCTCTTTCTGGACAGAGAAACTGCTTCTTCCTCATCAATTAACTTCTTCAGTTGATCTAGAATATCCTCGCTTGCCCTTCTACTGGGCGGTTTGTAATCAGTCACAAGATCTGCCAGAAGCTCATCCAGTTGTTCAAGGCTTTGCTGTAGTGAGGCATTGTCATGTGTCTTCTCTTTGGTTGAGCTTTGAAAGTCACGCTGAGTCAGTTCTGGACCCTCAGTGCTTCTGGAGTCAAGAATGTCCCAACTGGCAGACCGTCCTTCAGCCTTATTAAGTTTCCCTGGTCGAATGTCATTATCAGTGATTGTTATCTCAGGAGTCACAAACCAGAGTTTACCAGTGGTGCTCTTTGATGTCTCTGTTGGGCTTTTGTCAATTAGCGAATTATCAGACATTGATAAGGCTGCATAGCGTCTTGGTGAACTGGAGAGATTGACAACCACTGGTTGTGGTTTGTCACCTGTGGCTGTTGCAGGCTTTCTGGACTCAAGAAGATCATCATAGCTCTGACCCCGCTGAACAGGAAGAGGTTGTTCCCTCTCTACACGAGAGTTGAGAATATTGTCCCATGACCTTGAGTAAGATTTGGAATCTGTGCCAATTCTTTGAGGTTCTACACACGGGTTGGCATACCATGGTGTTAATGCAGGGTCTTGACGGACTCTGGTTGGAGTGACTTGAGATACATATGAGGCAGGATTGGTGGAATAACCAGATGCATCTGAGCCATACCAGTCATCTGTTTGTGCCTGAATGACTCTAGCATGTCTTCTGCCCTCCGTATAATATGCCCTTGCTGGGATGTGATGCTCTGGTGGCATTGCATACATATCGCTGGAATAATAAAACCTTGGCGGGGCTGTCTGGATTTGATACGATCTTGGATCATCCCCATAAAATATTCTTGTTGGGGGTGTCTGTATGATGTATGGCCCTGGTTCACTTGCTGCATAGGGTTTGGGATACCCCGTCTGCACAGAGTATGGATAGGTCTCCACCTCAGGATAATAAGGTCTTGTAGCTACAGCATGCACCATTCGAGTCCTTGGATCTTGCACATATTGCACTTTTGGAGAATATGTTTGTCCTGGTGTGTAACGTTCATCATGAAAGTAAGGACTTGGCTGAGGAGGGGCAGTGGTAACGTATCTCCCTGGGTCATCTGCATAAAAGAACTTGGTTGGCACATTAGGACTGGAATGAGCTCTGCGTTCCCTACCATAGTAATCACCTGATGAAGGCATTCTTTGCAAAGGAATCTCCATGGGTTGTAAGTAACTATTTGGCATGCTGCGGGAATATTGATAAGCTTGCCTGCTCTCTGTACCTAATGAATCAGTTGGAGTTGGTGTTCTAGAGTAGGAGAAATGGCGTGGCACAGTCAGACTCCTACTCCCTGCACTGTGGTGCCTCTGCCAGGGTATGTCCATTTGAGGTGTAGCCTGTTTCCGTCCTGAATTATGTAATGCTGCGTCATCGGGTTTGATGTCCACCCTACACCTTACATGAGGACTCGTTGCTGGTTTATCTAGTCCTCCATCCTCAGAATGATCAGCACCATAGTGAGGTGAATATTTACCACTGTCACTCATTTGAGGCTGCAACTTAATGGGATGGACTTCATGCATATGAGCCCTAGTTGCTGCATAGGAGGACTCCCTACGTGGTGATACTTCTGGTCTCCAGCGAGAGTCTCTTGGAGCCCTTTGGGACTCCCTGCCCTTCCTTCCCGAAGATGAGGACCCTTCAAAAGACACAGGGGTGAGACTGGTCTGGACCCGAGGGGCACTTTTTGACCTAGTCCTTCTTTTCTGTTCAGGGACAACTACCTCACTGGCCATATCTGCAGCCATTGGTTGAGGAGTTAACCTATGGCTGAAAATGTCCGGAGCAGAAAAGCGATATCTCTGCTGGCGTCCCAAGGCATTCCAGGCAATGTCTGGGTTAGCTGCATGCTTATCAGCCTTCCTGTATGGGGACTCCATTGAGTTTGCGTGTGATTTTGGGTACTCCAATGACCTATAGTCAAAGGTACGGCAGTGCCTCTTATTTACTTTGCTCTTACTGTCCTCCAGTTTGCTGTAATTTATAGAATTACATTGTTTGGAGGGTTGCAAGGACTTGTAGTGTGAAGAAATGGGGACCACTTTTATATCTTGATGCACAGTTGATACCAGTATGTCAGGCGGGTCTGTGCGTGTCATCTTAAAGGGACTCCTCTAGTTTTCGCCATCAAGTTGCGTTAATGTTGATGTTGCCTGGAGAAGTAAACAAAGAATATCAGTCAGTGACATTTATCCAGGCATTACAAATTTATTCCAGGAACTATTCAGGGAGAATAATCAAAATTCATATGGATTACTAAATAGCCAATTAGTCCCTAAACTCAACCACAGCAGAAGTATTAAACAAAACACAGAATATGTTTATGATTTGTGCAACATATTTAGCATGGCAGATTTGTTTGTGGAAAAAAAAAGCTGTGTTGCAAATTTAATCCAAGGATTTTCTGCTTACAATGATCTTCCACATGAAAATGAATTGTGGTGTTGTAACTCAGGTGGTAGAGGGGTGGCAGAAACCTTCTAGATTCTCTAGCTACAGCCAGATTAGACAAGGGCATGTGTGTGTCCTTAAATGAGTTTATGCAGAAACATTGATGAATTTCCACATAATCATGTGAGAAGATTATCATTTTTTTCTGTGAGACAGCTCATACTCAGTGATGTGATTTGTTTTGTGTGCAAAAACAACAATATGCCTAGGAAAAATGGGAGATTAATGCTAATGTAATATGTTTTCATTTCAGGCATTCACAGCTTCCAAAAACACTAAATACTCCTGGGATTACTTAAATTAAAGGGTACTGAAAGAATTAACAAACTATTCTGAAATCCTTGTCATATTTTTCAAATGTCTTTCTTCATCAAATCAAATCAAATCAAATCAAACTTTATTTGTATGGCACTTTTCATACTTAAAAGCAACACAAAGTGCCTCACAGAGGCTAAAAACAACAATGACAAAAAACCTAACCCTCCCACCCCCATAGATACCCAGAGAGACACGTAGACATACAGATACATACACACACCCACACACACACACACACACACACACACACACACACACCCGCTGCACACACTAGAGAGAGACATGGCCAGGCACCGAGACCTACGGCAATGAAAAAGCCACCTTTGGGGGGCCAACCACATCGGTAGGGCCCGGCCCACGACTACAGGGAGCGCCACCACAGAGACAGCCCCGACCCGGGCAGACAAGAGGCCCCACACCTAAGGTGCAGGGCTCTCCAGCCACCCAGGCCAGAGCAGTCCACAGGACAGCACCCCCGTCAGTAGGCCAAAAGCAGCTCCCAGTGTGGTCGGCCCCCATGAGGAAACACTGGAGCTAAAAACTAAGAGAGACTAAAACAGTAAAGAAGATACAATGGTATAAAATAAACAAAATAGATCAAATCTAGCTAAAACATGTAGTAAAAATATATAAATAAGACATGTAGCTAAAACACATAACTAAAACATGTAGTTAAAATATATAACTAAAACATGTAGTAAAAACATAACTAAAACATGTAGTTAAAATATATAACTGAAACATGTAGTTAAAATATATAACTAAAACATGTAGTAAAAACATAACTAAAACATGTAGTTAAAATATATAACTAAAACATGTAGTAAAAACATAACTAAAACATGTAGTTAAGACATAACTAAAATAGTATAGAATAAAAATTGATTATGATAAGAAGTTAGATAAAAAGGAATAAAGGAAATCAATAAAATCAAATAAAAGCCAGAGTAAAAAGGTGAGTCTTCAGCCTCTTTTTAAAAACATCAACAGTCTCAGCGGCCCTGAGGTTCTCCGGCAGGCTGTTCCACAATCGGGGGCCATAATAACTAAAAGCCGCCTCCCCGTGTGTTTTCGTTCTAACTTGTGGTATGGTTAAAAGGCCAGAGCCGGAAGACCTCAGGGTCCGTGAGGGTTGATATGGTAAAAGTAAGTCCGATAAATAAGGAGGCCCAAGACCGTTAAGACATCTAAAAACGAGTAAGAGAACCTTAAAATTGATCCTGAAGCGTACGGGGAGCCAGTGCAGCGATTTTAAAACTGGTGTAATGTGCTCCCGCCCTCTGGTCCTCGTCAACACTCGTGCAGCTGAATTCTGCAGCAGTTGGAGACTAGAGATACTCTTTTTTGGAAGACCAGAGAGCAGTGCATTACAATAATCTAAACGACAAGAGATAAAAGTATGCATCAGCACCTCTGTGCTGGCCTGAGAGAGAAACGGGAGGACTCTGGCTATATTCTTATATTCTTATATAAAAACCTATCTTTGTTATGTTTTTGATATGGGGAATAAAACTAAGCTCAGAGTCAAAAATCACGCCCAGATTTTTTACAGTTTTGGATGGTTTAAGATCTTGTAATTTTGTTAAAAGTTTCTCTCTCTGGCCTTCAGGACCAATGACTAAAACCTCGGTTTTGTCCTGGTTGAGCTGTAGGAAATTCACTGCCATCCATGACTTGATATCTAAAATGCATTTTAAAAGGGCATCAAGTGGCCCTGTGTCATCAGGAGACACAGCGATGTACAGTTGCGTATTGTCAGCATAACTATGAAAGCTGATGCTGTGCCTCCTGATGACATCCCCAAGGGGAATCATGTAAAGATTAAAAAGAATTGGACCTAAAATTGACCCCTGGGGAACCCCACATTTGATCTCATGGGTTCCTGAGGAACATGTATCCATACTTACAAAGAAGTGTCGATCTGTAAAGGTAGGAGACAAACCAGTTAAGAACAGTACCAGAGAGGCCGACCAGGTTCCTCAGTCTATTTAATAAAATGTGATGGTCTACTGTATCGAAGGCAGCGGTAAGATCCAGTAGTACCAGGACTGTGAGTTTATGGTTATCTAAGTTGCACCTGGCATCATTTAAAGGGCTGTCTCGGTACTGTGGTTCATCCTAAAACCAGACTGATGCTTCTCAAAGATGTTGTTTGTGTTTAAAAAAATCATTTACTTGGTTAAAAACCATTTTTTAAAAAAATTTTACTTAAAAATGGTAAGTTGGATACAGGCCGGTAATTGCTAAGAATATCTGGGTCTAAATTGCTCTTCTTCAGAAGGGGCTTCACCACCGCTGTTTTAAAGGAGGTGGGGAAGACACCCGTCTGGAGAGAGCAATTCACAATGTTTAAAAGCTGTTCCTCAAAGAATCCATAAAATGTTTTAAAAAACGGTGTGGGAATTGGGTCTAAAAGGCAGGTTGTAGGGTTTACCTGGGAGAAAACTCGACCAAGTGTCCTTGCATCAACCAGGGCAAAACTCTCTAGTGTTTCCTCAGGTAAAAGCAATGATCCAGGTGTGGTGACAGCTAAAATCTGTTGAGATAAAAGACTGGATCTGATGTCATCTATTTTACTTCTGAAGTGGTCTGCAAAGTCCCTACAGAGAGTATCTGTTGTTGTTTTATGGGATCCTTTAAAATTACTGTTTGTTAAAAGCTCAGTGGTGGAGAAGAGGAATTTGTGGTTGTTTTTATGGTCAGAGATTAGTTTTTTGAAATGGGTAATTCTTGCCTGTTTGACTGCATTATTGTAGGTTTTGAGTTGTTGACGCAAAATTTTGTGGTGAACTGTTAGTTTTGATTTTCTCCATCTCCTTTCAGCACTCCTGCAGTTTCTTTTCAGTTTCTTTGTTTCCTCATTTCTCCACAGGGGTGTAGGTTTTATCTTGATGGTTTTCGTTAAAAAAGAAGCCACTGAGTCCAGTGTTGACTTCAGTTTATTGTTAAAATTGTCAACGATAAAATCACAAGGTGCTGGTAAAATCTCTGCAGGAGTGCTCTGTAAAATCTGGATAAAATTTGCAGCCACTTCAGAAGTTAGGTAGCGTTTCCTCACCGTTCTCACCGGGGCCTGCCGTTGATTAAAACTGGTGATGTTAAAAAACACACAGTAGTGGTCAGACACAGCCAGGTCCACAACAGAGGACGCACCCACGGACAGGCCATAAGTTATGACCAGGTCCAGGGTGTGTCCTCTGCTGTGGGTCGGCTGCGTGACATGCTGTTTAAAATCCAAACAGTTTAAAAGGTTTAAAAATTCTCTGGACACTGGGTCCGAGGTGTTGACAACGTGTAGATTAAAATCACCAGTTATTAAAATCCTGTTGTGGGTGGTGTGGATGATTGATAAGAGATCAGAGAATTCACTGATAAAAGAAGTGGAGTACTGGGGTGGTCTGTAGACCGCTATGCAAAGAATAGGAGGGCTGCTAAAAACAAAGGCATGATGCTCAAATGATGAGTAATTGTTAAAAGGAACTTCATTTGAGGACATTGTGATTCGTGTTATTGATGCAGTCCCCCCCCCCGTCTTGCCCCCCCTAGTAGAAAATAGAAAGTTAAAATTTGGTGGGGAAGCCTCAGTGAGAACAACAGGTGCATCGGTGCCAAGCCATGTCTCTGTAAGGAGAATACTGTCTAAGTGTTTATCTAAAATTAAATCCTTTATGATAAAAGATTTGTTTAAAAGAGAGCGCACATTCAGCACAGCCATTTTGATCTCAGTGCTGAACGTGCGCTCATCATGGCATTCTATGGGAATAAAAACACTTTTGGGTCTAAAAACATTCCTGGGCTTCAGCTGTCTATGTGAAATGATAGTTTTGATGGTGTGAATGTCCTGAGATTCTGGTGGCAGTGAAGGGCCTACTAATGGAGAGGGGTGTATGGTGCGGGTGAAACGTGTAGTGGGGAAGGGTGGATGTGAATGAGGGGGTGCGTGAGGGGCAAAGTGCCTACGTGCATGTGTTTTAACGGTGAGTCAGGAGGTGGCTGTGGTGCAGGACCGGACAGTCAGGTTGAAGTTAACTGATAAAAGCCGTGAACCCTTCTGATTTGGGTGGAGGCCGTCCCGTTTAAAAAGGCTGGGCCTGTTTAAAAAATCTGTAAAATTGTCCACAAAAGGGATACTTTTGTTCCGGCAGTATCCCTTCAGCCACAGGTGCAGCTGACGAAGGCGGCTGGTGGTGACGTCACCGTAGCGAGGTGGGGGAAGCGGGCCAGAGATAATCAGCCACTTCCCCGTGTCCAGCAGGCGATCCACCAGGGAAACGAAATCCTGTTTGAGGACCTCCGACTGCTGGTTTTTGAGGTCGTTGATGCCGGCCTCCAGGACCAGCGTGGAGGCCGAGCTGTGCTGCGCACACAGCTTGAGGGCGGCGGATGCGACCTCGTTGACGCGGGCTCCAGGGTGGCAGAAGGTCCGGCCGCCATCCACTGCCACGTGCCTGACCATGGAGGTCCCAACAACCAGCACAGAGGGGGTGCGCCACTCAACTGGCTGCCTGGAGGTGCGGCGGGGGCAGGATGGAGCCTGAGGCTGGGGTTGGAGGCGCCGGGCTGGAATGTAGGGGGGAGGTCAGGCTGGACGGGTCTACCCCGGCTCCTGGACAGGTGAGAGCCACGACCAACTGGATGGACAGGTCCCGGGGGTGAGCTGGACAAAGCACCCACGGGAGGGAAATCCTGCAGGCTTAGGAGGTCAAACCTGTTGTCCAGTGGCAGACCCAGAGGTGGAGGAGGAGGAGATGGACGAGCCCCAGCGCCCCTGCACACCACCGACCAGGGCTCCCTCGGCTTGAGAGGAGTTGAGCTCGCCGGAGTTTCCACTCTATCCTCCCGGTCCCGGATGAGGCACTGTGACTCCGCGGCATGAAAGCAGGAGGTGGAGGGTGCCGATGACCTGGGCTTGGCTCCCTGGCGGTGCCAGCGGGACTCGGCTAGTGCCGGTGTCCCAGTGGTGATGGAGCCAGTCCACGGCGGTGGTGTTGTCCATGGCCGTCATGCTCCGGTCGTCAGCGCCGGATGTTTTCAGGCGGGCGATGAGCTTCGCCTGGGTCGTGGTGACGGTGGAGAAATCCATGAGGATCTTGTCCCTCTCCATGAGGTCCGCCCGCAGACCCGAGACACTCTCCCTCAGTTTAGAGAGGGTGGGGAGGCAGGACTCGCACACCGCCAACATACCGGTAAATCCAGCGATCGGTAAAAGAATAGCGTTAAAAACAGGTTTCACTTGGCCGAGTAGCGGCGTGGGAGTCCGTGGTCTTGATCGATCACCAGACAATGTCCATAAATGAGCTCAGAGGGTTAAGATCTTTAGCCCGTTAAGAAGTGTCAAAAAAAACAGAGCGGATAAAACGACATAATTTAAACAAGGGCTAAGAACTTACTTAAAAACTGGATAAAATGTCAGAGGCGGGATAGAGCTCCTGTCAACCCGGATAACGCCGGCACATGCGCATTGAACAACACATGCGCATTCGATTCATAATAAAACATTTATTCTAAAATAAGTTTCTCTAATTAGTTTTGACTTCAAACTTACTTCTATGATTGCAATAGTGTCAAAAGTATGGACACATTTGAATACATTAGTCTAAATCTGTATCAATCAGACAATCAGACATATGTCTTATGGAACTTATGATGTATTATGATTTCAAAATATCACACAAAAAAGTGCAAAAAATGTTAGGGTTAGGGTTAGAGAGGGATCCAGTAGAGGCCATAGCAACGCTACCTGTGATGTAGCCTGACATGTGCTGATTGGCTGGAGAAAGTCTTCTGTGCCTTCACTGAGAGACGTGGGGCACCATTTCAAAAGCCCATGGAAGTGACCATATATGGTTCCTCGCCCGATAAAGGGTTAATACTGCAACTAATCAAGTCAAACTTACTTTGGTAGATGTGATGCATGTGGGAACACATTCTAATGACAGGTGTAAACTGACATACTTAGAGCTACCTACTTATGACTGGAACACTGCATGTTAATACCAAGTTAATGTTAATACCAGGTGCAAATTGAATCTGACTTAGACGATTTTCTATGTAACTAAGTAAATGATGACAAAGTATTTGTTTTCTTGAGAATATAAATATATATATATATACTTATGTGTGTACATATAGATATGTACTTATGTTTATATATTATATATAATATAATATATATAATCATACGTTTGGGTATGTTATTCTAAGCTTTTCTCTGCAAGGGAGGAGTGGAACTTTAAAAAACTTTGTAGAAACTGGATCAGCTGTATCTAAAACAGGACCAGACAGACCAAAAGTGACCACACTATCAGAAGAAAAATACATTCCCTGAGAGATGGAAAAACAACTTCAGCACAAATATAGAATTTGCTAAATAAAGAAGACTTGAATTAGCAATAGTTCTGTTAACACAGAACACACCTCAAAGCTTTGCAAGAACTGCATGAAGATCAAGGAGCCCTGACTGTCAAGGACTTTCCTCCATAGTCCCCTGACCTCAACTCCATTGAACATTCATGGTGGCACTTGAAGACTGAGAAAATTGAGCATTCTGTGACATCACAATAAGCCCTTTGGAACCTTGTCAAATCTCATGGATCATGCTCATGGATAACATGAGTCATCAGGTTTTACACAAACTCATGGGGTCCATGCCAGCTCGAGTGCATGCTGTCATAAAAGCTAAACAGCGACATATATTCTGAAATGAATGTCCATTTTTCAAACATTCAATTGTTCATTTGTTAAGCTAATATTATCATTTGTAATGAAAAAAATAGTATTACATTCAAAACAAATGCAAAATATTAGTATCTTGACTCATGGCCTCAGTCCTTCGCATAATGCATTCCCTAGCAACTGACCCTTACCCTACAAACAAACCCATTATTAGGTTTAAGTTAAAGGAACAATGCGTAGGATTTAGTGGCATCTAGTGGTGTAATTGCAGATTGCAACCCCCTCATTTCATCCTACTGCAGTAATGTTCACCCTGTGAAGATCTCCAACCACACAAAAAACACCTGAACAGGAAAATGATTGGCAGAAAACAAAACTGTGCATCGCAGTCAACACTGCGTCAGTGGAAAACAGCCCGGTGGCTTCTTTGATAAGACCTACACTGTGTTTTAATACAACTGGCTTTATGATTTCTGCTCCTGTTGTCAAGCAGTAAAAAGATCATTACCTGTTACTTGTTCAATCATTATTTTTTGTTTATGTCAGCCATTTAGCAATACAAAATACATTCAATTACAGGTTGAAGACAATGTGTCAGTTATAATGACACTTAGGGTTAGAGGAGACAGAATAGATGTCTAAAGCTTTCTATACAAAAAAATAATTTATATTGACTTTGATTAAATCAAGGATTAGACAGTAAGAAAGCATTCGCAATCTGCATGAATTTAACATACGTCCAGATGTTAGCTGATGATACTGTGATCTTTACCCATGCCGAGGATCAATAATTCAGTCGATCCTGACATTTAAATAACGGAGAAGTTACTACACCTGCTACACATGTTAAATATCTGGGCATTATACATTATACACATACCTGTTAGCAGGGTCATCAGCAATGTTAGATTTAATTTGAATAATCTAAGGAGCATCAGGCACCAGCTGCTGCATATCTTTTAGTACATACTATGATTTTTCCCCATCATATTGCATATCAATATGGTCACGGGCAGGTGTGACTTAACTTAAGCCTGTGTGCTCACTCTACAACCAAATCCTAAAAGTACCAGATATATGAATACATGAAATGAAAAAAAAAGAATTACAAAGATGTAGGAATGAATAAAAAGACTGCTGACAAATAAATAAATAACAAAAAATACAAGCTGCTCCAACCTGTGTGAGACCACCCCAGGAGAAGGAGCTGACCCAGATTGAGCAACTGGTCGAGCAGACGCTCAGACTACAGCAGATGGAGCATGATTATAGTGTTGACACGGCTGATGTCTTCCTAAAATCCAGTGGCAACTGCAGCCAAGTGTATTTGTAAATGTCAACTGTCAGAGTACAGTAACACCTCAGTGAAGGTCATGTTCAAATTTAATGACCACAAAAAGCTACAAATCTTGCTCCAGTCAACCATACTGTAAGCATTTTCAGGCCACATGTGCAGTGTTCACAGTATGGTTGACTGGAAATGGATCCAATTTAAAACCAGCTTTAAAAACCAACCACACTCATTATTTTCCTGAACGCTCAATCCAACCAAGCGATATCCTCTGTGGCTGTGAAATAAAGCCAACACACAAAAAGTTCAAGCAGTTCCTCAAATGGCCACTTGAGGCTGGCTACAGAAGTGAGTCAGTCTCCATAAGTCCCCATGTTAAAATGTCCAACTTCACAGCAGAAATAAACATGTTTACAGCCTGGTACAAAAAACAGTTTTGGTCTCTATAGCTAATTTCCCCGTTCATGATTACTGTACTGTGGGTGAGGGTGCTTTGATTGACAGAGGGGTACCATCACAAATGGCCATTTTTAAATTAGCTGGGAAGTGGTGGAGGCAGGACTGCCAAGATGGAGACAAGAGCCACTAAACTGAGCTCCATAACAGCTATTTCAGAAAACTGTGGGTGAGGTCACTACGTACATGTTCTAGACAGCCTGAGTCCCACATGCTCATGCCCTATGTTCTTTGCACACATTTATTTCCTGCAATTTTCAAAATAACAAGTTTATAATAACAATATTAGTCATTTTGCTTTCCTTTAAGTCTGTGTAAAGGCAATTCAGAGATTTCTTTCAAAATATAATAAATATGTTGTAAAATAGTGAAAACATGTGAAAAGACTTTGAATGATATATTAGTGAAATGTGGAGTTAGAGGTTCAAACTGTTTTTCACCAGTTTTCAGTCCAGGATTTTGTGGGCGGTCCTTAAAGTGTGGCTCGATGACACACTGAGGCCACCCTGAGCATACCCCTGCACCTCTAGCAGAGATAGAGATGAATTCATCTCAGCTCAGTGTTTCAAAGTTAGTCATGTAATTTTCTGAACTCATCTGACATGTTTCAGTCGCTTCAAAATGGCTGCTTGACTGCTCCCGAGTAGGCGTGGCTTCAGAGCATTCAGCGGACACGCCCCCACAGTCCTGGAGCTGAGAATTCATTTTTACCTGATTTTGAAACCTAATTTCATAAACTTGTTGATATTTTTTACTTCTTTTTTCGTACTTTACACAGACTTTAACAATGGTAGTATAACAAAACATAGTAATCCTGTGTATTGTAAAATAACATTTAGTTGCCTCTATGATGATACCATAGATATCTTAGAAAAAGCCATGACCTTTACTATCTTATTTTTGATGTCTTATTTTGATGACAATTAGTGTCTTTTCAGGAAAGATTCTTGTAAATTCCTGTACACCAACAGCTGCACCTCCACTCATCAGTCCGTCATGCTCCACACCACCACCCTCACTGGACTGATCTCAGATGGGTATGAGTCCGCCTTCCAGTGAGACACTGACCATCTGGTGACCTGCTGCAGTTAGAAGAACTTTGGAACTCAATGCTCTAAAGAGAGTGAAGATGGATGTAGACTTCAGAAAGAACTCATCCTCACCTGTCCCCATCACTGAATGACTCCCCAGTTGACTCTGTGGAGTCTTTCCTCTTCCTGGGTACCTCAATAGAAACTGAACATCAGCTCCCTCACCAAGCCCCTATCCCTGGCAGACCATCCTCATCTCTTTGTACCAGATAATAATGGAGGAGATGAGAATGGTCTGCCAGGGATAAGGGCAGACTGCAGCGTACCATTTGGCAGAAGGTGATCAGCTACAATCTGCCATCCCTGCAGAATCTGCACCCTCAAGTGAGCAGGTAAGATTGTGGCTGATCCTTTGAGACACTCAGACCTTACTGCAGTCCATCGGGACCAAACCTCACGTCACAAGAACAGTTTTTTCACAACTGCAGCTAGCCTCATCAACAACACCAGGGATTACTACGGACAATAGAACATAGATTTAAGTAAAAAGAGTCGATTATAGTATATTATATATTTATTATTAGTATATTTAAGTATGGACACTAAAAGGTAGTGTAGATAGTAGAGCGTGACCATTAAGTCAGCCAGTATCATTATGTTGGCTCGTTGGCCTAATCTGCTAAAGCTTTAAACTTTGCACAAAAGTGTATGAAGAATAGGAATGTAATGGTTGCAGTAAGGAGGTATCAACCTTTCCTGAAGGGGACCCTTTCTTATCATTAAGTACACTGACGTCCTCTGACTAAGTGACATATTTTTTTATATTATATCCACTGCATAACAATAACAGAACAGACCAACTGATAAACTGAACAATGAACCCAAACAGTGAATAAAATAACTGCAGGATGTTTGTGTCAAATGATTTTTTAAATTTCCTGTAAATATTTCATCAGGGATGAGTTTTCCTGATATTTGGAGGAACTTTTTACACAATTCTCTGTCTGAATTGTTTGTATATATATTTTTTATTTTAACAATCACACATACTTAATGTTCTTCTTTATGATAGACTCAGTGTTTTCTTCTCGTGGTTTTTTGAGCTCTTTGGTTGTTTTAACTTTCCTAACACTAATCACTGTTCCCTTATCTGGTCCCATTTATTTCCCTTTATATCTTAAAGTATCATCCAAACATTTCATTTAGTTTTGTTCACAGAAATGAATGAAATGCTGAGAGTTTGGTATATATTTTAAAAAATAAGTTTTCTTACACCCCTTAAAATCAAGGTGCGACCCCTAGTGGAGGTCGGGACCCACAGGTTAACTGAGCTCTCTGTCGGAGTTCTGGTTGAGCAGATGAGTGTGGATGGTGGATCATGGAAGTTGAACACATTTTGGCCTTCTGTGTTTCATTGTGACCAGGCTGCTGTCTGAATGATAATCATGTTAAGTCAACTCAGCCTTTGGATTCCCACTGACAATGAACTCAAGTTCTTTTTTCATTTGTACATAATAATAATGATAATGGATATATGCATATATTCATAATGAATATAATGTAACAAACAGTTGGATTCCAGCACTTTAGGTCTGTTAAATGATGAACGAGTGGACTACGCTGAATACAATGTAATAGTGTTAACTTTTTAAATCAAATATTATGGTCTGTATTGGCACACAGTGATGTCTATCTCAGCTGGATTAAAATGGAGGATCTGATCTTTATTTACCCGTTTCCATGGTGAATCAGAGCTCCATTGGTGATTGCTTTTTTTCATTCCCCATGGGCTTCACTCAGTTTGAACATAATTAGAGCTGACTGAAGTAACTCAGATGGGCAGAATACTCACTTCACTCACACACTGCTGTGACAGTAACAAAACTCATTCAGGAATCTTTCTCTCTCTCCTTATCATTCAGCTGAGCATGGGCAGTTACTCTACCAACCAGATTCTGCCACAATCTCATCAGCCAATCAAACTTTAAATCTGTTCTCCTTCCTGCTGCTGTCAGCGGTCATTACAGTGTCAAAACGTTCACTCCACTAAAACATTAACCTCCAGTCCATCAGTAGCAGTAACCATGTGGAGCTCATCAGAAGTCCACTCTTCATCACATCCAGATCTTCAGTCATTCCCTTTATGACCTCACCACCACCACCGTTGTCCAGGCTCCGTCAGGAGGATCTTTATTGTGCACATCAATAAATATATTTTATTCAAATGAAGTCTCTCCTGATTGAAATTGTATATTCAGCCACAAATCCACTCTATAAAAAAA
This sequence comes from Sciaenops ocellatus, assembly GCA_033000465.1. Taxonomy (NCBI): domain Eukaryota; kingdom Metazoa; phylum Chordata; class Actinopteri; family Sciaenidae; genus Sciaenops; species Sciaenops ocellatus. Next base: position 2,899,936 of record CP136874.1, on the reverse strand, counting down.
AGAAAACCAATAGGAGTGACAACATCTGCATAGGCACCATGGTTCTTGGAACTCTGACACTCGCTTCATTCATATCCAAATCTATAGATCTACAGATTTATCTTGCAAATTAGACATGGCATAGAGAGGACATGTAAATAAAGCTTTATGCATGCCTTCATACAGTGAGTCAGTTCTCCTGCAGGATATGATATCACTGACAGTAAGAATCCAAGTGCTGATGCTAATATATGTCATTTTCATGTAACGTCATGTAATGTGGGTAATTCCTCTAATCAGAACACCTGGAATGGAAACACTAAGAGCTGGCTGACAATCTCGTCGGTGTTCAATGGACTACAATGTAACACTTGTAATGAGATGTACCAAGACGATGTAACACTAAGGTCATATCATAGCAATGTAACGCTCATACTACGGTCTACTAAGATAATAAAGACTGTGTATCAAATTGTATCAAGATACTGCAACACTTGCAGTGAGGTGTATCAAGATGATGTAATGCTCGTAGTAAGGTGTGTCAAGATTATGTAAGGCTTGCACAAAAGTGTATGTATGTATAATAAGAATGTAATGGTTGCAGTAAGGAGGTATCAAGAAGATATAATGCTTAGATTAAGGTATACCAAGACCATGGGACACTTGCAGAAAGGTGTATTAAGATGATGTATGCCATAGAACACTACACAGCGAGGTCAGAGAAAGGGGAAAGAAAGACCATGTCTTCCACTGTGTGGCTCCTAACAGAAATTAGGTTATGTGTCATTCTTCCACTTTCCACTCATACAGCTGGGATGGTGAGTCAGGCAAGTAACTACACACACTGTGCGCAAAAGAAAGGCAGCGATACTTACTATTGGGTTGCAAGCTCCATTATAATTCAGTGAGCTATGCTTTCTTAGTGTTCAGTGACCCATAGCGCTGCAAATAAAGAAGCTGTTAGCCGAGGGTCAAATAATTAGGCTTTTGAATTCAGAGATGATATGAAGATGTTTTATTAAGCAGTCTTCAACAATGTTTCAGTAAAGTTAAATTCTTAGCCTTAAATCTTACCTATTCCTAACTAAAGTGCTATAAAATATCAGTATAATGCTGTTATTATTTTAACATCAACAGCCTGGGGCTCTGGGTTGAGTGGCTGGCAATCCAGAATTGCTTAATATCTGCCAAACTGACAAGATCAAGATGGTGAGACCAGCTACAGACTGCAAGAAGTCCCCTCAGTACACTAAAGGAGATGTTCGAGGGAATATCTCAGACACCGTCGTGGTAATAGCTTTGTGCTCTTCATAGCGTTAAAGATTTATGTTACAAATCTCTTTCCAGAAACAGTGTACTTGTTTCACTGAACAATACACAGAACACACTGACATGAGTTCTTATTTAGGTTAGTTCTTTAGCAGAACATAGCTCCTCTATTGTCTCTGTGAGCATCACAAAGTCTTTTCTACACAGGAACACATGACATTTCTATGTGTACATCAGTGGTACACAAAGGTTTGTATGCTCTACATGTTTGTTACTAATTCTACTGGAGTAGCCTCTTACATCCCGTGCCGCAGTCTCTTGACTGAAGTGTGCCATTACATGTGAGCTGGCTAGCTGACTCCTCAGCTCTGTAAATGCTGTTTCCTGCTCCATTTCCCACATCCATTTGCAGCACTGCCTCATGATTCTCTTCAATCCTTCTGATGTGGCGGCCACATTGGGGATAAATCTGTCAATGTAGTTTAGTAGCCCCAAAAGGGTTCAGCAACATTCCTAGGATGGCCTGTGTTCTCTACTACATCTACAGTACATCATCCTCAATGCTGTTTCACACATAATAAAGCCCATAAATATGAGTTCACTATGAAAGAACTGACACTTCTTGCTACTGAGTGTCAGCTGCCCTTCTCCTTGTACAATAACGTTACACTGCCCTGTACAAATATCTTCCATCCATGACCTCTCCATTACTTCTGAGAACTCTGTGGTGTCTCCAGCTCGTACTTCAAGAAGGCTGAGTTTGACACTGGATGACCAGCCATCCACTGCCATTCCAACATTGCTGTGACAACTTGCTCCTGCATATTTATTCTCCACAACATCAGGAGTATATGTCCACCGCTCACCTAGGAGGTGGCACCCGTTCTGGTCCACAGTCTTGTCATCTCACATCTAGACAACTGCATCGCACTCCTGTGCCTACATACACCATTTCCTGCTTTGGCACTGAACATTAGCACTGGCCTCTCTAGACATCATTTGTCGGGATACTGGGCTGGTTAAAGTTGTGTCTTTCCTCACCCTATGTTTAGCCCTTTCTTTCATATATCAGGACAGCTCATCATGCACCCCACATACCCCGCATATGGCTATATATAGAGACGGCTACTGGTGGCTTTTTTTCCATGGCAACGCTTCATTGAGGTGGCCTATTCACCAGCAACTAATGTCCGCAATCATTTCTCATCTCCATGACTGCAGATATTCCTCTCCAAGTTGGAGGCCCCTCCTGGACAACCAGTGTAATATATTCTGGAGAACCCTGTTAACCGGATCCTGGTGAGAAACCTAAATATGTCTGCAAAACCTCAAATGATGATCAAAGGATCCAATGATGTAGTAACTAGTCAGAAAAACAAAAAGTACTAGAGAGAATACACTTCTTGCTCTAATTTTACCATTACTGTTGATGAGACGAAGAAACCAAACCCAGCAGGCAGGGTTTAAATGCAGGAGTGTCGAGACAACTCTAATCCTCAAAGCTGAAATGACTTCAGAAATAAATGACTAAGAGTGGGGGGGTGTGGAAGAGTCATCTGCACAGACAGCAGACTGATCAGAAACCTTCAAAGGTTCACATCAAACGTTCTACTCAGATATAAATACCAAAGTTACTCTATGTTCCCTGGAAACAGTCCAAATTTGATCAAAGACAAGAAAGAAAAAAAAAACCCTCACCATGGATGCTACTGGTGCACAGACAATACTCACATGAGACAAGAGATTATACATAGGCTGAGTCAATTCAATCACTGGCAGCTTGGTTTAATCTATTTTCACAGCAGTGAATTATGGGTGACTGCTAGTTTTGGACCATTGGATTATTCTGCCACCGAGCTGAGGAACAACACATTACAGATTACAGACAGATGGAATGTCTCTACAATTACTGGATGGATTTCTGGTTCAGACATTCCATGTCCCTGGTTGGTGATCATCTGACTTTTCATCTAGTACTATGATCATGTCAAGGTTTATTTATCCAATCTATGGTCAAATAGCTGCAGCACTAATGTCAATCACATCAGCTGTACTTTGTCTTTACTGCTAATTAGAACATTTTAGCATGTGGTAAATATGGTAACTATAACTAACTACTACTAACTATACCTGCTAAATATCAATGTTTAAACCAAAGGCTGTGAAGTGAAGCCAACACGGTGCCAAAAACTGCAGTTCCTCAAACGTCCACTTGAGGCTGGCTCCAGAAGTGAGTCAGTCTCCATAAGTCCCCATGTTAAAATGTCCAACTTCACAGCAGAAATAAACATGTTTACAGCCTGGTACAAAAAACAGTTATATTATAAATTATATTAAAACTTAAAGTTATGTCTGCCAGCTCTCCTCAGCTCCACCCATGCTCCACGTCTTCACCTATTTTTAGATTACCTGGGAGGCAGCATGGGCAGAGGACTGACAAGAAGCCACCACACTGAGCTTCGTAACAGCTCTCCAGAAACCTGTGGGTGATGTCACAGAGACTACGTCCATGTTTTATGTCTATGGACTTCATTGTGAGACTTATGTTGCATGCTAATGAGCATTTAGCTCAAACTACACCTACAGCACCTCACAAAGTTAATCAACCATGGCAACTGATTGACAGCTGAAGTCAGATTAAACCATCACCAATCACTGAGCCTATCTCATGATACTTTGAGTCAATTCACTTCAGAGTTCAATAGAAAATAAACTGGGCTCAACTTCAACCCCCTCAGTAGGTCTTAGTCTTAGTCTTCGTTAGTCTTGTTAAAAAACATTTGAAGGTGCAGACAACAAGCAGGAATAAAAGTGATGTACTAACTCACTAACTGTTTGTTGGTAGGTGTGTTGGTGTGTTGGTTGTGGCCTCTGCTGCAGTTTCCTCACCCCATCACTATCTTTCTTCAGTCATTCCTATATTTGGCCACCTGGGTACTGCAGACTGAGAGGCTCCTCTCTATTGGTCTCACTGTATTGAATGAATAACATGATGAATAAGACTTGGTAAATAAGTCACTGACCAAAAATTGATGACTAATCTTATAACCAACTGGGACAAAAATACCAAGATAGATGCACACGCTTCAGCTTCTTTATGAGAGTTTGCTGCTTTTGTATATTTCATTATATATATTAGAAATGAATCTTTGGGCGGTTATGTGCTCGACATGTGTCAGTGGTTTTTGACAATACATGGCTTGATGATGAGTTCATGAATGGGATAAATCATTAATAATTCAAAATCAAATTGTCATCATGGCAGTGGGTGGAATTTAATAGGTTCTTTAAATTGTTCAAAACTTATCTATGTATCTATCTATCTATCTATCTATCTGCACACATATTGTGGCCTCTGTAAACTCTGCATCTGGCTAGGCTGTTCTGCCTTTCTACTCATGACAAAATCAGAACCACCCATGCAATCTGTGTAACACTGCATCAGTGCAGTGCTCAGGGCCTGTCTTGTGTGAAATCAAACGAACTTGGGTCGCAGAGAAATGCATCAAGTCCGAACAAACGTCGCATTGACGCGCTGAGCTAGCAAACACTGCGTACTCTCTCCTGACTGCTGCTGCTGCATGGAGAGCTGCTGCTGCTGCTGCCTCGAGCTTCAGTTCTGATGACGATGATGTCAGCGTTCCAGGATGGGAACACATTAGTCCAACATCAGCCAGCAGGGAAATGACTGCACAGGGCAGTAATGAGCAAATAACCCCGTGCACCCCATCTGTGCTCAGAACACACACGCTTTGCAGCCTGATGAAGGTTCAAATGTGATTTAATGTGTGCACAGAGCCGAGGATGAGATGCACGGTGTGAACACGCTCAGTCTATGTGACCGTCGCAGTGATGTCAAATCAAACACAGTGAAGAGTTCAAATGCAGAATGTGATCCGAGTCTTCCTGCAGATACAGCCGTGCACAGAGCACGACAACACGGGTAGTGCAAATCAAAAGCTCCATGTCTTACCGCATCAGTCCGGACTCCCAGCCCGTGCTTATCCATTTTTTTGTCAGAGATGATTCGAGGCAGTGCGATGGTGGTTTCCCAATGACGACATCGGACATGTGCAAAGGTAGAGCTGCAATATCCGCCTTATTGGTCACACTCCCCGGATTTTTTTCTCTCCTCCTCCCAAACGATACATCGTTGGTGGATTGCTGCGCTGCGCCACCCCGCTGCACCATCCACTACTGTATGTGGCCGCAACCACAACCGCCCTCCACACACACACACACGCGCGCGCGCTCTTCCTCCCACCCTCCTTCCCTCCCTCTCTCCCTCCTCTCTCTCTCTGCCTCCATCATCGTGCCTGCAGCACCGACAGAAGCCTCCGTCCTCCATCTGTTTGTCTGTGACGAACATATTTTCATAAAGCAAATCTGCTGTGCACATTCATGCTCCCATCAGGAGGGAATCTGTCAGCTGTAGTGACCCCCACCCACCTCCCACCCATGAGCATGTTGCAGAGCTACACTAATCAATGCGTCAATCAAGTAGAAAATTAATCAGCAATAATTCTGATAACAAGAAAACAATAATCATTTTTATGCAAAACCAGCGTGAACATCTGCTGTGGGGTACACAGTTTACAAACCAAACGCTTAATTGATTAATTAATAAAATAATCATCAGCAAATGGAAACATTCTAATCTGAACATCAGTTTTCAACACAGTGATCCAAAGTGCTGATCAACACTCAACTGTGGCTCCATCACAGTGCTCATGGACAGTTCAGAGGGTCACCATGAGGTGTACAAGGCCAGGCTAGGCCATCTTCCTCTGTACTGAGGCAGACATGACATCATGCATCACACACACAGGCTGTAACTCTTCTATAGATAGCTACACAGTTTAGAGGTGGATAAAGTATTCAGATCCTTCACTTCATGAAAAATACCACATTGTGAAATATGATGCAAATAAAAGTTTGCATTGAAGTTAGGGAACACTTAAAGTGCATATGAAAACAGTGTATATGTGTATTTAGTCATGTTGTTGATCAATTCAGGTCCAAATCTTGACAGTTTAGTTAAAAATATTTGAATTCCACATATTAGCTGTGTCCCAATTCAGGGGCTGCATCCTTCGAAGCACGCATTTGAAGGCCGATTACGTAACAACGCCACGCGAAGGCTGTCCCAATTCGAAGGCTCCTTCAAATGCAGCCTTCTTTTCCCTCTTTTTGGAGGATGCACCGCAACTATCCTTCGCGGCCTCCCATATCCCAAGGTCCTTTGCGCATCGCTGTTCAGTGTCGGGAAAATAACAACGGCGACACCAAGCGGCGTGTTTACCTCTCGGTCCCCTATGCACAGATATACAAGCCGGCGGAGATGGAGCCGCTTCTCCCCTTCCTCCACCAGCAAAGCAATTAAAAATAAAATATTAAATTTGTCTAACATCTTTTCTTCCTTTTTTTTCTTCTTTCTTCTCTCTGTTTTTTCTTTGTTTTCTTCGTTTTCTCAACTGACGACTAACTGACAGGCAACGGCTATGTTACAAAGTAGTACCAACTGACGGCTGGTGACGCAGCTGGTGACGCAACCAGGAAATGCTTCGAAGGCTAGACCGTCTCATTTAACAACGGTTGATGCGGCCTTCGAAGGTCCCTCAGAAGGAGTCGCCTTCGAAGGCCACGAAAGCCACGTCCTTCGAAGCATGCAGCCCCTGAATTGGGACACAGCTAGAGTGTTAGATATATGCAGCAACCTGCCTCTGCTGGTTGAAACTTCGTTATTGCAATTGCATTTTGCTATTGGCTGATCTGGAGGCAGGTGACATGTATGGTGGCAGCTTTCATCATCAACCACCCCGACTCCCAGTCCCCTCATATAAAACCAGTGTTTTTTTTTGACTCTGCAGACTGTGGCCTGCTACATAGCCATACTGACACTCCCAGACAGACACACACCAGAGATGTAGCCTCTCTGAGTTGCTATCCTAGCTAACGTTACAACAGATTTACCACACAGAAACTTTCATGGTTGTAAATGAGCTCCAGCAGATACTCAATTCAATTTCAATTCAATTTTATTTATATAGCGCCATATCATAACAAAAGTTATCTCATGACACTTTTCATACAGAGCAGGTCTAGACCGTACTCTTTATAATATTATTTACAGAGACCCAACAGTTCTACCATACTCATAGCTCATTGTTCAGTTTGGTTAGCTCTGACTACAAGTAGCTGTATTCCTGCTACACTGAGTGGTGGTCAGTCTGATCGGCATTACCTTACATGTCACACACATAGACCGTCCAAAACATGGAAGTAGTTTTTAATACCCACAGTTCTGAAGAGCTGTTGTGAAGCTCAGTGTGGTGGCTCTGGTCATCTCCACCTTGACTGTCATGCCCTCCGCCGCCTCCAGTATAATCCAAAAATGGGCAAAGAGGTGGATCCTGGGTGGAGCTGAGGCAGGCTGAATGAAGCTTGGTTGCTCAAAAAAGCCACATATGACGGCACCGACCTTTCAATCACAGCAGCCACACTCTTAATTCTGCATAACTTTAAGCCTTAATATCATTTGAAAGGTGAGTTGTATAAAAATTCACCCTCAGTACAGTTGTCATGAACGGGGAAATTAGCTATAGAGACCAAAACTGTTTTTTGTACCAGGCTGTAAACATGTTTATTTCTGCTGTGAAGTTGGACATTTTAACATGGGGACTTATGGAGACTGACTCATGAACTGACTCAAGTGAACGTTTGGGGACCTGCAGTTTTTGGCACTTCTGTGTTGGCTTCACCTAACAGCCACAGAGGTTGTTGCTTGGTCACACACTATGTAGCCATGAGGCCAAATTAGCTGGTAAAGAGGGAGGTAGCAGAATTTGGGCCTTTAGTTACACTTGTATGTAACTATAATCAGGAACATGTACCGACTTAAAATACATACATATAAAATATGAAAATAGTGAAAAATGCAGTCAGCCAAAGTGGTTCACAATATGTTTGTGTGTTTTGTATGAGTCAGTGTGTTTAGTCACATTTCACCACTGTCAAGTTTTATGTAACACAATACTCAGATGACTTCAATATGGGTGTAGCTTGTGTAAACGAAGCCCCCCCCCCCCCCCCCCCCCCCCCCCCCCGTCAATAATCCCACACTACACTGTTGCTCCTCAGCGTCAGGCTCTTAATGGTCAGGTTGGGTTACACACACCTGCAAGTGATACAGGCTCATAAATATCTTGCTCTTCATGAATTATTACAGAGCTTTGCAAGTTGTAGTGAGCATGTGCATCCATCCAGGCTGCCGGCGGGTGTAGCAGTCAGTGTGGATAGAGCAACAGAGCCAGGATGGACATCTCTGTTCTGCCCAACAACAACCACCCGGAGAAGTTCCTCCAGCTGGACGTTGGGATGTTGCCGGCCACACACGGCATGTTTCAGGTCGGGGCGATTATGTCCAGTCAGAGACACTGGCAGAACAGGGTCTACTCCCAGGTATGGACTGTGTCACTGCCACTCTTCCTGGATGTTCATCTGTGTGTGCCTTTCTCCCCTTTGACATTGATTTGGTTCCTTAAATGTTATCACAGATGTGCCCAAATATATTATTCATGATGTGTATTTAGTCTGCATGAATGATCTTCTAGCAGAGATCATCATCACAATCTGCAGTTGTGTGGATATAGTGGCTTGAAACAGGAGAACAGGACGGTTCATTAAATGATTACCAGCGTCTGAAGCTGCTAATTCTGGGTTTGTCAAAGAAGAAGAAGGTTTGCTTTCTTCGTCCCTCAAGTTTTTCACATACAGGCCTGAAATTCACACATATACATGCACCACTCCACCGCCCATACTGTGATCCATTCTGGATTGAACCGGACACCCTCCGGTTCCTTGTGTGTTCATGAAAAATTCTTCCTCACGGCAACTTCATCAGAACCCTGAATGAATCCTTAATATGATGAGATCAAATTATGATACCTGCTGACAGCACCACTTAGAATAAGGAGTGTGGAGAATAGACATGATTTGAAGTAAGGTTAAGGCCAAGAGAGTGAAATATCACTTTAAGTCTTTTCATTTTCAACAGAAGTGCTTTTTTTGTCTGATGGTGTCTATTATTAGTCACAGTATTATACTAATATTAATGTGTGATACACTGAAAAAGTTCAAAGTAATGTGAGAGGAGAGGAGAGGAGAGGAGCAGGGAGGGGAGGAGAGGAGGATTTTGATCCAGTGTGTCAGATTTAAGGGGCTCTATTTACAGAATATGACAGAATCAGAATACAATCTTCATACTGTAATTCTGTTTTCATGAGTGTGTATAACCACCTGAAAGAGAACCTTTACGTTATCCTACAATGAGCCTCTGGCTGCTTTATGTCTGCAGCGTCTCCTCTTTGTGTTGAAGGCGTGAAGGTGGATGGTGAGAATTCAAATCTCTGACTCGTTGTCTCCACAGAGGGAGGAAAGGGTAATCACTGAAAGCTGGTCTCCTCCATCCCCAGAGCGCTCTCCTGTGGTGTTTGTGGACAGATACCTGGAGAAGCACATCACTCCAGTCACTCTCAAGTCCAACATTAAAAGGAACCCTCTGTACATGGCCATAAGATCAGTGGAAGCAGAAGACAACAAGAAGCCCAAGCCTTGCTGGACTGTCAAGGAGTACGACACACAAACAATCCATGGCAACCTGGAAGATTATTTAAAGGTAAGGTCCATAAAGGTATTTTATGGAGAGTGACAGAGATTGTGGATGATTGACAGCACGACTGGGTGTTTGGGGGATGCAAAGACAGAGACAGACAGCTGGATAGATGAAGGGACACACTGTTCTGACTTCATAACGTTAGCAGCGGCAACAGATTCTCAAATCTGCAACCGCTCACTACGTGACCAATATTTTAAAACTCTGAGATAAATAAATATAAAGCTGGAGGAGGAAAAAGGACAAAATGCTTTCATGTTACTGTTACTTCATCTGCCATGCTGGAGGATCAGTAATGGCTGACATCCAATTTAAAAACAAAAACAAAACAAAGAGTGAGTACTGAGTCAAGGCTGATCTATCAGCTGACCCACAGGGGTTCACTGCATGTCACATAGTTTGATGATTTGTAGATTTCCAAGGAATTTTACACCACAATACAATACACTAACAACAAAGTCTCTTTGTGTTGTAAAGGGATCCTGTCTTAAAGTCTGTGTAAAGTAAGAATAAATATGTGTTCTGAGTTTGTCAGACCAATGAAGAAAGTGTTATTAACCATCCAGCCAAATTTGAATGATTAAAAATATCAACAAGTTTATGAAATTAGGTTTCAAAATCAGGTAAAAAGAAATTCTCAGCTCCAGGACTGTGGGGGCGTGTCCTCTGAATGTGCTGAGGCCACGCCCACTCACAGGACCAGTCAAGCAGCCATTTTGAAGCGACTGAAACGTGTCAGATGAGTTCAGAAAATGACATGACTAACTTTGAAACACTCTGAGCGAGATGAATTCATCTCTGTCTCTCTGCTAGGGGTGCAGGGGTATGCTCAGGGTGGCCTCAGCGTGTCATCGAGCCACCCTTTAAGGACCGCCCACAAAATCCTGGACTGAAAACTGGTGAAAAACAGTTTGAACCTCTAACTCCAACATATTTATTGTATTTTGAAAGAAATCCCAGAATTGCCTTTACACAGACTTTAATGACGCGTACACAACACACACAGAAAACCAGGTAGTGTTCTAGCAGAAGAGTAGTTTGTTGGTGTCAGGTGACCTATTAAAAGTATCATTTATTTGTCATGTGTAGGGCCCCCCAACAAGTTCATGCAGCCCTGTTTGCTGTGATTGTCTGAAACTCCCACACCAACTGACCCCACTCATCACGACTTTACCAGCCAGGTCATCCTTCACACAGAAAAGTTGTTTATTGACATTATTAAATGAGTACACTATTCTACTATTATTATCTGAGCTATTATTTACTATGAATAAATGAATAAATCAAAGCATTGCCCTTCTACAGAGCCCATGCAAATGTGACCTCACTGATCAGCTGTTCATTTTTTTTTATTTGATCAACTAAAAAAAATTAAATAAATTTATTTATTTATTTATGTACTTGCACAATAAACTATTACAATTATATATTTAAAAAAAATATATGATATGATACATGATGACTCAACATAATATACAGACATATGTTCAGCTATATACATGAGATATACATGAATTTAAACAAAAACTTCACAAATGGCACATAAGTTAAATTCATGACAATAAAAAAATCCACAACAAAATAAAGAAGAAGAAAATGGACAAAATGTCATACAAGTCCAAATCCTTGATCTGCATACACACAAGCAACAAGGGAAACATGTGACACGTGGACTTCACTATATGGAAATGATTGGGGCTTCAGTAAGTTTACTCATGGTCATGTGACCTGATCAGACAGCTTTACCAAATATGACACAGAAAGTCATTTTGCATCCTTCGACTGTGCTTCATCAATACAAGCGTAAGAACAGCAGTGATCACAGGTCTTACTCATACATTTTGATGATGATGATTATGATAATAATGATGATGATGATGTATTTTCATTTTCCTTGCAGGAGGAGGAGAAGTCTCCTAAAGATCTGGACTTTTGGCTGGAGGATCTCTACACACCAGGATTCGACTCTTTACTGAAGAAGACAGAAGCCGAACACAAAAGAAAAAGACTTTGTAAAATACTTTCTTCAGTCCTTTTGTCTATTTGTGCCATTCTTATTGTTATCGTGGTACCTGTTATGGTTCTAAAGAAGAAGGACTGACTGATGAGGACTGTTATTGTACAGTACAACCTTTAGGACCTCTTCTTAAGAAGTGGTCATATTTATAGTTCTGCTCTTATTTTTTATTATTAGAATGAGAAGTAGAAAACTGTCGGAGTCAGCAGTCATGATGGATGTGTTTTGGCTCCACAGCTGGAACACACTCTCTGTGGACCATGAAATCCACAGCAAAGTTTATGGTAACCTGCCAAGTAGTTGCTGTGGAATGTGGATGTGGAAATACAGACAGATGATCAGCAGAAACAAAAGGCTGCAGTTGATCTTTTAGACCTTAAAGGGGACATCTTATAAAAAAAAAAAAAAAAAAACTTTTTCAGCTCTACACTAATATTTTTGAATTGCGTTCAAACCCCCCCTGTGTTAAAAACATCAACCGCCTCCATTTTGCGTGAGCTGCTGCAGCCACACAGTCTCTTGTGGCTTGTCTTTAAAACAAGCTGTTCAGATTTTGAGCCCCTAGTGACATCACTAACAGGCTCAGGAATATATTCCAGAACCAGAACCATGTTTCTCTCAATGCTCGAGCTCGCCTGTTGTCATGGTAGCCTGACACCAAACTCAGGTTCCGGGCGGAATGAGCAGCAGCTCATTAGAACAGACACTGAAACCTGCCGTCTGAGCACTGAGCGTTACAGACGGGGTACAGAGAGAGCTGCTGTGTTTGATCCATGAGGAATTTTGAACAAACAATTTATCAGACATATCATTAAGACACCTGAAAACTGTGTGAACTTGTGGAAAAGGGGTATAATATGACTCCTTTAAATCAACCAAGAAACATCACTCATTCTACTCACATCCACTCTGAAACTCTGAGCCAGAGGCTGCATCAAACATGGTCGTAACATCCATGATGTCATCAGTAGGTTTCTGAAGGGACAGGCCGTTTGGCCAACTTGCAGAAAATCTACATTTGAAAGGTTAGGGTCTAAGTTTAAATCTAGTTTCTATAGCACCTTTCTAACCACCACTCAGAATCCTTTTATAACACTTGTCACATTCACTGCTTGACACAATGACCACGCAAGGTGCAGCTCTCACGCTGATTCTAAGCTCACCCACACACACACATCCACACACCAACGTCTGGGGTTCAGTATCTTGCTAAAGGACCATTTGACTGGACTGGGGGAGCTGGGAGTCAATAGGTAACCCTTCGATTACGAGATGACCCTGAGCCACAGCAGTGATTTCAAACTCTTAACCAATGTGTGCAGTTAAAGCCTGAAAAACAGATTTGATGTCCTGAGATGAGATTTTTTTTTTTTTTAAGATTTTTTTTGGGCCTTTTTTAAGCTTTATTTGATAGAGACAGCTGAAGAGTGACAGGAATGTGGGGAGAGAGAGATGGGGAATGACATGCAGCATAGGGCCACATGGCGGATTCAAACCCTGGGCTGCTGTGACAAGGACTGAGCCTTTGTACATGGGGCGGATGCTCTACCAACTGAGCTAAACGACACCCCCTGAGATGAGATTTTTAACATGTGATCTCAAACCTGTTGATTTTCATCATTAGATAAATGATCTTTCTTAAAAAAAACAAAAAAAAAACATCATTTTTAATGTTTGCACTTTCAATTCCAAAGTGAACAGATAAAGATTGAGCAGACTGATTATTGATGTGCACATGAAGTTAATAACTTGAAACAATAAACAGCTTAAACAGATTGTAGCCCGCCTCAGTTTTCTCTTCCTGAATAGCACAGAGCACAAAAGCAGACGTCAGATGTAAGTGATTTCATTTGATTTATTTATTGCAATAAAGATGTACAAAGTATTGGTAATCATAAATGTTAAAATGTTAGAAAAAGCATATCTGTGACTGTTAACAGTACAGTGTATCAAAACATTACTGCTTCAACCAGCTGGGTCGATTCCATCCACATTTGTGTGAAAGCAGGAGAAAACAGGTTTGATCTGCTTCTGTTGTCATGTCTTTTCTTCAAAAGGCATCGAAAAGATCGAAATACACAGACTCAAAAAGAGAAACAAAAGACAGAATTTGCTCAAATCAAAAGGCAACAAAACAAGAGAGAAAAAAAAAATCAACATGCAAATTAACTTACAACCAAAACCAGATATTAAAGACAAAAGAGGAGAAACTTCTACACTAAAATAAATATCTTTCTCCATGTTGAAATTCGACATAATTATTCCTCTCCCTTAATTTATGTCATTAGACTAAGTTTATTTACAGGTTAGTTTATGTTTGCAGTGTGGACGAGGTCGGCTGCCACGAGACAGAAAGACCAGCTTATGATTTTAGTACACGGTCATCCATCATCACGGCACGACACACCCTGGATGGGGACTGGAGAGGAAGAGGGGGGCTTTGGCAAAAAAAAAAAAAAAAAAAAAAAAAGAAAAAAATAATAATACACACAAAAATCAGATGTCGTCAGATGACGACATGGCTGACATGAGCACAGGTGACATTTGGTTTCTTCAGTAGAACACAGTAGTTTTGTCAGACAGGCTTTAGAATCTATCTATCAGACATAAATGAAGAAAACAACACACAAACACTATTATTTGGTTGTAAAATGTTGACAGGAGGTCTTTGTTTCACTTAATGTGACGTATCAAAGACAAAGATCCCCCTGGACTGATACATTTATATATGTGTATATATAGGCATATATATATATATATATTCTTTATTATACAAATATAGAATAACCCGTGTTCTTGTTTGTAATGTTGTTGCTCTGTAACACTAAAGGAGAGCGAGTGCTTCACAGCAGAACAATGAACAGAGGTTAAAGACACACTCCTTGATTGTGTTATAGTGCACAACAGTGCCCCCAAATGTCAGAATCTCCCTCGAGCTCACAGATGGTGTGCCTGAAATGCAGACTACAAACACAAAAAGTATGTGCTATGAATCGTTATATTCTATTCGCAGTAACTTTAGGAGAAATCTGTGTACTTTTTATTCTTTGGAATGCCACTGGTGATTGAAGTGGCCCTGCAATGATTCAGTCTGGTGACTACCAAGATGTCGAGATCTTTTGGATTTTTAGTGCCTAGTTTTGGTGACGTGTAACATTTACAGATCCACTTGATTACTCAAAACCAAGGTCAAAATTAAATTTGATCTAACTGGACTGGTCCTGGTCTGTTTGTTATTACCCCAATGGTTTTGAGTGGACTGTCAGCTCTGAGTCTGTCTGGCTCGATGACATTCTGGATCGGGTCTCTTCTTTTGAAAAGTTGTGCCGTGTTTTTTGGGGGTGCTACTGTGTGCTATACCTTAACCAGGGAGAGTCTTTGACTGTGCCTTCAGAGTTTCAGGTTTACAGTTCCTCACCTAGTACATGCTTTTCACATACTTGGAAAGTACTCTGGGTATATTTAATACACTGTGACCATGAGAGTGTATATAGTTAAACTGTATGCACTGAATGCTTATATACATTCATAAGAACAGCACTCAGTGATGAATGACGGGATGCAGCTGTATGAACGCTAACAGCACAATGAAGCTGACACACAGTACACCGCACTGTGCTAACTGCAGTCTATGCAGGAAACAATTCATATACATGAGAATAGAAAACAAAAGCAGACTACATATGCTAACTCCTAGCGGAAGTGTTCATTATTATACAGTACATTCAACCTAACCTAAGAATCGTGTCACATTCCTCTTTTGAAATTGCATACAGTAAAGGACATGAAGGACGTGATAGTCAAAATGCTCAACCTGCCTGTTTCTGGGGGAAACGCAGAGAAAGGAGGACATTAGAAAGAAAGAGAACCCTGTTTTATTCCATTGGATTTGTGGCAGTTTTTAATAAGAACCATAAAGTCATAATAGACCTGTTCTTCTGGATTATGTTGCAGTTTAGGTCCAAGTTCACTCCCTGTGAACTGCTCACATTAGAAAACAGTGGAAGTTTTTTTTAATAAACTGCACAGCCAGCGAAACATTAGTATGACCTCTTCTGTGGATTCATATCACAGGTCAGTACACTGAACAGAACATTTCTGTGGGCAGAGTGTGATTACACTGAACATGTCTTATATTATCCATGCAAATTTGACAGTTGAAGTGTGTTCAATAGTCCGTGTTTATTTGCTTTTAATGACTGTACACTGGCTTTTAAAATGTACCAGTACCTTCCAGCTCATTCATGTATTGTTTTTAGGAACAGGAAGTCAGCACAGCGCTGCAACAAATTCACTTTGCATTCAGACTGAACACACCTTTAGAATAAATGTAACCTAACACTCCAAACAGTAGCAGCTGTCACTCAGTTACAGCAGAAACCAGTTTTAATTTAAGACGTCAGAGCTCTGTGGTTATCTGAAGAGAATCAGGTCATGCTGACATTCTTTGACCGTTATAGAACAGAATACATCAGACCTGTTAGAAAGTGTGAAATGGTCTACACATGGTACCCTTAAAAAGACTACAAGCAAGTCTTCATGTACGAAACAATCAGCGTAAAGAAAAGGAACGTGCCTAAAGTGCTCCTTAAATTAACTGAGGCGAGGAGATCCTTTCACATGAAGGAGCGATGGACTTTTATTACAAGTACTTACGCAACACAAGCTCATATGCATAGAGGTATATCTTCACTTCAGCCTTGACACATTCTAATGTCACACTCCTCCTGCCAGTCTTCACTCTCTCTCTCTCTCTGCCCTTTCTAGGCTTAGTGGGAATGGGAGACTGTCGTACGCCCGGACAAACGAGCAGGACTGCGGCGCTAACGCTGGCAATGTGGAATATGTTACCATCTGTTGATTGATCACTTCACCGGCAACACATAGGTCTACAGCGAGGAATGTCAGACTAAAGCAGGTGGACTATGGGAAGGAATTTTGAGATGCATATACAGTACAGAAAACTGTTGTGCTGAAATGCTTCTTTAACGTGTAACTAATGGATCGCTATCTGCATTTACCCACAAACCGTCCAGCCAGTATGGCTTATAAGAGGAAAGGAACTCTTTGACAATCGTTAGTTCTAGCATTAAGGCAAGGTTTGAACTTGTTTTCAGGGGAAGAACCGCACATGTGGACACAAACAGTTGTTCAAAGAAATACTTAATCTAGTGGATCAGCAGCTACATGGGAGAGATAGTCTTTCCACCTGAACAAGGCTCATGAAAAACTACGTTCACATCTTTTTCTGACATACAGCGAGATCTTAAATTTAAGACCCATATAAACATTTTTTAGGCAACGTGCCTAAAAGATAAATTGTGTCTTGTGTTTAGTAGCTGAGGCCATCTTAAATATTCAACAGCTTTAAAAAGGAAGACTCAAAAGTGAATACAAAATAAAAGAACCCAAAATAAAACACGTTGATTAGGGTAAAAGAGAGAAATGACAGAGAAAGTCTTCATGCAATCAAGTGGACACCCTTCATTAAATTCATGCAATCCACTCGCATAAATGCAACGCTCCAACTAAGAAAGAATCACATTTAAAACTCAATAAAACTAACTATCATCCACCAATATAATACGTAATATTGTCAATCTGGATAGAGATTATAATTATTTCATCTGATTCCGCTGGAAGGCACATCCATAAGGCTTTAGACGGTGTTGCAAAGCTTTCTGCATGGTTCTCTCCCAATATTGAAGGAAAAACAACAGGACAGGGTGATTATTGCTGCAAACACGACAGCTGGTCCAATTAAACAAGTATGACATCAAGATATTCCATATCATGAGAACAATGAGGAGAGAAATCAACTTTGACAAAAATGAAAATTTTCAGGAGGAAATTTAAAGAAACTAGAGCTACAAGAGAAAAACCCAGACATCGTAGAATAAATAGAAAGAAGGAGCTGAGTGGGCAACCTTACAACCCCCCACCCCACCCTGACTGTTTTTTACACATCTCAACCATCATCACTTCCTTCATCTTTATTCATATTACCAGCATTGTTTCCATCAGTGGCTGTGTTTTCTATCGTCTCTGGAGTGTATGTGGTGCACCTTTAGGTTTGGACTGGATCTGGGATGTGTATGTGGTTCTGCTCCAGAAGCAGAAATGGATGTGAGGCTTTTAAAAAAAACGTTGGATTTTCTTCTCTGTGTGCGTGTTTAAGAGTAGAAGGTGAGGACACTCTGGTGGTTTCCGCGCACCAGGAGGATGGGCGGCAGGTCCTTAGACAACGCCTCCAGCCAGGCCATGTACAGAGCGCTGGACACGGTGCCCTTCCTGGCCAACGGCAGACTCCTGCACAGAAAAGAGAGCAAGAGAAAGAGAGCGCAGTCATTAACAGGGCTGCTTTTAAATAGCCTACAGATAGATCTGTGACCACATTTACAGTAGAAGCTCACATGATGCCTAGGAGTAAAGGGGAGCTGTGTCCAATTCAAAGGATAATCATGTGTCAACTAAACAAGTGAACCTGCAGGAGTCAGTGTTAACTCCTGCTCCAAAACACACAAGTTACCAAAGTGAAAGTGACTTAAGCTAAAGTCAGGACAGAGTTTATCAAATTACTGACGTGTGACTCTCTTATCAAGTTTGCAGCCTTGCTAGATCCACATGTACCAAGTTCCTTCATCAGCTGTGTTTTATTATAGATGCTGCTGTGCAAAAGAGGGGGCTGCAGCATTTTCCCTTACAGAGTTAATATTGGTCTGATTGCTGCCTTAAAGTTCATATGACAGGTTATCCCACAGGTGGAAAGGCTAAACTGTGGCCTGAAAAGTCTGGTGAGTGTGGACGATGATCAGTCGGTCTCTCCTCAAACGTTGCCTACTTCACTTTTGGTTTGGGAAGTTAAAAAACAGCCGGACAAAGTTCCCCCCTGTGACACCGGAAATGTGTGAGGGCAGGAGACCGACAAAAGCCTCTTTCAGAGCATTCAGGCGCCTTTAGAACCACTTTGTCTAAATTAGAGTTGGTTAAATGTGTTCGTCCACAGTGTGTTTTTTGGTCTTTTCAAATGTCCAGACTGAGTCTTTAGCTCTAAAAGGAGCAGGAGAGTTGATACGGCCTCAGCTGCTACATGAGAACACTCCCCATAAACACTCTCACCTTATCTCAGTGTGCACAATCAACATATTGATACACACACAGACACACACAGAACGGCTGCTTACATGACGATGAGGTTGGCTGTGCTTGAGTGCTCCTTCAGCAGTTCATTGAGTCTGATCTGACGATTACTCTGCAAACACAAACAAACAGCTTTGAACATTCAGGTATCAACTTACCAGATAATTATCACAAGCTGCTGTAACACTGACTCTGAGCCAGCGGTCAGCTCACAGTGCCACAGTTAGCTTACACTCAACTATTTAGAACAGTGAACAGTATTCACTCCACTGGACTTCTTTTCTAAGTAACATGGAACTCTGTTTAACATTCACAAAGTGTTCCATACCACCTTAAACATTACATTTAAGGACTTCTCCAGGACTTTCCAGCTAACAATCTAAATCTAAAAACTTGCCACGTCTATTTTCAAAGACTTTCAAGGCTATCATTTTCCCCCCTTAAATTCACTAACTTTCAAGGATCTCAAGGAGCTTAGGGAAGCATGTAGTGTGCTGACCTTGGCACGGTACAGTTCTAGCTCGTTGTCAGTGATCCTCCAGGGTTCTCTGTTCTTCAGACTCTCAGCTGCCTCTTGCTCCATGTCATCCTCCTTCAGCCGATACGGCTCGATCATCTCCTCGAAGGCCGTCACGCTGCACAACAACGACAGCTTGGTGGTTAACCCCCTCATACATGACGGGAACAGCATCACACCAACATCATTACACTGGTCTGGTCGTCTGTGTCTGACTTAGTTTTAGTGATGTGTTCCACCATGTGTCACATTAACTTAGTGAGTGCAATTAATTCAATTCAAAAGTATAACTCAAACTGTAATAATCTGGAACGATCACTGAAGTTACAGGAAAAACACAAAACAACACTGTTATGCACCCACATGACCAGATCTTCTCAACCACTCACATTCACACCTACGGACAATTTAGAGTCACCAGTTAACCTGTTCAGGTTCATGTTCTTGGACTGTGGGAGGAAGCCAGAGTACCCGGAGAGAACCCACAAATATATTACAGATTATATATGTATCATACTCATCACACCTGTTCAAAGCAGAGTGAAATCCAAACTCATCTGCCTCAGTTTGATGTCTTTACACAAACAGACCACATGGGGGAGCCAGTGATTCTCTCTTCACACACTCATCCATCTATCATTATTTATTAATGCAGGCTGATGACAGATGTGAA
The DNA here is from genome assembly GCA_033000465.1 of Sciaenops ocellatus. Taxonomy (NCBI): domain Eukaryota; kingdom Metazoa; phylum Chordata; class Actinopteri; family Sciaenidae; genus Sciaenops; species Sciaenops ocellatus. The sequence continues at coordinate 2,879,667 of CP136874.1, read as the reverse complement.
ACACTGGACTTCAAATATTCATAGAGTGGAGATAAAACCTATCCATTAAAAATGTGTTCATTTCTGTTCGTCATCTTTACACAGAAACATTCCACCAAATGTCAGGACACCAGAGCAGGGAATGATTGAGACGCAGCTCAAGTCTGTTTAGCTGCATTATTTTTTTATGTTACACATGCTGCAGACAGTAAGACAATAATGGATCACTTCTTCATGTTTCCACTTTTGAGGTAAGCGGTTAAATAACTGGTTTAAACTGGGATTTGTTGAACTCTGTGTGGTTGTTGAAGCCCACCACAGCCTTTTTTTTTTTAAACTCACCAGCAGAGAAAAGCTTTTGTTAGAGAGCCTGATCCCCGCTTCATACAAACTCTCCCTCATACACTCATATACTCATCACACTCATTTTAGGATATCAATTTTCAGAGTCATGTCATATTCTTATACCACTCTGCTGCTCTTCTCGTACAGAAATCCTGTTTTCATTCACTAAATATTTCCATGAATGAAACTCTCGCTAGCGTTTTGTTTCAAACAGGCTCGATCAGTGGACGTAATCCCTGCCTTTTCCTTCAATGTGAAACATCTGCAGGGAATGATCATTCCACAGACAGCAGCTTAAGGCTGCAGTCACACATCAGGGGATGCAGTGGAGTTCACCACAGATGAACTCCATGTGAGGCATTCACGTATGTGTGACGGCAGCAGTGAAAAAAGACTGTCAGTATGACGTTGAACTAACAGAATTAGTGCTGTGGAAATGGACAGTTTATTGAGCTTACCATCATAGCGCAGGTCATCTGAAGCCCCTCACTGTTCTTTGACATGGCATGCATTAATAACTCATCTTTAACAGATAAAAACTTACTGCTCCTTCTTGGGCTTGGTGTTTATGTCTCCCAGCACGGTGATGTCAGAGAAGTCTATCCTGAACTTGCTCAGCAGAGTGGCCATCCTGCACGGGAGAAAACAAAAACACAGAGCTTCAGGTGAAATACTGGAAACCAGCTGCAACACATTTTCAAGTGAAGGAGCTGTGGACAGAGATAACAGCACTGAGTCATCATGGAGGCCAGGGGAAGCTGCTTTAAATAGCTCTGTTTGAACACGGACAGTCTGGGAGGGTGGAGGCAGGTACGGTGGGCTTTACTGGGAGCGCTGTGGCATTCTGTGTATGAGAGTCATTTCCTGTAGCTTCAGCTTCAAAGAAGCCCAGAGCCTGATATCAGCATCTGTCACCAGTGGAGAGATTTTATTTTCATACAACCATCACATTCCTGCTTTCAAATGAAATCTGCTGCCCAGGTCAGTATTTTAGATTAATAATCAGTCACATCACCATGTGTACTGTGAAAGCTCCTCAGCTCTATGAAGCTTTACACTGGACTGCAGCTCACTGTTTTGGTTTTACAGCGCACAACTTTACAGTTTGGTTCAGTCTCAGCGCTCCCATCAACTCTGTTTCCAGCAGCTGTGATAAACTCACTGTACTCCACCTGCTCAGCACCACACAGACAGAGACCAAGCGTCAACCGTCAAGGCTGTTAGGTGGAGCCAGCACAGGAAGTGCCAAAAACTGCAGTTCCTCAAACATCCCCTTGAGGCTGGCTCCAGAAGTGAGTCAGTCTCCGTAAGTCCCCATGTTAAAATGTCCAACTTCACAGCAGAAATAAACATGTTTACAGCCTGGTACAAAAAACAGTTTTGGTCTCTATAGCTAATTTCCCCGTTCATGACAACTGTACTGAGGGTGAATTTTTATACAACTCACCTGTTCAAATTATATTAAGGCTTAAAGTTTAGTAACCAGGCTTAAATCAGCCCAACTCAGCTCCACCCACAATACATTTTTAGCCAATGGAGGCAGGACGGCCAAGCCAGAGCCACTTCACAAACCTGTGAGTGACGTCACAGAGACTACATCCATGTTTTTATACCGTCTATGTTACAGACTAGAAAAACATTCAGAGTACAAACCTCTGCTGAGGTGTGATGCTTCTACAGTGAGCTTTGAGTGTTTCACTTTAATTACAGCAGGTTCACAGTGAATTCAGTTCTGTCTGACATAGACACTAGTGTTACAGCTGACCCATGTCGCAGTGTTAATAAAAGATACATTATTTTTCTATCCCCATGATTCAGATGTGCATAGGCTCTTCCTTTGCCCATGCTAAACCCTTCCCACCTAATGAACTGAATCAGTTCAAGGTCTAACAGACATGCAGGCACCTGCAGGTCAAAAATACTATTTGAACAAACACACGCTGCAGTCTTCTTTCCTTGACAGTTTGGCAGAGAAACAATGACGTGTCATCTCTGTTGAGATGGTCACTTTGTGGTTCTGCAGTAAACAAACACGAGGAGGATTTCAGAGTACACAGAGAGCTGTGCGCTCACACACGGAGATGAAAGGCTCGGCTGTTAGCACCAAGCTAATTTTATCCAACAAAAGGAGGTAGGAGGCAGCTGTAGAGGACAATAAGAGACAGGGAGTGTGTGTGTGTGTGTGTGTGTGTGTGTGTGTGTGTGTGTGTGTGTGTTAGAGGGTGAGAGTTGCATTTATGCTGAAAACTTGAAAACAGAATCCGTCCTGAAGGTTCATGCAGAGAATAATGGAAATCCTTTGACAAACCAGATGCAGCACAGAACTCTAGAGCTCTTGGTCGCTGTATTTGGACAGAACTAGGCCAGTGGTTTCCCCATGCTTCCAGTCTTTATGCTAAGCTAGGCTAACCATGTCCTGACTCCAGCTCTGTACTTAAGAGATTGATTTCAATATACTCATCTTACTCCAGGAAAGAAAATGCTGAAAGTTCCTCCTCTGAATGTCTGAAGATGCAGACAGAGAATTGAACTGTGAGTGAGAGTGAGTGAGGCATGATGGGAAAAGCTTCTCCCCACAAAAACAAGGAAATGACCTGACGATAATGATTCTGGTGAAGACACAACAATCAAGGAACAGACAGGATGTTCACATGACGTGCCGCTGTTCCAGTATACACTCTGCAGTCTGGTTTTCCTCCTCAAAGGATCACACTGGTGCTTCTTCTGTAATTATAGTCATTAACCACAAAGTACACTTTACATCGGTGATGACCAGGCATCAGCTAAGAGTGTCAGACACCACAGTAGTGGTTCAGGCACTCAACTCTATAACCACACGACAATAACAAGTTTGATACAAACATGGAATCAATCACTCAGGTAGATCAGCTGTCTGCAGTGACGAATCCATTAATGCTCAGAAACACAAGTCAGTAAAGACTTGTATCAGAGTTTTCACATATTAAATAAAATACAAACAGCTGAAGTTTCACTGTTTGTCATGCAGAGATAAATCATTTTATGCAGTGTTGCGTCCCAGAGTATGTGCAAAGGACATCAACCAAACTCAGAAAATGTATTTCAAATTCATCCAAAAAAAACCTTTTCTTGTGTTGTTTGGGCTGTTCTGTCATCTGAGTCGTACATGAACAAAAACTGGAGTGCTAAAATATACACAACATAAAGTCAGTGTTACTCTTGAATACATCAAGTTCTTCTGGCTAATGTGAACAAACACTGTGTGTGTCTGTGTGTGTGTGTGTGTGTGTGTGTGTGTGTGTGTGTGTGTGTGTGTGTGTGTGTGTGTGTGTGTGTGTGTGTGTGTGTGTGTGTGTGTGTGTGTGGTCATGTTGTCAGCAGCAGCTGAGCACATGAGTAGTGTTGAAGGGAAAGCAGACGGCTGCACCGTGTTCCACCGCTCACAAGCTGCATCTCTGCTTTTATATGACAGCCTTTCTGAAGTCTGAGAGAGACGTGTGGAAACTTGGAGCTGAGGATGCATCATCATTCTGCATCAGTGCGGCAAGCAGATGGAAATGGGAGTTTGCAGCCTGCACAAAGTGACACCTGACTGTCCTCACTGTTTTGGCCTCAGCTGGGCAAAAAAGTTGTAAAGTTACATGTTACCTGGCAATGTTACTCTTGCATTGAACTGGCGAACATTAAGCTAACAGAGCATCTTTCTGGGTGAAAGTGAGATTCCCGCTGAGATCTGAGGAGGCACTTTCGACTTTGCCTTCCAACTCAGAGAGGGAAGAGAATTATCTGACCTTTAAATGTGACACAGTGGTTGGAGAGAACGCTACGAGTACTTACGCTCGGCGATCATGATCAATCCTGTTGATCTTGCCTCCGATGAAGACACGGATCTTGCAGTCCTTCCACCTCTTCTTGTTGGTCAGTAGGTAGGGGATCAGCAGGGTCAGACCTGGACAGGAGACATCAAACTAGTGCTCAACATAGAGCTTTTGTCATGGAAACATTATGCATCGACTGTGTGTCACTGAAGTTAAAGTAAAAACATCAGAGCTCCAGAATGTCTCCATGTTCTGCCTGTTAGGCCTTCAAACATTCTTCAAACGAGGCCGACTTGTTGGGGAGATCAGAGGAGTATTTTAGATTTCAGCAGCAGCCACTGCTTCAGTAACAGAAACACAATCGCTCCCGAAATAATGTTGGTTGGTTCTGACTTTTAGTCAGAGGACGTGTTCACACATTTAAACTAAATGTAAACACATCAGGAAGCCGTCCAGGAAAAGATGAGCTGTTTGTAGTTTGATCACTGCATTTCCTCTGCTGTCGACAGTGAAGAGGCCGACATGATGATGATGAGCTGGATTTGAAATGTCACATGTCACAGAGTGTTGAACACGAGTCGTGCCTCTGGCCTCGCTCTCTTCCTTACGGCCTGCCAGGCTGACAAACACTCTTACTCATCAAAGGATGAGTCCTATTAACAAATTGGCTACATCAGCTCCACTGATCAACTGATCAACGTCTTTCTAACAGCTCTGGATTGATTTGACATTTTCAAGTCAGTCAGCAGGCGGCAGACTCAAACCTGTCGTCTTTAGATTTCTCATGTTGTTCTGTGCACGTGCACGTCTGTGTCCAGAACTTTTAATGTATTTCTGTGAAACTTACGAGAATATTTCATGTTTTACAGAGTAACACAGGTTCTTCTCAGTTCTAACAGTAAGTTTTATGTTTTTTGAAGGGATATGGATCATAATTAGGATGTTAGTTCATAATTACTGTATGATACTGAAGTCATGTCTCACTTCACATTCAGGAGCAGTTCACCAAATGAACATATGAAATAACGAGCAAAAAACTGACAGAATGTTAAAAGAAACATGGGGTGTCGATTAGCTCAGTTGGTAGAGCATCCGCCCCATGTACGAAGGCTCAGCAGTGGCCCAGGGTTCAAATCCGACCTGCGGCCCTTTGCTGCATGTCATTCCCCATCTCTCTCTCTGTCCCCACATTCCTGTCACTCTTCAGCTGTCTCTGTCAAATAAAGCTTGAAAAGAAAAAAAAAAAAAAAAAGATTGTGGAAAGAAAAATTTCTAAAACGTTCCAATGCAGTGTACTGACGGTCACAGCTGTTTGGACTACGACTCTAATCTCCCAAAAACCAGACGCGTTTCTTTCCCCCAGACTCACCTCCGTCATCAAACAGCCACCAGACGTCCACTGTGCCCTTCCCCTGTTTCTTCTGGAACTGCTGGCTGGCCTCTAGCAGCCTCTGGTCGGACACATTCAGTGGTACAGTCGGGCTCTTCTTGTCTGCAGGGACAGGCGCACACACACACCACAGCACACACAAACACACACAGACGCAGCAAAAAGTCATTTAGATGGCAGCAGAAGACATTTCAGTCATTTCTATCATTTGCTGGCCTGCTGAGAGTCCTGAGAGAGAGAGAGAGAACAGACCTGTGTGTTCTTCAGCTCTGTGAACTGTTAATTATCAGTGTGTGTGTGTGTGCATGTGCGTGTGTGTGTGTTGCCTTCAATTTGAATAACAGCAGAACTACTGTGGTTTTGAAAAAAGGTGTGATGTGGTGGTGAGCACGTCAAAACATATTATTCTAATAAACCATGAAGAGAAGAGAGACAGACAGTCAGCACTAGAGTCAGCTGTGATCAGTGTTTCCTCTGGACATGCTGTTTGGAGTTGAATTGTAGTTTTTGGAGCTGTTAATTCTGTCGGGTTAAAAAAGCAGCAGAAGTTCATCAACAGTCCAAAGTGTTTTTTTTTATGTCCTAACTTCCACTGAACAACAAATCTATCCACAGCAATGTCAAGTGTCTGTGATATGAATCACTATTTATGATCAGCCTTCAAATTATTGCACAGGGTATATATGTAAAAATTATGATTTATGTTTGCTTGTCCCAAATTCCCACAGAGAACAAATAAAACATTTCAAATGAGTTCAATCTAAAGTTTCAGTTTTTAAAGTTTCTGTTTCAGTGATCAAATCGGATTTGTGTGTCCAGACATCATCAGCCTATCTGCATGGGTTGCTGTGGTAACGATGTAGGCATTACTGACTACGTATGCCAGTGATGCAGCTTTCCAATGTGGAAGCAGCTTTGTCTGGACAGGAGACAGTTTATTAGAGATATGTTATGTCACGGTCCACAGACTGGCACAACTCTACTCAGCCTCTCTGGATTTGACGTCATCGTGTCACACTGGGTGACTCAAAGACACTCAGAAATCTGATTAGAGCGTCTGAGACACATCTGTAGAAAAGACTTTCTAAAATAATTCTGCCAAAAAATGGATGTGGCAGTCTGAATGTGGAGAGTAGAATCAGTGAACTGACTTTAAAGTCAGTTTTGGGCGGCTGTGGCTCAGGAGGTAGAGCGGGTCGTCCACTAATCAGATGATCGGTGGTTCGATCCCCGGCTCCTCCGGTCTGCATGTCAAAGTGTCATTGGGCAAGATACTGAACCCCAAATGACTCCCTGTAAGTCTCTTTGGATAAAAGCGTCAGCTAAATGTAAAAATGTAAATGTAAAAGTCAAAACTCAAAAGTGAGCAGGTGAAATCAAAAAGTGTATTGGACTTGAGCAAGGGGAGTTTACTGCTTTCATTGAGGCTTTTCTTTTCTTTAAAGAGTCACATAGGAGGTTTTTTCATTTTGCACGTTTTTTTCTAATTTGATTTGGGCTTTATGAACACAGAGGAAACACCAATCAATACTACTAACAGCAAACAAACAGGGAGAGAAGCTGTGAGAGGCTCGGGGGTTAGCTGGAAACATGAAAACAGGAGAGCAGTTTTCATCCTGGAAAAGAACGCTACAGACAAACTGTCACCTCTAGAGAGACAAGAAGCAGCAGGCAAGAGAGGCCCAAGACACTTTGGAGGAAAGTGAAA